>OZ012738.1:326224095-326939547 GCA_963859935.3 Lathyrus sativus | reverse complement strand
ATGAATATTTTATGAACAAGTGGGTATTATGAAATGAAATGTACATTTTCTTTCACACAGTAGCGCAAGACAATTAGTGAATTAAGGTGACTTTTTCTTTTCTACGTCCAGTCTTGTAGCGATAGTGAAGTTTAATTGGTATGATATTGAAACTTTATCAATTATTGAGACTTTATTAAATATTGGAATCTTATTAATTAATGATTGTTTATTAAAATATTGAAACTATGTTAAATGTTGATTATTTATTAAAATATTAAGTATTTATTAAAATATTAAGTATTTATTAAAATATTAATTATTTATTTAAATATTGAATATTTATTAAATTTTTGATGTGCCCTCGGGGCACTAGTTAAAAATTTATAATAAAAAAAATATGTTATATTTAGTTCATTCAATACACACAATATTATTTAAAAAGTCTGATTATTTCTCTTTTCAGAGCTTGAATATACATATATTTAGAAAAAAAAATGTATTTTCAATCTTTTAAATAATGCTTAACTTACCATTTTAATCTCTTAACCAATGCCCTGATGGCACTCGTTAGCATTTCTCTTATTAAAATAATGATTGTTTGTTAAAATATTGAAACCTGGTTAAATATTGAATGTCTACTAATTATTGAAACTTATTGAATATTGGAATTTTATTAAATAGTGAATATTTATTTAAAATATTGAATATTTATTAATTACTGAATATTTATTGAATGTTGAATTATTTATTGAATATTAAATTATTTATTGAATATTGATTACTTAGTGAATATTAAATAATTATTAAGTAGTGGGTATCTATTTGAATACCGAATTTTTTATTATTAATGATGGATTAATTATTCTATGTTTAATTGGTGATGTATGTTTTGTGAATTGAGGTTGGATTGTGTTGATGTTTGTGTATGTGAAAATGTGTGGTAATTCAAGTGTGATAAATTATTGAAGATATGCATGAATATTAAGATTTGAGTGTGGTCTTAATTGCATATGGCTGTTGAATTTGCACACGCATCATTTGTGTCAAGAGGCAATGCTTGTTAATTCTGTGAGAGCTATTGACTTGTCCCAAACCTAGAGCGGGGTCTGAAAGTTTATGGAACGGGCTTTTTGTGTGTTATTGGTCTAGGGAGCGGATCCGGTTTAATGTAAAAACCGAAAAATAATAACAAGTGTTGGTACCACATGGCATGAGTTGCATTTGAGTCTTGCATTGAGTCTCATTGTGTATATGTTTGTTATATGAGATTATGTGTATTTATGTGAATTGTTGAATTGATGAATTATGGACTTGTGTGTGTATATATATATATATATATATATATATATATATATATATATATATATATATATATATATATATATATATATATATATATATATATATTATATATATATATATATATATATATATATAATATATATATATATATATATATATATATATATATATATATATATATATATATATATATATATATATATATATATATATATATATATATATATATATATATATATATATATATATATATATATATATATACTTATGAATAGTATGGTTACTTGAGTAATACTATGTTGATGAAACTTTGAAGTGTGAGAATATTTGTAATCATGCTTGTATGCCTTAAATTATATATTATCTTATAATTTCAATAATCATGTGAATTCTCGCTCTTCTGTTGGAATGATGTTTTATACGACATCGCTCAGGTACTGAGGAGTAGAGTTGCTTATAACGTGAGATAGTTGTTGGAGTAGCTTGATTAGTGTCTTTATTTATGTTGGGTCGAGTCGTGCTCTGATCATGTAACATTGGGATCATTTCGATTTATGTTTGAGAGATACATTATATGCTCTTCTTTATGCCGTTATGTTTATTTGAATTATGTGGAGTATTGACTTTTATGCCTAAGTATTGGTTATGAATGTGATGAGCATGAGACTTTCATTATATCTTTTATGATTGAAGTAAATCCGCTGCTACATGCTAAGGTGAAATTTTATGAAAAGTGTGAATTTATTTTAAGTGTTAATGAGCATGACAGGTATTTTTGTGATGTATTGAAAATTTATGTGACACCCTTTTGTGAAATGCATGATAGTTACTCTGATTTATTTATATATATTTCATGGGGATTATAAGGGTGTTACATTAGTTGTATCAGAGCAGGTGATCAGTGGTTTTTATGCGTTATTTTACCGATAGTTTGAGTTAATCTTATTATATGTTTAGTTGTATTTTATTTTCTTTTATCACATTTTATGCGTTGATTTGGTATTTCCATTGTTTTTAGGTTCAGGTAAGCAAACAGGAAGAATCAGAGCGAAAAAATGGACAATACAGTATGTTCGAGAGTGAAATTGGCAAGCTACAGAAGGCCTGACACGGCCACCCGTGTTGCCTAACATAGGACGTGTCAGGAGGATTTACGTGACCAAGAAAGGATGTAAAAAAGAGATTCCAGTGGGCTGACACGCCCGTCCGTGTCAGTTGACACAATTGTGTCAGTATGCCTAGAACAGAAAGGGAGATTCTAGGGGGCTGACACGGCTGTTTCAGCAGGCCTGGAACAGAAAAGGTTAATTCCAGTAGGCAGGGAGCCAACACGGCCTGTGTTGGCTAATGCGCTTCATCTTCCAATTTTCTGATTTTTTGGGCCTTTGTGATCCCTATGAATATTTTGGGTATTTTCTATTACTGTATTGGACCTGGGAGTATTTAAAACATATTTTGAGAAGGAAAACAGGACTTTTTGGCCAGAGAAGAATTGCACTATCAGGGTTATAGAGATCAAGGTGATTGGGGAGCTGAAGGTTTTTATTAGCGAAAGCCATTGAAGATCCAAGAACCCTCTTGTCTTGTAATGTCTAGTTTTTGCTTTGTATTTTCTTTGAATATTATGAGTAGCTAAACCCCCCAATGCTTGGGGGTGTCCCTGATTTGAATTTGTAATAACTCTAATATTATTATTGCACTAATATTTCCTTTGTTTAATAACTGATATGATCTCTAGCTGTTCTTAATGCTTGCCTTGTCGGACCAACAAGGTTTGAAACGATTAATGATTAGGATGGACCATCGTTGTTAACACTTTGCTTTTGATCATCCTATAATAGATATCACCTAAGACTAGGGATACCCTATAGGAACCGGAATAATTCTTGATAATTGATTGCTTAATCTCACTTATAATTCTCTATGGACGTAGGAGTTAGGGTAGACGATTAAAGTTTTTCTCACTAAGAACTTAGGAGTGAACATTCTAAAGAATCGGTAATTAAGTAGTTACAATAAGTTATTGCATGTTAATTCAGAGTTGTTACTGAGTCGGATCATACGTCTTCCCTAGCAGGTTACTCATATTTGTTTAAACCAATTAGTCAATTTTCTGTTTTCCTTGAAAATATTTTTATAATTAAACAAAAACCTTTTTAAAACCCTAGAGTTTTTGTTTGACTAAAATAAAACCAGAACTCTGTTAGACTATGGCACGGATCTAAAAGGGGGGGTTGAATAGATCCCAATTAAAATTTGAGTCGGCGCTACAAATAAAAAAAATTGGTTTTGAAAATTTGTTTTAAGTGCGGAATCGGCCGAGGAAAATATAGTCTAAAACGAACGGTTATTGGAAAATCGGATATGCGTTAAGCCTTTGGATTAATGACAATATGGAAAAGAGAATCACAACACTAATCACACTTATCAATGATCTAATTCACTTGTTAGGATTCCTAGTTCCAATGATTTAAAGAGCAAACCAAAACTAGATACACAAATAAGATAATTTTGGTTTAGGCAATTTGTCGAACACTTGGCGTGCAAAAACACTCCAAGTGATATTTATGTTGAGTAAGTGATTCCAACTAGCCTAGAACAATGTCTTATTGTGCTTTGGATTCAAAAACAGAGCTTCAACCTCTTACTCAATTGATATCACAGTTTGACAATAGTGCTTATACAAAAATCACTTATTTTTAAGCTAAAACGAAAATGCTGAAAAATAGAGAAGACAAGTATTTAGTGAGGCAGTTCCCCCGTCGTCCTCGCTTCGGGGTACGTCTGCCCTCAATTATAAAACTAGAATTGAGATAGATTTAATAGATATCACATGTTGAATGTAACAGTTTATACAAGGATTGAACAACAAATATACAACAGAATTCTCAAGACGTTGAATGTTGCTTCCACTCCTTGCCCCTTGATTCAAGATGAATCAAGTCCTCCGATCGTTGTTGATAGACCTCCGATTCCAGCCACCTTATTGAATAACCCTTAGTTCTTCAAACCTTCGGCCCGGCTGATCTCAACTACAACGAATCGAACCCGAGATCTTCCCCTCAATATCACTGAATCCGCTACTAGACTGTTGAAGACTTCCTCTTCACAATCACCTTCGCTCAGCTGACCCTTGATGAAGAATTTCGTCCAAAAACCCCCAAAAATCAAATTGATCTTGGAGGATAAAACCCTAACGGTTTTATTCAATAAAGAAACAGTCACAAGCTTCAACCCGAACTAGATTACCCAATCTAAGCTTCGAACCTTATCACCTTTAATCACTCACAATGCACTTCAAAAATGGCTGTGTGTAATTGATGTGTTGTGAGATGTTGAAGATGAATATGATGAATCTTGGACACCTATTTCACTCTTTCTTATTCTTGAACACATGAATTAGTTTTTATCAAATGTTTTTGTGTTAAAATGAACAAACTTCTATTTATAGTAATAAGCAAATCAACCAACAAAATAGATTTTCAAACAGATTGGAAATACTGCACTGACTGTGTCAACGCGCGAACGGTCGACCATAGGTCGGCATGCGCTGACCCGTGTGAAATGCCAAGGCTCCATGTGCTGACTGATGGTCGACTCATGGTTGATGTGTGCTGACTGTATGGTCAACTCATGGTTGTTGTGTGCTGACTGTATGGTCGACTCATGGTTGTTGTGTACTGACCAGTGGGAAATGAACTGATCCATGCGATGATTGTATGGTCGACTCATGGTTGTTGTGTGCTGACTAATGGGAAATGAAGTGATCCATGCGCTGACTGTATGGTCGACTCATGGTTGTCGTGTGCTGACCAGTGGGAAATGAACTGATCCATGCGCTGACTGTATGGTCGACTCATAGCTCCAAAATATGCAAAAATTGACATGTTTGATGTTTCGTGCATCTTGTCACGACTATACATCAATCAATTATATTGTAATGAAATATGATGATTTAAAAGGATATAGGAAGGATGTAATATGTTAAGTATTGCATGACGACTCCGATTCATCCGAGGTTGTACTTTGTCATCATCGAAACTTGAGAACCTATGTTGTGAGACAGTTTGCCCTCACATACTCCCCCTTTTTGATGATGACAACCTGTGTGAAGCTTAGTGAGAACAACATGCAATATCGTTAACATGGTAGTATAAGCTCCCCTTTCTTTTGCAATCAAAGCCCCTTTCTTTTGCAGTCAAAGCTGTTGTAATCTTTTGCAATCAGAGTTGTTGTGATCTACTATCTACTTGTCTTTTCTCCCCCTTTGGCAACATCAAAAAGAGATGGAGAAGGTAAAGTTCTGACAGATTAACAATTAACAAAATACTCAACAGGCTATAAGTAATCATATACCAATATCCACACAAAATATTGACAATGAGCAAAATATTGAAAATAGATTAAACAAGATTAAGGACAGATAAAGTCATAACATTTCATAGCAATCAAGACTGTAAAACAAACATTAGTGTGCACTTATGAGAGATAAAAAAGAACATGATAACAAAAACAACATGGAGAATGAGCAAATGCAAAAACAAATGACTAATAGCCTCTTCCCCTGCTCATACCAAAGGAAGACGGATTACGATATGGATCAACCATATCAGTGAGGTAATCCACCGCTTGATTCAGGCGATTGATGTTGCGAGAGACGGTTGTTTCTTGGTATCCATGGGCAGTTGTGAAAGCTGCAAATCTTTCATCCATTCTTGTTAAAAAAAAGAGTTGAACTGTTCAGGTTGGGTGTGTAGCTCAGTTCGGATGCACAAATGCAGATTTGCACTTAATGTCACATATAATGCCATATTTGATGCCTACCTAAAATGCCACAAAACAATTTGCATCCAAACACATCAAACACATAGCAAATGTCATATATATATATATATATATATACACAATTTTTCATACGATACTATTATTGAATCATGAGAATGTTAAGGAGAGAGAGAGAGAGAGAGAGAGAGAGAGAGAGAGAGAGAGAGAGAGAGAGAGAAGGGAACAATATCACCTCTACACCAGAATAGCTTGATAACAATACACTTGTGCTTGCAACAAAACTTAACTTGTTAGAAGTACAAGCATGTAATTATAAGTGAAGTAAGACGAAATAAGCAATTATGACCCATGATCCGAAATGTCGAGAATGCCAAGTTCTCGGCGGATATGAAAGAAAGACTCAGTGGCTAGCGGTTTTGTGAAAATGTCCGCTAGTTGATTTTTGGTGTCAACGTGTTCAAAGACAACGTCACCTTTCTCTACATGATCCCTCAGAAAATGGTGTCGAATTTCGATATGTTTGGTACGAGAATGTAACACAGGATTTTTGGTAAGGTTAATAGCACTAGTATTGTCACAAAATATGGGAACACGTTCTAGTTTTAAATTGAAGTCCAATAGTTGCTGCTTAAGTCATAGGACTTGCACGCAGCAACTACCGGCGGCTACGTATTCCGCTTCGGCGGTTGACAAAGCAACAGACACTTGTTTCTAGCTGTGCCAACTGACCAGGGAGTTTGAAAATAAGTGACACGTACCGCTGGTGCTTTTCCTATCCGATTTGCAACCGGCAAAATCGGAATCGGAGAAACCTACCAATGAGCAATCATTACCTTTGGAATACCATAGTCCATACTTCGGAGTACCAGATAGGTATCGAAGTATACGTTTGACAGATTTTAGATGGGATTCCTTAGGACATGATTGGTATCTTGCGCACATACACACGCTAAACATAATGTCGGTACGAGAAGCAGTAAGATAGAGAAGAGAGCCAATCATACCTCTATACCTTTTTACCTCAACGTCCTTACCACTTTCATCTTTACTCAGATTTACACATGTTGGCATAGGAGTGTCAATGGCTTTTGAATTTGCCATGTCAAATCTCTTGAGAAGCTCCAAACAGTATTTTGTCTGGCTCACGAATGTTCCTTTCTTTCAGTTGCTTGATTTGCAAACCGAGAAAATATGTGAGTTCACCCATCATACTCATCTCGAATTCACCCTGCATGAGGTTAGAAAACTCTCTCACGAGATTCATGTTAGTAGATCCAAATATGATATCGTCAACATAAATTTGTACAAGAATTAAGTGCTTTCCTTGACGTTTAATGAAGAGAGTAGTGTCAACCTTTCCTCTTGAGTAACCTTGATCTAGTAAAAATTTACTTAGTCGCACATACCAAGCTCTAGGAGCTTGTTTGAGACCATATAAAGCTCGTTTCAGTTTGTAGACATGATCAGGATACTCATGAGATTCAAAACCAGGAGGTTGCGCAACATAGACTTCTTCATTTATGTACCCGTTAAGGAACGCACTTTTAACGTCCATTTGAAATAACTTAAAATCCTTCGCACAAGCGAAAGCAAGCAAAAGGCGTATAGCCTCAAGTCGGGCAACCGGCGCATAAGTTTCCTCATAGTCGATACCATCCTCTTGGTTATACCCTTGCACGACTAAACACGCCTTGTTACGAGTTATTACTCCGTTTTCGTCCAACTTATTTTTAAACACCCATCGGGTGCCAATTACTCGATGACCTCGCGGAGGAGGGACAAGGTCCCAAACCTCATTTCTAGTGAACTGATTTAGTTCCTCCTGCATTGACAAAAACTGTAATACCCCAAATTTTACCCTTATATTTAGCCAGTCATTTCGCATATCATCTCATATGTACATTGCTAACCACTAACAAGTTATGGAGGTGTTTGTTTTGCAGATTTGGTTCCAGGGGTATTTTGGTCATTTTACACAAATTCCTTGAAGACGGGCTGTTATTAAAATTCTGAGGCGTTTGATACATTTACCTATCACCAGGTCTAATCATATCAAGATCTTGGCATTTGGCCAGTGGAGTTTAATTACGAGTAGTGTTACTGTTGATGCTGAAACTGTTGTGATTACGGTGCCCATATGTGTTGGTTATGAAGTGGTTGGTTAACATTTTAATTCTCAGAACAATGTCATCATCGAGCGCCGGGAGTGGCACAACCGAAGCTGCGTCCTACCCCCGTTACCGATCTGCACCGTGGGCGTCAGATCAGGTAATACATGTTCTTATCAATATGGGACATCCGAGAGATAGGAAAAAATAAATGAAGTGGGACTGATTCGTTTTGCCACGATTGGATTTCCAAACTGATACGAGAATAAGGCAACATAGGCAAGTTCTGACTCAGACCCGGATGCCGGCAGGTCTGAGTAACTTTGGTTTCAAAACCTCCCACACCTGAAAATCCACAAACACATCAATATCAGGTTCAGCATTCAAAACTCAAAATGATTCATAAGTTGCCATAAGGCATCAAATTGCAGCAATCCTGAACAGGGCAGAGAAACGAAACCAAACAGCATCATACACCATCAAAGCCTTCGGCTCAAAAGCATACCAAAACAGGACAAGAGAATTGAAATGCAAGCCAAAGCTGCATCAATTCCAAACAAACTGCATCAAAACCATATTTCAGAAGGCGAAACATCCTGTAAATCATGCCCAGCAAGATCCAAAGAAAGAGGTAACAGCAGGTTCAAACAGAACAAGAAAATGAAGTACAAAAACAGGTTGCATCAAGCTGCATCCAAGCAGTGTACCGAAAGTCCAGAAAGCATCAGTTAAAGGAGTCACAAAAAATGTGAATAACCTCACCGAAGTCGCATAAGGCAACAACACAAATCACGGCACTCGTAACAGCGCCATCAAAATCACAACAGCAGCTGAACCAAACGTGAACTCAGCTCACAAGGCATCATGGAATTCATGTCATTGGAACAACAGACACAAGGATAAGCTTGCCGCAATTGAAATCCGAGCCAGCACATGTGCGGGAAACCGGGCTCAGCAAACATCATTGCCCAACAATCAAGCAACCGAACTCATGGCAACCGCGGCCTCATCGAAGAGGTTCCCTCATCAGGCTCAGACAAGCTGTCATCATGGCCACGTACCATCCTCTGCGGCGTTTAACTCAACCAAAGCGTAGTACCTATCCTGGAAAAAAGAATAGAAAAGCATAAGTGAATTCCAACTGATAACCAAACTGAACGAAGCAAGTTCAGAACAAAACTAAAATATATCAGTTCAGAAGTGAAACAAATTCACAAAACCCCATCTATTCAAAAACCCAGTTCACACAAGCCAAGAACCATGTAGAAATTATCAAAGGCAACAGCAGTGTCATAGGCTCAGAATGTCATCATCATCGCCGTATACCATCCTCGGCGACACCAATCCGACCGTATCTGAACTACCAGCCCTCTCTGAAAAAAAGAAGAAGAAAAGTCGTGAAGATAGGACATCCGAATTCGATATTAGACAGATAGCCAAATGAATTCAATCAGGGTATCATGATTAAACAAATTAATCCAGATATCGAACAGATCAAGGAAAAAGGCAACCCAATCCACATCAGAAAATGACCAAACACAATCGAATCTGGAAAGGGAAGTTTCGAGTCAGATCCAAATGCATCAGGAAACATCTCCATTGGAACCAATCTGAACCAATCTGAATCAATTTGAGTCAATCTGAATCAATCAAACAAATCAATCAAACAAGTCAGTCAAAAACGAATCAGTTCGAAGTCAAACGAATCAGTATAGAGCAATCAAGCAAATTAATGAAATCCAATCGAATCAGAAGATCATATCAGCACAAAACCCCAATCAGGTTCTAAAAGAGGCAGCACAATCCAATCAAATCCATGAAGAAAATCCAAAAGATGTCAGAAAAGACCAGTTCGAGATCAAAGGGGCATCGAAATAAAGTCCACATCTGCAAAGTCCAAAAGAGAAATAAATCAAATCCAAAAGAGATCAAAACTGTGTAAAATCCGAAAACGGAAGGGTTCCCAATCAAGCGAATGGCAATCGAATCATATCAGAAGAAAAATACAAAATCAAATCTCAGAGTAACGCAAATCCAAGGCCCAGAAGTTAGTTATAAATAGGAGGATACAACCTGATGGAGAGAGAGGAGAAACCCTAGCGAAGAAGTCGCATGCAGAAAACCCTAGGCGGCCGAGACTCAGAAAGACCGGAGCCTTCATCATCGTCTCCGTCATCGACGAACAAACCCCATAGAATCACGAACGAAACACCGACGAGAAGATCGCCTTCGCCGTTGGCGGGCAATCAACGCCAAGCCTCAGATCACCTCATCATCGGCTGTTTCGTCATAAATGTGAGTTGTGAGACATTTTCCTCACCATATTCATGTTTTATTTCAGGAATGAAGAAAATCGGAAGAGGATCGCGAGAGAGAACGGAGAATCGAAGAAGAAAGACGAGAGGAAGAAGAACGGCGCCGCAAATGGTGTTAGGGTTATGAAACCCTGAAAAAAAATCCTTTTGTCATTTTCGTTTCCACCGGGTTGGGTCCGGGTGTGATGACCGGCCCAACCCCTTTATGTTTTATTTTTTTATTTTGTTTTTTAATTATTGTTTTAATTGTTTTTAAATTGTTTTTATAATTTAAGAAAACTGTTTTAAAAAAACCTTTTTGTGAAAATATAATAAAAATCTTAAAAACCTTTTTATAGTAAAATAAAAAACCTCTTTTTTTAAAAAAAAATCAAAATTAAAACTTTTAAAAATGAAAAAACTTTTTTAAATAAAAAAAGAAAAACCTTTTTTAAAAAAATACAAAAATAAAACTTTTTTAATTAAATTTCTTTCGCAAGCTAACATTTAATTATTAATATTTTTCAAATAAAACAATAATAAAATCTCAAATTTGTATCTTTTTCTTAACTCATTCGATCACCGCCTAACTCTGCCTACTAATGCCATTTGTTCATTTTGCAGCCCATTACCTTTACCGTTACTTATCACATTTTATTACTATATTGTAACTGCTTCTCATATGTAACCCCGCGAACCAATAATCGCGCTTTAAATTTCTGCCCTTTTAATTTCTGTTCGTATGGCTTTAACCGCTGTCTTTATTTTCTGCTTGCATAACTCAATCATCTCACATCTTCATTAACATTCCAGTCACACTACACACCTCCGAAGGAATTAGGTCTAGTCGCTTGACCGCCGTGTCAATAGTCCTCACCTTCAACCCTTACACCTTTTCAACCCTAAATTTTCATACATGTCTCGCTGTGGACAAGATTACCATTTTACCCCTAGCATTAGGTCAAAGAGCCGCCGTGCTCATTTTAGGGTTTCCCGCCGCGGAATCCCTAACCTAATTTAACCCTAATTACAACTTAACAATTCAACGTAGAGATTTGGAGTTTCTACACTCCACGTAAGCGTGTCCTTAAGATGCGTTTATTCCCCCTGAGACCTTGACCACAGTCAAGAAGTCTCTAACCTCCCTTTTGAGGGGAACTACGATTACTCTGATTCCACTCCCGTAAGGATACATAGGCACAAGATGCGATGTCTTGCCGAGTAAACTTAGAATTAACCCCTTAGGTCTCCTTTCTCACTTTTAATTCCTTTGTACATATACCTTAAGAATAATAAAGCGAAATAGTAAGCATTTGAACAAAAGGTTCCTGTAGAATACTACAGAAGTTTAGGGTGTTAATACCTTCCCTAAGTTTTACCAACCCCCGAACCCTAGATCTTTCCCCGCATTGTGTTTACGATGCAAAATAGGTTTTCCCTCTTTTGACCTTTTCCTTCGGATAAATCAAAGAGCGGTTGTGAATTGAATTGCGATTCAAACTCATTAATAGTTTGTGATCCTATTTCCACCGCAACAGAAAATGGCGACTTCACTGGGGAATCTAATTATTGAGGGTTATCCCTAATTTGTTCATATTTATTACTATCTGTGTTATTATTCATTTGCATGTGTATATTTGTGCTTTGATTGTGGGACTGTTCCTTGTGCTGTGAGATAAGTCCTACGCCCGGACTAGTGACATTATTATAGGATGGGGATATATTCGATGAGGCTTATAGGGAGTGAATCCCGACCAAGCTGATTCGAGAATCACCGCTCAGTTGAGACCTTTTCGAAAATGGTTCGGTTGAACGAGTAATCGTAAAAACTTTTTCCATGGTCGATTGGAGTCTGTGATATTGGGGACCGTAGTACCTTAACACCACCTTGGCCTTATTTAGGACGTAGTGCGGGAGCTATGTGGGAGTAATCCTACAACGGCTGCTACGCGATACTACACTCAAAAGAGGTTCTCTTGAGAATATTATTCACCCCCGAGTCAGTCGGAAGGTTGATAATATCCGAAAGATGGGCTGATGACTTTGGGCACTTTGTAGAACCTTGTTCGGCAGGTACAACTAACCTATAGTACACTCCTTTTGGGATGGGTAGACCTTGACTCCGCTCACGTTCCTTTAACCTAGGACTTTGTGTGTTTTCATGCATTGCATCCATAAAGCATCTCATTGCATTGTATTTCATGGAGTTCAAATATCATTTATGGATATCGCGGGGTACCATAAATAAAGAAATAAAATGAAAAAACAAGAAAAAGATTTCCTTGGTACCCCACGACATTCGTAAATGTTTGAATTCCATGAAATCTCCATTTGCATTCACATTTTAGCATCATACTTTTGCGTTGCATGTGTCTCCCGATTTCTCATACTTGGTTCTCTCACCCTCCAGTTTTGTCACCCTGAGTTCTCTGCATCAATACGACCCTTCAAAAGAATGGAAGATCAAAACCAAGAGATCAACCGTGTCAGCCATGAATTCGAAGATCTTCGAGGAAGTGTAGGGCAGATTTTGGAGATGTTACGAGCTCTTAGTGAGAAGGTGGATGCTCAGTCTACTGTTGTTTCTAAGACTAATACCGTTATGGAGCCTCAACCAGCTGTTACTGTCGAGAATGTACCTCCTCACGGTCTTCAATCCGGTTTGGTGCCTCCCAGTGCTCGACCAGTTCGACGAGCTACCCCTCCAAAGTGCAAAACTCCTAACTCCGACCATGGTAAAGGACCTACACGTTCAAAGAACCGCAAAAAGGCTACTCCTCAACCTTTACAATATCAGCAGAGTTATGTTCAAGGTTATCCGTTTCTATATGTTCAACAGCCCTATGTAGCTACTGTTGCACCTCCTTTCGATCAGCAGTTTCCTGCATGCCAGCCTGTACAGTCAGCTCCGGTATATCAGGCACCAGTTTATCAACAACCTTCCGGTTATTCGCCTATGCAAGTTCTTGTCGACAGTCAACGAGTGCCCAACGCTCCTGTTCACCAGCAATCACAGGATCAGGTTCCTTATCCCCGTAAGAGCCAGTATAAGCCTTGTCCTCCAATTCCGATGACTTTCACTGAGTTATACCCCCATTTGGTACAACAAGGACTGATTACCACCCGTGCTTTGGGTCCTCCACCTAATCCATTACCTGCAAGTTACAACGCTACCGCTCATTGTTTATTTCATGAGGGTGCGCCCGACCATGATCTAGAGAATTGCTATGCTCTTAAGAAAGTTGTCAGAGATTTGCTAGAAGCGAAGAAGTTGTCTTTTAGCAATGCTCAGCCGAAGATCGAGACTCCTCTCGGGGTCTCTCACTTGTCGGGTTCGAATTCTGCAAAGCATGCTACTCCTGTGGCAAACCAGTCGAATCCAGTAATTATTCAAAGGCCTAGCTCGCTTCATTTCAGTAACCCTCAAGATGATATGGCCGGGATCAACAAAGAATCTGGGAAAGTTATTTTGAAGCAACGACTGAAAACTGTTGAAGATGTGACCAGCATAACTGGGGCAAGCCATGACGACTCACAGTGATCATGAACCAGACGTCCTTTCCATTGAGGCTCCGCCAAAGGAAACTGTTACTCTTGAATGCGAGATTTCATGAACATTTAGAAGGATTTTTCCGACAGTTCATTTGTTTATTTATATGTATTTCTCTTTGATAAGCATATTTAGCATGTACGAACTTGTTTATCTTTGATTAATTAATGCAACGCATATGTTTGTCTTGAATAAATCCATTCGTTCAAAAAACGTTTTCATAAATCATAATGCCAACTTTACCCGATCTCTTGTTCTGATGGAGAATTGGGGGGAGGATGACGAACCCAAAACGTCAGATTTCTTGTCGTATGCTTCCAATTAAAACCTGCTGATGATGTAAGGCATTGTTTCAAATCCCAAACACTGGAGATATAAGGATGTTAATCCCTAGTCAGCCTCTTTGAGCCTTGAAGTAGGAGTTTTTTTCTTTCTTTTAAGAACCTTCATCCTAACCTGGGGCAGGGTAGGTTTCAGTTAAACCGATCGAGCACTTAGACTCTCAAAAAGGAAGAGAAAACCTTCGAGAATTTATCCTTAGCATCTTAAGAATGACTATCCCTCGTTTACCTAAAGAGTGGGGCAGTCACGAGCCTTTCAAAAGATTTACACGACCTGTGCATAAAAGAATATTCAAAAAATAAGAGCCCGCTAAGTCAAAACCTATGAAGGAGACTTAGGCAAAGCTGGGGAATCCCACTGGACTCCAAAGTCAGATCAAAAGACATTGTCCAGGCAAAAGTTAGGGAATAAAAGCAAAAAGGGTACAACAAATAATCCCTAGTAAAGAAAAAAATCGTGTGACCAATTGCCATTAGAAATAGGTGAGTGATTGCCATGTCCAAAGCCTTGATAAGTTCTCGACCATTAGCAAATCCGCTTGAGATATGAGCGTTCGTATCCGATTAACTGAATTAGGATTGGAGAACATCACGAAGAAGGGGTGGGTACAAATATAACTTTGAGCCTATATCCTTTGTTTCTTAAACCGAGAACCAAGCCACGATACAACCTTTAAAAGACCTAATTGAAGTAGGACTTCGGTTGAAAGCATACTCGATAAGATCACGTTTCCTGACTCCTACGAGCTATGCTCAGAAAAAATTCATGTTGGCATTATAATTAAAACTTATATCCTAACTAGTGATTTCGGTCACAAGTTATTGCGATATCTTTTTCAAAACAAAAATTCAAGACAAATATATGTGTACATTGACAAGCTCAGGATAGGCATTTCAGGCATGACGACTTTGCTTGATATCTTAGAGATTTACATATGAACATAACCCGTGGAACTTGAAGATCCTGCTAAACAGGGGCAGGCAGTTTCCCAGTTCGCTTACCAACGCGAGTCTGACGTTCTTAAGGAGCTACTCCTCAAAGATTTCGTCGTAACACGATTAATTTGTGCCAGTTGCATCGAGACCTGACAAATCTCTCAAAGAGTTTGAGAACAGTGGGGCAACCAGACTCCGTGTTCTCTATAAAATCCTCTTGAGATGACCATACCTCACAACACAAATATCCTGGGGCACCGTGTTTTAAAGGAAACAAATGGCGACTGCTATAAGGTCCTTCAAGATCAAAACCATGTGGTTTCACAACTTTTCTTCATGCACCCGATGGATTTTACTCACAGCGGCTTTCATCCCCCAGTAAATCTCAGTGTTGCGACAGGCTCCTAAACTATAGCCATCACAGTCCCCAGCGAGACTATAAGCTGACAACTTTTTCTTGGGTAACTCAAAAGTGTCCCTCAGGTTTTCTTCTCCCCATGTGAAGACGTGATACTGTACACCCAAGAAGATTACCTTCTCCTCAGAGAATTCAGAACTTTAAAACCAGATTTGGTTCTACCATTGATCTTTCTTACCCATGATTGACGTATTGGTTGCAGAGAACGCAGGGTATTTCCGTCGAGATGTTTATTTCATCTCTCGTCCCGTCTCTAGTCTGTTTCGTCAGCATGCGCAAGGGCATAAGCATCACATGCCTATTTCATTACATATTCATTACATATTCATTACATATTCATTACATATTCATTACATACTCATTACATACTCATTTCATAACATCTTAACTACATAGACATTAACATACAGTCATATTAACATATTCATTAACATACGCGTTAACATGCACAGGTTCATTGTGTCTCCATCATTGGTCGTTACCGCCGAGTAACTGGGGTTTGTACATTCTCTCCAAATAGATTGTCAACCCTAAGCATAAAATACATATGTATTTCCAGTTTCCCCACAGAGCTCGATCCTCGTGGATGACGGTTACTTCAGCTATCTTTCCTCGCCCGGATAAGATATCTACCCTTCGAGTTCATTCCCTCGATGGAGTCTTGATTACCAGTCTTCTTTCTAGCTCAATCCTAGATTGAATCTCAGTCTTGTCGGTCGTCAATCCCAACCGGACGTGCATTTATTTTGCACCATCTAAAGATTTTCACCATACCATGGCAGATACGCGACTGTTTTCGCCCGAGAAGTTTATCACTGTACCCGGACGTGCATTTATTTTGCACTATCTTCAACTACAATCATTTACAGATACACGCCAGTTCACGCCTGGAAAATCTATCAGTACAACACTTTACAATCTTACATCTTACAACATCGGTACAACACTTTACATCTTACAACATCGGTATACAACATTTCTCACCTAAGAAACCGATCCTATCTTCGTTATGACTCGCAGCAAATGGCCATCTCCATGGAGCAGTTGGGCTTCCATTTACCTGTCGTCTTGAAGTATGGGAGGTTTGAACCAAATCGTATTCAGGAGAGCACGATCTTGAAGTACGGGGAGGTTTGAGCGGAATCATATTCAGGAGAGCACGATTCTGAAGTATGAGGAAGTTCAGTTAGCCCTTTTCATATTCAGGAGAGCACGATTCTGAAGTATGAAGAATTTCATTTACAAGAAAGAGCCGAATCATATTCAGGAGAGCACGATTCTGAAGTATGTGGAAGTTCAGTTAGCCCTTTTCATATTCAGGAGAGCACGATTCTGAAGTATGAAGAATTTCATTTACAAGAAAGAGCCGAATCATATTCAGGAGAGCACGATTCTGAAGTATGAGGATGTTCAGTTAGCCCTTTTCATATTCAGGAGAGCACGATTCTGAAGTATGAAGAATTTCATTTACAAGAAAGAGCCGAATCATATTCAGGAGAGCACGATTCTGAAGTATGAGGATGTTCAGTTAGCCCTTTTCATATTCAGGAGAGCACGATTCTGAAGTATGAAGAATTTCATTTACCCGAAAGAGCCGAATCATATTCAGGAGAGCACGATTCTGAAGTATGAGGAAGTTCAATTAGCCCTTTTCATATTCAGGAGAGCACGATTCTGAAGTATGAAGAATTTCATTTACAAGAAAGAGCCGAATCATATTCAGGAGAGCACGATTCTGAGTTATGAGGAAGTTCGATTATCCATTTTCATATTCAGGAGAGCACGATTCTGAAGTATGAAAAAATTCATTTACAACCAAATCATATTCAGGAGAGCACGATTCTGAAGTATGAGTATATTCAGTCATCCAGTTTCATATTTAGGAGAGCACGATTCTGAAGTATGAGTATATTCAGTCATCCAGTTTCATATTCAGGAGAGCACGATTCTGACGTATGAGGAAGTTCAGTTTACCCTTTTCATGTTCAAGAGAGCACGATTCTGAAGTATGAAAAAATTCATTTACAACCAAATCATATTCAGGAGAGCACGATTCTGAAGTATGAAAAAATTCATTTACAACCAAATCATATTCAGGAGAGCACGATTCTGAAGTATGAGTATATTCAGTCATCTAGTTTCATATTCAGGAGAGCACGATTCTGAAGTATGAGTATATTCAGTCATCCAGTTTCATATTCAGGAGAGCACGATTCTGACGTATGAGGAAGTTCAGTTTACCCTTTTCATGTTCAAGAGAGCACGATTCTGAAGTATGAAAAAATTCATTTACAACCAAATCATATTCAGGAGAGCACGATTCTGAAGTATGAGTATATTCAGTCATCCAGTTTCATATTCAGGAGAGCACGATTCTGAAGTATGAGTATATTCAGTCATCCAGTTTCATATTCAGGAGAGCACGATTCTGAAGTATGAGTATATTCAGTCATCCAGTTTCATATTCAGGAGAGCACGATTCTGACGTATGAGGAAGTTCAGTTTACCCTTTTCATGTTCAAGAGAGCACGATCTTGAAGCAGTTTATTTATCCTTCAGTAAGAGAAGAATCAGAATCGTATTCCAGGCGCCGACCTTAAATGCGAGAAGATTTATTTATCAGATAAGCAGCAACCTCTTTATTTGAGTGTTTATCCATTTTTGCACATAAGTCCCTTCCAACGATAAGTGACAGTTCTCCCTCGAGAAGCTTATCAGGGCATTTCCCATTAAAGTCCATTTATTTTGGCATACAGTCGGTCTTTACCTGTATATTTGATACGGATTTCCGAAAAGTTCGTTTGATCCTGTCACGAGAGATAGTTTACAGAAGCTTGGATGTTATTCTTTGCTCAATGCTCCGGCATTCTGTAATCGATCTTACAATCGTACGTGATCCAGTTTTATTTTTAGATTCCCCCAGTGGAGGCCGTCTCATAGGTACCATCTCCATTTGAGGATCTCGTTCCTTTTCTAAAAGTGACAATTGGTCATTCGCACCAGCTGACTATCATTTTTAGATTTCCCCAGTGTTGTATTGTGTCTCAGCGCGTCGTTTTCCCCAGTGTGTTCTTCTCGTAGTGTCTGTGTCGTAGTATTCGTCATCATTTTCGCATCCACCTTTCCGGTATACGCATCATATCATATTCATATCATCGGCATTAAGCGGTCCTCGCTTTGTCCATAGCATTGCGTATCATCGCATATAAGGGCAAAATTTTCGGTTATCTATATTTAAATCGCTCCACCACGATTTCCTCGAGTCTCTGTCACTCAAATCGTCCGGTGTAGCTATTTAAATAGGGGCAACTGTAATACCCCAAATTTTACCCTTATATTTAGCCAGTCATTTCGCATATCATCTCATATGTACATTGCTAACCACTAACAAGTTATGGAGGTGTTTGTTTTGCAGATTTGGTTCCAGGGGTATTTTGGTCATTTTACACAAATTCCTTGAAGACGGGCTGTTATTAAAATTCTGAGGCGTTTGATACATTTACCTATCACCAGGTCTAATCATATCAAGATCTTGGCATTTGGCCAGTGGAGTTTAATTACGAGTAGTGTTACTGTTGATGCTGAAACTGTTGTGATTACGGTGCCCATATGTGTTGGTTATGAAGTGGTTGGTTAACATTTTAATCGGATGAGATTAGAATTACAAATATCACTTGGGAGTATTTATGTTTTATGCCTATGTTAATGAATTAAATACTTGTGGATTTATTCACAAATGTTTATATTTTTTAACTAAGAATAAAATATAACTAAATTCAAAATTTTGGGAATTTTATTTCATAAAAAATGTCATCACACAAGAAGTGGAGATTGCTTCACATTTTATAAGTGCTGTTACAAGGAAATACATTAAAGTTCTAAATCCTAAGGGATTACATTAAAGTATCTATCATAAATCCTAAGAACATCTAAATGTCTTCATGTTGTCTGTGAACTTCTCCACGAATCTCTTCACCTGCACATCAAAGCAAAACAAACAGTGTAGAAAAAAATGTTAGAAGTTTTTTGACACTCTCAGAACAATGTCATCATCGAGCGCCGGGAGTGGCACAACCGAAGCTGCGTCCTACCCCCGTTACCGATCCGCACCGTGGGCGTCAGATCAGGTAATACATGTTCTTATCAATATGGGACATCCGAGAGATAGGAAAAAATAAATGAAGTGGGACTGATTCGTTTTGCCACGATTGGATTTCCAAACTGATACGAGAATAAGGCAACATAGGCAAGTTCTGACTCAGACCCGGATGCCGGCAGGTCTGAGTAACTTTGGTTTCAAAACCTCCCACACCTGAAAATCCACAAACACATCAATATCAGGTTCAGCATTCAAAACTCAAAATGATTCATAAGTTGCCATAAGGCATCAAATTGCAGCAATCCTGAACAGGGCAGAGAAACGAAACCAAACAGCATCATACACCATCAAAGCCTTCGGCTCAAAAGCATACCAAAACAGGACAAGAGAATTGAAATGCAAGCCAAAGCTGCATCAATTCCAAACAAACTGCATCAAAACCATATTTCAGAAGGCGAAACATCCTGTAAATCATGCCCAACAAGATCCAAAGAAAGAGGTAACAGCAGGTTCAAACAGAACAAGAAAATGAAGTACAAAAACAGGTTGCATCAAGCTGCATCCAAGCAGTGTACCGAAAGTCCAGAAAGCATCAGTTAAAGGAGTCACAAAAAATGTGAATAACCTCACCGAAGTGGCATAAGGCAACAACACAAATCACGACACTCGTAACAGCGCCATCAAAATCACAACAGCAGCTGAACCAAACGTGAACTCAGCTCACAAGGCATCATGGAATTCATGTCATTGGAACAACAGACACAAGGATAAGCTTGCCGCAATTGAAATCCGAGCCAGCACATGTGCGGGAAACCGGGCTCAGCAAACATCATTGCCCAACAATCAAGCAACCGAACTCATGGCAACCGCGGCCTCATCGAAGAGGTTCCCTCATCAGGCTCAGACAAGCTGTCATCATCGCCACGTACCATCCTCAGCGGCGTTTAACTCAACCAAAGCGTAGTACCTATCCTGGAAAAAAGAATAGAAAAGCATAAGTGAATTCCAACTGATAACCAAACTGAACGAAGCAAGTTCAGAACAAAACTAAAATATATCAGTTCAGAAGTGAAACAAATTCACAAAACCCCATCTATTCAAAAACCCAGTTCACACAAGCCAAGAACCCCGCAGAAATTATCAAAGGCAACAGCAGTGTCATAGGCTCAGAATGTCATCATCATCGCCGTATACCATCCTCGGCGACACCAATCCGACCGTATCTGAACTACCAGCCCTCTCTGAAAAAAAGAAGAAGAAAAGTCGTGAAGATAGGACATCCAAATTCGATATTAGACAGATAGCCAAATGAATTCAATCAGGGTATCATGATCAAACAAATTAATCCAGATATCGAACAGATCAAGTAAAAAGGCAACCCAATCCACATCAGAAAATGACCAAACACAATCGAATCTGGAAAGGGAAGTTTCGAGTCAGATCCAAATGCATCAGGAAACATCTCCATTGGAACCAATCTGAACCAATCTGAATCAATTTGAGTCAATCTGAATCAATCAAACAAATCAATCAAATAAGTCAGTCAAAAACGAATCAGTTCGAAGTCAAACGAATCAGTATAGAGCAATCAAGCAAATTAATGAAATCCAATCGAATCAGAAGATCATATCAGCACAAAACCCCAATCAGGTTCTAAAAGAGGCAGCACAATCCAATCAAATCCATGAAGAAAATCCAAAAGATGTCAGAAAAGACCAGTTCGAGATCAAAGGGGCATCGAAATAAAGTCCACATCTGCAAAGTCCAAAAGAGAAATAAATCAAATCCAAAAGAGATCAAAACTGTGTAAAATCCGAAAACGGAAGGGTTCCCAATCAAGCGAATGGCAATCGAATCATATCAGAAGAAAAATACAAAATCAAATCTCAGAGTAACGCAAATCCAAGGCCCAAAAGTTAGTTATAAATAGGAGGATACAACCTGATGGAGAGAGAGGAGAAACCCTAGCGAAGAAGTCGCATGCAGAAAACCCTAGGCGGCCGAGACTCAGAAAGACCGGAGCCTTCATCATCGTCTCCGTCATCGACGAACAAACCCCATAGAATCACGAACGAAACACCGACGAGAAGATCGCCTTCGCCGTTGGCGGGCAATCAACGCCAAGCCTCAGATCACCTCATCATCGGCTGTTTCGTCATAAATGTGAGCTGTGAGACATTTTCCTCACCATATTCATGTTTTATTTCAGGAATGAAGAAAATCGGAAGAGGATCGCGAGAGAGAACGGAGAATCGAAGAAGAAAGACGAGAGGAAGAAGAACGGCGCCGCAAATGGTGTTAGGGTTATGAAACCCTGAAAAAAAATCCTTTTGTCATTTTCGTTTCCACCGGGTTGGGTCCGGGTGTGATGACCGGCCCAACCCCTTTATGTTTTATTTTTTTATTTTGTTTTTTAATTATTGTTTTAATTGTTTTTAAATTGTTTTTATAATTTAAGAAAACTGTTTTAAAAAAACCTTTTTGTGAAAATATAATAAAAATCTTAAAAACCTTTTTATAGTAAAATAAAAAACCTCTTTTTTTTTAAAAAAATCAAAATTAAAACTTTTAAAAATGAAAAAACTTTTTTAAATAAAAAAAGAAAAACCTTTTTTAAAAAAATACAAAAATAAAACTTTTTTAATTAAATTTCTTTCGCAAGCTAACATTTAATTATTAATATTTTTCAAATAAAACAATAATAAAATCTCAAATTTGTATCTTTTTCTTAACTCATTCGATCACCGCCTAACTCTGCCTACTAATGCCATTTGTTCATTTTGCAGCCCATTACCTTTACCGTTACTTATCACATTTTATTACTATATTGTAACTGCTTCTCATATGTAACCCCGCGAACCAATAATCGCGCTTTAAATTTCTGCCCTTTTAATTTCTGTTCGTATGGCTTTAACCGCTGTCTTTATTTTCTGCTTGCATAACTCAATCATCTCACATCTTCATTAACATTCCAGTCACACTACACACCTCCGAAGGAATTAGGTCTAGTCGCTTGACCGCCGTGTCAATAGTCCTCACCTTCAACCCTTACACCTTTTCAACCCTAAATTTTCATACATGTCTCGCTGTGGACAAGATTACCATTTTACCCCTAGCATTAGGTCAAAGAGCCGCCGTGCTCATTTTAGGGTTTCCCGCCGCGGAATCCCTAACCTAATTTAACCCTAATTACAACTTAACAATTCAACGTAGAGATTTGGAGTTTCTACACTCCACGTAAGCGTGTCCTTAAGATGCGTTTATTCCCCCTGAGACCTTGACCACAGTCAAGAAGTCTCTAACCTCCCTTTTGAGGGGAACTACGATTACTCTGATTCCACTCCCGTAAGGATACATAGGCACAAGATGCGATGTCTTGCCGAGTAAACTTAGAATTAACCCCTTAGGTCTCCTTTCTCACTTTTAATTCCTTTGTACATATACCTTAAGAATAATAAAGCGAAATAGTAAGCATTTGAACAAAAGGTTCCTGTAGAATACTACAGAAGTTTAGGGTGCTAATACCTTCCCTAAGTTTTACCAACCCCCGAACCCTAGATCTTTCCCCGCATTGTGTTTACGATGCAAAATAGGTTTTCCCTCTTTTGACCTTTTCCTTCGGATAAATCAAAGAGCGGTTGTGAATTGAATTGCGATTCAAACTCATTAATAGTTTGTGATCCTATTTCCACCGCAACAAAAACCAATGTTCATCGAGTAGGGCTTCCTTAGGGTTTTTAGTTTCCATTTATGAAACGAACGCGAAGTGATAACAGAAATTACTTAGCTTCGATCGAGTTGTTACACCCTTTGTGATGTCTCCGAGAAAGTTGTCAATTGGATGGTCTTTGGGAGACTTCCAAGCTTGAGGGAGATCATCGTTTGACGGCGGATGAGCTTCCTCAGTTACCTCATGGTGTACATCTTTATCCTCCTTAACTTTGGCTTCGTCAGGTTGATCAATCCCCGTCTCGCCCCCTTTGAGTATGTCTTCCGTAGATGTATCTGCACCATGAACAACACTATCCTTTCCGACATTTCTCGGATAGGACTCATCAAAAATAACATGCACAGACTCTTCTACAACAAGTAATCGTTTATTATATATCCTATATGATTTACTCGATTGAGAGTATCGGAGGAAGATACCTTCATCGGCCTTGGAATCAAATTTGCCCAAGTTTTCCTTTCCATTGTTTAATACAAAACATTTGCAACCAAACACATGCAAGTGAGAAACATTTGGCTTTCTCCCTTTTGAAAGCTCATACGGTGTTTTATTTAGAATGGGGCGAATAAGCACCCTATTCAAAACATAACACGCCGTACTAATGGCGTCGACCAAAAAATATTTAGGTAAACCACTTTCGTTAATCATTGTTCTTCCCAATTCTTCTAAAATTCGATTTTTACGCTCCACAACCCCATTTTGTTGAGGGGTGCATGGAGCGGAGAAGTTATGATCTATACCATGGTTATCGCAATATTCTTCAAATAAGTGATTTTCAAAATCACCTCCATGGTCGCTTCTAATTGATACAATGTTTGTATTTAACTTATTTTGGGAAAGCTTGGCAAACCTTTCAAAAGCGGCGAATGTATCACTCTTACTTACTAAAAAGATAGTCCAACAAAATCTAGAAAAATCGTCCACTATTACGAACCCGTAATAGTTTCCTCCTAGACTTTTAATCCTAGACGGCCCAAACAAGTCCATATGTAGAAGTTAGAGAGGTCTCGTTGTTGAAACGATCTTTTTGGATTTAAATGAAATCCTCGTTTGCTTCCCTTTTTAACAAGCATCACAAAGGTGATCCTTGGTGAACTTTATTTTGGGAAGTCCTAAGACTAAGTCTTTTGAGACTACTTTATTTAGTAAGTCAAAGTTAACATGCGCTAACCGCCTATGCCATAGCCATGAGTCTTCACTCATTGTTATGAGGCATTTGTCGCTTGTTAACGATACTTCATTTAAGTCAAGCATATATACGTTTTTAACTCTAAAACCATTAAACATATTCTTCTTGTCATTATCATGCACAATTTTGCAACACTCTTTTGAAAATGATGCATTGTATCCTTTGTCGCATAATTGGCTAATGCTAAGCAGATTATGTTTAAGGCCCTCGACAAGCAACACGTCGGAAATCGTATTGGAAGAGGGATTACCTACACTACCTTTACCTAGTATTGCTCCACGGTTGTTATCACCATAAGTTACATACCCTTTCTTCTTAGCCACGAAGTCTATGAATAGGGATATGTCTCCAGACATGTGTCTTGAGCATCCACTGTCGAGAACCCATCTTCTCTCGGTGGTCTCGACACATTTTACCTATCAAAACATAATTAGCAAGAGGAGGTATCCAATGGCATATTGGGTCCTAATATGTTAGCGACAAGGTGGTTGCATTTGGGCAACCATTGATAGATGCCTTTAGGAACCAAAAATCTACTAAATCGGCATTTAGCAATGGAATGGCCTTTCTTGCAACAATATAAGCATGCAAAATCGACTTTAGAATCACTTTTACTTGCTTGATCCCTAATTACATATGCATATTTTTGATATGGGTTCACCATACTTTTTCTAAAATCCTTTCTATCAATAGCAAATGTAATTTTAGGGTCAAGTGCCTTGTTTAATTTGGCCTTAAGGTTTATAACTTCACCTTGCCAAATATGACAAGTAGCACATCCAAAGTCGAAAGGATTTCTATGGTCCTCACAATCCGATTTATTACTTTCCACAATGGAAGCCTTAAGGTCCTCTAGTTTCTTTTCGGACTCTTTAACTTTGTGCTCTAAGTAAGTAAAAATTCTTTTATTAGAGGCAAGTCTCTTAAAGGCTTCAGTTGCTTCATTGTGTAAAGCATTAAATGCGGTTTGTAATTCTGAATGTGACATATTTGAGGACTTCTCATATTTAGAGTGACGTACCTGCTTTTTCTTATTTTTCTGATGTGCGGAAAGGCATAGATTCACGGACTCTTCTTCATCACTAGAGCTTTCATCAGAGGAGGAGGAGTCGTTATCGCTTTCCCAAGCTATATACGCTCTCCTTGGTTTTGATGATTTATTGTATGACTTGGATGATTCCTTTTCCTTTGCCTTTTTGTTCATCGGACAGTCCGGTTTATAGTGACCGGGCTTCCCACACTTGTAGCATGACCCTCTAGTATTTTTACCTTTTGACTCATCATCTTTGGAGTACCTCGATTGTTTCCAGAAGTTTACCAAGTTCTTCTCGGAATGTTGGATGCCTTTCTTTCTCATGTAACGGTTGTAACGTTTAACGAACAGCCCCATATATTCGCTTTTGTCCTCTTCTTCTTCGTCGCTTGAGGAATAATCACTTTGCTCTTTTGCTTGAGACTTCGAGGAGGAAGTCTTAAGAGCTATCGATTTCTTTTCACTCACCTTCGTTTTGTCCTTCTTTTATTTCTTTTCGCGTTGGTCTAGGCTCAAGAGTACCTGTTCATGCTCTTGTAGTTTGCCAAACAATGTTGTCAAGTCTAATAAGGTAAGATCATGTGCTTCTTTGATGGCGGTCACTTTCGGCTGTCATTCCCTGTTAAGACATCTCAAGATCTTTTTAGTAGCAACATCATTGGAAACAGGCCTACCTAATGAATGTAAACAATTGATGAGATGAGTAAATCTCTTTTGCATGTCAGCAATGGTTTCCCCTTACTCCATGAAAAAGAGATCAAACTCTTGTGTTAATGTGTTGATTCTAGCCAACTTAACATCGTTCGTCCCCTCATGGGCGATTTGTAGTGAATCCCACATGGCCTTAGCAGTAGGACAATGGGATACACGATAGTATTCATCTACACCTAATGAGGAGATTAAGATATTTTTGGCTTTTCAATCATAATTGTATTTTTTTCATCGCCATCGGTCCATTGTGCTTCGGGCTTTGGCACAACCACATTATCCGCATTGGTCATAGTAATTTCTATTGGACCATTGAGGATAACATTCCATATTTTTCTATCTATGGATTTTATGTGCACCCGCATACAGTCTTTCCAATAACTATAATTTTTACCATTGAAAACGGGAGCTCTATTATAAGCCCCTTTAGGTTCGTTAGCCATTTTCTATCAATGTTGTATTTGAAGCACCGAGTAACCGGAGCTCTGGATACCACTTGTTAGACTATGGCACGGATCTAGAAGGGGGGGGGGGGTTGAATAGATCCCAATTAAAATTTGAGTCGGCGCTACCAATTAAAAAAATTGGTTTTGAAAATTTGTTTTAAGTGCGGAAGCGGCCGAGGAAAATATATTCTAAAACGAACGGTTATTGGAAAACCGGATATGCGTTAAGCCTTTGGATTAATAACAATATGGAAAAGAGAATCACAACACGAATCAAACTTATCAATGATCTAATTCACTTGTTAGGATTCCTAGTTCCAATGATTTAAAGAGCAAACCAAAACTAGATACACAAATAAGATAATTTTGGTTTAGGCAATTTGTCGAACACTTGGCGTGCAAAAACACTCCAAGTGATATTTATGTTGAGTAAGTGATTCCAACATGCCTAGTACAATGTCTTATTGTACTTTGGATTCAAAAACAGAGTTTCAACCTCTTACTCAATTGATATCACAGTTTGACAATAGTGCTTATACAAAAATCACTTATTTTTAAGCTAAAACGAAAATGCTAAAAAATAGAGAAGACATGTATTTGGTGAGGCAGTTCCCTCGTCGTCCTCGCTTCGGGGTACGTCGGCCCTCAATTCTAAAACTAGAATTGAGATAGATTTAATAGATATCACCTGTTGAATGTAACAGTTTATACAAGGATTGAACAACAAATATACAACAAAATTCTCAAGACGTTGAATGTTGCTTCCACTCCTTGCCCCTTGATTCAAGATGAATCAAGTCCTCCGATCGTTGTTGATAAACCTCCGATTCCAGCCACCTTATTGAATAACCCTTAGTTCTTCAAACCTTCGGCCCAATTGATCTCAACTACAACGAATCGAACCCGAGATCTTCCCCTCAATATCATTGAATCCGCTACTAGACTGTTGAAGACTTCCTCTTCACAATCACCTTCGCTCAGCTGACCCTTGATGAAGAATCTCGTCCAAAAACCCCCCAAAAATCAAACCGATCTTGGAGGATAAAACCCTAACGGTTTTATTCAAGAAAGAACCTGTCACAAGCTTCAACCCGAACTAGATTACCCAATCTAAGCTTCGAACCTTATCACCTTTAATCACTCACAATGCACTTCAAAAATGGTTGTGTGTAATTGATGTGTTGTGAGATGTTGAAGATGAAGATGATGAATCTTGGACACCTATTTCACTCTTTCTTATTCTTGAACACATGAATCAGTTTTTATCAAATGTTGTTGTGTTAAAATGAACAAACTTCTATTTATAGTAATAAGCAAATCAGCCAACAAAACAGATTTTCAAACAGATTGGAAATACTGCACTGACTGTGTCAACGCGCGAACGGTCGACCATAGGTCGGCGTGCGCTGACCCGTGTGAAATGCCAAGGCTCCATGTGATGACTGATGGTCGACTCATGGTTGTTGTGTGCTGACTGTATGGTCGACTCATGGTTGCTGTATGCTGACTGTATGGTCGACTCATGGTTGTTGTGTGCTGACCAGTGGGAAATGAACTGATCCATGCGCTGACTGTATGGTTGACTCATGGTTGCCGTGGGCTGACCAGTGGGAAATGAACTGATCCATGCGCTGACTGTATGGTCGACTCATAGCTCCAAAATATGCAAAAATTGACATGGTTGTTGTTTCGTGCATCTTGTCACGACTATACATCAATCAATTATATTGTAATTAAATATGATGATTTAAAAGGATATAGGAAGGATGTAATATGTTAAGTATTGCATGACGACTCCGATTCATCCGAGGTTGTACTTTGTCATCATCGAAACTTGAGAACCTATGTTGTGAGACAGTTTGCCCTCACAAACTCTACATTGTCAAGCAGTTCTTGAGATCGACATTTGGGGACTGCTAAAGATCATAAAATGTACACTTGCTATTTTTCTGATCAAGTTTTTGGCGTCGTTGTCGGGGACTGCTGAAGATCATAGATTTTATAGTTTTATTTTAGTTAAAATTTTGTTGCTCCGTAACTAAAATTTATTCTTATTTTTATTTTTATTTTTTATTTTTATTTTTATTTTTATTTTATTAAAAAAAATCAGATTATTGTTGCTTCATGAATTCTTCTATACTGAGCTACTAATAAAGTTTCTGAGTTGTGTAGTTATGAATGTTTTTTATACATTGCCACATGTATCTCCTGTATGTTGGTCGCCTGATTCGGGAATCACTCTGGAAGAGGCGACCAAAATTTTTAAAGCATATCAGAGGGAGGTAAAAATCCTTCTGAATGAATGTAAGGAAGCTAACTTTTATCCAGATAAATTTATATGGCGAGAGTTTAGGTTGGAAGAAGAATGTGTGAAAGAAGAAGAACAAAACATGACGTCAGACGAAGAAGATGAATTAGAAATAGAAGAATCTGAGGTAAACAAGAAATATGGGGAAGAAGAAAGAAGGCAACTTGAAGATGATCTAGTGCTGGATGAAAATACAGATGTAACAAAGTGTGTAGATGTAGACATCCAACAAGAAAATCTTCAATAAAATAGTAACCCTAAAAAAAATTTCAACAAGGCAGATGAAAGACAAGAAATTGACAAAGTATTGGATTTCATTTATGCCTTGTTCACCAAAATCCCACTGAAAATAACGTGGAAGCAACATCATCATTACCTCAAGTTCATGGGATTGCTACCAAACAAAAGAAAGAAAAAAGATGATATGTTCTTCGTTTCATATATGCCACCTTAACAGAAAGTGATCCGTCGAGCCATGCGATGTTAAACAAAGCGCTGTGTGGGAGGCAACCCACGTTTTTAATAATTTTGCATTTTCTTTTTGTTGTTATTTTACTTTGATTGCAAGTAATAAACGAGACTTTACAAGGGCAAGCTAGAGTGTTGTATGACCCTCCAACTCCTCAGTAAGGACTTCTGTGAGTACATCTTTCCTAATCTTGTTCTAAAACATTGAGGACAATGTTTAGTTCAAGTTTGAGTGAGTTTTTACTGTTTTGAGTTTTCATTTTAAGTACCTTTTAATTGTGTTTAGTTTCTTTTGTTTAAAAATCGCTTTGAACTCTCCCCGAATGAAGACCGTAAAAATATTCTTATGAATACTGTGATGTGTGAGGTAGTCAGGAAAGTATATAGAGTTTGAGGGAAGAGGAGTTAAAACTAGAGAATTTGGGAATGTTTGGAAATTGAGGTATAACCTGAACACCTTAGATTCCCCGGAGTAAGGAAACGAGTCCAACGTGTAGATTTGTGCCATAGTACTTGGATTTGTGAAATATTCCCCGATTAGTTCATAATGATAGTCCGGCATGATTAAAGAGAATTACATATATAAAATTGATTGATAGAATGACTTGTGGCACTCAAAAAAAATTATGAATAATGACGGTAAAGACAACTGGTCCTTCTAAGTTGGGTAACCCTCACCCGATTACTTAGCCTAACGGCGGTTGAATCTCTATAGATGTGCCAAAGGGGACTAATAAACGCCAATGCGTGAGAAAAAAAGGAATAAAGGTGCCACAAAAAAGTCTCGATCAAATTTTGTACATGTGAAGGAAAGAGATCAAAAATGCCTTAATCTGATTATCCGAATGAAAGGATAGAAAATCGAAGAAAAGACATAAGCCCAAAGCATAGTTGGAGAGGTGGCCGAAAGGGGGATTTAGGTCCGTGGTGTTACCGCGGTGTGTGTTTGTTTAGAACACGGACGATTACCAAGAGAACTAGTTTTAGTCGATCAGAATAAAGGCTCACGTATGAGTATCGACACAACTTACATTAATAAGTCTTTCATTTGATATATATTGTTTGATCTGCAAAATGTTTATCCAAGCTTGTTGCTTGAGGTCAAGCAACGGTTTATGTTTGGGGGTGTTTGATAAGTGGTTTTTATGCGTTATTTTACTGATAGTTTAAGTTAATCTTCTAATATGTATAGTTTCATTTTATTTGCTTTTATCACATTTTATGCGTTGGTTTGGTATTTCCATTGTTTTTAGATTCAGGTAAGCAATCAGGAAGAATCGGAGGGAAAAAATGGACAATATAGTATGTTCGGGAGTGAAATTGGCAAGCTACAGAAGGCCTGACACGGCCACCCGTGTTGTCTGACATGGGCCGTGTCAGGAGGATATGCATGACCAAGAAAAGATGCAAGAAAGAGATTCCAGTGAGATGACACGGCTGCCCGTGTCAACTGATACGATCGTGTCAGCATGCCTGGAACAGAAAGGTAGATTCTAGGGGGCTGACACGGTCGCCCGTGTCAGCATGCCTGGAACCGAAAATGTTGATTACAGATAGACAGGGAGCCAGCACGGCCGCTCGTGTCAGCTAACACAGCCCGTGTTGGCTGATGCGCTTCATCTTCCAATTTTCTGATTTTTTGGGCCTTTGTGATCCCTATGGATATTTTACGTATTTTCCTATTACTGTATTGGACCTGGGAGTATTTAAGATAGATTTTGAGAAGGAAAAAAAGATTTTTTGGCCAGAGAAGAACTGGACTATCAGGACTAGAGAGATCAATGTGATTGGGGAACTAAAGGTTTTTATGAGCGGAAGCCATTGAAGATCCAAGAACCCTCTTATCTTGTAATGTCTAGATTTTGCTTTGTATTTTCTTTGAATATTATGAGTAGCTAAACCCCCCCCCCCCCCCCCCCAATGCTATGGGATGTCCCTAATTTGAATTTGTAATAACTCTGATATTATTATTGCACTAACATTTCCTTTGTTTAATAACTGATTTGATCTCTAGTTGTTCTTAATGTTTGCCCTGTTGGGCCAACAGGGTTTAATTTACGATTAATGATTAGGCTGGACCACCATTGTTAAGGCTTTTCTTTTGATCATCCTATAGTAGATATCACCTAGGACTAGGGATACCCTATAGGAACTGAAATAATTTTTTATAATTGATTGCTTAATCTCACTTATAATTCTCTATGGACGTAGGAATTAGAGTAGACGATTAAAGGTTTTCTCACTAAGGACTTAGGAGTGAACATTCTAAAGAATCAGTAATTAAGTAGTTACAATAAGTTGTTGCATGTTAATTCAGAGTTGTTACTGAGTCAGATCATACGTCTTCCCTAGAAGGTTACTCATATTTGTTTAAACCATTAGTCAATTTTTCGTTTTCCTTGAAAATATTTTTATAATTAAACAAAAACCTTTTTAAAATCCTAGAGTTTTTGTTTGACTAAAATAAAACCAGAACTCTATATCGTCAAGTAGTCCTTGTCGACATTTAGAAAAATCCCCTTTATTACTACATTGGCAAATTAGTACACTTGCTATTTTCTCGATCACCAGGTCATTCCATCCGACCAGGTTGTCTAATGTTGTTTGTTCCCTAGTATGTAACATGTGTGTGAAAACACTGCCTGTACACGTTTATTTTTCTAACCTTTGTCTGCAGGAGTGGGATTGAAACAAATGGGGGAAGAGGTTGTGCTTTTCCAAGATGCTTCTAGTGTGGAGTGGTGGCTCAGTGTGTCATTGAACACTACTATTATTTGGTAAAGATGGTTTATACGCCATCATGATTGTCGGCTGTCTATTGACAAATTGAGGAATTTATCACCCTTAATCTCTTGTTGATAGTAGACTGAATCGTGTTGGATGGTATTGACGTAACTTGCGAGCTTAGATGGTGTGTGCAATGAATTATTTAGAGTTAAGCCAAGTGCTTACAGATTGTTGTGATAAGACAGTTATTTTCTTGAACTTGAGAATGAAGAAGACTTGTTTATGTCTGCTAAGCAAGTGAATGAGTCGGTGCAAGATGGTACCGAGATGTTTATGTTGATGGAAACTTTGAGTATTAGTTGAAGTAGAACAGTTGGTGCTTTATCGATTGTTTGTGATTTTCCAGAAGTTTTTCCTGATGAGATAAGTGATTTACCGCCAGAACGTGAGGTGGAGTTTACGATCGACTTAGTTCCTGGAACTAGTCTGGTATCGATGGCTCCATATCGTATGTCCGCATCAAAAATTGAAAGAGTTGAAGAGTCAACTTGAAGATTTACTTGAAAAGAGGTTTATTCGTCCGAGTGTGTCATCGTGGGGTGCACCATTTTTGTTGGCTAAGAAGAAAGAAGGTTCTATGAGGCTTTGTGTGGATTACCAACAATTGAACAAGGTGACTATCAAGAATAAGTATCCACTTCCAAGGATTGATGATTTGATGGATCAGTTGGGTACTGCAAATGTGTTCAGTAAGATAGATTTGAGATTTAGATATCATCAGATTCGTGTGAAGGCTGGAGATATTCAGAAGACTGCTTTTAGAACAAGGTATGGACATTATGAGTATTTCGTGATGCCATTTGGTGTGACTAATGCACCAGGTGTATTTATGGAGTACATGAACAAAATTTTCCATCCTTATTTGGACAGGTTTGTGGTTGTGTTCATTGATGGTATTTTAATCTATTTGAAGAGTGAAGAGGATTATGCTGAGTATCTGAGGATTGTGTTATTTGTGCTAAAAGAGAAGCAGTTATATGCTAAACTTTCTAAGCGCGAGTTTTGGTTGAAGGAAGTGAATTTCCTTGGCCATGTGATTTCGAGTAGAGGTATTATAGTTGATCTAGTGAAGGTTGAAGTTGTATCACAATGGGAAGCTTCAAAATTAGTTTTTGAGATTAAAAGTTTTCTTGGTTTTGCAGGTTATTATCGGAAATATTGAAGGATTTGCCAAGTTATCTTTGTCGTTGACGCATTTTACTAGGAAGGTCAAGCTTTTGTTTAGGATGCAAAGTGTGAAGAAAGTTTTCAAGAGCTTATGAGAACATTAACGACAACTCTTGTTTTGATTTTTTCCGAATCCGGAAGAACCGTTTGTTGTGTATTGTGATGCTTCTTTCATGGGTTTGAGAGGTGTTTTGATGCAACATTAGCAAGTTGTAGCTTATGCTTCAAGACAAATTAAATTACATGAGGGGAATTATCTGACGCATGACTTAGAGTTGGTCGTTGTTATATTTGTGTTGAAGCTTTGGAGGCATTATTTGTTTGGTTTGAGATTTAAGGTGTTTAGTGATTATAAGAATTTGAAGTATCTCTTTGATCAGAAAGAATTGAATGTGAGGCAGAGGAGGAAAGCACTTCAGTTTCAAGAGGAAGACCATGTGTTTCTTCGAGTTACTCCTGTAATTGGTGTTGGTAGAGCATTGAAATCGCGTAAGTTGATGTTGCGTTTTGTTGGTCCTTATCATATTTTGCAGAGGATAGGAGAGATAGCCTATTGGGTTGCTTTTCCGTTGTCACTTGCTAATCTCCATGACGTGTTGCATGTATCTCAGTTGAGGAAATACATTGCAGATCCGTCTCATATAGTCCAAGTTGATGATGTGCAGGTGAGAGATAACCTGACTGTTGAGACATCACCTATGCGGATAAAGGATTGGGAGTTGAGGCAACTTCGAGGTAAAGAGATTGCTTTGGTAAAGGTAGCTTGGGAAGGACTAGCTGGTGAAAATGTGACTTGAGAGCTGGAGAGTCAGATGAGGGAGTCTTATCCCGAGTTGTTCGTTTGATTTAATTTTCGAGGGCGAAAATATTTTAAGTGGGGGAGGGTTGTAATACCATAATTTTAGTAATTATTTATTTAATTAAATTGATTAATTAATTTTGTGATTTTGTGCCTATTTTATTTAATTAATTAATGTGATTTATTTGATTTATTTGAATTATTTGATTTAAATGAATTATTTGATTTATTGAATTTATATGAACGGTTTGATTTATATGAATTATTAGATTTATATAAATTAATTGGTTTGTTTAATTTATATGAATTAATTGATTTAATTGAAATATGTGATTTATTGAATTAAATGAATTAATTGATTTAATTACTTTATTTAAATTAATTGGTTTATTTGATTTATTTCTATTTGATAGAATAATATAGATTTGCTAGATTATTTAGTCGGATTTAATTAGGTGTGTGAATAGTAAGTGAAAATGGGTTGAGTTAATCCCAATTGTTTAAAGACAAATGTTAGAGTTTGATAAGAGTAGAAAGATAGAAAGAGAGAAAAAGTTGAAAAGGAGGAGAAAAGAGGAGTGGAGAAGAAGAGGAACCCAATTCAAGAACTCAAGAGTCCATTAAAAATTAAGGTAAGGGTGAGTTTTTATATAATTATTGGGATTGTTTGATAGTATATAATGGATAGAAATATGTTTTGGATGAAACCCCTAAATTTTTCATGAATTTGAAATTGTTAGGTTTTAGTGATAATCTTTAAGATGTGTTAATTCAATTATGTTTGGAATTGATATGTTAGTATACTGTAGAGACCTATTCAATATTTAGAATAAATTAGAATATATATATATATATATATATATATATATATATATATATATATATATATATATATATATATATATATATATATATATATATATATATATATATATATATATATATATATATATATATATATATATATATATATATATATATATATATTCTCAATCCCGAAATGTGATTCTTCCGCTATTCCTAGCAGTAGATTTATAGAAAACAATGTAATTATTTTTCATATCGTGTACTGTAGCATAACAAGTAGATAAAATTGTGATTCCATTAATTCGATACTGTAGCGAGAAAAACCAAACGAAGTGTCATCTTCTTTATCTAATTGTAGCGCAGGAAATAGATGTACTAGGATATTAATTATGTTCTTTTATTCCACCTAATGATGAACTGTAGTGCATAGTTACTAAGCAATGGAACAAATGAAATTTCTTGTTCCTTTAATTTTCTATAAAAATTGCTCACAACTGTTAAAGTCATTTGGACTCTCAAAAACTGGCACCATTTCTTGTCCCCTTCTATAGAATAGCATGTGATAATTTATTAGCCTTACATATTGTTCTTCTAAAGTTATTTTGATTTTCATAATATGACTATGTTACTGAGGTGAATATTTTATGAACAAGTAGGTATTATGGAATGAAATGTATATTTTCTTTCACACTGTAGCGCAAGACAATTAGGGAATTAAGGTGACTTTTTCTTTTCTACGTCCAGTCTTGTAGCGATAGTGAAGTTTAATTGGTATGATATTGAAACTTTATCAATTATTGAGACTTTATTAAATATTGGAACCTTATTAATTAATGATTGTTTATTAAAATATTGAAACGATGTTAAATGTTGATTATTTATTCAAATATTAAATATTTATTAAAATATTAATTATTTATTTAAATATTGAATATTTATTAAATTTTTGATTATTTATTAAAATAATGATTGTTTGTTAAAATATTGAAACCTTGTTAAATATTGAATGTCTACTAATTATTGAAACTTATTGAATATTGAAATTTTATTAAATAGTGAATATTTATTTAAAATATTGAATATTTATTAATTACTGAATATTTATTAAATGTTGAATTATTTATTGAATATTAAATTATTTATTGAATATTGATTACTTAGTGAATATTAAATAATTATTGAATAATTATTGAGTAGTGGGTATCTATTTGAATACCGAATTTTTTATTATTAATGATGGATTAGTTATTCTATGTTTAATTGGTGATGTGTGTTTTGTGAATTGAGGTTGGATTGTGTTGATGTTTGTGTATGTGAAAATGTGTGGTAATTCAAGTGTGATGAATTATTGAAGATATGCATGAATATTAAGATTTGAGTGTGGTCTTAATTGCATATGGTTGTTGAATTTGCACACGCATCATTTGTGTCAAGAGGCAATGCTTGTTAGTTCTGTGGGAGCTAGTGACTTGTCCCAAACCTAGAACGGGGTCTGAAAGCTTAGGGAACGGGCTTTTGTGTGTTATTGGTGTAGGGAGCGGACCCGGTTTAATGTAAAAACCGAAAAATAATAACAAGTGTTGGTACCACATGACATGAGTTGCATTTGAGTCTTGCATTGAGTCTCATTGTGTATATGTTTGTTATATGAGATTATGTGTATTTATGTGAATTGTTGAATTGATGAATTATGGACTTGTGTGTGTGTGTGTGTATATATATATATATATATATATATATATATATATATATATATATATATATATATATATATATATATATATATATATATATATATATATATATATATATATATATATATATATATATATATATATATACTTATGAATAGTATGGTTACTTGAGTAATACTATGTTGATGAAACTTTGAAGTGTGAGAATATTTGTAATCATGCTTGTATGCCTTAAATTATATATTATCTTATAATTTCAATAATCATGTGAATTCTCACTCTTCTGTTGGAATGATGTTTTATACGACATCGCTCAGGTACTGAGGAGTAGAGTTGCTTATAACGTGAGATAGTTGTTGGAGTAGCTTGATTAGTGTCTTTATTTATGTTGGGTCGAGTCGTGCTCTGATCATGTAACATTGGGATCATTTCGATTTAAGTTTGAGAGATACATTATGTGCTCTTCTTTATGTCGTTATGTTTATTTGAATTATGTGGAGTATTGACTTTTATGCCTAAGTATTGGTTATGAATGTGATGAGCATGAGACTTTCATTATATCTTTTATGATTGAAGTAAATTCGCTGCTACATGCTAAGGTGAAATTTTATGAAAAGTATGAATTTATTTTAAGTGTTAATGAGCATGACAAATGTTTGTGTGATGTATTGAAAATTTATGTGACACCCTTTTGTGAAATGCATGATAGTTACTCTGATTTATTTATATATATTCCATGGGGATTATAAGGGTGTTACATTAGTTGTATCAGAGCAGGTGATCAGTGGTTTTTATGCGTTATTTTACCGATAGTTTGAGTTAATCTTCTTATATGTTTAGTTGTATTTTATTTTCTTTTATCACATTTTATGCGTTGGTTTGGTATTTCCATTGTTTTTAGGTTCAGGTAAGCAACCAGGAAGAATCGGAGCAAAAAAATGGACAATACAGTATGTTCGGGAGTGAAATTGGCAAGTTACAGAAGGCCTGACACGGCCACCCGTGTTGCCTGACATAGGACGTGTCAGGAGGATTTACGTGACCAAGAAAAGATGTAAAAAAGAGATTCCAGGGGGCTGACACGGCCGCCCGTGTCAGTTGACACGATTGTGTCAGTATGCCTAGAACAGAAAGGGAGATTCCAGGGGGCTGACACGGCCGCCTGTGTCAGCTGACACGGCTGTGTCAGCAGGCCTGGAACAGAAAAGGTTAATTCCAGTAGGCAGGGAGCCAACACGGCCTGTGTTGGCTGATGCACTTCATCTTCCAATTTTCTGATTTTTTGGGTCTTTGTGATCCCTATGGATATTTTGGGTATTTTCTATTACTGTATTGGACCTGGGAGTATTTAAAACATATTTTGAGAAGGAAAATAGGACTTTTTGGCCAGAGAAGAATTGCACTATCAGGGTTATAGAGATCAAGGTGATTGGGGAGCTGAAGGTTTTTATTAGCGAAATCCATTGAAGATCCAAGAACCCTCTTGTCTTGTAATGTCTAGTTTTTGCTTTGTATTTTCTTTGAATATTATGAGTAGCTAAACCCCCCAATGCTTGGGGGTGTCCCTGATTTGAATCTGTAATGACTCTAATATTATTATTGCACTAATATTTCCTTTGTTTAATAACTGATTTGATCTCTAGCTGTTCTTAATGCTTGCCTTGTCGGACCAACAAGGTTTAAAACGATTAATGATTAGGATGGACCATCGTTGTTAACACTTTTCTTTTGATCATCCTATAGTAAATATCACATAAGACTAGGGATACCCTATAGGAACCGAAATAATTCTTGATAATTGATTGCTTAATCTCACTTATAATTCTCTATGGACGTAGGAGTTAGGGTAGACAATTAAAGGTTTTCTCACTAAGAACTTAGGAGTGAACATTATAAGAATCGGTAATTAAGTAGTTACAATAAGTTGTTGCATGTTAATTCAGAGTTGTTACTGAGTCGGATCATACGTCTTCCCTAGCAGGTTACTCATATTGTTTAAACCAATTAGTCTATTTTCTGTTTTCCTTGAAAATATTTTTATAATTAAACAAAAACCTTTTTAAAATCCTAGAGCTTTTGTTTGACTAAAATAAAACCAGAATTCTACATTGTCAAGCAGTTCTTGAGATCGACATTCGGGGACTGCTAAAGATCATAAAATGTACACTTGCTATTTTTCTGATCAAGTTTTTGGAGCCGTTGTCGGGGACTGCTAAAGATCATAGATTGTATAGTTTTATTTTAGTTAAAATTTTGTTGCTCCGTAACTAAAATTTATTCTTATTTTTAATTTTATTTTTTATTTTTATTTTTATTTTATTAAAAAAAATCAGATTATTGTTGCTTCATGAATTCTTCTATACTGAGCTACTAATAAAGTTTCTGAGTTGTGTAGTTATGAATGTTTTTTATACATTGCCACCTGTATCTCCTGTATGTTGGTCGCCTGATTCGGGAATCACTCTGGAAGAGGCGACCAAAATTTTTAAAGCATATCGGAGGGAGGTAAGAATCCTTCTGAATGAATGTAAGGAAGCTAAATTTTATCCAGATAAATTTATTTGGCGAGAGTTTAGGTTGGAAGAAGAATGTGTGAAAAAAGAAGAACAAAACATGACGTCAGACGAAGAAGATGAATTAGAAATAGAAGAATCTGAGGTAAACAAGAAATATGGGGAAGAAGAAAGAAGGCAACTTGAAGATGATCTAGTGCTGGATGAAAATACAGATGTAACAAAGTGTGTAGATGTAGACATCCAACAAGAAAATCTTCAATAAAATAGTATCCCTAAAAAAAATTTCAACAAGGCAGATGAAAGACAAGAAATTGACAAAGTATTGGATTTCATTTATGCCTTGTTCACTAAAATCCCACTGAAAATAACGTGGAAGCAACATCATCATTACCTCAAGTTCATGGGATTGCTACCAAACAAAAGAAAGAAAAAAGATGATGTGTTCTTCGTTTCATATATGCCACCTTAACAGAGAGTGATCCGTCGAGCCATGCGACGTTAAACAAAGCGTTGTGTGGGAGGCAACCCACGTTTTTAATAATTTTGCATTTTCTTTTTGTTGTTATTTTACTTTGAATGCAAGTAATAAACGAGACTTTACAAGGGCAAGCTAGAGTGTTGCATGACCCTCTTACTCCTCAGTAAGGACTTCTGTGAGTATATCTTTCCCACTCTTGTTCTAAAACATTGAGAACAATGTTTAGTTCAAGTTTGAGTGAGTTTTTACTGTTTTTGAGTTTTCATTTTAAGTACCTTTTAATTTGTGTTTGGTTTCTTTTGTTTAAAAATCGCTTTGAACTCTCCCCGAATGAAGACCGTAAAAATATTCTTGTGAATACTGTGATGTGTGAGGTAGTCATGAAAGTATATAGAGTTTGAGGGAAGAGGAGTTAAAACTAGGAAATTTGGGAAAGTTTGGAAATTGAGGTATAACCTGAACACCTTGTATTTTATGAACAAGTAGGTATTATGGAATGAAATGTATATTTTCTTTCACACTGTAGCGCAAGACAATTAGGGAATTAAGGTGACTTTTTCTTTTCTACTTTCAGTCCTGTGGCGATAGAAGTAGAGGCAATGAATGTGAATAATAAATGTAGTGATACCTATATTACATTCTGTAGTGAAATTTAATTGGTATGATATTGAAACTTTATCAATTATTGAGACTTTATTAAGTATCGGAATCTTATTAATTAATGATTGTTTATTAAAATATTGAAACTATATTAAATGTTGATTATTTATTTAAATATTAATTATTTATTCAAATATTAATTGTTTATTCAAATATTGAATATTTATTAAACTGTTGATTATTTATTAAAATAATGATTATTTGTTAAAATATTGAAACCTTGTTAAATATTGAATGTCTACTAATTATTGAAACTTATTAAATATTGAAAATTTATTAAATAGTGAATATTTGTAAGTGCTCTTGATTGGCTGCATTTTGTGGCAAAACATTAGTGTATGTATGAATGTCATGTCTGATGTTGAGACATTTATAATATGGACGGTGCAGGGTAAGTTAACTAAGATAACTATAAGTTAAGCTGGATGTCATACTCAATGTTATGACATAGGTCGTATGACATCAAGCGCAAGTAGTTTTTCTGGTATTCAGAATGAGGATTCTCAGGCTAAAAATCAGGAAACCTTGTAAGAGCTCAAGCTGGGATTCAGGAAATATTTTAGAAGCCCTAAGCGAACTAAAATGTCCCTGAATGAAGTGGCAAGTGGGCAGACAATTAAAGAAGAGGTTTTGTGATGAAAAACCTAGATTGTGCGTCCAGGCCCAAGGACTGATCTGCTGCTATAAATAACAGGAGAAGCAATCCTAGAAGGCAGCTGTTGAAGATAGAGAAACAGAGAAATCACCATAGTGGTTTAGAAGTGAAAAGGTTGTTCTTCACAATTGTGTCTTAGGAACACTTGTAATTCACGCAATTGTTGATTGCATTGGTTAGGTAGTTTATAGGTTGTTTGTCACTCGAAGCTGTTAAGCAAGAGTGTGAGTACCTTGATCAAAGCTTTGAAGCAAGATCAAGGTGTGTGTAGTTGAAGTGTTTTTTCTTACTACTGTTATACTTGTAAGTGTTGTTGGATATCACTGAGGTGATTGTGGGGAGTGAGTGGGTATACTAAGGCTAGAGTGTCTCTAGGTTAAATTGTCATTGGGTAAGTTTTAAGTGAGGAGTGCAAATTGGAGGTTTGAATCTGAATTAATTCTACTGATAGTGAAATTTCTCCCAGGCTTGGTAGCCTCCAAATATAAGTGTGTTGCACTGAACTGGGTCAACAACCAACTGTGTTATTTACTGCTTTATAATTACTGCATAATAGTAGGTCTGTAGTGAATGTCATAGTGGATGTTATAACTTCTGTGATAACATCCATCGTGAGCTAGCCAGAATTTACAATTGGTATCAGAGCAGGCACCCTGCCTGTTTAAACTGGGTGAGATCTAGGGAAAACAAATTCTGGTACAATGGATAAAGATATTGGATTCACCAATAAACCTCCAACTTTGGATGGTTCTAATTATGACTATTGGAAGCCTAGGATGATTGCCTTCCTAAGGTCCTTAGACAGCAAGGCTTGGAGAGCTGCAAACTCTGGCTGGGAACATCTTGTGAAGACTGACAAGGATGGAGTATCTGTGCAAATTCCTGAAGAAGAATGGTCCAAAGAGCAAGAGGCATTGGCTCCTGGGAACTCTAAAGCATTGAATGCTCTCTTCAATGGTATAGCCAAAAACATCTTTATACTGGTGCACCACTGTGAACTAGCAAAGGATGTTTGGGACACTCTCAGAACTACTCATGAAGGAACCTCCAAGGTCAAAATGTCAAGACTGCAAATGCTGACCACCAAATTTGAAGGTCTGAGAATGAAGGAAAAGGAGACCATTCATGAGTTTTACATGAATGTTCTTGAACTTGAAAACACCTCAGGAGCTCTGGGAGAAAATATGACTGGAGAGAAACTGGTAAGAAAGATTCTAAGGTCACTACCTAAAAGGTTTGCTATGAAAGTTACATTTATTGAAGAAGCTCAAGACATATGCCACATGAAAGTGGATGAACTCATTGGTTCCCTTCAAACCTTTGAGATGGGGATGTGTGATCAGGCTGTGGAGAAAAGAGCAAAAGTATAGCTCTTGTCTCAAACTCTGTTGAGGCTTCAGATGATGAAAAAGAGGAAGATCTATCAGAGGAAATAACCATGCTTGGAAGACAGTTCAACAAACTAGTCAAAAGGATGGATGCTAAGTCTAAACCTTATTCCAAAAGCTTGTCTGCTGACAAAGAAAAATCTGAAGATAAAGCCAACCAAAGCAGAGGAGTACAGTGCCATGAGTGTGAGGGATATGGACATGTTAGAAAGGAATGTCCCACATACCTCAAAAGGAAGGGAAAAGGGCTAACAGTCACTTGGTCTGATGAAGATTTTGACAGTGGATCAGAAGGAGAATCTTCCAAACATGTTACTGTTCTAAACAGTGTGTGTGTGTGTGTGTGTGTATTTGATGGTGACTCAAGTGAAGAGGAGCTAACTTATGATGAACTAGCTTAATCATATAAGAAGTTGTCCATCAGAAGCACAGAGTTTTACCAGCAAGGAGAGCATCAGAAGAAGCTCATCAAAGAGCTAGAAGCTGAAAAGAGAGAGCATTTAGCTGCTATAAACACACTTCAAGGAGAGGTAAAGGAGTTGAAAGGAGAAAATGAGCAAATGACAAAATCCATAAGGATGCTCAACTCTGGAACTGACACCCTAGATTAGATTCTTCAGAGTAGTCAGACTGCAGGAAATAGGTCTGGTCTAGGATTTGTTGAGAAACAAAATCCTGTCTTGAAACTCAAGAGGTTGCAGCCTGAGGTTCAAAAGTTACAAAGGATGTCACAGTCAAAGTTACAATAACCTTCACACAGAAATTGGAATCAAGTCAAGAGACAATTCCAAAGGCATAGATGCTACCACTGTGGAAAACTTGGGCATATTCGAGCTGTGTGCTTCTGGTTGCATGGATTTCCTGGCCAAAACAAGACCAAACAAAGTAAGCATGGAAAAATGCAGCATCATGCTACACTTGGAAAAAGATAGCATCATGCCAAGCCTGGCAAGAGGCAGCATCAGGCTAAGAAAGAAGTGCATAACAAGCAAAATCAATGGATTTCCAAGACTATTGCACTAGCAGTACACACTTTTCCAAGGATGCCTACCAATGAAGATTGGTATTTTGACAGTGGCTGCTCCAGGCATATGACTGGAATTGAGGATCTGTTGATCAAACTCAGACCTCATTCATCTAGTCATGTAACCTTTGGTGATGGAGCTAAAGGAAGAATCACAAGTGCTGGACAACTTGACAGTCCAAAAGCTCCAAAATTGAAGGATGTCCTGCTAGTTAAAGGATTAACTATTAACCTAATAAGCATGAGTTAGCTATGTGATCAAGGTCTAAAAGTCCACTTTTCCAAAGACAAGTGTGTGGTGACCAATGAAGAGGGTAAGGAAGAAATGAGGGGATCTAGATCCAAGAATAACTGTTACCTATGGGAGCCTAGAAGTAACATAAATGGATTGGTTAATGAGGAAAAGAAGGACCACCTAGGGCTAGAGAAAAGAACCAGGTTCAACTCATCAGCAAAAGGATCCTCAAAGTGTGCTTCAGAAAGAAGTACTGGTTGTAAGAAAAGTCAGGTGGGAAGGCTAGACAAGACGGGATACACAAAGATTGGTCATCAGGTAAAACTAGATAAGCTATATTGGAACCTGATGGAGTCCATGGAGGATACCCTGCAGAAAAGAAGCAATGTCACTCCTAATGTCATGACCTTGTTCTGTGACATTAAGGGCATCATTCTAACAAACTCTTCTGAGTTCAAGAGAGACAGACTTAGGGGTAACGTGTGGAAAGGGCAAAAAGCCTGTGCAAAACCTGGTGGCTATGTCTTAAAAATTGTTGACAAGGATTCAAGAAGCATCATGAATCTTCAATTTAAAAAATTGAGTTCCCCTAGTGCTGATGAGTTATAACAATTAAAGGAAATGGGGAATTACATTTTGATACTAAATTATTTAATGATAAGTCAAAACGGTAAGTTCCCTCCTAGTGGGCAATCATACCTCACTCCCACGTATATAGCACACTCCCTCTACTCTTGGCCTCTTTACAAACGCTCCAGCTTCCATACTGTCTCAAACAAGCACAGAAAAGTTCCCTCATCTCAATCAATGCCACCAACTAAGGCGCAACCAACCTCCAGGATGAACACAAGCAACGCTGAAGCAAACCCTAATGACTCTCTAGAGATTGCTCCACTTTGTATGATGACTCCTGAAGGATTGCTGGTTAAGAAACCTAAAAAGATGCATGCAAGACGACCTAAAAACTTTGGCTCAGGTCAAGCTCATCCTACGACTACATCTGATGACCTCAATACAGAGGAAGCTAGACGAAAGCACCTTGAAATTACTGCGATGGTTGCTAGTGCTCTCAACATTCCCACATCATCTACCATTAAGGGGACTGCGCCTAATCAAGGTGATCAAGTTGATGTCCCACACAATGTCGAAGCATTGAAAAACAACACTCCAGAAAAGAAGAATAAGGATGAAAGATCTGATAAAGGGAATGATGATTTGCATGAAGCCAAAGATGCTGAGGTAGTAGACCTAAAAGAGTATCCTGACAATGATCTCATAGCAACGATCAATCCAAGCATAGCCAAAAGATTGCTGAAAAGGAAAGGGAAAAAGGTGGCTGACCAAAGCTCACTCAAGAAAAGGGATGTTGAGAAGACCACTGAGCAAGAAGACTCTACCAAGAATGCTGGAACTAAGAGGGCTCAGGTTGGACCCTCCAAAGGGTGGAACAAGGTAACCATCAAGAAGAGGAAGATTGAATCAAGACCAGAACAAGAAACAGATTTTGATGTTGCTATGGATGTCACTAACACCCAATCTAAGAGGAAACCTGCTTCCAGCAAGCTGGATGAAAATGTCCCTGAGGTGTCTATTGATAATATATCTTTCCACTATCCATCATGTGTTAATAGATGGAAATATGTGTATTAAAAGAGGCTGGCTTTGGAAAGAGAGTTAGCTCAAACTGCTCTTGACTGCAAAATGATCCTTGACCTTATTCATCAAGATGGCTTGATAAAGACTGTCACTCACTTTCCACCATGTTATGAGATTCTTGTGAAAGAATTCATAGTGAACCTGTCAGAAGCATGTGCTGATAGGAAGTCCAGAGAGTTTGGAAAAGTATATGTGAGGGGAGAGTGTATAAATTTCTCGGACTCCATCATCAATAAGTATCTGGGAAGACCACATGCAGGAAAGTCTGAACTTACTGTATCTAACCATCAAGTGTGCCAAGAGATAATTGCTAAACAGGTCAAGAACTGGCCATCCAAAGGGAAGCTAATGGCTAGCAAACTCGGTATGAAATATGCTATGCTTCACAAAATTGGTGCAGCCAATTGGGTGCCTACCAATCATAAGACGACTGTTGTTACTATTCTGGGAAGATTTCTGTATGTTGTAGGGACAAAAACTGATCTCAACTATGGGACCTAAATTCTTGAGCAAACAATGAAACATGCTGGGAGCTACAGTATCAAGGGACCTATTGCCTTTCCATCACTTATATGTGGAATCATCTGTGAGCAGCATCCCAACATCATCAAAAAAAGTGATATAGTGTGCAGGAGAGAAACTCCTTTGACATTCAATTACAAGTTGTTTAAAGGAAGGCATGTTCCTGACATTGATGTAACTTCAGCTGAGACATCCAATAAAGGTCCCAAAACCAAAAAGGTTGAAGTCATGGTGACCATTCGAGAAACATGTAAAGAACTGGAGGCAAGGAAGAAAACACTTGAAAAGCTGCTACAGTCTCTTGAACAAGATGAAGATACATACAACTCAGAAGATGCTACCAAGGAAGATGATGATATTGTTATACTATGGCACGGATCTAGAAGGGGGGTTGAATAGATCCCCAATTAAAATTTGAGTCGGCGCTACCAATTAAAAGTTGGTTTTAAAAATGTTTTAAGTGCGGAAGCGGCCGAGGAAAATATAGTCTAAAACGAACGGTTATTGGAAAATCGGATATGCGTAAGCCTTTGGATTAATGACAATTTGGAAAATAGAATCACAACACTAATCACACTTATCAATTATCTACTTTAGTTGTAAGGATTCCTAGTTCCAATGATTCAAAAAACAAACCAAAACTAGATACACAAGTAAGATAATTTTGGTTCAAGCAATATGTCAAACACTTGGTGTGCAAAACACTCCAAGTGATATTTATGTTGAGTAAGTGATTCCAACTAGCCTAGTACAATGTCTTGTTGTACTTTGGAGTCAAAAACAGAGTTTTAACCTCTTACTCAATTGATATCACAATTTTGACAGTAGAGCTTATACAAAAATCACTTATTTTGAGCTATAACGTAAATGCTGAAAAATAGAGAAGACAAGTATTTGGTGAGGCAGTTCCCCCGTCGTCCTCGCTTCGGGGTACGTCTGCCCTCAATTCTAAAACTTGAATTAAGATAGATTTTATAGATATCACCTGTTGAATGTAACAGTTTATACAAGGATTGAGCAGCAAATATACAACAGAAATCTCAATGTGTTGAAAGTTGCTTTCACTCCTTGCCCCTTGATTCAAGATGAATCAAGTCCTCCGATTTGTGTTGATGGACCTCCGACTCCAGCCACCTTATTGAATAACACGTTGTTGTTTAAACCTTCGGCTCCGGCTGATCTCAACAGCAACAAATCGACCCCGGGATCTTCCCTTCAAAATCACTGAATCCACTATTAGACTTGTAAAGAACACCTCTTCACAATCACCTTCACTCGGTTGACCCTTGATGAAGAATCTCATCCAAAAACCCCCCAAAATTCAAACCAATCTTGGAGGGTAAAACCCCAACGGTTTTATTCAAGAAAGAACCTATCACAAGCTTCAACCCGAACTTGATTCTCCAATCTAAGCTTCGAACCTTATCACCTTGAATCTCTCACAAATGCATTTCAAAAATGATTGTGTGTAATTGAAATGTTGTGAGATGTTGAAGATGAGGATGATGAATCTTGGACACCTATTTCACTCTTTCTTGTTTTTGAACACATGAATCAAAAGAATATCAAATGTTGTAATGACACAAGTGGTTAAACAAGTATATATAGTGCCAACCCAATTTTAGACATAACAGTATTTCAAATATAAGAGGGAATCATTTAAAAATAGAATTTCCGCGCGAACGGTCGACTGCAGCAGGTCTGTGCATTGACGCATGGCCTGTGTTGTTTGGAAATCTGGAAAATTCATCAGTATGCGTCAACCATACAGTCGGCGTGCGCTGACCCGTTGAAAACTATTTCCTTTATGCGCCGACCCTATGGTCGACTCATGCCTTTACGCGTTGACTCGTTGGAAAATTTTTCTTTCATGCGCCGACCCTATGGTCGACTCATTGCCTTGTGCGCTGACTAGTGGAGAATTGCTCTGATGCATGCGCCGACCCTATGGTCGACTCATACCCTACAAACCTGCAAAAATTCATCAGTTTGTGGTCTTTCATGCCTTTGGTCATGATTGTATTTTATCTACACATAGTATATTCATTACAGCAGTTCTAAGACAAGTATAAAAAGGATATGGTGGGTGATACGTTGCATCTGTTTTAGTAGATCTGGAGTTTATAATTTCCAATCTATCCAGGGAATTTGTCATCATCGAAACCTGCATTGACCAATGTCTTGCATACTTGTGTGATGTGTGGCGATTTGCCTCCACAATCTCCCCCTTTTTGATGATGACAACCTGTATACAACTAAAACACCAAATATGCAATGTATACACACATGTATACACAAGCTCCCCCTTTCCTTTGTAATATAAGGCATCAACTGTTGTTAATATCCTGATTTGGCTTTGGTGTTGGCTAGCTTGCTGGCTACATGTTCTTCTCCCCCTTTGACACCATCAAAAAGAAAAGGAGAACGCATCAATTAACAGAGAACAGACAAAAGGTGATAGTTAATTACCAAACTCCACACATAAGCATGATAATGAACAAAAGTAACTTGAATTAATAGATAATTACGAGAACATGCAATGTAGGTGAATATTCAGGCACACATAATACGGAAAAAATGAAAAGTACATAGACGAAACACATATGCAATTATGAAATATGCAACTATGAAACTAATATCCCCGACCCCGTCCTCGGCCCCTCCCTCGGTATGCAGTATCAGGATTGCGGTAAGGATCCGAGAAGTCCAGAAAGGCTTCTACGGACATGTTGAGGTGATGAAGAGAATCAGTGATTTCCAAGTCTTGCCTTTCATGTGATTCAACCAGGGCTTCAATACGGGCATCCATCCAAGTCGAAAATGAATTTAACCTTTCATTTTGGGTATGAAGCTCAGCTCTAATCTGCTCCATTTGAGTATCTTGACTCCTCATGAAGTTTTGTTGATCTAACTGCATAGACTGCAGCATATTAATGACTTCAGAGTTTTCCGAAGGTGGAGGAGGTGATGAGTGTTGGGAAGGTTGATAGTCTTGAGGGTAGCCGTGATATGGGTCGTAGAATCTACCCAGGGTAGTCTAGCCTGTGTATTGCCATTCACCCCATCCCTGATTTGTATAATTGTCTTCTTGTGCTTCTGATGGAGCTGAATACTGGACCCAATCGGTATTTGGAGGCGTATCTTAAACTGGAGATTGATGATAGTCTTGAGATTCACAGACAGGTTCTTGTACCTCTGCAGCTATATCTTCTTCATCATTGTCTTATTCACCTTGTTCTTCACTTTCTTCTTCAGAGCTGTCATCGGAACTGTCACGAGTCACCAGAGGAATATTGGCGCAACAGACAAATCTGTATGATCGTCGTTCAGCACACCAAAAATACCCCATCATTGTAAGGGTTTTGGTGCTAAATTCGTTTTCAGAGGGGACTGAAACACAAGGAAATGTTGGGTATACAACATTTGCTGCGGCAAGAATTTCCGAAATGAACGACCCATAGGCTAAAGCAGTGCCTCTACTTGAGTCTCTCAGAGCATAAATCCTGCTTGCAATATAGTATGGCCAGTTTATTTTGATCTTATGTTTCAATATATAGATGAGATGTACCTCAGCTTGTTCGACACAGGACAGTCCACCTTTTTTCAGTCGTAGTATGCGAGCGACAATCCACTGAAGGATGCGCTCCCCTGTACTGAGTTTCCCGGCTGTGACCGTTCTAGGAAATACATCACTGTTGACAATGGCATCTGGATAGGGTCTTTTGAGCATGTCATTCAGAGCGCTCTTAAATTCATACCCTGGCACCGTACGAGTGTCCGTTACCTCATGAAGAGGTGGTGCATCAGCATCGACAGTTAAATCAAAATACTTGTTCCATACTACAGAATTTATGTTTACCAGTTTATTACCGACAGAAGTGTGGACATGTTGGTCTTGAAAGTTACCCCACAGATTTGTGTAGAACACCTGGACCAAATCCTCACTGTACTTTGTGTTGCATTCCAGAAAATTGAAGAACCCCTGAACTTCCAGCAGAGATAGAATTTAGGTGAGATGCAAGCGCTCCCCTGTTGCCTGGTAGAAAGAATGATGTGGAACTATGGCTCTTTTGCTGAGACTCTTGTTGAAGTTTTCAACAGCAGGAGGATGAACTAGTGAAACAACGGTAATGGGGACTGAAGCAGATGATGATGAGGCCCTTGATCTCTTACCTGTATTTTTGCGGAGAAAAGAAGCCATTGATGATGATTTTTGGAGAATTTGTAGAGATGAACTTTGAAGAGAGTAGTTGAGGATAATTTTGGAGAATATGAAGACTATTCCCTTTAATAGAGAGAGGTTTTTGGGTTTTTGGGAAGAGGGAGGAGACAAGAGGACACAATAGATGCCTAGATGCAATTTACAAGACAAATGCCATATCAAATCATAACAAAAGTTGACTGCACATTAAATGTAGAGGAATGGAAACTTGCAACGGTTTTCAAAAGAAAAAAATTCTGGGTTTTTACGCGAGCCGTCGACCATAGCCCCTGCATGCGTCGATGCATACTGTACATTTTTTGATAATTTTGAAAATTTTACAGCATGCGTCGACCGTTGTCCTGTTTAGGTCGACTCATAACCTTCAAAAACCCAATTTTTCAGTTTCATATTATGCAGAATGCCATACTTGCCTATTTATCATGCCTATTCACCCTTTCACTATATGATTTGCATTCAACACACATAGTATCAACAGCAAAAGTCATATACATATATAAGTACCATGATTGTCGAACGATATAGTTAGTTTCAAGTCATGACTGTTTAGAGAGAGAGATATAAAGAGAGAGATAGGAGCAATATCACCTCTATACCGACCACACTTGTTAATCACATATTTATACTTGCAACAAACTCTAAACTTGTTAGTGGTACAAAAGCATAGTTGTAAATAGATTAATTATGAACGTAGTAATTGTTAAACCCAATCAGAAATGTCGAGAATACCAAGTTCTTGACGGATATGAAAGAAGGGCTCATTGGCTAGCGGCTTTGTGAAAATGTCCGCTAGTTGGTTTTTAGTATCAACGTGTTCAAAGACAACGTCACCCTTCTCTACATGGTCCCTCAGAAAATGGTGTCGAATTTCTATGTGTTTGGTACACGAATGTAACACCGGATTTTTGGTAAGATTTATAGCACTGGTGTTATCACAAAATATTAGAACATGTTCTAGCTTCAAATTGAAGTCCAATAGTTGTTGTTTAAGCCATAGGACTTGCGCACAACAACTACCGGCGGCTACGTATTCCGCTTTGGCGGTTGACAGAGCAACAGACACTTGTTTCTTGCTGTGCCAACTGACCAAGGAATTTGAAAATAAGTGACACGTACCACTGGTGCTTTTCCTATCCGATTTGCAACCGGCAAAATCGGAATCGGAGAAGCCTACCAATGAACAATCATTACCTTTGGAATACCACAATCCATATTTCTAAGTACCAGATAGGTATCGAAGTATGCGTTTGACAGATTTTAGGTGGGATTCCTTAGGACATGATTGGTATCTGGCGCACATACACACGCTAAACATAATGTCGGGACGCGAAGCAGTAAGATAGAGAAGCGAGCCAATCATACCTCTGTACCTTTTCACCTCAACATTTTTACCACTTTCATCTTTACTCATATTTGCACATGTTGGCATAAGGGTGTCTATGGCCTTTGAATTTGCCATGTCAAATCTCTTGAGAAGATCCAAACAATATTTTGTTTGGCTCACGAATGTTCCTTCCTTCAGTTGCTTGATTTGCAAACCGAGAAAGTATGTGAGTTCACCCATCATACTCATCTCGAATTCACCCTGCATAAGCTCAGCAAACTCTCTTACGAGATTCATGTTAGTGGATCCAAATATGATATCGTCAACATAAATTTGTACAAGAATTAAGTGCTTTCCTTGAATTTTAATGAAGAGAGTAGTATCAACCTTTCCTCTTGAGTAGCCTTGATCAAGTAAGAATTTGCTTAGTCTCTCATACCAAGCTCTAGGAGCTTGTTTGAGACCGTACAAAGCTCTTTTCAGTTTATAGACATGATCAGGATACTCATGAGACTTAAAACCAGGTGGTTGAGCAACATAGACTTCTTCGTTTATGAACCCGTTAAGGAACGCACTTTTGACGTCCATTTGAAATAACTTAAAATCTTTCGCACAAGCGAAAGCAAGTAAAAGGCGTATAGCCTCGAGTCGGGCAACCGACACATAAGTTTCCTCATAGTCGATGCCTTCCTCTTGGTTATACCCTTGCGCGACTAAACACGCTTTGTTGCGAGTTATTACTCCGTTCTCGTCTAGTTTATTTCTAAACACCCATCGGGTGTCGATTACTCGATGACCTCGCGGAGGAGGGATAAGGTCCTAAACCTCATTTCTAGTGAACTGATTCAGTTCCTCCTGCATTGACAAATACCAATGTTTATCGAGTAGGGCTTCCTTAGGGTTTTTAGGTTCCATCTGTGACACGAATGCGAAGTGATAACAGAAATTACTTAGCTTCGATCGAGTTGTTACATCCTTTATGATGTCTCCAAGAATGTTTTCAATTGGATGGTCTTTAGATGACTTCCACGCTTGAGGGAGATCATAGTTTCAAGGCGGATGAACTTCCTCTGTTACATCATGGTGTACATCCTTATCCTCCTCAATTTTGGCTTTGTCAGGTTGATCAATCCCTGTCTCGCCACTTTTGAGTATGTCTTCAGTGGATGTACCTGCACCATGAACAACACTATCCTTTCCGACATTTCTCGGGTAGGACTCATCAAAAGTAACATGCACAGACTCTTCTACAACAAGTAATCGTTTATTATATATTCTATATGCTTTACTCGATTGAGAGTATCCGAGAAAGATACCTTCATCGGCTTTGGAATCAAATTTGCCCAAGTTTTCCTTTCCATTGTTTAATACAAAACATTTGCATCCAAACACATGCAAGTGAGAAACATTTGGCTTTCTCCCTTTTAAAAGTTCATACGGTGTTTTATTTAGAATGGGGCGAATAAGCACCCTATTCAAAACATAACACGCCATACTAATGGCGTCGGCCCAAAAATACTTAGGTAAACCACTTTCGTTAATCATTGTTCTTCCCAATTCTTCTAAAATACGGTTTTTGCGCTCCACAACCCCGTTTTGTTGAGGAGTGCGTGGAGCAGCGAAGTTATGATATATACCATGGTTACTGCAATATTCTTCAAATAAGTGATTTTCAAACTCACCTCCATGGTCGCTCCTAATTGACACTATGTTTGTATTTAACTTATTTTGGGAAAGCTTAGCAAACTTTTCAAAAGCGGCAAATGTATCACTTTTACTTACTAAGAAGATGGTCCAACAAAACCTAGAAAAGTCGTCCACTATTACGAACCCGTAATAGTTTCCTCCTAGACTTTTGATCCTAGACGGCCCAAACAAGTCCATATGCAGAAGTTCAAGAGGTCTCATTGTTGAAATTATCTTTTTGGATTTAAATGAGATCCTCGTTTGCTTCCCTTTTTGACAAGCATCACAAAGGTGATCCTTGGTGAACTTTATTTTGGGAAGTCCTAAGACTAGGTCTTTTGAGACTACCTTATTGAGTAAGTCAAAATTAACATGCGCTAAACGCCTATGCCATAACCATGAGTCTTCACTCATAGTTATGAGGCATTTGTCGCTTGTTAATGATACTTCATTTAAGTCAAGCATATATATGTTGTTTACTCTAAAACCATTAAACATATTCTTCTTATCATTTTCATGCACAATTTTGCAACAATCTTTTGAAAAAGATACATTGTATCCTTTGTCGCATAATTGGCTAATGCTAAACAGGTTATGTTTAAGGTTTTCGACAAACAACACGTTGGAAATCATAGTAGAGGCGGGATTACCTACACTACCTTTACCTAGTATTGCTCCGCGGTTGTTATCACCATAAGTTACATACCCTTTCTTCTTAGCCACAAAGTCTATGAATAAGGATATGTCTCCAGACATGTGTCTTGAGCACCCACTGTCGAGAACCCATCTTCTCTCGGTGGTCTCGACACATTTCACCTATCAAAACATAATTAGCACAAGGAGGCACCCAATGGCATATTGGGTCCTAATAGGTTAGCGACAAAATGGTTGCGTTTGGGCAACCATTGGTAGATGCCTTTAGGAACAAGAAATCTCCTAAATCGACATTTACCAATGGAGTGGCCTTTCTTGCAACAGTATAAGCATGCAAAACCGACTTTATAATCACTTTCACTTACTTGATCCCTAATTACATATGCATATTTTTGGTATGGGTTAATCATACTTTTTCTAAAATTCTTTTTATCAATAGCAAATGTAATTTTAGGCTCAAGTGCCTTGTTTAATTTGGCCTTGAGGTTTCTAACCTCACCTTGCCAAATATGACAAGTATCACACCCAAAGTTGAAAGGATTTCTATTGTCCTTACAATCCGATTCATTGCCTTTCACAATGGAAGCCTTAAGGTCCTCTAATCTCTTTTCGGACTCTTTAACTTTGTGCTCTAAATACGTAAAAAATTTCTTATTAGAGGCAAGTTTCTTGAAGGCTTCAACTGCTTCATTGTGTAAGGCATTAAATGCGGTTTGTAATTATGAATGCGACATATTTGAGGACTTATCATATTTTGAGTGATGTACCTGTTTTTTCTTATTTTTCTGATGAGCGGAGAGGCATAGATTCACGAACTCTTCTTCATCACTAGAGCTTTCATCATAGGAGGTAGAGTCGCTGTCGCTTTCCCACGCTATGTACGCTCTCCTAGGCTTTGATGATTTCTTGTGTGACTTTGATGATTCCTTGTCATTTCCCTTTTTGTTCATCGGACAGTCTGGTTTGTAGTGACCGGGCTTTTTCCACACTTGTAGCACGTCCCTCTAGTCTTTTTACCTTTTGAGTCATCATCCTTGGAGTACCTCGATTGTTTCCGGAAGTTTACCAAGTTCTTCTCGGAATGTTGGATGTTGTTCTTTCTCACGTAACGGTTATACCGTTTGACAAACAACCCCATATGTTCGCTCTTATCCTCTTCTTCTTCGTCGCTTGAGGAATAATCACTTTTCTCTTTTGCTTGAGACTTCGAGGAGGAAGTCTTGAGAGCTATTGATTTCTTTTCACTCACCTTCGTTTTGTCTTTCTTTTCCATCTTTTCGCGTTGGTCTAGGCTCAAGAGTACCTGTTCATGCTCTTGTAGTTTGCCAAACAATGTTGTCAAGTCTAATAAGGTAAGATCATGTGCTTCTTTGATGGCGGTCACTTTAGGCTTCCATTCCCTGTTAAGACATCTTAATATTTTATTAGTAGCAATATCATTGGAAACAGGCCTACCCAATGAATGTAAATGATTGATGAGATGAGTGAATCTCTTTTGCATGTCAGCAATGGTTTCCCCTTGCTCCATGAAAAAGAGATCAAACTCTTGTGTTAATGTGTTGATTCTAGCCAACTTAACATCGTTTGTCCCCTCATGGGCTATTTGTAGTGAATCCCACATGGCCTTAGCAGTAGGACAATGGGATACACGATAGTATTCATCTACACCTAATGAGGAGATTAAGATGTTTTTAGCTTTCCAATCATAATTGTATTTTTTCTCATCGTCATCGGTCCATTGTGCTTCGGGCTTTGGCACAACTACGTTATCCGCATTGGTCATAGTAATTTCTATTGGACCATTGAGGATAACGTTCCATATTTTTCTGTCTATGGAGTTTATATGCACCTGCATACAGTCTTTCCAATAACTATAATTTTCACCGTTGAAAACGGGAGCCCTATTGTACGCCCCTTTTGGTTTGTTAGCCATTTTCTATCTACGTTGTATTTGAAGCACCGAATAACCGAAGCTCTAGATACCACTTGTTAGACTATGGCACGGATCTAGAAGGGGGGGGGGGGGGGGGGTTGAATAGATCCCCAATTAAAATTTGAGTCGGCGCTACCAATTAAAAGTTGGTTTTAAAAATGTTTTAAGCGCGGAAGCGGCCAAGGAAAATATAGTCTAAAACAAACGGTTATTGGAAAACCGGATGTGCGTAAGCCTTTGGATTAATGACAATTTGGAAAATAGAATCACAGCATTAATCACACTTATCAATTATCTACTTCAGTTGTAAGAATTCCTAGTTCCAATGATTCAAAAAACAAACCAAAACTAGATACACAAGTAAGATAATTTTGGTTCAAGCAATATGTCAAACACTTGGTGTGCAAAACACTCCAAGTGATATTTATGTTGAGTAAGTGATTCCAACTAAACTAGTACAATGTCTTGTTGTACTTTGGAGTCAAAAACAGAGTTTTAACCTCTTACTCAATTGATATCACAATTTTGACAGTAGAGCTTATACAAAAATCACTTATTTTGAGCTATAACGTAAATGCTGAAAAATAGAGAAGACAAATATTTGGTGAGGCAGTTCCCCTGTCGTCCTCGCTTCGGGGTACGTCTGCCCTCAATTCTAAAACTAAAATTGAGATAGATTTTATAGATATCACCTGTTGAATGTAACAGTTTATACAAGGATTGAGCAGCAAATATACAACAGAAATCTCAATGTGTTGAAAGTTGTTTTCACTCCTTGCCCCTTGATTCAAGATGAATCAAGTCCTCCAATTTGTGTTGATGGACCTCCGACTCCAGCCACCTTATTGAATAACACGTTGTTATTCAAACCTTCGACTCCGGCTGATCTCAACAGCAACAAATCGACCCCGGGATCTTCCCTTCAAAATCACTGAATCCGCTATTAGACTTGTAAAGAACACCTCTTCACAATCACCTTCGCTCGGTTGACCCTTGATGAAGAATCTCGTCCAAAAACCCCCAAAATTCAAACCAATCTTGGAGGGTAAAACCCCAACGGTTTTATTCAAGAAAGAACCTATCACAAGCTTCAACCCGAACTTGATTCTCCAATCTAAGCTTCGAACCTTATCACCTTGAATCTCTCAAAAATGCATTTCAAAAATGATTGTGTGTAATTGAAATGTTGTGAGATGTTGAAGATGAAGATGATGAATCTTGGACACCTATTTCACTCTTTCTTGTTTTTGAACACATGAATCAAAAGAATATCAAATGTTGTAATGACACAAGTGGTTAAACAAGTATATATAGTGCCAACCCAATTTTAGACATAACAGTATTTCAAATATAAGAGGGAATCATTTAAAAACAGAATTTACGCGGCGAACGGTCGGCCGCAGCAGGTCTGTGCGTCGACGCGTGGCCTGTGTTGTTTGGAAATTTGGAAAATTCATCAATATGTGTCGACCATACAGTTGGCGTGCGCTGACCCGTTGAAAACTATTTCCTTTATGCGCCTACCCTATGGTCGACTCATGCCTTTACGCGCTGACCCGTTGGAAAAATTTTCTTTCATGCGCCGACCCTATGGTCGACTCATTGCCTTGTGCGCTGACTAGTGGAGAATTGCTCTGATGCATGCGCCGACCCTATGGTCGACTCATGCCCTGCAAACCTGCAAAAATTCATCAGTTTGTGGTCTTTCATGCCTTTGGTCATGATTGCATTTTATCTACACATAGTATATTCATTACAGCAGTTCTAAGACAAGTATAAAAAGGATATGGTGTGTGATACGTTGCATCTGTTTTAGTAGAACTGGAGTTTATAATTTCCAATCTATCCAGGGAATTTGTCATCATCGAAACCTGCATTGACCAATGTCTTGCATACTTGTGTGATATGTGGCGATTTGCCTCCACAGATACTAGGGAAGATGGTAGTCAAGAAGCTGGTTCAGAAGATGCTGATGATGGTTCAGGGAAAGAAAGTGACACTACTGCAGACATCTCTGGAGAAACTGGTGGGGACGAGTCCAGCCCAGCTGCAGAAGAGGATTGATGACTTGCAACACACATCACTGATGGCAAAAGTGGTGCCCAAAGGAGTACTACTGGTTGATAAGTTAGAATCAGATGAATCCTGTGGAAACCACTGATTTTGTTGATGTTATCTTTTTGTAATATAACCTCTAACAATTGGATCTTAGTTACAATGAATGATATATGCTAAGTACTTAGTTGGATCTTAATTTATGGCTAAAAAGGGGGAGAGTATGAAAATAGAAAATAGCAGGTACAGCAGATGGAAGAATTGGTTGATAACCAATGTGTACCACAGGTTATGTGGTAGTGGTAGTAACAGCATGTGGAAGAACAAGACAGCCATGAGCTATGCTTGAGCATATTATATTAGGATTTACATGGGTAACTACAGGTGCTGCTAATGAGATGTGTGTGTAATAATAAAAATTTGGGTTGTTAATGATGTGATATGTATGCCATGTATGCTAGAACTAGGAACTATGTGCTAGTGACCAAGTGCCAACCTTAGGAGCAGAATGAGAGCATAGTGCATCCCTTCAGGGGGAGTAGCACAACTGTGTGACTTCAGAAGGTTAATCCCTTCAGGGGGAGTAGCACAACTGTGTGACTTCAGAAGGTTACTCTGAGTGTCAAAACATCCAGAGCAGACTGGATGTTTGTAAAACTGAAAGGTATGCAGGCACAATGATCAGCTGATGAGATGCATCAGTTGAGGGGGAGTGACATCTGCAGTGAGAACTGTCAGATGGTTAACAGGGTAAGATTAACAGGGCTAAAAGCCAACTGTGAGGAACCTGAGAGCTTGAGCAGCTAGTGACTTTCCTGCATGTCAGGACCCATGTTAAGTCTTCTGCTGTGTGTATATCTCTGGTGTAAGTACAGAGTGTTTTAGCCAAAAATTTGCCAAAGGGGGAGTTTGTAAGTGTTCTTGATTGGCTGTATTTTGTGGCAAAACATTAGTGTATGTATGAATGTCATGTCTGATGTTGAGACATTCATAATATGGACAGTGCAGGGTAAGTTAACTAAGCTAACTATAAGTTAAGCTGGATGCCATACTCAATGTTATGACATAGGTCGTATGACATCAAGCGCATGTAGTTTTTCTGGTATTCAGAATGAGGATTCTCAGGCTAAAAACCAGGAAACCTTGTAGGAGCTCAAGCTGGGATTCAAGAAATATTTTAGAAGCCCTAAGCGAACTAAAATGTCCCTGAATGAAGTGGCAAGTGGGCAGACAATTAAAGAAGAAGTTTTGTGATGAAAAACCTAGATTGTGCGCCCAGGCCCAAGGACTGATCTGCTGCTATAAATAACAGAAGAAGCAATCCTAGAAGGCAGTTGTTGAAGATAGAGAAACAGAGAAATCACCATAGTGGTTTAGAAGTGAAGAGGTTGTTCTTCACGATTGTGTCTTAGGAACACTTGTAATCCAAGCAACTGTTGATTGCATTGGTTAGGTAGTTTCTAGGTTGTCTGTCACTCGAAGCTGTTAAGCAAGAGTGTGAGTACCTTGATCAAAGCTTTGAAGCAAGATCAAGGTGTGTGTAGTTGAAGTGTTTCTTCTTACTACTGTTATACTTGTAAGTGTTGTTGGATATCACTGAGGTGATTGTGGGGAGTGAGTGGGTATACTCAGGTCTAGAGTGTCTCTAGGTTAAATTGTCATTGGGTAGGTTTTAAGTGAGGAGTGCAAATTGGAGGTTTGACTCTGAATTAATTCTACTGATAGTGAAATTTCTCCCTAGCTTGGTAGCCCCCAGATGTAAGTGTGTTGTACTGAACTGGGTCAATATTGAAAAGTATATTTCTGGAAAATATTTTTAATATCCTATCCACAGAGATTGGTGTTATTACCGCCGTCTATAATTTCGATTTTTGTAAGTTCAAAGTTATTCAAATTGTTTGTTGATGAATAAATTGTTCTTTTTACTTATAAGAAAAATAGGAAAATAAAAATGGTTTTAGAATAAAGTTTAGAAGCCTTGTCAAGATTGAGTTTCATTATCTTTGTTCTTTATGTATTCTTAATATCGCATACATGCATTCAAACTCCATTGATAATATTCAAGTGTCCTTTCAATAATATTTATGTCTAAATAAAATTGTGATAGTTACTATATAAATCCTTAGACGATATCTCCATCTAACTATTGATATAATAATCTTGAATGCTTAACACAATAGAAAAAGTAGTGAATAAATCTATCTCTACAATTTATTCTCTACTTGGAAAGATATTTTAGTTCAAGAATCAAACTACCTTTCTCAATAATAATTCAATTCTGATTTTGTAATGTAAAGAGAAAAAATATTATTCCTTATCAAAGATGAAGTTTGTTACATGCAATGATACAAATGTTACATAAACAACAAAAGATAACTACTACCTCAACCTTGCCAAGAAGGAATTTAGCTACTCATCATCTTCATTGGTTCCATGGAAAATTCTTCAAGAATTTCTTCTTGCATGCAAAAACTCTCCAAAGACAAGAAAATCTCCTCCAAAAATCTTCCTAAGATCCCTTACAAAACTAAGAGATACTAAGACTAAAGGGTGAAATGATTGTGTCTTACATGCAAGGAAAAAGTGCAATAAATAGGCCATGGGCCGCCGCCCTACAAAAAGTGTTATTTTCTTCCAAGATATGACATGTCTCACAATCTTTGCAAGTGGCTGATTTCACCCAGTTCGCGGCGCGTAGGGTGGTCGCGGCGCGAACTGCCCAGTTTGAGAATTCCTTGCTTTTCTTTGTGATTCCTCATCAATTCCTTTCCCAAACTTTTATCCTCACGAGTTGCTCTGTAGATCATTCTTTTCTTGACATACATTCTACAAAACTAGAGAAAAAGTGAAATATCTATTCGAAACAAAACAAAATAACTAAAATTGAATATTTTACTAAATTGTGATAAAAACTTGTGTGAATTTAATAAGAAATCGGTAAAAAAAGGACTGATAAAATACATAAAAATTAATACCAATTGGTCCCTAACAGTCAACAACCAACTGGTTATTTACTGCTTTATAATTACTGTATAATAGTAGGTCTGTAGTGAATGTCACAGTGGATGTTATAACTTCTGTGAGAACATCCATCGTGAGCTAGCCAGAATTTACAATATTTATTTAAAATATTGAATATTTATTAGTAACTGAATATTTATTGAATATTGAATTATTTATTAAATATTGATTACTTATTGATATTAAATAATTATTGAATAATTATTGAGTAGTGGATATTTATTTGAATATCCAATTTTTAATTATTAATGATGGATTAATTTTTCTATGTTTAATTGGTGATACGTGTTTTGTGAATTGTGGTTGAATTATGTTGATGCTTGTGTATGTGCAAATGTGTGGTAATTCAAGTGTTATGAATTTTTGAAGATATACATGAATATTAAGATTTGAGTGTGGTCTTAATTACATATGGTTGTTGAATTTGCACACGCATCATTTGTGTCAAGAGGCAATGCTTGTTAGTTCCATGGAAGCTAGTGACTTGCCCTAAACCTAGAGCGGAGTTCGAAAGCTTAGGAAACGGGTTTTTGTGTGTTATTGGTCTAGGAAACGGACCCGGTTTAATGTAAAAACCAAAAAATAATAACAAGTGTTGGTACCACATGACATGAGTTGCATTTGAGTCTTGAATTGAGTCTCATTGTGTATATGTTTGTTATATGAGATTATGTGTATTTATGTGAATTGTTGAATTGGTGAATTATAGACTTGTGTGTGTGTGTGTCTCTCTCTCTCTCTCTCTCTCTCTCTCTCTCTCTCTCTCTCTCTCTCTCTCTCTCTCTCTCTCTCTCTCTCTCTCTCTCTCTCTCTCTCTCTCTCTCTCTCTCTCTCTCTCTCTCTCTCTCTCTCTCTCTCTCTATATATATATATATATATATATATATATATATATATATATATATATATATATATATATATATATATATATATATATATATATATATATATATATATATATATATATATATATATATATATATATATATATATATATATATATATATATATATATATATATATATACATACTTCTGAATAGTATGGTTACTTGAGTAATACTATGTTGATGAAACTTTGAACTGTAAGAATATTTGTAATCATGCTTGTATGCCTTAAATTATGCTTGTATGCCTTAAATTATATATTGTCTTATAATTTCAATAATTATGTGAATTCTCACCCTTCTGTTGGAATGATGTTTTATACGACATCGCTCAGGTACTGAGGAGTAGAGTTGCTTCTAGTATGAGATAGCTGCTGGAGTAGTTTGATTAGTGTCTTTATTTATGTTGGGTCGAGTCGTGCTTTGATCATGAAACATTGGGATCGTTTCGATTTATGTTTGAGAGATACATTATGTACTCTTCTTTATGTCGTTATGTTTATTTGAATTATGTGGAGTATTGACTTTTATGCCTAAGTATTGGTTATGAATGTGATGAACATGAGACTTTCATTATATCTTTTATGATTGAAGTAAATCCGCTGCTACATGTTAAGGTGAAAGTTTATGACAAGTATGAATTTATTTTGAGTGTTAATGAGCATGACAGGTATTTGTGTGATGTATTGAAATTTTATGTGACACCCTTTTGTGACACTCTTGCTTTTTTATTTAAATTAATCAATAACTTAATCTCAATAATTTTTGCCGCCACAACAAATATCATATATGAAAGTTTTCTTGTTGATTTGATCACAGAATTATAATGCAAAGTTTTTTAATTTTGAACCGACAATGGTCAAACCTGCGGTTGATAAAGTTCGTGTCTCCGTCAAACTAACTTATGAATATCCAAGTCTAGAATATGTAGCCACCAGTATTGTGTTAAGTTCATTAACTTACTCAAGAATCAAATATTAAATATCATTTTGGTTAGTGATTAAAATAAAAATAAAAACTTTTGTTGTTGAAGGTATTCATAGTGATAAGAGTGGTTCTATAGTTTTAGAGTTGTCCTATTGAAAATATTATGTTTGAACTTTGAACTATCTATTTTATAATTTCAGACCCGCTTTGGATTTGCTTGGAGCAGTAAGCTCCATTGAAGTACTCATGCATCATGCTAAGCCAACAAAACTTTATAGGAGGAGTATCAGTTTTATCAACTCTTATTTTCTTATAAGAATTTGCTTGTTGGAGTTCAAGGACCGGTAAACAATGTCCACATATTGTTGGCGCTTCATGTCTAACAAGTATTGGGACCATTAACATTGATGGTGGCTATAATATTTCTCAATGATATGTATGACTAACACATTGCATGGGACCATTAAAATAATGTGGTAAATAAGAAAAAAAGCTAAGTGATTTTATCTTTTTGTGGATGTCATAAATTTCAATTCTTCTTTAAGTACAGAAGAAGTGGCTGAGCAATTTTTTCAAATACTTTTTATGAACTCTTCAACTCAATTTACCATTACTATCAATTTCTTTTGAATAAAAACCTTATGTTATGTTTTGGTTATTCTAGCAGAGTTTATAAAAATGGAGAACCATGAATGTATTGAAATGTTTGATAAAATCACATGGATAAGTGAGAACTTTTCTCGCATGAAAGCAAAAGAGATTTACTCCGAGCCTTTCATCCTTGGCGGGTATCAATGGTAAGCCATTTGAATGGACGAATTCCCACGTGTAGATTATACTTTTTATGTGATTTTATTTTGGTTTAGGAGAGTTATTCTGTATCCCACTTGGGAACGATGTCAACGACTTATCAATTTACTTGGAGGCTATGCAAACTGCTAATACGTGTCTAAAAGATGGAGCAGAGATGTCTAAAGGATAGTATTATCTTCTATTGAAAAGAGCCATAAAAAATATTGCAAATTTTTTATAAATGACTTTTTATTTAGGAGAAAAAACAAGAAAAAGAATTGATTGGCATCTGCGTCTAAAAAATAGCGTTAGGACTTGCACATTTGCACAATGATTGGAGTCCTGCATCATCTACAGGGACGTGAAATCATCAAATATTTTACTAGATGCAGATTTTAAGCACTATCTCTACTTATTATAATAATATTTTTAGTCTACTTTATGATCATTATTCACATTTAACCTATGAATTTGTATGAATGAAGTCTTGTTCCATTATCACATTAATTTTATAGTGACTATCTTAATTAGAAATATAAATTGAGGAAATATATATATAACAAACCTAATTAATTTTATGAATAAATTTAACACAATTTGATTAGTTTTTGAAATAATTATAAAAAATTCGAACTATTTGAATGTAAATTATATAAAATGTTTAACTTAAGATTTGTTATGTTTTTTTTTTTTTGGCGATATTGTAGTTGTTTAGTTAGGAATCTTAAGTTTAAGACTGATATTTTGCTACAACTTAGAACATCTTCAATGGTGCAACTTATTTTTAGGTTTTTTGTGGGATCCACTTTTTTAAAGCAACTCATTCAATTTTGACTTCAATGGTACAACTCTAAAGAATCCATATTGGGTCTCACCACTTTACTTAAAAAATATTATTTATACTAATTTTTTTATTTAAAATTATAATTTAAATATTTAAATTTTAATTAAAATGATAATTAAAATAATAAATAAAATTTTATATCAAATTATAGTTTTTATATTATAAAATTAATATTTTAATATAAGAACCATTGAAGAACCGTTGCATATTTAAGAACTTTTTCATCTTGAAAACAACAAATATGAGTGGCATGTTGGCAAACCCACTCTAAGAACTTCCATTGGAGTTGGTCTTAGTTGTGATTTATATAGGAAATTTTAAATATTAGTTGGAATATTGCTAGGAAAGTTTAGCCTAGGTTATTAGCCACCAAATCTATGCACGATTTATATCGTAGTTAATGTATAACTAATTTTCAATTAATTCTGTTTGATAGAGATTAACTACAGACTAGCTGTTGTTTTTATCGTAGTTAATCACAGATTTCCTTATAGTAAAATTGGAGAAAATTAAAAATTTCTTGTATTGTTTGAATGTCATATCATATTACTAACTTGATTTGATATCATTAACTAATCAATATTTGAACCGATGAAATTTATCTTTTACCAACACATAATTATGTATTTTTATTAGGTAAAGTAACATATCAATGTTATTATTTTATGTAAATAGGATATGAATAAATAAATATTTAATGATAATTATATTTTATGATAAATAAGTGAAATAATAAAAAATACTATATTTAAGTTTACGTAACTCCTATTTTATTCAATAATGTAATCAATTAATGGAGAACATAGTTTTCCAATAAATAAAAAAAGGAGACTTTAAATCTTTTTAATATAATGACAATGATGCAATTATATAAGTACACATTCCAGCTAGAAAATCTCAGTTATGATCAATATTAGATAAACAACAAATTTCTTCTAAAAAAATGTATCTCCAAAAATAAGTTTCATTTTCTATCATTGAAATGAAATCAAAATTTATGTTTGTTATAACTAAAAAATATAATTAGACACCAATGAAACTATAAATTTGCATAATACATAGTCTTATTTAAATTGCGAAGGAAGCAAACAAGGAACAAAACATTTATAGAATTTTTGAAATATTATCATCATGAAGGCAATGTTCTTTTGTTTGTTTCTTTTTAGCATGGTTATGTTAAACTATAACACATTGGTTGATGGAAGAATTCCATATGACAATTTCAAGAAATTTGATAAAAATGCATATGATCATTTCAAGAAGGTTAGAGAAGGAAATCGCTCTTCAAGTAATGATAAAGAGGAAGCAAATAAATATCATCGAGGTTGCTCCCATTTAACTAGGTGTCGTGGTTAATAAGATTAACAAACAGTTATGATAATTATTTCTTCCATTGTATCTCATATTAGTTTTATGTACCTATCAAATGAAATATTATTTAATTAAAAAAATTACATGAAATGTTTATATGAATCCTCTTTGTGTTAAGCTTGTGTAATTTTGTGTAATTTTTAAGTATCTCTTATTTTAAATTGTTGTCTTTATGTAGTTATTTTGACATGGGGTATAGAAGGAATGACTTGATTTATTCAAATTTAAACCCAATGGTGTTGCTTAAAAATTTTTATTATTAGCTTGATTAAAATGGGCTTAAGGTTTTATGTAACTTATTTTAGTATCACTTTTTCATTATAAAACAAAATATTCTTAGGGTTGTTGCAAGTGATTTATTTTCTTTGAGTTCATTTTCATCTTTCTCTTTTTATTTTATTTTTGTTAAATTCTAAAATAAAAATTGTTATTGTCTTTTATTGCACTCTTATTCTACACATAAAAAAAATATCAATAACTACAACAAAAATATAAAAGTACTACTAAAAAATATATCTTCGATGACATAATATTACAACGGTCATTTTGTCCTTGTAGTCATATCACATTTTGACCATGTTTTATTTTTATTTTTATTAAGAAACTTTTCATTACAATTCTTAAAAATAATTGTGGTCATAGAATTTAGATTACAAGTTTAGAATCCCAACATCAACATTTTTTCAATTTTTCAATAAAAATAAACGTGTATCCCTTCACATTTATTGTTATTTAAAAATTGAAAGTATAACAACTACGATTGATTCATTCAACTATGATTATATGTTCCATATTTCACTACGGTTGAAGCTTGCAGTTGTGAAATTATTTTTCACAAAATTAAAATATAACAGGTGTCACACCCTAATTTTTGACCTTAAGATCTCACCTTTGTTTTTCTCCTGCTTTCCTTATTCTTTATGCTTGTGTGTGCATGTTTGTCCTAACCCACCTGTGCAGATATTTTAAAGTCAAATAAAGCTCTTCAAAGTTGCAAATTTAAATCCAAGATGGCGAGGAATTATTCGCATGGAAACTTAATTCAAAGCCAAAGAGGCAACAACGTCAGAGGCACCCTTTAGATGCAACTCCTCAGAAACAGCGTCAGAGGCAAGCCTTCAGAAGAAGTTCATCAGCAGTTTACACGAAAACGATGGTAACTGGAGTTTTGGGAATCCGTTTGAGGCGTTTTAAAAATCTCCGGAAAGCAGAGAGAGAGCTACGACTTTTGTGAGTCGAAGTCAGATTTGGAGCACATTTTTCCAGAATTTCGTTTGAAGCTGCAACATAAAAAAGGGAAATAACAGCAAATCCAGCTTTAGCAGTCTGCACGGAAACAATCGTAATTGGAGTTTCCGGGATCCGTTTGAGGTATTCTAAAAATCGCCGGAAAGCTAAGAGAGAGAGCTACGACTTTCGTGTTGGAGTCGAAGTCAGATTCGGAGCATATTTTTCCAGAATTTCGTTTGAAGATGCAGCATAAAAAAGGGAAAGATTAGAACTTCCCAAATTATAGGCAATCCTCAAGAGGCAACGCTCCAGATGCAACGCTCCATAAGCAACGTTCCAAAGGCAACCCTCCAGAAGCAACGCTCCAGAAGCAATTCATCAGAGGCAAGTCGTAAGAGGCAAGTCATAACAGCAAATCCAGCTTCAGCAGTCTGCACGAAAACGATCATAATTGGAGTTTTGGGAATCCGTTTGAGGCGTTCTAAAAATCGCCGGAAAGCTAAGAGAGAGAGCTACGACTTTTGTGTTGGAGTCGAAGTCATATTCGGAGCATATTTTTTCAGAATTTCGTTTGAAGCTGCAGCATAAAAAAGGGAAAGATTGGAACTTCCCAAATTAGAGCCAACATTCTCTCAACAAGAATCAAACGCAATTAGAAGGAAATTAAATGGTTGTCTCCCCAAATCATCCAGCAATCAAACAGAGAATCACTCAAAAAGGAAGGCTTTTAAGAGACATATTCATTGGAGACCCATCCATTCCCCTATAAAAGCATGAAGGACACCAACAACAACAACCACACACGAAAGTTCTCACCAAGAGGAAATCCGGCCATATTCTCCCCAGAAAAGCTGCCACCATAAGGAGAAAATTGAAGCCTACCGTCGCCGTTTTCAAAGCCACCACCAACTCTCATCTTTGGGTAACGATTTTTTTTCCAAATCATTAATATATATTTAATGGCTTTGTATTTTTGCAGAACAAACCATAAGAGGACAAAGGAGAAGAAGTGGTAGAAGAAGGAGAAGGGAAAGAGAGAATGGGAGTCTTATCCCATGTTGTTGTTTGTTTTCTTCTTTTACTTTTGTTTTGGTTCTTGCTGTAGTATTATAATATAATGTATATCTCACACCACACCCACACATGCTATGCGCCTCATTCTAATCACGCGTAGATCTCCAACGGATCTGATAGTTCACCCTTTTTCGTTAATTAATTAAATAACTTTTCTTAGTAAACTATTAATTCCACCTTTTATAATAATTAAAATCAACCTTTTATAATTAAATCAATCTCTTTTATTTTTATAAAATAAATCACCATTTTTCTACAAGATAAAATAATAAAACCATTTTATTTAAAATTAACTAATCAAATCTTTTTGCTAATAAATTAAATTAACTCCTCTTAAAATCAATTCATAATCACAACCATTCTTACTTAAATGATTAAAACCAATTTAATTCAACATTTTCTTAAATCAAATAATATAACTTTTTCTTAAAATCAACCTTTCTTAAAATTAATCAATTGCGCCTAACATTAACATCGCGCGCTTGCACTCACTTTCACGCACTTAGCGCTTTCATCCGTATGTATGTCTTCTATTTCCCGCATTTATTTACCGCAATTTATTTTCTCATCCTTTACATTCTCGCATCGCATAAATGTCCAAAGGAAGAATCTGCGCATAACCTAAACAATTGTGTGTATGCATCTCATTTGCATCATACTCCCTATTGATCCTTGATCCTATTCAAGTCGATCTTCTAAGTTTAGATCCTACCCTATAAGGAGGACCTTTTATCTTTACAACTTAGACAAAAACAAATCAACTCGATCAAACATCATTCAAACATATTAGAGAATAAGATGCTAATCATCTTAAGCGAGATAAAACTTCTACCCCATAACAATTCAATTAATATGTAGGGACTTTGCCTTATGAGAGATAGAGGCGTACTTGTTGACAATCCGAGTACTTGAGCCCTTCTCTTAAGACGATGCAAAAACTATTTTCCTACAAAGTTGTGGTGGTTAAATCAAGTAATCTCCTTTAAAATGACAACTCATCTTTTCTCCTAAAATCAATCAATCAACTACCTTATCCCATTGGAACTTTGACCACAGTCAAAGAACTCCTTAAACCCTTTAGGGGAACTACAGATACTCTGATTCCATTCCCGTCAGGATATGTAGGCACAAGATGCAACGTCTTGGCGAGTATACTTAGAAATAAACCCCTAGGTCTTTTATCCCTTAAGTAGATAATCCTTAGCAATAAACACATTAAAACAAGAGGTTTTTGTAGAGTACTACAGAAACTTAGGATGCTAGAACCTTCCCTAAGTTTAACCAACCCCCGAACCTAAAACTCTCTAGCTTTTGCATTTGCATTGCATTGTGGGTAATTCGATCTTTTTCCCTTCCTTTGGACAAATTAAAGTTCGGTTGCAAATGAATTAAGATTCAAGCTCATCAATAGCTTGGTATCAAAATTTCACCGTGACAGAAATGACGACTTCACTAGGGATACTCGGTGGGTTTCCCTAACTTGTTTTGTTTTTTATATATTTGCTTATATCTTCTTATTTGTATAGTTGTTCTTGTTTGCTTTTGGGTTGATATCTTTGAGTGGTGAGACAAAGTTCTACACCCGGACTTGAGTAAACTTAAGATAGGATAGTGATATGTTCGACGAGGCTTATAGGGAGTCGAATCCCGACCAAGTTGACTTGAGAATCACGCTCAATTGAGGCCCTCTCGAAATAAATACTGTTGAACGAGTAATCGTGAAAAACACTCACTATTTCCGACCTTAGAGCCTGTGATATTGAGGACCGTAGTTACCTTAACCCCACTTTGGCCTTTATTAAAGCGTAGTGTGGGGCTATGAGGGAGTACTCCCAAAATAGTGCTACGCGATACTACACTCAAATGAAGTTCTCTTGAGAATATTATTAACCACCAAGTAATTGGGAAATTGATAATATCCGAAAGATGGACTAATGACTTTGGGAACCTTCTTAGAACCTTGTTCTGTAGGTACAATAAACCTTTATTCCACATCCTTTGGGAATGGGTATACCCTTAGGCTCCATGCTCGTTGCAAACCTAGGGTCTCCCTTGTTTGTTTATCTTTATGTCCCTATGTGCTTACTTGTGTTTGTTGCATCCATATAGCATCATATTGCATTGGTTTCACGGAACTCCGAGTTTATTTATAAACATTATAGAACCAATAGGGATTACAAAAGAAAAATATTTTGAAATATTCTTTTAAGAGTTCTAACCTGGATGACCTAAGGAAGTTAGAAGCTCCCGTCGAAGATCGATAGAAGTTCAAAAGACTTTCATCAATATTGAAGACCCAAATAAACGAGGGATTCCCACCTTATTTTCCAGCAAAGAAAAGAAGAGAGATGGATGATTTATTTTCCTCTATCAAAATACTCCTTAAAAGCTGATTGTGAATAACTTATATTCAAGAAAGTCCAGATAGAAGAGCAAATCAACAAGCACGATGAAGGACTTCATTAGGACTTTATTAGCTTTTATTTAGCTATTGGGTCATGACTCTTATGAGAATGTTTATTTGTAATTGATATCAAAAAATAATAAACGAGTTTTCTTTGATTACTCTGTGACGTTTATAAATACTTGAGTTCCATGAAACCTTTCGTTTTGCATTCTTGCATTTTGCACCAGCATAGCATCCTTTGCATTTCGGGGGGGGGGGGGGGGGGGGGGGGGTCTCACTCTCGCTTCATCTTCACAGACAAGCTGAATCACCAATACAACACTCGCATCAGTCAACGTCAAAAGATGGATCAGCTTGAACAAGAGAACAAGGTGCTCCATGACGAGGTTGCAATTATGAAAGAAAGCTTGGAGAGATTGAATGGTTTAGTTGAAGCTCTGTCCAACCAGTCTACGCTTAACAATCAGGATATTCAAAGGCATGTTATCTCCAAAGTGGTATCAGCACTGATCCCAGTGGTGTCTACTGTTGCTAAAGTGACCTACAACATGCCGCCAGGTTTTTGTGGGGGATGCCTCTTCATTTCACTCCTGTTGGCTATCACCCACCTGTTCTTGAAGGCCCTACTGTAACCATTATTCAAACCATTCATGCAACTGCTGTGATGACTACAGCGCCTCCGCAAAGGAATACTACTCCATATGTCCTAGACGAACCAATTTTCCATGGGACACCCAGCGAGACTATAGGATTTGAAGAAAGGATGGATGGTTTTCAGAACCAATTTTCTGAGATTCAGAAAGAATTTAAAGCTCTTCGTGGAAAGGATTTGTTTGGGAAGAGTGCTTCTGACTTATGTTTGGTTCCGAACGTCAAGGTTCCGCCAAAATTCAAGGTTCCTGATTTTGAGAAATACAAAGGAAATACTTGTCCTCAAAGTCATCTTATCATGTATGCTAGAAAGATGTTTGTGCAAACCGACAATGACCAATTGCTCATTCATTACTTCCAAGACAATTTAACAGGTGTTGCGCTCAGGTGGTATATGGGATTAGATAGTGTGAAGATTCGAACTTTCAATGATCTGGGTGGAGCCTTCATCAAGCAGTATAAGTATAATGTGGACATGGATCCTGACCGTGATCAACTGAGGGCCATGGCTCCGAAAGACAAAGAGAATTTCAAGGAATATTCTCAGCGTTGGCACGAGTTAGCCGCCCGAGTCATACCGCCATTAGAAGAAAAGGAAATGACCAAGATTTTCCTAAAGACTCTGGGTCCTTTCTTTTATGATAAAATGGTAGCAAGTGCGCCCTGTGACTTCACCGAAATGGTAAACATGGGAATACGCTTGGAAGAGGGGGTTCGTGAAGGAAAGGAGTGCTCCCAATAATGCTAAAAAGTATGGGAGTGGTTTTGTGAAGAAGAGGGAACACGAGGTAAGTGTTGTGCACCTGGGACGATCCAAGAGAGGGTATCCGCCATCACATCAGGTTGTTGCGGTATCGCCAGTGTTCAACGCTCTGGTTTATCAGCCACAACATCAACAAAATCAGCCATTCGACGATCAGAGTCGTGTACATAGAAAAATAGACTTTGATCCCATCCCGATGACATATGTTGACTTGTTCCCAGCTTTGATTCAAAAAGGTCACATCCAGACGAGAGCTCCACCTAAGGTACCCAAGAAACTTCTGTATTGGTACAAAGCTGACATATTTTGCCCATACCATCAAGGTGCTCCAGGCCACGATATTGAGAACTGTTACGATTTGAAAGCAGACGTTCAAAGGTTGGTTAAGTGCGGAAACTTATCCTTTAAGGGTTCCATTCCTAATGTGCAAGATAATCCCCTACCTCAGCATGGTTCGTCCTCCGCGAACATGATCCAAGGTTATTTAGGAAGCTCATATCATTATAGTGCCTGAAGATGAATCTGAAGGCGGCATATCAGACGATTCTGCAAGCCTCTCCATTCCATACAATCCAAGAGAAAGGACTTGTCTGGATTGTCTTTCTGTTTGCTTATGGGTATTTCATTTCTTTGATTTATAATAGCATGTTTAGCTTGTAGAACTTGTTATTTTGAATAATTAATGCAATAAAATGTTTGTCTTGAAGAAGTCCATTCGTTTTCACTCGCAAACCGTTTTTCGTAATTTATAATGCCAACTACACCCAATTTTCTTTTCACTTTGGTGAATAATTGGGAGGAGGATGACGAAGTAAAACGCAGGATCTCTCGTCGTATGCTTTTGAATAAAAACCCTACTGATGATGTAAGACGTTGTTTCAACCTCCTAAACACCAAAGATATTTAACCTTTCGAACCTGGATGAAGAATATGTCTTTCCTAAATCAAAACCTCATTTTTAACCTGGGGCAGGGCATCAAAAATGAGCATCTTTCAAAAATCGGGTGGGCACAAATATACTTTGACCCTTAGATCCTTTGTTTTACAAATCATAAATTTTATCCAGATACAACCCTCAGACGTCCTAATTGAAGTAAGGTTAGTTTGAAAGTATACTCAATGAGACGTCGTTTCCTGACTCCTGTGAGCTATGCTCAAATTTGGTATCGGCTTTGTCAAATTAAAACTATATCCTAACTAGGTATTTCGTCACAAGTTATCGTAGTATCTCTTTTCAAAACTTCAAGACAAACGTGTGTTGTATCAACAGTTTCGAAATTAACATTTCTGACTTGCTAACTTTGCTTGATATCTTAGAAAGATTATGTGACGACATCACCGATTAAAATTTGAAGACTCTGTGGACCTGGGGCAAGTTGTGTCCAGGTTGCTCACTAATACAAGTTTGACTTCATCTATAGCACAAGTTTGAAGACTCGGTTATACCGTCAATCAGGGGCAGTTACGTCGAGATTCGGCGAATCTCTCCAAGAGTTTGAAAACTGTGGGGCATTTGGATGTCATGTTTTCTGTAAAATCCTTTTGAGATGACTTTTTCTCATGAACCGTGTGACTTGGGGCACTTGAGAGTCGAAGAGGGTTGTGACAATTCTGTAACGAATATTTTCAACGCAAGAAAACTCCAGTTGGTGACCTGAGAATTCCCAGTAAGCTGATTAGCTTCACCTCTCCAGCAAAGCGGATGTTTATTTCATCCCCGTATTCAACAGCTTTGCTAACCCAGGTTTTCTCCTTTGTAGTAGATATTTATTTTATCCCCTATGAAACTCCAGTTCGGGTATCTCCGTCTACAACTCCAGCATGAATCTCTCCAGGGAAGTGGATATTTATTTTATCCACGAGGTTTCTCCAATTAAGATATGGATCGGTTTCCAGTAGATCTTTATTCTCCTTTTCAACATGATAACCAAGATTATTTTGGAAAATGCTTCAGTAAGATCAAGATGTTATATCCCCAGGCAGAATATTTTCTATTCCCCTGAGAAGTTTTAAATCCTTAAAGTAAGACTGTGATCCCGTATATGATTCTCCACCTATCCGTAGTAACGCTTCTGTCTTTGAAGATTGGTCCGATATTTGTTCCTCAGAAGGAATTCTAAAAGCAAGCTTACATTCTCCAGGCGATGTTTGATCTGTGAAGATTTGGTTCGAGCGCCTTTCGTCCGATTATTTCATCCCTGTTGTTAGCATACGCATAGCATATAGGTAGATAGCATAGCATGTGAATTTTTGCATCTTTTTGTTTATCTGTTCTGTCGCTTTGGCCGTGTTTATCGCCAAGTGACTGGTTTTGTCTTATCCCTTCAAGTAGAGTTGTCATCCCTAGGAAGAAAGAGCACAATATTTCTATTTCCCCATAGAGTTCGATCCTCGTGGAAGACGGTTGCTTTAGTTAAATACCATTTGAGCCCATGCCTCAATGGTCGAGTCTTACTTGACAATTTCTCTTCAGTTATTTCTTGAATTGAACTTTGGTCCCCGGCGATCACGGTGGATATCTCTAAGACTTTTGAATCTAGATTAAGCGTGCATTTATTTTGAACTTTACTACCCAAGAAGTTCTTTCTGAAGATCATTATCTAAATACACATACTTCTCCAACAATATTACAAGGTTCTCTCAACAATTTACATCCGGACCACAAGCGACCTCTTTATTTGAGTAACTTGTTACGATCAGGTTTTCTATCAAAAATGGCAAATGGCGGTCTACTCTAGACAGTTTGTCCATCCCTAGTGGGTTTATCAAGGTTACCTACTCGTCAAATGGCATCTCTTCGGGAATCCGTCAGAGAAGTTTGCCGAAGACTTTACATATATTTTCTCTTTATTTGAGAATTTTTCACTTCAAAAGTTTCACATTTCTATAGTTACAACAAAGATACTCCTCAGGAATGTATTCCCCAGTGAGTTCATTACACAAGTCTCATTCCATCAAATGGCATCTCTCCCGAGAGGTTTGGTGAATTTTATTACATTGGATTTCTCTTTATTCAAGATGACATATTTGCAAATCAATCAGCTTACATCTCTTCCGGAGATCCCCGTTGAAGCTTTACAATTTAATTTTTGGTCAGACGCCTTTTTCTTAGGCTACCATATGTTTGGTAGTAGGTGATCTCTCCTTTTGGTTATTACCTTTGCTTAGGCTATCATATGTTTGATAGTAGGTAATACACCTTTCTTGTGGTCAGATACTTTTTCTTAGGCTACCCTGTTTGGTAGTAGGTCATCTTTCCTTTTTATGTTTACCTTTTCTTAGGCTATCATATGTTTGATAGTAGGTAACACATATCTTTTGGTCAGATGCCTTTTTCTTAGGTTGCCATATGTTTGGTAGTAGGTGATCTCTCCATCTCTGGGTTATTACCTTTGCTCAGGTAATATACCACCTTTCTTTTGGTCAGATACCTTTTCTTAGGCTCCCTGCTCAGTAGTAGGTCATCTTTCCATTTGTGTGTACCTTTTCTTAGGCTATCATATGTTTGATAGTAGGTAACACATATCTTTTGGTCAGACGCCTTTTCTTAGTCTACCATATGTTTGGTAGTAGGTGATCTCTCCTTTAAAGTCTATTACCTTTTTCTTAGGCTATCATGTGTTTGATAGTAGGTAACACACTTTGTTTGGCTATTACCTTTTCTTAGGCTATCATACATTTGGTAGTAGGTAATATACCGTTTATTTTGGGTCAGATACCTTTTGCTTAGGCTGCCAGGTTCGGTAGTAGGTCATTTTTCCTCTTCATGTTGCCTTTGCTTAGGCTATCATTGGACTGATAGTAGGTAACTGAAGGAAAATTGCGATCTAAACGCAGCGGAAAACAAAAATTTTCCTTTAGTGATCCTCACGAATGAGCATGGTCAGTGATAGAATCGTTACCTCTTTGTGGCGATTCAGATCTTTGATGCAGCGATCACAAGCGTTGATGAGGTGCAACGCCTCTACTCAGTCCACACGAACAGCTTCCGGTCACAGTGCTAGCTGCTTACGAACGGAATTATTTGAGCGAGAAAAGAGAATCAAAAACGAAATTGCATCAAGTGAAAGCTTCATCACAAGGGTTCCTTTTATAGACTCTCTTGTGGGCTGCGGGCTAAAACCCTAATTCACATGATCCATAATAATATTATATATTATTATAATAACTATTATTATAATAAATATATTTATTTTATTATTATTTTATAACCATTATAAAATAACAATAATTATTATTATATTATCCGAATTTCTATTTTCACTTAAGTGCACCGTACCTTACGGTGTTCCTTTGATTTCTCTATCTCTCATCAAACTGTCCTTATGTGTGTGACCCTGTAGGATTTCGTAACGTTGGTAATTATATTAAATTATATATTTAACATAATAAACAGTAAGCGGTATCTAGCAACACATCACTGCTACCCAAGTCACGAAAATGTCATGTGATCTGACAAAACCTTTTTCGTGATAATATATGTTTGTACAATTACCCTTTTGCCCCTATGTCTATATTGAACACAAGGCATACTCTGTGTCATCCTTGTCCAGTTCAATATTGGGCCCTTAGACATTTCTCCTGTTATGCAGGATTGGCAAATTCCATCTAGGACACTCATGTCCCTCAGCATGCTTCGTGGAGTGCCCATCAACTGTCTTTATGATCATCCAGTTACGAATAATGTTTGATCAGCAATAAAGCACCCGACTCTACATCTAGGGTCCATAGTGGTTTCAGGTCGAAGGGTGGTAATACACCATTATCACCATGAGAATAACTTATGACACTTTGCATAACATACTATGTAGTATTCTCATAGCGGGTCAATCCGGTATAAATATTACTCCTAATATTTATACCTATGTCAAGACTTGATAACTCTTTATCCATGATCCATGAGATGTGATCATCAGTCTATCTTCATAATAGTCTCAATGCTTTTAATGTTATCCCACATTGCAATAAAGCTTGACTACGGATATTTTAAGAATAATGTCTTTATGTTTAATGGGATCTCATGATTAAGTCACACTTAACATTTCATTAAACAGACTAACTATTCTAGGGACTTTATTATTCTGAAAGACAAACATAATAAAGAAATACCTTTTATTATTAAACGAATAATCCGATACAAGTACCAAAAAGTATTGGCCTCTAGGGCTTACACCAACAATCTCCCACTAGCACTAGAGCCAATTAGGCATATCCTTAATACCCATAGATCTAGTATGACCATCATGCTTCTGTTGCGCAAGAGGCTTTGTTAATGGGTCAGCGATATTGTCAAGTGTAGGTACTCTGCATATCTTCACATCTCCCCGATCGATTATCTCTCGAATGAGGTGATAACGCCTAAGTATGTGTTTGGATCGTTGGTGAGATCTAGGCTCCTTAGCTTGTGCGATAGCACCATTGTTATCACAATATAAACCAATGGGATCCGCAATGCTAGGGACTATGCCAAGTTCACTAATGAACTTCTTGATCCAAACAGCTTCCTTTGCTGCATTTGAGGCAGCAATATACTCGGCCTCAGTTGTAGAATCAGCAACTGTTTCTTGCTTTGAACTTTTCCAGCTCACAGCGCCACCATTGAGACAGAACACATAACCAGATTGTGATCTAAAATCATCCTTATCTGTCTGGAAGCTAGCATCAGTGTAACCAATTACATCAAGCTCTTCCTGACCTCCATATATCAAGAATGAATCCTTAGTCCTTCTCAAGTACTTAAGGATATTCTTGACAGCTACCCAGTGAGCATCACCGGGATCAGATTGGTACCTACTCGTTGCACTTAATGCATACGAGACATCTGGTCGAGTACATAACATGGCATACATGATAGATCCTATTGCAGATGCATATGGAATCTTATTCATGCGATCCCTTTCTTCCTTAGTTGAAGGGGATTGTGTTTTTGATAAACACAGACCATGTTGCATAGGTATGAATCCTTTCTTGGAATCATGCATATTAAAGCGTCTCAACACTTTATCTATGTATGTACTCTGACTTAGGCCAAGCAGTTTTTGTGATCTATCTCTATAGATCCTAATTCCTAATATATAGGCTGCTTCACCTAGGTCTTTCATAGAAAAACAATTCCCTAACCAAGTCTTCACTTGTTGCAAGGTAGGGACATCGTTTCCAATGAGTAATATGTCATCTACATATAATACCAGAAACACGATCATGCTCCCACTAACCTTCTTGTAGACACAAGGTTCATCTTCATTTTTGATGAATCCATATTGTCTTACGGTTTCATCAAAACGAAGATTCCAGCTTCTGGAAGCTTGCTTCAATCCATAGATTGATCGCTGTAACTTGCATATCTTTTGGGCATCTTGTGGTATGTCAAATCCTTCAGGTTGTGTCATGTACACATCCTCAAGAAGATTCCCATTAAGGAAAGCAGTTTTGACATCCATCTGCCATATTTCATAATCATGATATGCAGCGATGGCAAGTAAAATCCGAACAGATTTAAGCATTGCAACTGGTGAAAAGGTTTCATCATAGTCAACCCCATGAATTTGTTTATAGCCTTTTGCAACCAGTCTTGCTTTATAGGTATGTACCTTACCATCCATGTCAGTCTTCTTCTTGAAGACCCACTTGCATCCTATAGGGTTAACTCCTATAGGAGGTTCTACCAAGGTCCAAACCTGGTTTGTGTACATGGAATCCATTTCAGATTTCATGGCTTCTAGCCACTTCTCAGACTCAGGACCAGTTATGGCCTCTTTGTAGGTCACAGGCTCATCTTGATCCATGAGTAATACATCACCCTGATCACTTATGAGATATCCATATCTCTCAGGTTGGTGACGTATCCTGCTTGACCTACGCTGGTCTTGTTCTTCTTGAGCAGGTTGCTCTTCCACAACTACTTGTGTTTCCCGCTCTAGTTCCTCCATAGGTGTTTCAATGTTTTGTGATTCTTGAATTTCTTCAAGCTCTATTTTCCTCCCACTGTTTCCTTTGGAAATAAAATCCCTTTCCAGAAAGACTCCAGTTCGAGCGACAAACACTTTGCCCTCAGAAGGATTGTAGAAGTAATATCCTCTTGTTTCTTTAGGATACCCCACAAATAAGCATTTGTCAGATTTGGGCTCAAGCTTGGTTGAAATTTGTCGTTTGACGTAAACCTCGCAACCCCAAATCTTCATGTAAGACATATGTGGTTTCTTACCACTCCATATCTCATATGGTGTCTTATCAACCTTTTTGGATGGAACACGGTTAAGTGTGTAAGCTGCTGTTAATAATGCATGTCCCCAAAAGGAGTTTGGAAGATCGACGTGACTCATCATGGATCGGACCATGTCTAACAAGGTTCGATTTCTTCTCTCAGATACACCATTCCATTGTGGTGTTCCAGGAGGAGTAAGTTGGGATAGAATCCCATACTCTTTTAGATGGTCATCAAATTCTAGGCTTAAATATTCACCGCCTCGATCTGATCGAAGAACTTTAATATTCTTACCTAGTTGGTTTTGTACTTCATTCTTGAATTCCTTGAACTTTTCAAAGGACTCAGATTTGTGTTTCATTAAATACACATATCCGTATCTACTGAAGTCATCAGTAAAAGTGATGAAGTACTGAAAACCTCCTCTGGCTGGTATGTTCAGTGGTCCACATACATCAGTATGTATGAGTGCCAAAAGATCATTAGCCCTTTCACCTTTTCCTGTGAATGGGGACTTTGTCATCTTTCCAATTAAACAAGATCTGCATGTCTCATATGATTCATAATCAAAAGAGTCCAAGAGTCCATCTTTATGGAGTTTGGAAATGCGTTTCTCATTTATGTGGCCTAATCGACAGTGCCAAAGGTAAGTTGGATTCAACTCATTAGGTTTCAACCTTTTAGTATTAATGTTATAAATTGGCATTTCAAGATCAAGGACATATAGTCCATTATTCATTTTTGCAGTAGCATAGAATATATCATTCAAATAAATGGAGCAACAATTGTTCCTTATTATGAATGAAAAACCAAACTTGTCCAAACAAGAAACGGAAATAATATTCCTGCTAATTGCAGGTACATAATAACAGTTCTCTAACTGAATTATTAAACCACTAGGTAAAGTTAAAACATAAGTTCCTACAGCTAAAGCAGCAACCTTTGCTCCATTGCCAACTCGTAGGTCAACTTCACCTTTTGCCAAATTTCTACTCCTTTTTAGCCCCTGCACATTAGTACAAATGTGAGAACCGCATCCAGTATCTAATACCCATGATGCAGAAGTAGATAAATTAATTTCAATAACAAAAATACCTGAATTTGAAGTCTCTACTCCATTATTCTTATCTTCCAGGTACTTTGGGCAATTTCTCTTCCAATGTCCGGTCTTACCGCAATGGAAGCAAGTGCCCTCCTTTGCTATTCCTCCACTAGGCTTCAAAACAGGAGGAGTGGGTTTGGGTTTGGCAACTTCCTTGCCTTTCCCTCTACCACCCTGTTTGATGGGCCTCTTGTTCTGTTTCTTTCCATTACTGACCATCAGAATGGATTTCCCTTTTGTCTTCATATTCTGCTCAGCAGTTCTCAACATGCCTAGCAGTTCTGGAAGACTTTTGTCCAAGTCATTCATATTGAAATTCAGGACAAACTGACTGAAGCTCTCTGGCAACGATTGCAAGATCAGATCAATCGCAAGTTCCTTTCCAAGGGGAAACCCTAATCTGTCAAGGTTCTCCACATACCCAATCATCTTGAGTACATGGGGACTTACAGGGGCTCCCTCAGCTAACTTGCTGTTAAAAAGGGACTTTGAAACCTGAAACCTCTCATTTCTTGCTTGCTCTTGGTAAAGCGTTTTCAGATGTCCGATCATATCGAACGCAGACATGTTCTCGTGTTGCTTTTGCAACTCAGAGTTCATGGTAGCAAGCATGAGGCAAGCGGTTTCATTGGCATCATCGAAATGCTTCTTATAAGCATCTCTTTCTGCCTTTGGTGCAGAACTAGGAGGTTCCTCCTCAGGAACTGGTGTCTCCAAGACATACAGCTTCTTATCGTGCTTGAGGACAATCCTCAGATTACGGTGCCAATCCAGGAAATTTGTCCCAGACAATTTTTCCTTATCTAGGATGGATCGCAAAATATTGTTCGATGTGTTTGTTGTCATGGTAATCTACAAGAGAAATATGAAAATATAAGTATCATTAAAACAACATATTTAATTAGGCCTTTAATCAAATATGCTCCCACTATTTTATTCAAAACAAATGACCCTCATCATTTGATTCGGAAAATCCCGTTGGAAGACTTTCTAGTGGGTCGAGATCCATGTTTCACTTTGTTTTAAGTCAGCGTTAGGCTGATTACACAAAACTAAGTTATTTAGGTAGGAACTCCTTCCAATTGTATCTCATACAACTCTCGAATATTTTCAATTGGGTGAATAACTCCTTATTCTGATCCATCACATGAATCATTCCCAATTCTTGCTTCTAAACATATATAATCTTATTATAATTTGTTTAGTTAAGTTTGACCCATTGTTTTAGCAATTGGATATTACAATTATCCCATCACACCTTACTAATATAGAACATGCACCTCGCGTAGGCGAAACCTACAATGCTCGATACTAGTCTTGATGAGTGCTAAAAATTGGAAAGCATAAACTTAATATTTAATTTTGAGGGAATTTGTTATTAGTTTGATCTCACCGGCTTAACATGCAAAACGTCTCTCACATGCATCAACATACAAGTACATGCATCAACATACATATAAAAAGATACAATTATGGCCCCTAACGCAATTGTTCTCTCAAGCCAATGAGAGAACCTAAGCTAACCTAATAACGATCTAAGCTTCTCCAAGCATGATCTCCAAGGTTATCCTCCTTTAATATTGAATACTTCCTTTTTTTTTTTCATAACATAATATTACATTACATATAAGAAAACTCGTTTTACATACGAGGGAGTGAGATGAGAAAAGAAGTTACATAAAGAGATTGAGAGAGAGGCACGACACGCAGGCCGTATTCAAAAAACCCAAAACAATAATAAAGGATAAACTAAGGCCATAACTGATCACCACAAATAAATAATAATAAACACACTTTTATTATTAGTTTAAAATTCCGATAATTAAATAAACTAAATTAAATTTCGGCTGATTGATCACACTTTGCAGACTTAGCCGGGGGTTCCGCTGCCCGGTCAGCGGACGGTGGTTCCGCTGACCGTTCAGCGGACGGGGGTCAAGGGGGCAGCGCCCCCTTGCGGGGTTGTTAGGGGCAGCGCCCCAGCGAAAATTTTTATGAACACTTCATTGTATTTCACGTCGTTTCCTGCACAACTTTTGTGCATTTACAACCCCAACCGGAAAAGTCTGCGGCAATACAACACTTGTACTGCCATTAATCCTAATGCAACAATTTCATGCCGTCAAACACAACTCGATTGATAACTCAATATGATATATCAACATGTCATTGCTTCACCATACTAACGTCGGATTCCGAAGCGAATGAAAATGATGATCTTTCAAAAAGAATTACAATCCTTATGTGATTGAATGGATGAAATCAAAACAGTATATCCCATATACCATCTTTGCATCAGAATTTCTTATATCTTATATAAAAGTGATCGATCTAATTGTGTAACCTATGGATGATCAATGTATCGCACAACTTCACCATACTAATGTCGGATTCCGAAGCATAATCAACATCAATCATCCAAATCGTACACAACAGATGCCAAATTTAATTAATCGTTTATTGTTAAATTCATTCTGTTTTAATCGAATCAAATACAGAAAAGACGGAAATTTAACAGCTATCAGATCCATGGTTTCGTAAGTGGCTCTGATACCACTGAAGGAAAATTGCGATCTAAACGCAGCGGAAAACAAAAATTTTCCTTTAGTGATCCTCACGAATGAGCATGGTCAGTGATAGAATCGTTACCTCTTTGTGGCGATTCAGATCTTTGATGCAGCGATCACAAGCGTTGATGAGGTGCAACGCCTCTACTCAGTCCACACGAACAGCTTCCGGTCACAGTGCTAGCTGCTTACGAACGGAATTATTTGAGCGAGAAAAGAGAATCAAAAACGAAATTGCATCAAGTGAAAGCTTCATCACAAGGGTTCCTTTTATAGACTCTCTTGTGGGCTGCGGGCTAAAACCCTAATTCACATGATCCATAATAATATTATATATTATTATAATAACTATTATTATAATAAATATATTTATTTTATTATTATTTTATAACCATTATAAAATAACAATAATTATTATTATATTATCCGAATTTCTATTTTCACTTAAGTGCACCGTACCTTACGGTGTTCCTTTGATTTCTCTATCTCTCATCAAACTGTCCTTATGTGTGTGACCCTGTAGGATTTCGTAACGTTGGTAATTATATTAAATTATATATTTAACATAATAAACAGTAAGCGGTATCTAGCAACACATCACTGCTACCCAAGTCACGAAAATGTCATGTGATCTGACAAAACCTTTTTCGTGATAATATATGTTTGTACAATTACCCTTTTGCCCCTATGTCTATATTGAACACAAGGCATACTCTGTGTCATCCTTGTCCAGTTCAATATTGGGCCCTTAGACATTTCTCCTGTTATGCAGGATTGGCAAATTCCATCTAGGACACTCATGTCCCTCAGCATGCTTCGTGGAGTGCCCATCAACTGTCTTTATGATCATCCAGTTACGAATAATGTTTGATCAGCAATAAAGCACCCGACTCTACATCTAGGGTCCATAGTGGTTTCAGGTCGAAGGGTGGTAATACACCATTATCACCATGAGAATAACTTATGACACTTTGCATAACATACTATGTAGTATTCTCATAGCGGGTCAATCCGGTATAAATATTACTCCTAATATTTATACCTATGTCAAGACTTGATAACTCTTTATCCATGATCCATGAGATGTGATCATCAGTCTATCTTCATAATAGTCTCAATGCTTTTAATGTTATCCCACATTGCAATAAAGCTTGACTACGGATATTTTAAGAATAATGTCTTTATGTTTAATGGGATCTCATGATTAAGTCACACTTAACATTTCATTAAACAGACTAACTATTCTAGGGACTTTATTATTCTGAAAGACAAACATAATAAAGAAATACCTTTTATTATTAAACGAATAATCCGATACAAGTACCAAAAAGTATTGGCCTCTAGGGCTTACACCAACAGTAACATGCGTTTCTCTATTTCAACCGGATACCCTTGCTTAGGCTGCCACGCGTTGGTAGTAGGTTATCCTTCACTTTCAGGTTTCTCGCCATTGTTCAAGCTACTATACTTTTGATGGTGTTATTATATCTTACCTTTATTTTGGAGATTCCCCAATGATTGTTGTCTCTTCCCCCGTGGAGTCCCACTTCGTCGAGTCTGTTGCTCCTGTGTTTCTCGCGTTCTATGTCTATTTTTCTTCCCCTGTGACATCTTGTCTCCACATGACCCTCGGTCTTGCATTCTCATATCATTGCACATCATATGCATTCGGTGGTATCTTAGGGCCAAAAATTCATGCGATGTTTGTATTTAAGTCTCTCCTATCGCGTCGAGACGAAGATTTCGATCTTCATATCTACGGATAGAAGAAACTTAAATAGGGGCATCTGTCACTCCCTAATTTTTTACCTTAAGATCCCACCTCTTTTTTTCTCCTGCTTTCCTTATACTTTATGCTTGTGTGTGCATGTTTGTCCTAACCCACCTGTGCAAATATTTTAAAGTCAAATAAAGCTCTTCAAAGTTGCAAATTTAAATCCAAGATGGCGAGGATTTATTCGCATGGAAACTTAATTCAAATCCAAAGAGGCAACAACGTCAAAGGCACCCTTTAGATGCAACTCCTCAGAAACAGCGTCAGAGGCAAGCCTTCAGAAGAAGTTCATCAGCAGTTTACACGAAAACGATGGTAACTGGAGTTTTGGGAATCTGTTTGAGGCGTTCTAAAAATCTCCGGAAAGCAGAGAGAGAGCTACGACTTTTGTGAGTCGAAGTCAGATTAAAAAAGGGAAATAACAGCAAATCCAGCTTTAACAGTCTGCACGGAAACGACCGTAATTGGAGTTTTGGGGATCCGTTTGAGGCGTTCCAAAAATCGCCGGAAAGCTAAAAGAGATAGCTACGACCTTTGTGTTGCAGTCGAAGTCAGATACGGAGCACATTTTTCCAGGATTTCGTTTGAAGATGCAGCATAAAAAAGGGAAAGATTAGAACTTGCCAAATTAGAGGCAACGCTCCAGAGGAAACGCTCCAGAAGCAATGCTCCAGAAGCAACATTCCAGAGGCAACACTCCAGAAGCAACGCTCCAGAGCCAACGCACTAGAGGCAACGCTCCAGAAGCAACATTCCAAAGGCAACGCTCCAGAAGCAAGTCGTAAGAGGCAAGTCATAACAACAAATCCAGCTTCAGCAGTCTGCACGGAAACGATCGTAACTGGAGTTCTGAGAATCCGTTTGAGGCGTTCTAAAAATCGCCAGAAATCTAAGAGAGAGAGGTACGACTTTTGTGTTGAAGATGAAGTGAGATTTGAAGCAGATTTTTTCAGAATTTCGTTTGAAGCTGCAGCATAAAAAAGGGAAAGATTGGAACTTTCCAAATTAGAGCCAACATTCTCTCAACAAGAATCAAACAGAATTAGAAGGAAATTAAAGGGTTGTCTCCCCAAATCATCCAGCAATCAGACAGACAATCACTCAAAAAGGAAGGTTTTTAAGAGCCATATTAATTGGAGGCCCATCCATTCCCCTATAAAAGCATGAAGGACAACAACAATAACAACCACACACGAAAGTTCTCACCAAAAGGAAATTCGGCCATATTCTCCCCAGAAAAGTTGCCACCATAAGAAGAAAATTGAAGCCTACCGTCGCCGTTTTCAAAGCCACCACCAGCTCTCATCTTTGGGTAACGATATTTTTTCCAAATCATTTATATATATTTAATGGCTTTGTGTTTTTGCAGAACAAACCATAAGAGAACAAAGGAGAAGAAGTGGTAGAAGAAGGAGAAGGGAAAGAGAGAATGGGAGTCTTATCCCATGCAGTTGTTTGTTTTCTTCTTTTACTTTTGTTTTGGTTCTTGCTGTAGCATTATAATATAATGTATATCTCACACCACACTCACACATGTTATGCGCCTCATTCTAATCACGCGTAGATCTCCAACGGATCTGATAGTTCACCCTTTTTCGTTAATTAATTAAATAATTTTTGTTAGTAAACTATTAATTCCACCTTTTATAATAATTAAAATCAACCTTTTATAATTAAATCAATCTCTTTTATTTTTATAAAATAAATCACCCTTTTTCTACAAGATAAAATAATAAAACCAGTTTATTTAAAATTAACTAATCAAATCTTTTTGCTAATAAATTAAATTAACTCCTCTTAAAATCAATTCATAATCACAACCGTTCTTATTTAAATGATTAAAACCAATTTAATTCAACATTTTCTTAAATCAAATAATATAACTTTTTCTTAAAATCAACCTTTCTTAAAATTAATCAATTGCGCCTAAAATTAACATCGCGCGCTTGCACTTAATTTCACGCACTTAGCGCTTTCATGCGTGTGTATATCTTCTATTTCCCGCATTTATTTACCGCAATTTATTTTCTCGTCCTTTACATTCTCGCATCACATAAACGTCCAAAGGAAGAATCTGTGCATAACCTAAACAATTGTGCGTATGCATCTCATTTGCATCATACTCCCCATTGATCCTTGATCCCATTCAAGTCGATCTTCTAAGTTTAGATCCTACCCCATAAGGAGGACCTTTTATCTTTACAACTTAGACAAAAACAAATTAACTCGATCAAACATCATTCAAACATATTAGAGAATAAGATGCTAATCATCTTAAGCGAGATAAAACTTCTACCCCATAACAATTCAATCAATATGTAGGGACTTTGCCTTAGGAGAGATAGAGGCGTACTTGTTGACAATCTGAGTACTTGAGCCCTTCTCTTAAGACGATGCAAAGACTATTTTCCTACAAAGTTGTGGTGGTTAAATCAAGTAATCTCCCTTAAAATGACAACTCATCTTTTCTCCTAAAATCAATCAATCAACTACCTTATCCCGTAGGAACTTTGACCACAGTCAAAGAACTCCTTAAACCCTTTAGGGGAACTACAGATACTCTGATTCGATTCCCGTCAGGATATGTAGGCACAAGATGTGACGTCTTGACGAGTATACTTAGAAATAAACCCCTAGGTCTTTTATCCCTTAAGTAGATAATCCTTATCAATAAACACATTAAAACAAGAGGTTCCTATAGAGTACTACAGAAACTTAGGATGCTAGCACCTTCCCTAAGTTTAACCAACCCCCGAACCTAAAACTCTCTAACTTTTGCATTTGCATTGCATTGTGGGTAATTCGATCTTTTTCCTTTCCTTTGGACAAATTAAAGTTCGGTTGCAAATGAATTAAGATTCAAGCTCATCAATAGCTTGGTATCAAAATTTTACCGCGACAACAGGAACTTCATTTTGTTTATAGCACACAAGAGTGACCTAGCGAACGAGCCGGTGCCGATAGCAAAATCTTCACCATCTGCATTTATTTCAAAAAAACGAATATCATTTATCGAAACAAAGTCGGCATCCTCTTCAAATTACGGTACGTTACCATTCTCTCTGTGTGTGTGTGTGTGTGCGCGCGCGCGCGCGTGTGTGTGTGTGTGTGTATGTGTGTGTGTTTGTGTGACACTTCTGAATGTTTATGTTCTTCGCTAGGCTTACATGTAATTTTTTTAATATAGAAATTATGTTGACTTTTGTTGCATTTCATGAATCAATGCTTTTGGCATTGACATTGTCATGTGTATTGTTCATGTTGCCATGTTTATGTTTTATTCAGATTTTGTGAATATGTTTTAGGTTTTGGTGTTGGATATGCATATGTATATAATCATATTAGAATGTTGTGTATGTAGCATTAGTGTGTCATTCACATTAATCTTTTGATATAAATTTCAAAATTTGTTATGGACCGTAGTTGGACGAAAGTGATAGATTATGTCCGACGTATGAGAAGAGAGTTCTTGAATTCTTTGAATTTGCCGAAAAAGATGTTCCCGACAATAATGATTCTTTTATTATCAATGTATTGTTTGGGGGAATATCAAAAAATGGCCAAACAAAGAAATATTACATCACCTATGTTGTGATGGAATATATCAAAATTATACAACATGGATGTGGCATGGAGATGTGGATAATAATTGAAATGCGACATCACAAATAGATGAAGATATGGATTATCGAATAGAATATATGATATGTAATATTGGAGAATCATCTTAAATGAAAGCTCGTATTTATGATACTTTATGTAGCGACAAAGATGCGCCTTTATAAGGGGTGCACCAGTTCCACACGTTTATCTGTGTTGTTAAAATTGTTTAATCTGAAAGTAAAATGTGGGTGGTCGGATAAAATTTTCACATAATTGCTTGATTTATTGAAACAAATACTACTAGAAGATAACAATTTGTCGCGTTGTTGTTATGAGGCTAAAAAGATATTGTGTCCAATGGGTTTGGAGTATGTCAAAATACATGCATGCCCTAATAATTCCATATTATACAGAAAAGAGTATGAAAATTTGGACCAATGTCCATAATATGGTGAATTGCACTACAAGTTGAAGAACAGTAATAGTGATAACAATGACAGTGTTAGTAAGAAGCGTCCTCCTGCTAAAGTGTTATAGTACTTGCCAATAATTTCAAGGTTAAATAGACTTTTTATTAATGTGAATGACACAAAGAATATTAGATGGCATACAGATGAAAGAAAATAAGATGGAAATATTCGCCATGTAGCTAATTCTTTGCAGTGGAAGAAAATTGAATCATTGTTTTTAGATTTTGGACTTGAGCCAAGAAACTTTAGGTTTAGACTTACCACTGGTGAAATGAACCCCTTTGATAATCTGAGTATTGTCATACCCCAAAATTTGCCTTATTTTTTTTCATTTTTTTTACCTGACTTACGACTTTATTCATATGCAAACAATTAGGAAGCATTCTATCATTTATCATGCATATGTAAGAGTCGTTCATTCACATCTGCATTTGGTGGCATTAGTAGTGCAGAGAATTAATAGTAATGGATTCCATTGTTTGCATTTGGTGGCGTTATTAGTGCAGAGAATTAATAGTAATGGATTCCATTGTTTGCATTTGGTGGCGTTATTAGTGCAGAGAATTAATAGTAATGGATTCCATTGTTCAAATTAATGTCTCAAAATTTGAATTATTAATGGATTCTTGTGGATTAGGGATCTATCAAAATTTGAATTATTAATGGATTAATCAGAGGTTTCTTGTGGATTAGGGATCTATCATAGGCGTTTCTTGTGGATTAGGGATCTATCATAGGCTTTGGTGCGTTTCATGGAGAGGGGCTCTCTCATTTGTGATTCATGGGGAAAAATTACATGTATCACTTGATAGATTTGCAATTCAAAGTTATCTTCTTAAACCTGCATATTTGGATATCTACTTGAGGATTTGAAGAATACTATAGCGCAAGGAAGAAGATTGTCCTTAAGCATTCAAAAGTGGATTGTTTGGATTACAAGTTACAAGTCAAAACTTCACAATAAGAGAAAATCATTAAAAAAAATGTTCAAAATGGGAATTACATGTTCTAAAACTTGACTCTTGACTTGAAAGTCCTAAACATTATCCCACTCCAATCTTTAATCTTCCAACTTCTCAAGTAAATGCTCAATATGACAAAATTCTACTTCATGGACCTGGAAAAGCTTCCCAAAGTGGTGCTTAGCAATGATGAACCATTTGCTGCATTACATACTCAACAATTACTAAGAGTAATTTATTGTGGTCTTCGTCTATTGGTGGACTTGAACCATCTTCAGTTAGGAATGGATAAATTCCTGTCGTGATACCTTGGAGATTAACATGTAGTTTCTTCAGCCCTGTGCAATTCCATTGATGTACTTTCAGTATGCCAGATGCGGTTTATTGTGCCATGCTTGTACACAAACCTCATTCCCTTGAAGCACTCACTGGAAGAAAGGAATAATGGATCCGAAGAATGATCCAACCTACGAAACAGAACGAAACAAAGTCACAAACAATAAACCGAACTTTAATTATTCGAAGAATAAAAACAATAATGTTGCGAGCAATGCGGCGGATAATGAAAATCAAATTCGGCCTGTTGAGGATGAGATGAGGGGTTGTTCAGCACTGCCAATTTGATTGGTTGTGACATTGAAGATCTAAAGCTGACTTTACCAACTCTCAAAATGAAAGTTGGTAATGATGTTATTGTCCAAAAGTTGACACTATCACTGGCTAGTGATGCAAGAGATGCTTCGGCGAAGTCTATATATGCACGTCTGTTTGATTGGCTGGTTGAGCAAATAAGCAATTCACTAGCCGTTGGCAAAAGACGAACTGGGAGATCTATTAGTATTCTAGATGTTCATGGCCTCAAGTCATTCAATAGAAACAGATTTAAGCAGTTCTGCATAAATTATGCAAACAAAAGATGCATACACATCATATGCAATCTCTTGCAATTCCGCTAACAGCACAGCCATTGTTCTCTGTCATAAATAGTCAGCCATCGCATGTAGCTTCTGTGCACAAGTGACACTGACATCCACATACGCTAATGCCACACGCCTACCATTGTGTTTCGAAGCTGGCCAATGAGGCTTTTAACAGTACTCTTTCTCAACCTTCTGATGTAGAAGCAAAACCAAGTGGAAGAACAGAACTTTCTGAAGATTTTTTCTCTGCAAAACTCTTGTCCTCTTCTGCTCCAGTTCAAGGCTGGCGGGCGAGTCTTGGCATGAGCATCTCAATGCAGTATAATAATAATGTGGTCCATTTGATGACAGTAACATACAAAGAAAACCGCCTACTGAAGAACAAATAGAAGAATGTCTCTTTGGAAATTTATGCTGATGCACCGGTTACAGTGTAATACTTGAAACATTCTGGATGTTTGCCAAAGCTATTCATAGCTTATATGGAGCATTTTCCTTCACTGAACCTTCCGAATGACTGGTTTTTTTTGCAGCAGGTACTGCAGATAAACAAACAAAAACCTGTTAAAAACCAACTCACCTTTTCACTGTTAAACAACATCAGACTCCATATTTCAAAAAGAAGAAACTAAGCAGCACAAGGATATAATTACAGAAGATCAAGTCGATATTTTGGTAGGACTCACTGGTCATACTGCACGCAGGAAGCTGGGAATGATGGCATGTCGACCTGCTTCAGTTCAGATTGTCGTGTCGATCGTGAATCAGTTGCTTGACCTCCCGACGATGGCTCCATACTCAGAATTCCAACCACATATCACTACAATTTGAGTGTTCATCCAGTATGTTAAATCCCTCCTCTTTGTTGAAAGCATCACTACCATTTCAGTTGTTTTCAAATCTTGATTCTACAACAGTCTCGAGGTCACTGACAGTAGATTTCGAACTATGACCTGGGCCACAATTGTTGACAGATTGTTACTCACAGACATTCATTGCGAGCGCTTGTAGTGTATATCCATGATAACCACACTGTCGAAATAAATCCTCTAAGATGGACCTTGCTTCTTAGCTCTCATAGAGGTAATCTGAACCTTCAAGTTATCTGCAAATTCATTATTGTCACCCAAGATGCTTGTCAAGAGCTGCTTTTAGATAAAGCCACATCATATCAGATGTGTGCTTTCCCGTTCTCGTGCGAATGTACTGGAGGGCAATATTTGACCAAGCAGAGGGAAGTCCTAGAATTTGATTTTACTGGATGATGTTAAGATTGTCAAGGGGGTATGGACGGCATATAACAGAACCCTCCCTGCAAAGGTTCATGTTCCAATTCCACTACCTCGGTCACCAAAGAATGGCGAGCCACAGAGTCAGCCTCTGAAACTATGTGAGCAGGGACAACTCCTTGAGATAGTCATTGTAACTGCAACCGTCACTAACAACCTGCAAATCCATTAACACCAAAGCATTAGCAGCATAACCAAGATTCACATTTCAAACTAATTCTTTCTAACATATTAACTTCATTTTCTTTAACAGGCCAAGCATTCGTTAACCATACAAAAATAGCTAACAATCAATGGTTGCTAACTGCATATAGCCAGCCCTGTTCAGTTTCAATGTTCCAATTACATAACCACCAAGTTTTCAACTCTTCACTGTCATTTCTTTCGTAACTAACATTCAAATGCAAAATTACTAACGGTTACAAATTAATAACAGAGCCACAATCCAAAGACGCCAAAATCAGATCCGAATTTCATTGTTAATAAACTAATTCAACTAAATTTCCAAATTTAACTTAACCACTATATATAACCAATTTCATGTTATTCCATTCAATCTATCCACAAGTATTCATTTCCTAAACTAAGTTCTGTATTACTATTAACATAACCCACAGACTCACAATCACTAACACTTCAATCAATTTTAACATTCAACACAAATCCATTATAGAAAGACAATCACTTAGCTATCCAAGTCAAGTTCAAGCTAACAGCGCAGCTATCCAAGTCAAGTTCAAGCTAACAGCGCTACATCTAACCAACAGTTCATCATCATTTAATTCTAACATCACCACTTCACCAAGTTAACAACTAAGGCATAACAACTCAATTCACCCAAAACTCATAAAAATATTTCCACATGTTTAAAAGGCAAAAAATTGGAGAGAGTATAAAATTGAAACTTACCTCATTTTGCAGGGGGGCCTCTTCACTTTTTCCCCTGCTTTATTCTCTCTTCCACCTTCACCCTTTTCATCTTCATTTTTTAACCCTTGAACCATTATCTAGGAATTCAGCTGCTTCCTCAATTGAATCCACTACCACATTCATTCTCAACCTTGCCAATTCTGCACCACCTTCATCTTCATCCTCACCAATTCATCAACATCAAATCCTGCAAGAACTCACACAACTCAGCATCAATTCAACAGCAAAGTTCTGAAGATTCACAACACAACATCGCAAACAACACGCTGCATCAAGATTTCTGCGTACACAACAAAAATTCTGAACAACGAAAATTCTGAACAACGAAAATTCTGAACAACGAAAATTCTGAACAACGATTCGCAAATTCAGAATCATGCAGAAACAACTAGCAACACAACAACACGAAAACAGCGAAGATTGAAGGGAGGGAAGAAGAGAATTGAGAAAAGGATTGAAGAAACCTCACCTGCGAAGCCGTTGCAGGAGTATCAGAACCACCGTGCCGAATCGCCGCATCAGGTTGTGGTACGTATTTTGCGAATCTAGGCTTAAATTATTGGCGTGTGTTTGTTGTTGAGCACTCTTCATCATATTCTCGTCCCAATTGTGCGCCTGAGCTTCCCGATTCTGAATCTAAACAATCCGAAAACGTTAAACTTAAGCTATGGAATTCTCCGTTGCGATTAAATCGTTCGCTGCAAAGAAGCCAGGACGAACATAGTGCAAATCGAGTTCGCGATGAGATTCCTGAAGCCGTGCGATCGTGGAATTCGTATTCGCGAATGTTTGATTATTGATTTCGTGTTGGATCTTCTACCGTCACCTACACGAGTGAATTGTAGGGTTGTGTTGGTAGACGTTGATGAACATTTTGCAGGGAATTTCGAATTTGTGTTCATGAGCGATCATCGAGTCGTGAAGGGATTGGCTTGGTGTTCAACCCCAATTGTGTTTGCTTAGGGATTTTTCTGATGCTCCCTCTCTCTCACCATGTTTTTACGCACTGAGATGTTTTGGCGAAGGCCACAGAGGGGTGGCGAATGCCATGCCCCTACCCCTGGCCACACCATGGGCCTCAGAGCCCATTGCTACTTCATGCACCCCAGTTCCCTGGCCTTTTCATTATTATCTTCATTTTTATTTTGATTAAAAATTCCATGTCATTTTCCTTTTAATTCTTGTGATAGTTTCTGGGAGATGTATGATGCATTTTGTTTTTAAAAAATTGTGATATTCTTATAGAAATTTTGTGATTAGTCTTATTGAAGAATCATGTTATATACTTGTAGAATTTTGCTAGATTCTTGTTGAATTTTTATGCTATACACTTGCAGAATTTTGCTATATTTTAGTTGAATTTTCATGCTATATCTTGTGGAATTTTTGTTATGTTGTTGAATCTTTCCTATGTATTGTGTATAATATGTGTATGATTATTTTGTTGATTGGAAACAATAAAGACGGTCTCGTTCAAAGAAATATTTGGAAAAAGATAATGGTGTTCTTTGATATTCTATATTGGTCTTGACTTGATGTAAGATATTATCTTAATGTGATGCATGTGCTGAAAAATATGTGTGGTAGTTTGATAGGAAAATTTTTAAACATTCCAAGAAAGTCTAAAGACAATAAGAATTCTCGTTTAGATATGGTGGATATGGGTATACAACAACAGTTAGCTCTAGAAGATAGAGGAAAAATATCTTATTAGCCTCTGGCATGTCACACTCTATCTAAAAAGGAAAAGAAAAGTTTTTGAGAGTGTTTGCATGGTATCAAAGTTCCCCAAGGTTACTCTTCAAACATCAAGAAACTTGTATCAATGAAATATGTCAAGTTAATTAGCTTAAAATCTCTTGATTTTTATGTCTTAATGCAACAACTTCTACTAGTGGCTATCTGTGAAATCCTTCCAAAAATAATGTAAGAGTAACTATAACCATATTGTGCTTGTTCTTCAATACTATATGTAATAAAGTTCTTGATTTCAAAAAATTAGATGAATTAGAAGAAGAGGCTGCAATAATATTGTGTCAATTGGAGATGTATTTTTCTCCATCATTTTTTGACATTATGGTTGGAGTTTGGAGTGAGCCTACGAGATCATTTAGTATGAATGGCCAAAGGCTAAAACACTATACCATTGGGGATTCAGTAGACCAAGGAATGAGCTTGATTTAAAAGGAACTACCATGAGTGCTTGCACTCATGAATCTTCGAGATAAAATGACGTTAAACAAAGTGCTTAGTAGGAGACAACCCATACTTATTTATTTCTTATGCCTTTTTGTGTTGTTTCTTTTTAGAAGGTACTTTGTTGTTTCAAACTCATGTTGTTGTTCCTACCTCCAGAGTGAGGTTCTTGTGAGTTTACTCCCTCTTTCTTGCGCTAAAATATTAAGGACAATGTTTGGTTCAAGTTTGGGGCAGGGGTACTTCTTTACTTTACTTTTTTTTTTCTTGAATGTTTATGTTCATGTTTTTATTCTTACTCTTTAGCTATTTTCGTAGTTTTTGTCTCAAAAGACCACTTTTACGTAGCTTTTCCCAAACTAGGAGTTTGGAAAATAAATTTCTTAAAAAATTTCGATTATCGGGAAAACAGGAAAGTATATAGAGTTAGAAGGATGAAAGATTAGTATTAGGAACATTAAGAAATTTCGATAACTTAGGTATAACCCGAACGCCCTAGACCCCCCGAAGTAGGACGCGAGTCCAACGTGTAGATTTATGCTATATTGCTCGACTTATGAAAAATGCCTCTAATTAGCTTAAAATGACAGTCTAGCATAATTTATACTTGCGTGCATGTATTATTTGTCAAACGATAAGCTTCAGTCTAAGGGGTGAATAGATCACAAATTAAAAATAAAAAAAAAGACTTTGGCAAAAATTTGTTTTCAATATTTTATGGCATAACGGAAACAACCTGAATCGAATCGTCTGACTGAACCTACTATCGAAAAGCTCAGAAATGTGTAATGTAAACCTATGGAATGATAATGAACACAAATTGTTCAACAATGATTAATTCACTAATCAATCAAATGCAACGTTGTACGTAAAATTTATTTCCAATGAACACAAAGCGACAAAAATACTCAAAAGCAATTTATTGAACACTTTGTGTGCGATCGATAATGTTTGGAAATTCAATTTGTTTTGTTGATGTTAAAAGACAATCCCAATCAAAGTGATTATGATTATATCAACAACAACAAAATTGATAATTTGTAAGAACAATAATTAAAGAGATCAAGTAATAGAGAGAGAGAGAGAGAGAGAGAAAGAGAGAAACAAAGATTTGTTTAGGCAGTTCCTCAATCGGCCTCGCTATGGGTACGTCTGCCCTCAATCCAAAATTAAATTGAGATACATGCAATTAACCTTATCTTTGCAAAAACGTTTATACAAGAGGTGAAGAACTTTAACCCCACAAATGTTATGGTTTGTTGTTGATTCAACCACCTCCAAACCCTTTATCAAAGCTTGATCAAGTCACCAACAATGCTGCTACAATCTACAAATTATCACTAACACACACTTGTTGAACTCAAGATTCCCGAACACAATTCACCGTCTCGTGCTACTCCCTTGCAAGGAAACCACTTTGTCCCCAGGCTTTCACTCGGTCGAATCCATGTTAACGTGATCTTGTCTAAAACCCTCAAATCCCAATGATCTTGAAGGAAAACACCACCTTAGTTTTCTTATTTGAAACACACAAAGATCCCAACCCAATATTCTTAGTTACACCAACCTAATTGGATGTTATCAACCCTAATCTAGATGGGCACCCAATCAAAAAATGATTATGTGTAGTTTGATTGTGTGTATGCATAGAAAAAAGGTTGAAGATGATGGAAAAGCTTTGTAATTCTGTTTTCATTTAGGTAATTCACTAGTACCTTACTAGAAAAAGGTGCATGTATGAGTATATATAAGTATGGGAAATAATGAGCATAAGGAATGCAATTTGTTGGAGAAAAAAATGAAATTTTTAAGATGGGAAGTCGTATGTGTCGGCCTATCAAAGCAATAGGCCGACCTATCGAAGTACTCAAGCCGGCCTATGAAGGTCACAGGTCGACTTGTGAAGGTTATGTGTCGCCCATGTGCGACCTAAGTGAGGCGGCCTACGTAAAGTGGCTATAGACTTTAATATTGATCCATGAGAGTCGACCTGAAATGCTATGTATCGACCTATATTGAGTCTGAAACTTGTATAGGCCGGTCTGTTTATGCATGTGTCGGCCTGAAATGACTTGACCACCCAAAAACATGTTTTTCAATGCAATTTTGATGTAAGCTCCTTTTCTAACTCACTTAAATGCTTTCTAATACAAAGATGTTCATCTAGAATGGGAGGATATCGTCCAATATATATAACGCTACACTTTCCTAGTTTTGACATCACTCAAAATCCAAAAGCACTCACATTATTAGTTGAGAAATAGATAATTTTGGCACCAAATTGATGAAAAGACAGTAAAAGGCAACTACACCTTCTAAGTTGGGTAACCCTCATCCGGTTATTTAGCCTAATGGTGGTTGAACCCCAAACGTCGTCCCAAAGTGGATAAATAAGCGCACAAAAGTGTGTAAATTTATTGGTAAAAGAAAAAATAAATGAAAAGGTGCCTAAAAAAATTCCTAATTGGTCTTGTGCATGCGACGAAAAAAATAAATCAATTGCCTTACTTTGATTGTGCGAATGAAATGAGAAGGGAAAAATCAGAAAGAGACTTAATCTCAAAGCATAGTTGGAAAGGTGTTCGAAAGGGAGACTTAGGTATGTGGCTCTACCGCAGTTAGTGTTCTTGCGAATACCTTTGTTGTCAAGTGCTTACCAAGAGAAGTAGGCTTAGCTGATCAGAAAAAAAACTCACCTATGAGTACCGGCAACTTCATTTTCTTATGCTTTTTCATGTAGTGAACCGCTGGATCCGAAAATTTGTATAAGTAAGCTTTGTTACTTGAGAACAAGAAACATTCTAAGTTTGGGGGAGTTTGATAAGTGGTTTTCATAGCGTTATTTCTAGTCGTTTTTGCCTAGCATTTCATCGCTTGTTTATCGTTTTATTTCTTCTTATCGTATTTTACACTTAAGTTGTGTGTTTTTACTGTTTTTAGGGACTAATGAGTATTCCAGATGAAAAGGGATCGAAAACAAGTAAAACATGAAGAAAAAAGAAGGAAAAAGTATGATTTTTCTCATACAAAATCCAGGGGGATACTACGGACATCCGTAGAAGCTGCTATGGGCCGTAGCAACAAGGTACATAGGGCTCCTCATTTTGTAACCTTCAATATAAAGACCAGAGGTCTGCTACAGCCACCCGTAGCTGCTACTAAATGTCGTAGCAAGGGGGCAAGGTAGATTTCATTTCTTTCCTTTTTTAGATTGATTCTCATGCTTTTGGCTTACATGCATGATTTGGTTTGTTTATGATGTAATGAGCATTATACAAGAGATTTTATCATAGTTTTAAGTTTTTCTATAAAAATCGTAGTTGGTTATGAGTTTAGAACATCCTTGTTTTAATTCTGCAAAGTTTCTATGCAATTTCTATGCAATTTGGATCAAATCTATCAGTTCAGGTTTTCATATTTGTTTTCATGTTCAATTGTTTGTCTATTTGAATTGTATATTATGAATGCATTGGTGATCATTAAATTAATTATGTATACCATGAGTGAGTAATCCATTAGGGATTAAGGGTTATGAGGATCATCTTATAACCTTTTGTATGATTCGTTGCGTGTGGATTACGAGAGTATTTGTCTAAGTTTATTTTATTGACTTAGTTCTTGTGGATTATGAGAGTATTTGTCTAAGTTTATTTTATTGACTTAGTTCTTGCGTTCCAACTCTTGTACGAAAGTAAAGTGTTATCTAGTATTGATTGTAGTCTGAAAGGACATGTGTTTGTATCGGAGCGTGAATTTTTAAATAGACAAGTCCAATACAGCAAAAGTGCTTGGACGGATTTGAGAAAGTTTTATAGCTAAGCAAAAGTAATTAATCTTTGACGAATAATCTAGTTGTGTGAAAGCAAACAAATTATTTGTCATCGATAGGGCAATATGCTGGCAAAAGCAAGTATTGCCCACATTTATCTATTTTCTATAAATTATATCAGAGCTCTCATAGTAGAAGTGAATTGGATTGTACGAATACGTTATAGTGAGAACCATAACCCCAGGTCATATTTGCCTCAATTAGTGGAATTCTGGCAAGCACACGATGGATGTTATCACGGATGTTATAACATCCACTGTAACACAGACTGTTGGAGTAATTAAAATGCTGTAAAGAGAAGCAGTAAATAGCACAGTAATTGTTCACCCAGTTCAGTGTCAACAACACTTACATCTGGGGGCTACCAAGCTAGGGAGGAAATTCACTATCAGTAGAATTAATTCAGAGTCAAACACTCAGCTTGCACTCTTCACTTAACACCTACCCAATGACACTTCTGCCTAGAGACACTCTAGACCTGAGTATACCCACTCACTCCCTCTCAATCACCTCAGTGATATCAGTACTCAATTACAAAATCAATATGAAGATAAACTTCAAACACACATTGATCTTGCTTCACAACTTTGATCAAGGAACACACATTTTTGCTTAACAGCTTTGAGTGACTCAATGAACACACCTGTTCATTCACAATAACCACAACAATTCTACAGCATACAATTGCTTGGCACCCAAGGAATCTTAAGACTCCTAGACTCACGTAAAGAACACGCTTCTTCACTCACAAAGACCCTTAGTATGCACTTTCTAATCTTCTGTTCAGAGCCACCTTTCTAGGATTGCTCCTTCTGTTATTTATAATAGCAGTCAGTCCTTGGGCCTTGGTGCAGAAATTAGGTTTACCCAAACCTCTCTTCAAACAGCTGCACTTACCACTTAGGTCAGGTACATTTAATTTCTCCAGGGCTTCTAAAATGTTTCCTGACTTCTAGCTTGAGCTTCTATAAAGTTTCCTGAATTCTAGCCTGAGCTTCCTCATTCTGAATAACAGAAAACTAAACCTGCGCACCTGATGTCATACGATCAGTGTCATGACATTCAGTATGAAATCCAACTCAACTTACTACTTACCCTGCATATTGTGTGTCACATCATTAGTTATGACATCCATACACACTCTAATATTTTGCCACAAAATGCAGCCAATCAGAAGCACTTACAATTGGAATTTAGGTGATTTTGCAAATAAGTTGCTTTCATTTATTTGTTTTTCATTTAAGTTGTTTTCACCAAAAATCATTTTATTGATTCCTCTAGTATACACCGATAGGATGAAGTTCAGTACTTAAACCATTAGTCTTTATGGTTCGATAACTTTTTACTACTCTGCACAGTTGTGCACTTGCGATGTGTCACTCCCTGTTGACATGTTCATTCAATATGATAGTTTCATACTAAACTAATATCGACATAATACTAAAAAAAGAGCGATAACGCCGCTCCCAATGCATACTAAATGTAATATCGACATTTATAAAATGATATATCTCCATATTAAACTAATATTGTCGACATGTTTAACAAGATAGTTCCTTATTAAACTAATATCGACATATTACTAACATGTTACTAAAAAAAGAGCGGCAACATTGCTCCCAATGCATACTAAATGTAATATCGACATTTATGAAACAAGATAGTTTTATACTAAACTAATATCGATATATTACTAAAAAAGCGGCAACATCTCTCCTTCTCGTCACATTGATGTAACATGATAGTTACGTATTAAATTAATATCAACATATTGCCAACATGTTATTAAAAAATAGTGGCATGTTACTAATATTATATTTGATTCATGCTTTTCTAACTTTTTTATTTTTTTAATCAAACTCTTATTTTTTTCCTTTTACGTACTTTTCTTTTTCTTATCATCATTACTCATTAATTTGATCTTCTTTAAACAAGAATTTTTATTTTTATTTTGTTTAAACAAAGTGCGTAGTATCATACTAGAACGGGAGACAAAATTTGACAAAATTTGATATAAAATTTATGTTAATTCAACAAACAACAAATAGTAATGAATATAAAATTCATCCATTAAAATTTTTGTTACTATGTTAATTGTCACTTATTTGAGAAATTAACCAATTATTAATAGATATTCACTTTCATCTTTAGTAACCAATATTTTAATAGTTTAAATGAAATTTATTAATAATTAATTTTAATTCTAACCAATTAAAGTATATAAAAATGATTAATTTCAGCACTTAATTAATATCATTTTTTTTAAAATTAGGAGCGAATGTGTCATCACAAAATTAATATTGATTTGTTATTAAAAAAGAGCGGTAACACCGCTATCATGCGCAGGCACAGTATGATTCCTAATTTAATATTATACTGACATCAAATATATTACAAAAATGATATATATATACACATATAACTATTTAATTCTTTTAGCTTTTTAAAATAGGAATTTTTTTTTAGAATAACCACATATTAAACTTTATTTACCAATATAATGCATATTTAAAATAAATTTTCAAAGTGAACAACAAATTAACGTCCAGTCGCCATTCCAATTGGCGAAAGCTTGTAAATTGGAAAATAAAAAAAAAAACAATTCGTCAGGTCAGTTGGCGAACGTTTGCAATCTGAAAAATAAAAAAGTAATTCGCCATCCCAATTGGTGAATGTGTGGTTTGTGTTTTCAGATGAGGGTTTCCACGTTTTATTTTAATAAATTTAAGTAATTGATTATTTTTTTAATTTTAATTAATGTTTTATTCTATTTTTTAAATATATTATTTTTAATTAATTTCAATTAATAAATATTTTATTTCATTAATAATTATTAATGTAAGATGAATTCTGATTAAATTAATTTAAAATTTGATTATGATTTAATTTTAATTTTTTTTATAGTTGGTATAAATATTTTAATAAATTGTTTGTGTAAATATGTGAATGGTAATTGTTATTAAATTTATACACATTTTAATAAATATTTTAATTAGGTTTTAATAATTATATGTTATTAAATTATGTTGTTTGTTTTTCATAATTAATTGAAATTTACATAACATTAAGAAAAAATTAAATATAGAAATGTTAAAATAAAATATAGAAATAATAAATTATATTAATTTAGAATCTAGTGAAAAGTACAATTACAATTGAACAAAAGACAAAAACTAATGACCGGCTCTATCCAAGTGACCACCGGTGCCACATTGTGGGGGACGCGCGTTGCGACGAGGTCTACGAGGAGGTTGCAGTGGTGTGTCCGGTCTCTGTGTGTTGAGGTGTGGAGGAGGGTATGGTTGGGACGGCCCCGATGTATCAGATAGAGTTTGCATAATTTGACCCCAATAGCCGGGAGGTCCACTGTCAATGGCGCTTTCGTAGTCAAGCCTGATGCCCATGTTTTCGAAGGATTGTCGAGGAGGTTGGGTGGAGTATGGACGGTATGGTTGTCCGAATGTGTACATGGAGTTGGGTTGGTCTAGGTGTGTTGGTTGTTGCGGGGTGTGGTAGTCGAATAATGGATAGTTTGGGAGGTCGTTAGAGGGGTAATTGGAGGGGTAGTTGGAGGGGGTAGGGTCAAATGAGGTGTCTGGGCTATAGTTGGAGGGGTAGTTGGAGGGAGTAGGCTCAAAAGACGTATCACGACTGTAATGGTAAGGTGGTTGAGGCTGGGATTGGGTGGTTGGCATGTAAGGTTGTCGTTGTTGATAGGGGGTATTTGTTGGCATGTATGGGTTTTCGTAAGCCTGGTTTTGGGTACTGAACTGTTGTTGTGGGTTTGACGAAGAATCGCATTCCCTTGGGTCGGCCAAATAGGTTGGCTGCGACAGGAAAGGCAGAGATGTCGTGACAGACCTAAACCAAGTCATATATTGAAGACTTGGCCTAGCCTCGTGCACAATAACGTCGGTTAAGACGTATTGCCTTCTTCTTTTCCAGTGTATACACAACTCCTTTGCAAACTCCTTCCAGTCACTGAGACTCCACTATGCGTCTACCCGCTTTTGATGCCACTGGCCCAAGTCTACTGGAGCATCTGGAATATCCTGATGCATCCCAAATTGTAGTTTCACCCTGTCACTTTGGTGCATCTCCACCGTAGTGAACCTAATTATGGGTGTCTTTGTTGTCCACACAGCGGCATCGTCGGGGTTGGACTCGTGGTTGAGACCCTCGTACGGAATCCAGACAAACTACAATAAAGTTGGACAATTAAGTTAGACAAAGTTTGAGAGGTATATGCATATACATTAAAAAATTTAATGGTAAATAACTAACATCATCTGGGCCAAGGTGGTCGATTAGGTTGCGGTATTGAATTATAGAGTGCCTTGGACATCTCTGATAATTCATCCCTGGAACAGACCACCTAAAAAAATAAACACATCTCAAAAATTATTAACTGAAAAAGAATATGTAGTTGCTAAATAATCTTGAAAAGATACTTACTTGTTGACGTACGGGAACGTAAAAGAATTCCTGTTTATTGGAGCAAGCATTGGCATCCTAGACCAACCTCACGCTTGCAGAAGATAAGCATAACCATAAAAAGTGCAGAAATTTTTTTTTGAAGTTTTACAAAGTGCGCTATATAGATGGGCGAGGACAGCTGATCCCCAGCTATATCCGCACACTTTGTTAATATTGCGCAATAATGGTAAATACATAGTATGGACGGTATTTCCAGTGCCATCCAGAAATAAAAAGTTCCTGAATAAAATCATAATATAGCATCGAGTTTTTTGTATTTTCTCAAACTCGGTGCTATCATCAGTTAAGACAATACAGTTGTATTGTTCTCTAAGGTATTTTAAATTTATTCTTTGACCCCTCGGGCGGCCCTCGCTTTACGCCTGAGGTCCGTTCGTACAAAGAGGGGCGCCCAATAAATCTTCGCAAAGTTGGTCAGGCACACCAACTTTGCCGTTGACGGCCTTACCATCGATGTGTAGGCCGAGCAACATGTAAACGTCTTGAAGAGTCACAGTACACTAACCAAAAGGTAGGTGAAATGTATGTGTCTCCGTTCTCCATCATTCTAACAACGCTAGAATAAATTTCATGTCGAGGGAGTAAGATTTGATTTCGATCAAATCACCAAACCCACATTGAGTAAGGTAGTTCATAATGAGCGGGTCGTGTGGTATGTAATCATGCATACGACATCGAAACCTTGATACATCCTACAGAATAATGAATGTTACGTTAGAGAAGAAGTAAAAGTACTAGCGTTTTTTTAGACAAAATTGTAAACATAGACAATAACAAAAGACTTACAAACACGACGATGTTTTCAGCCGTCCCTATGTGAGCGTCACCCATGGTGAGTAGAGACATTGTCGTTTGGGATGTTGAGAGTTTGCGAGATTTGAGAGTTTAAGAGGTTGAGAATTGAGAGTTGAGAGTTTAAGAGGTTGAGAGTTGAGAGTTTAAAAGGTTGAGAGTTGAGAAGTTAAGAGTTGAGAGCTGAGGGTTGAGAGTAGGAAAGGAGGGTTTAAGTGTGAGTATAATTTTATGGGTAAAGACCCTATATTTATATTCCACGAGTGGATTGAAGCATATGTTGTGTAAATGCATGTTGGACTAGTGTCGTGATGGATGTGTTGTGTAAATGCATTTCTGGACTAGTGTCATGAACCATGTGATGTGTAAATGCATGTTGGATGCTGAGTCTTTTTTATGCAGTGTCTCGTCTAATCAAGCATGGCGGATGCAGTGTCCCGTTTTATCAAGTCCTGATGCATGCAGAAAGAGAGTCTCGTAGGCCTGCATGGTCAATGTAGGCATGCAGGAACACATGTGAAAATGAGATTCCTTCATTGTCTCGTCTAATCAAACAGGCTGCATGTCATTGATTGCGTAGTGTGATTTTTTCATATTGTGTTTTTTTTCTTAATTAAGGACATATTGTTTTTTTTATGGATGATAGGTTCTGATGGTTGTAAACGCATGCATGAATAGTGTCCTGATGCATGTCATTGATTCCTGATGCGTGTCATTGAATGTGAGGCATGCGTGATAAGTGAAAGGCAGAGATTCCTGATGCGGTATCACATGTGAACGCATAAGTTAGCATTGTCACGTCTTATCAAGTGTCCTGTTCAAGTCCTGATGCATGTCATTAATTGTGGAGCATGCGTGATAAGTGAAAGGCAGAGATTCCTGATGCGGTATCACATGTGAACGCAGAAGTTGGCATTGTCACGTCTTATCAAGTGTCCCGTTCAAGTCCTGATGCATGTCATTAATTGTGGAGCATGCGTGACAAGTGTCCTGGTGCATGCAAAAAGAGTCCTGATGCATGGTCATTGATTCGCAGGGTCACATGTGAAAATTACAGATTCATTTACTGATACATGTAAAAAAATCTTTCAAGTCTTTAAACAAGAAAACACTCAGCCCATGTTATAAAGCCTTTAAACTCTTTAAACTCAAACACGTTAAACACTCAGAACCTCAAACACTCAGACACTCAAACACTCAAACACTCAAACACTCAAACACACAAACACTCAAACACTTAAACACGCAAACACTCAAACACTCAAACACTCAAACACCACAATTTTCGCTATGTCTCAAACACCACAGTATATGATTTCCGCTCATCTAAACGGTGAAGTTTTCGAATGTGAAGTGTCGGGATACAATTTCAGAAACACGGAGGTTACAAAGTTTTTAATTGACAGAAGGTCTAATTTTTTACACCTGAAGTCAAGAATAGAAAAAAAACTGTAATGTGTTCCAGTTGGGCAAATAATATACAAAAACCCAGTATTTTTTGGCGGACCTGATTCATACAAGTTTTTCCCTTTAAAGGTGCGAGACGATGAAGATGTGCGTAACATGTTCCGCAGTCACGAGTATTCTGGGTTCTCAGATATCGTGTTATATGTTACGTTACAGCAACAACAACTGTCTCAGCAACTTGATTCGTCCCAAGTTTTTTGCGATGATGAAGATGAACACCCTGAAGTCAATGTCGTTGACGAAGAAGAAGAAGCAACTGAAGTCATTATTGACGAGATGGTGAATAATCCAGAGGTTGAAGTTCAACCTGGCAATGTCTATTGTCCTCCTCAACACATGAATACTATCGCCTTAGGTGATGATGAACCCTCGGCGGATGTTTTCTACAACCCCAACTACACAACAGAGGGGCAACTAAAAGAGGGTGACGAGTTTCATACGAAAGAAGATTGTGTCCGGGTTATCAAACAATTTCACATGGAGTTGTCAGCCGACTACAGAGTCAATCGGACAAATCCTACGCGGTATACGATCTATTGTCATAACGACGAGTGCCCGTTCCGATTAACAACATCTTTTAGGAAGAGAAGTGATTCCTGGAAGATAGGGTCAATGGGTCCGTTCCACAGTTGTATAATCTTGAATCCGATGCAATACCATCGCAAACTCAGCTCTAAATTGATTTGCGATGAGATTTTGTCAGTCGTTAGCGACAACCCGTCTTTGAAGGTGAGTATCATAATTGCACATATGGTACAAAGGTACAACTACACTCCTTCGTATCGAAAAGCCTGGATTGCAAGAACTAAGGCGGTTGAAAGGGTGTTTGGAAATTGGGAGGAGTCGTACAAGGAACTTCCTAAATTCCTGGTGGCCCTTAAACACTACTCTCCAGGAACTGTTGCGATATTTGAGACGATGCCTGCTTGTACACCGGACGGGACTTGTGTTGGTGGAAATGGAATTTTCCACAGAGTCTTCTGGGCGTTCGAACCATGCATCAAAGGGTTTGCATTTTGTAAACCTATAATTCAAATTGATGGAACATGGTTATACGGGAAATATAAGGGCACACTTCTCATGGCTGTGGCACAGGACGGGAACAACAACATTTTTCCAATAGCCTTCGCCATAGTAGAAGGAGAGACTGCTGGAGGATGGAGTTTTTTCTTAAAAAACCTCCGCTCTTACGTGTCTCTACAACCTAACTTATGTTTGATCTCCGATCGACACCCATCCATCGAGAGTGCATACAACAACCATGACAACGGTTGGCAGGATCCTCCCTCGATGCATGTCTATTGCATAAGGCATATTGCCCAAAATTTCATGCGGGAAATCAAGGACAGGATGCTACAAAAGAAGGTTGTGAACGCGGGATATGCACTAATTGAACCCACATTCATATACTACCGTGACGAGATCAGACTAAACAACACGGACGCATTAAGATGGATTGATAGCATTGGTAGGGAGAAATGGACGCGGGCATACGACAATGGGGTGTGATGGGGCCACATGACAACTAACCTCGTAGAGTCAATGAATTCTGTTTTCAAGGGAATCCGAAACCTCCCAATAACTGCCTTGGTGAAGGCAACCTATTTCAGGCTAGGATCACTCTTTGATAGCAGACGTACAAAGTAGGGTTCGGTATTACAATCGGGCCAGCTGTACGATGATACTTCAATGAAATTCATGAAAGAGGAAGCTGCCAAAGCCAACACACACGTGATCACCATCTTTGACCGTACAACTGGTTGGTTCAGTGTTGCCGAGTCTATGGATCACAACGAAGGAAGGCCTAGGGGATGTTACCGTGTTGAATTGGATAAGAGCTGGTTTGATTATGGAAAGTTTCAAGCATTCTGTATGCCGTGCTCTCATGTCATAGCAGCATGTTCCAAGTTGCGCCAGAACCCAACCAACCTTCTTTCTGCAGTTCACCAAGTCATTAGTCTATGCAATGTCTACACATGCAGCTTTCAAGTGGTGGAAAAGGAAGACTATTGGCCTCAATACGAAGGCGAAATTGTCTGGCATAATGACCTGATGCGCAGACAGAAGAAGGGTCGGCCTAACAGCACGCGCATTCGAACTGAGATGGATACCGCGACAAGCTGGTGAGATTGTGTAGTTCGTGTCGGCAACCAGGACACAATCGAATAAAATATCCTAATGTAGGATAAAGTAGCAGATCATAGTTTCATGTGTAATGTTGTCCCGTTAAATCAATATCAAATTCCATTCGATTAATAGTAACTTTTATAAGATTAATAGAAAATTTCTTTCGAATAATACCAAGTTTCAATCAATTAAAACCATAGTTATCTGACACAACAACAACATGACAACAGAACACTACGCGAAGGCAACATAAATTAAACAAACATAACAACAACGTAAAGACTTAAAACATAACACTGCACCAAAGCGTCTACGATATCACAACCATCAACTTTATCTTCTTGGGTGTCAACATCATCACAAGGACACCGACATCATTTTCCACTTTTCTCCATTCACGAGCCACTCCGTTTCTCCCGGTCTCCTTGACCAGCCTCTCGATTTTCCTAATCTTTTCTCCTGGACCAGTATCTCCTTCTAGCCAGCGGTTCAGTTCCTTGTGCAATTGCTCCAACATCTGCGTATTCCAGAGGAGCACCTTCATCGGAGCCTTTGTTGGTGAAAACACAATTAGGGCATTTCTTTTCATTAGATCGAACGTTGGAAAAGGTTCCTCTGATGCTGACGACGACGACGACGATGAACGTTGATTTTGAAATGCAGACATTCTAGACTCCACTCAACTCAAAATGCACTAAAGCTTCAGTCTTTTGGGATACAAAGTTGTGAAAACATACTTGTGTTTGCAGTCGTATTTATAGTAAAAAAAATGGTACGTACCCCATATGATATGACTTAAACACCCTTAAAAAATTTATATTAATTAAACTTCAGTGAACACTCAAATTTTATGTTTTAAAATTAAAAATTAATTTGAGATCAACATAAATTTATTTAATTAGGTTTAAAATCTAAACTTCAATGAACACTCAACTTTTAGATCAACATAAATTTATTTAATTAATTTGAGATTTTTTTTATTTGAACCTAATTACTTAAAATTTATTAATTAAAAATTAATTTTAACTTTAAACCTATTTATTTAAAGTTTATTAATTACTAATTATTTAAAGTTTATAAAATATAACTAATTTAAAATAATTTATTAATTACTATTTATTTAAAATTTATTTATTAATTTATTTAAAGTTTAATAATTTGAGATTAATAATTATATTTAACAATGAAAACGTGGAAACCCTAATCTGAAAACACAAACCACACATTCGCCAATTGGGATGGCAAATTGCTTTTTTTATTTTTCAGATTGTAAGCGTTCGCCAATTGATCTGGCGAATTGGTTTTTTTGATTTTCCAATTTACAAGCTTTCGCCAATTGGAATGGCGACTAGACGTTGATTTGTTGGTCACTTTGGAAATTTATTTCAAATATGCATTATATTGGTAAATAAAGTTTAATATGTGGTTATTCTAAAAAAAAATTCACATAATGGTACACAACAAATATTCAATAAGTTTTTTTTCTACTCAATTCTGTAATATTTCTGAATAATAAAAAATATAAAAATAAATAAATCCTATAATATGAAATGCAAAAACTCAAATGTCAACATAGTGAATAGCCCCTCACGCGGACCATAGAGATGCGACGTTACTACCACCGCTACCGGAATTCCTCTCTGGCAAAGACATGGTTGTGGAGCCATTGAAACTCAGGGTCCTACTATAAATGTATTGAATTCCATTTACATCATCTTCCGTCAACACCATTTTCTTTAACTGTGAAGATATCGTCGAAAGCATAATCGCCTCATCCACCGAAGAGTGACCTAACCTTAACAAATGCTCAATTTCCTGCACCGCCACCGATTTTAAATTAACAGCTGTTGATAACGCCTATTTTGACACATCGTCGAAAACCACCCAGTCCTCGATAATGTCAAGATGAAAACTCCAGTTTATTAGAGAGAAAGCATGCGCAAGCGTCTCTAAAACTCTATCAAATGGCTTGCCCTCTCCATGGCCTCTGCTAAAGAAGTCGATCTTAATATCAACGCTAGAATACAAGTCTGTTTCAGTGAACTTCAGCGTCATAACCTCATATCACCGTGCAAACAACATTGCAAATACACTTTTCACATTGAATTCTGGTGTTGCTCCACACTGGTGGGGGAAATTTTGTTGACGATTTATTATGTCTTGAATACAAGTCAAAAAGTAAGATATCTCCTTTTGAGATATTAAAGAAAAGATACCCAAACTTGTCTTATTTAAGAGCTTGGGGCTATTTGCCTTATGTCAGAATTCTAGATCCAAAGCGAGTCAAACTCGCTAGTGGAGCCTATGAATGTGTATTTCATTGGGTATGCAACAAACAGTAAAGCATATAGGTGTTATGGTCTAAATGCTAAAGTGATCATAGAATCAAATGATGTTGAATTCTATGAAGACAAATTTTCTTTCAAATCAAGAAATAGTGAGGGCTCTGAATCGAATCACATTCTTGTGATAAGAAGCACTAAAAGCAACAACAAAGTAGAAATAGAACTTCGACAAAGTAAACGAGTAAGAGTTTTTAGAGACTATGAACCCGATTATACGGCCTATACAATAAAGGAAGATCTAGCAAATCTTTAAGAAGCATTGTCATCTCTATATGCAAATTTATGGCAAGACGCTATTAACAATTAGATAGATTCTTTAGAATCTAATAGGACTTGACACTTAGTAGACTTGCCTCCTAATTGCAAACCAATCAGTTTTAATGGGTTTTTAAAAAGAAACTAAAACCTAGTGGAACTGTTGATAAGTACAAGGCTCTCCTTGTAGCCAAAAGTTTTAGGAAAAGAGAAAATATAGATTTCTTCGACACCTTTTCTCCAGTCACTAGAATTATATCTATTAAGGTACTAATTTCAATTACTGCTAGTTATAACTTAATAGTACACAAAATGGATGTAATGACATCTTTTTTAAATGGTGACTTAGAAGAAGAAATCTATATGGACCAACCGGAAAGGTTTGTGATTCATGGACAAGAAAACAAGGTCTATAAGTTAGACAAGTCTCTGTATGGTCTAAAACAAGCTCCAAAGCAATGGCATGAAAAGTTTTATAACTTAATGATATCGAATGGGTACAAAGTGAATGAAAATGACATACACATTTATTACAAATCTGAGAATCACATATGCATTATCATAAGTATCTATGTAGACAATCTACTCATATTTGAATCAAACATTCAGACCATTAAAAAAGTGAAATCACTATTGGGTAACAACTTTGATATGAAAGACCTTGGAGAAGCAAACGTCATTCTTGGTATCAAGATCATGAGATTTGAGCAAGGAATTTCTTTGGATCAATCACACTATGTGGAAAAGATCTTAAAGAAATATAATTACTTTGATTGTAAACCTACGAGCACACCATATGATCCAAGTATGAAATTGTTTAAGAACACTGGTGCAAGTATCATAATAGAGTATGTGAGCATCATTGGTAGTCTTAGGTATGCCGCTTATTGTACTAGATCTGACATTGCATATGTCGTAGGATTGTTATGTAGGTTTACTAGTAGACTGAGTTACGAGCATTGGCAAGCTATTGAGTGAGTCATGTGCTATCTTAAAAAATCATAAATTTTGGTTTGCATTATCAAAGATTTCCTGCTGTACTTGAAAGATACAATGATGAAGATTAGAATACATTATCAGATAATTCCAAAGCAATTAGTGGCTATATATTCAATATAGATGGAGAAGTTGTATCTTAGAAATCAAAGAAACAGACTACCATGACTCAGTCCATGATAGAGTCTGAGATGATAACATTAGCTATTGCTAGTGAAGAATCAAGTTGATTAAGATGTTTGCTATCTGAGATCCTTGTGTGGGAAAAACCCATGACATTTGTGTTAATCCATTATGATAGTACTATGGCTATTGTGAAAATTAAGAACAAATACTATAATGGTAAAAGACGTCAAATTAGAAGAAAACACGACACTGCTAGAGAGTGTATCTCTAAAGGAGCTATAAGAGTGGATTGTGTACGCATTGATGAAAATTTAGCAGATCATTTGATGAAAGGATTAGCTAGAGATAAATTATATAATACATCCACTAATATGAGACTAATGCATATAGAAATATGAGTTTCTCATGATGGAAACCTGACCTAAGTGACTGGAGATCCCGAGAAATAGTTTCAATGGGTAATAATAAGTTATGAACAATATGAGGTGATCATGCTAAAGTAAATAAGATAAGCACAAACTCTGAAGTGATAAGAAGACGAGATAATAGAAACTCTTAATGAAATATATATACTTTGTATGAGGGAGTACATATGCTACATGAGTACTCTTGATAGACTCACCTATGTGATTGTGGAACTTAGGCCGACTCCAATGGAACTTTGAGGTAGAATTACTAGAGCCTTCACTAAATCGGGATACACGTGCAGGGAAATTAAAGAACGGGTGTCGCAACTGCGAAAAACACTCGGCAAAAACAGAAGAGTCGCCACCTTTCGTTATTTATCCCAAAGAGAGGGAAAGAAAACGATCGGAAAAACCTGACGAAAAGGGAGAAGACGAGGTCATCGCAACCAAGTCCTGGGTTCGGGAGTCGGTTACACAAGGGGAAGGTATTAGCACCCCTCACGTCCCTCGTACTCGACGGGATCCACGCTTGTTGTCTATCTAAGGGTTGTTGCACCCCAAAATTTGCCCAACCTCTTTTCTCATTTGGCTTATGTTTCATTGCATTAACATTTGCATAGTTATATCATTTGCATATCATGATATCATTCATATAGGAGGGGATCAAGTGTGATTCTTATCAAGAGGAGCCTAGCTAGAGGTCTTATTCAAGCTTAAGAAGTTATTAAGGTTATCAGGAGGTGATTTGAGTACCTAAGAGTTTAGATGCTTGCATGTGGATTTTCTCCTAACTTGAGGATCAATTGAAGACCACCAGAGGGATGTGAAGTGTTTAATATGATTATAGGATGTGTATGGAGCTCATAGAATGCCTAGAGGGCCATGGGAGAGCTCAATCAAGTCATTGTGTCAACTGCAAGAGCCACAGTTGAAATGCAAGCAATTAGGGTTTCATCTGGGTCAATCCTAGGTCAACTGTGCAATTGAAGAGTATCAAAGCCTACTTTTAGGTCATGGAGTTCATGAAATTATATGTTGAGACATTTGTGGTGTTTTACCAAGATCAAGTCAAGAAGAGTCAAGAGTGTGGGAAGTTGCTAAATTAGGGTTTTAGTGTAAAATCCCCTATTTAGTGCCTAACTTCAAGACCACATAAGTCAAGATACAAGTTTCAAATGAATCTTTGTCCAACATGAAACTTGTAGAGAATCTCAATACCTTTAATTTGAGTACTAGAAGTCCTCAAGGGGATTTATAGAACTCAAGTTAAGGTCCAGACAAGTTACAGGTCCCTAGATGAATGTGAAATTTGTCTGTGAAAATCATCTGACTTCAAATCTATTTTTGACCTAGAAGGAGGTTTCACATGAACTTTTGGCCAACATGAAAGTTGTTCCTTATGGTCTTATCTTTCCAAATTGTATTAGAAGTCTTCCATATGATTTGTAGAACTCAAGTTATGAGGTTTACAAGTTAGGGGTATTTTGGGAAAGTGAGATTATAGGCCATTTTCAATCATAGGTCAAAATCTCCAACTTGCACTTGTCAAATGGATTTTTTTTCAACATGGAACTTGTTCAAAATGTGGTTTTTAGGCTAACCAAGAAGTCATGATGAATTGATTTGGTTCATGTCAAGATTTGGTTTGAAATGGCTTAAAAAAGAAGTTTTTAAAAGGGATTAAAGTTGAAAAATTCAAATTAATGGTTAAGTGACCAAAACATGTCAAGTAAATACTCATTTTAAGTGGAAATGGTATTTCAAACACTTTGGCATTGGTAGATTTTTAAGTTAGGGCAGAATTTCACAAGTTATCATTTGGTTTCTTCATATGCAAGTAACATAACCAAATCACTTACCAAGGCATTTCAAGCAGTCCTTTTGGTCCCATTGTATTCACAAGGCATTGTGCAAGTGATTAGAAGCTTCTAGAGCAAGCTCCACGGCCAAATTCGCGACTGTCACATGGAAATTTTGAAGGAAAAACAGAAAATTGAAATTGCTGGATTGGGCTTCAATTGAACCTCTAAAGCCCATAGACACACTCTATATAAGTCATTTGATGAATTCAGACTCAGGTTGGAGCTCATTTCATGGTGGAATTAGAGATAGCAGTTGGAATTGCAAGGGAGCAAGTTGAAATCGTGATTTCATTTTCAAGCCAATTCAGATCAAATTGAAGCTTATAACATCTTTCTCTTGCAACACTGATCGTTTCTGGAGAGTTTTGAAGCAAGAATCAAGCTCTAGCTACCTCTGTTAGTGGATCTTCATCAGGTATGTACTTTCCAAATTTCCATGGATTCTAGCATGAGTTAGTTAGAAATGAACATGTGGTTAGGATCTAGTTGAAGCATAGATCATTTCTGGACAAAATTCTGAGCAATTAGAGACAAACTTAGGTGACTTGTGATTTCTGTTTGAGCACGATTTGATCTGGTCATAAGGAATTAAGTTGAATTGGATAGATCAGATTAATGTATGAAGCATGAGGATCATTCCTATGACTTTAGATTTGAGTTTAGTAGTGATCAATGTTGAGGTAGCATTTCTGTTTGCCTTCGAATTTCAAAACCTAGCCAGATCTAGAGGAAGTGGATGAGATTTTGGAGATCCTTGTGAAATTCTGATGAATTTGATATAAGATTTGATGTTGTTTGGTCGCCTGTAACCACCACCTCGCCAAAGAAGACAACCGGAGGTCTTCTCCGGCCACCACACCTGGCTTCCCTCCATCTGAGGATTTGAACGAGGACGATAATGCATTGCCGTTGAATTAGTTTGTTGAGAAGACTTGTTAGGATCATCTGATGGTCACGATTTGAACTGAGGATTTGGCTCCAAATGCAAAACGCATTGTTTCATTAATCCCAGACAACGTGTGACTGGGATGCCTGCGTGGACATGCTCTCTGACCTTGGATCTGCATACCTTGTTAATTCATCCAACGCTCATGACATTTTCCTGGTTTTTAATTTCTTTTATTTCATTTTTGTATTATTTTAAAATGCACATTGATTCCAAAAATCATAATAATTTCATCTTTGATCAGAAAATTATTTTAAAAATATGTCCATGTTCCTCTCTCAATTTATGATTTTATGGGATCAATAAATTGCATTTTCATGCATTTTTCAATTTAATTTGCATTTTTCTCTTTTATGTTATTTCTTTAATTTTGCATAATTGCCTATCTGCCTTGTTGATTTTGGTTTGATCATTTGGTTTGGTTTCTGAATTTGAATTTTGAGTATGTTGTAGGTTAGATGTGCATGCTCCCTTAGGAGTTTTATTAGATTTTTTAAATAATTGTAGGTTCTGTTTTAGGTGAGATGTTTAGAGCCTTCCCAACTTATGGTTTATCTTGACACAATTCAACTTAGGATTTATTTAGTGGACCTAGAAGTTGATTTAGGATTTGATATTTGAACTCTAGAATGTTAAAACATGCATGTTCCCTTAGGAAATTTCTTAGATTTTTACAACTTAGTTTTCTATTTTAGATATATTTCACAAGTAGGTGTTGCCCTTGGTGTTCCTTCTTTGGTGCCTTGCCTTGTTGGATCATGTTGATGGCTTTGGAGCTTGAAGAGCTTGGTTTCCTTTTTGGAGAGGATGCTGGACATCTTGTAGCTTCCGTGGATTGGCTTGTGGAGCTTAGCTTGGAGCTTTCTTTCTCTTTTAGGATCTTTTTAGAAGCTTATAGGATTAGGGTTTTAGGAAGAGCCATTAGAACTAGTTCTTTTCCTTTCATCAAAAATAGAATGCATTGTTTGCTTCTATCCTCATCCTATGATGCAAAGTTCTCTTAAGGAAGCCCCATTTCTCCTTTGGAGGAATGAGTGGCATGCCTTAATGAGTATAACTTTTGAGGATGCACTTTCCTTCCCATGTTGGTTCCTGATGAATTCCTTTAGTCTTCATCAGGTTTCCTAGCATTATAACTTGATCTCAAGGATGATTTCTCTTCTTGTGGAGCTTGCTAGAGTTTGAAGATGAAGAATTGAAGAAGCTTGAAGATAGGAGCTAGCTTGAAGATGAATATTCTTTGCTGTCAACTTTGCTGTCAATTCAACTTTGCTGACAAGAGCTGCTGTTAAAGGTTGAAGTTGCTGTCTGTAGAAGATTGTTGTTGCTGCTTGGGCTGCTTTCTCTGTTTTTTTTTATTTTGCTGTGTTGTATGCTTGCTTGTGTTGCTTACCTTTAGGTTTGAGGTGGAGCTTGTCTCCCCTTGCCTGTTGTTTTCTTAGGTTTGAGGTTGAGCAGGACTCCCATGCATCGCTTGTACTGCTGCATAGCATGCATTTTACTGTTTACTGTTTACTGCTTGCTTGCTTTTGCTATTTTCCCCTAAGATCTCTGATTTCCTCTGTGCAAGAGGGAATTATGACAGACATTAAGTTTCTAAACCATGCATGATAACAGTAGGAAGATTCCCTTTCAACCATAGTCTTAGGGTGTCTTTCTCTTCCCATCTCAAAACAATTCAAAAATACCGTAATAAGGTTAATTGAAGTCGTACATTACGAACCTTAAGCTATCTTGGAAAAGGTTGGTAGAGGGTCTCTCTCCAGTAATCTGGATGTTTAGTGTGGTACCCTTTGGGTGACATACGAAGCATTCACTCCCGGGTCATAGTCTCTAGTGCGACGGAGATTGCGAACATCCTAAAAAACAGTTCTTTCATAAAAGATTCAAACAAACATTCAAACTCTGTTTTTGTCCTCTTGGACCCTTAATCTGGAAAACCCTTTCATAAGGAGATAAAAAACTGTCAAACAAGCTTGTGTCTTCCGTAACCCGAACTATGTTTGCTTTGATATTTCATGCCGTATGAAAGTACGTAGGCACGAGATGCGACATCTCGACGAGCAACCTTCCCCCCTTTTACCCGTAGTTAGGTGAACTACGTTGACTCTGATTTCTCGTTCCAGACGGGAATAGGTAGGCATAAAGTGCGATACTTTGCTGAGTCATTTTCTTTTCTTTTTAGACCAGACCTTTAGAGTAGATAGATAAACATACCCTTAGATAGAAAACAAGTGTGGATCCCGTCGAGTACGACGGACGTGAGGGGTGCTAATACCTTCCCCTTGCGTAACCGGCTCCCGAATCCAGGATTTGGTTGCGAGACCATTCCTTTCCCTCTTTGCGTTAGGTTTTCTATGAGCGTTTCCTTTCCCTCTTTTGGGATAAATAACGCATGGTGGCGACTCTTCTGTCATAGCCGGCGCCGATTTTCGCAGTAGCGACAACTGTCGACTCTGCTGGGGACTCCAACGGTTCCCTATGCGAGTCAATCCTAGCGCTTGTTTTCCCGTCTGGGGTTTTGTATGTATTTATCTTTCTGCCTTTACTTTCAAGTACTATATTATTGTTGCTATGATGTGGGTAGAGGGTTAGTTTGAGAGATAAGCCGGACCTGGGCTTGACTGCACATAGACTTAGAAGTAGAGAGTAGTGGTTAGCCTGCTTGCTTTGCTCGGACTAGCTAGCTACAAAATCTGCACTCAGACGAGATTCTCTTTGATGGAATCTTGCTTGGCCCGTTGGGCTCGACAGGTTGTTGGATTTGAGGGTTGTCGACTCTGGGGACCTATCATTTGGGATTCGGCTAAGTGAGGCCTCTTCAAGGGACGATGATGCCACACCTTCTGGGTATCGTATCATCGCTCTTGAAAGTCTGTGACGCTGATGACCGCATAGGACGCCGTACCTCGTCTGCGAGTTAAGTACATACCTGTGAAGGGTAGGTGGGTCTTTTTGCAGGAAAACTCTGGCCTCAGAATACCTGGTTTGTCTCTGTCAGTGAGAATTGGTTATGAGGGTTCTTTTGTGGTTGGTTTGGTTTGAGGAGAAGATCTGATGGTTCTCAAGCTGCAGTACAGCACAACACAGTTCTTCATCATTGCACTTGATCCCCTGTTTGCATATGCATTTGCATTTTCATGTTTGCATTACATTAACGTGTATTTATGTTGCAGGTGTGTTTTTCCCCTCAGATTCTAGTGTTCTTCTTGCCAGACATGAAGTCCATGAAGAAGACTGTTGCTTACAGGTTGCCTTCTCCAGACATCAGTTCCTTATTGCGGTTGGTTGCTCTAGCAGATCAAAGAATGAGGGCTGAGTTTAGAGAGTCTTATGGGAAACTGCTCAGTTTGGTGTGCAGGCCTTCTGCGTTTGAGATGACTGGATTGTATACCTTGATGCAGTTTTAAGAGCCTCAGTTGAGATGCTTCTTGTTCCCTGATTTTATTTTGGCCCCTACTTTGGAGGAATATTCTGATATGCTAGGAGTTCCTGTGTTAGATCAGATGCCTTTTATTCACGAGGATACTGAGCCTGAGTTGGCTAAGCTTGCTGAGATTGTTAGTTTAGATGCTTCTGAGTTCCCCGGAGGTTTGGTCAAGCTGAATGGATTTTATGGTTTTCATCATTCTTGCTTGGTTGAGAAGGCTACGCAGTGTACGAAGGATGGATGTTGGATTGTCTTCAATGCTATTCTGGCTGTTTGCATTTATGGGATTGTATTGTTCCCCAACTTGCCTGATTTTGTTGACTCAGATGCATTCTTTATTCTTGCCTCGAAGAATCTGGTACCTACTCTCTTGGGTGACGTTTATCATTCTATTCACTATAAGAATGAGAAGTGTCGGGGAAAGAATGTTTCATGCTGTGTACCTCTTATATACAAGTGGTTTCAGGGACATCTTCCTAAGACGAGACCTTTTGTTGATACTGCTGGTACTTTAGATTGGTCTTCCCGATTGATGGGATTGTGCGCTGAGAACATTGTTTGGTTTGATCGGAACCTGCTCGGAGTGGATATTATATATAGTTGTAGTGGCTTTCCAAACGTTCCTTTGATTGGACGGAAAGGTTGTAGTAACTATAACCCTTCTCTACTTGTGAAACAGTTTGGCTATGCTTTGAGGGACTCTCCGGTTGAAGATGAGATACAGGAATCTCTGTATCTCACGGGTTTATTAGATGGAGATGTTTTGGTCAGATTGAGGCATGCTTGGGGTAATGTTCACAGAAGAGGAAAGACATTGCTTGGCAAGAGTGACAGTCGTGCTTATAATCCTCATCGGCTCTGGATCCATGAAAGAGTTGAAAAGTATTTGATGCCATATCCTGCTGTAGAGCCTTTGTATCTTCCAGTGATTGAGGAACCTACTTCAGTAGAGATTGAGAAGTATAACAAGCTGCTGGCTGAAAATGAAGAGTTGCAAAGAGTAAATGAAGAGTTAGAGAAAGAGATTTTCCAGCTTCGGCATGAGAAGAGTAAGGCAACCTTCACTTTGAAGAAGCAGACTGAGATGATTAACAAGTTGGGTTCAGATTTGACTGAAGAGACCAGCAGGAGAGAGAAGGTGGGAGTAGCCTTGAATGGTGTTAGTAGTGTGCTTGCTACTAAGAAAGAGCTTCTGAACAAGGCTTATTCTCGACTTTCCAAATGGGAATTTTTGTGGAATGCCACGCTTACTAGCCGGAAGGAGCGTGAAGATGAGTTGAAGCTGCAGATTTCCCAGTTAGAGGAGCAACTCAGGCTAAGGATGTGAAAATTTCTGAAGAGGCATCTCTTAGACGTGACGCTGAATTTAGAGTGAGCAACATGGACAAAGAAATGAGGGGTTGTAAACTGAAGGCTGGCTTCAAGAGATGCAGGCTTGATGAGTGTTTTGGCAAGGGAGCCTGTGTAGAGGATGCCAAAAAGCTGAGATCCACTGTTAGGCGACATGCATTACTGATACAGGAACTGCTCTACAGACCAGGTCATCCAGAGACGTTGAGGCTATTGGGGGATGTCCGGGCGCGCCATCCGTCCTGATTTATCTTTGTTTTTCTCTAGTAGTATGTTATTCGTGCTTGTATTTTGACCATCGCCAGGCTTGTTGGCCAAGGTCTTTTCAGTTGTATTCAGTTATACCTTTGTACTCTGCCTCTTGGCATTTGTTTATGTATGAGGTTTCTGATTCTGTGCTTGCTTACTTGGGACTCCATTGTCGTCATGGCTTCTTCTCCGGAACTAAAATCGGGGGGAAATTAACCTGTTGCATATTTACATGTGTGCATATGCATATTCATATTGCATGGCAGGTACTTTTTTGAGCTCGAATCTTATGTCCTGCATCTTTCAGGTTGTTTCAAGATTGACGAACAGAGAACTCACCGGTACGCTACAAGAAGCAACTGTAAGAAGATCATGGACCAGGTACAAGTTGAGATGCAGGAGATCCGGGATAGGTTGGCCCAATTCATGCAGGCTATGGAGGTTGTGGCCAAGGGCCAAGAACATCTTCAAACTCTGGTGCAACCGCTGCTGGCGCGAGCGGCTGGTAATACTGAATATAACTCTGTTCGTGTTGAGACCCCTCGTAGGGAGGAAGTGATACCAAATGCTGGTGAGACTTGTACCGGCAATGGCAACGGCAACGCTGGTAACGGAAATGCTGATAATGGAAATGGGAACGTGGAAACCAACAGGAATGTTAGTATTAATACTGGTTTCGGTGACAACAATCAGGGTTTTGGCTTTGGCAATCAGGATGGCAATGATGGCTTTAATAATCAGGGCTTCGGCAACGGAGGGTTTGATCAAGGTTATGGTAATAATGGCTACGACAATGCTGGGTTTGGCAATGTGAATACCAATGGTGCTGGGATGGGTCCTTTCAATGCTGGTTTCGGACCAGGCGAGGCTAATCAAGGATTTGGTAATAGAGGACATGGTCCTAACTTTAATCAACAAGGATATGGTCGTAATGTTGCTTATGACGGGTATGGTAATGAGGGTCCGTATTGGGACATAGATCGTCAGAAAGATGTCTTTTCTGGGTAAGGCATGGGTTTTGAAGGTCCCACTGATAATTATCGGAGGATTAAGATGCTGGAGGAATAGATAAGAGGTATGGCCAATCAAAATTCTGCAGGTTTGGACATGGCTACCATGGGGCTGGTTCCTGGGCTGAGGGTGCCATTGAAGTTCAAAGCTCCTACTTTCGATAAATATAAAGGGGATACATGCCCACGGGTTCATGTGCGTTCATATTACCGGAGGATGTCTGCTTACTCTGATGATGAGAAAATGCTTATGCATTTTTTCCAAGATAGTTTGTTGGGACCATCGTTGGAATGGTACATGGGACTAGAGCCTGCACAGATTGGAAGTTGGAAAGAGTTGGCAGATGCTTTCGTCAGACACTACCAATACAACAGTGACCTTGCGCTAAATAGGGTCCAGCTTCAAAGTCTTTCAAAAAAGAACGGGGAAAGTTTCAAGGAGTATGCCCAGCGTTGGCATGATCTGGCGGCAAGGGTACACCCACCTATGGTTGAAAGGGAATTGATTGATATTTTTGTTGGAACATTCTCTAGGATGTATTATGATAAATTGCTCAATTGCTAGATGGGTAGTTTCTCTGACATGATACTCATGGGAGAGCGGATTGAAAATGGCATTAAGATTGGTAAGATTCAAGCCGGTGAATCGACCTCAGCTGGAGGTGCAAAAAAGGTCTTTGGTGGTAGAAGACAAGGAGACGCCAGTGCAGTGTATGGTGGTCGAGGACGAGGTAGAGGTAGGAATTAGTATATTCAACAACGGGTTGCTAGTGTGCCGACTCCCATACCTCAACAACGACAACAACCACAACAACAGCAACAACAACAACAAAGGCATAATCCTGCTCAGAGAAGGATTCAGAATGGGAAGCCAAAGAGGGTATTTGATACACCTCCGTCAACGTATGCAGAACTGCTTCAAATGCTGTTAGGTTTGAATCTGGTTGAAAAGAGAACATTGGACCCGCCCACAGGAACGCTTCCTTACGGGTATGATGCTAGTAAGCATTATGAATTTCATTCTAGGGCACCCGAACATGATATCGAGAGTTGTCATGCTTTTAAACACAAAGTCCAAGATTTGATTGATAGTAAAGTCATTAATTTCAGTCATGATGGTCCCAACATTGTACAGCAACCAATGCCGAATCATAGAGCGAATGCTATTCTGACAGAAGAAGATTTAGATTTGGTTATGGACGTAAATGATCTGAAGACGCCTTTAAGCTATGTTAAAAGCAGATTGTTGAAAGGGGGAGTCTTCCCGGGATGTGATGAGTATTGTTTGGATTGTTGGACCCGACCAGAGGGCTGTATTGATTTGAAGAGAGGTATTCAGGCCATGATTGATGAGGGAACTTTACAATTTGACCGTATTGCTATTGAGAAACCTGGTGAGGTATGATTTGAAAAGCAAGGTGAGGTCGCAACAATTACAATTCCACGAAAGATTATTACGATATCAGCGCCCGTCAAGCGGCCAACTATCACAATAACGAAAGCAGGGCCCATTCCTTATGAAAGTACGAAAGCCATTCCGTGGAATTATGGGTTGGAAACTTTTTGCAATGGGGAAAAGATTAAGGTGGATAGCCAGCCGGCAGGGGCAGTGGGCAATCTTGTTGGAGCGGGAGGCATGACCTGCAGTGGTAGAATTTTCACTTCACCTAAAATTGAGGCTGAGAGGATTGCTAAAGGCAAGGCCAAAGTGAATGAAGGAGGACCTTCCCAGGCGAAAGAGAAAGAAATATCAATCAAGGATGCAGAAGAGTTTATGAGGTTAATTCGCAAAAGCGACTATAAGATTATGGAGCACTTACAGCAGACGCCCTCCAAAATTTCAATCCTATCTTTGTTGCTTTGTTCCGAGGCTCATCGGAATGCCTTGTTGAAAATCTTGGACACATCTTTTGTACCTTAGGAAGTATCTGTTAATCAGTTTGAGGGGGTACTGACGCATGTGAATGCCGAACACAGCCTGGGATTTACTGACTTTGATTTGACGCCTAGAGGTCGGGATCATAATATGGCTTTGCACATTTCAGTGGAATGTCGGGGCACTGTTATGTCGCACGTTCTTGTAGACACCGGATCATCCTTGAATGTGTTGCCTAAGAAGGCTATGATGAAGCTAGATATCCGAGGAATCATATGCACGCCAAGTGACTTGGTCATGAGGGCTTTTGATGGGACCAGAAGGTCGGTGTTTAGGTCCATAACATTGCCACTCCAGGTCGGGCCAGAAGTGTTTGACACTGTGTTCTATATCATGGACATACATCCAGCTTACAGTTGTTTACTTGGGCGACCATGGATACATTCTGCAGGGGCTGTGACGTCCACGCTGCATCAGAAGCTTAAATTCATGGTTGGTGACAGTGTTGTTACTATTTGCGGAGAGGAGGACATTCTGGTTAGTCATCTTTCGTCATTCAAGTACGTCGAAGTGGATGGGGAGATTCACGAGACGCCATGCCAAGCCTTTGAAGGGTTGCAGATCAAGGATAAGTCTCATGTCCCCAGTAAAGGGCCAGAGGTGGCCATGTCTTCATACCAAGACGCTCAGGCAGTGGTTCAGGCCGGAGAAACCAAAGGATGGGGCCAAGTCTTGGAAATTCCTGTCAAGATGGACAAGTTTGGGCTAGGGTATCGCCCGACGTCGTCATCTTCCACATCAGGCGTGCCAAAGTTCAAAGGGCCAGTGGTGATCACTCCAGGTGGAGTCCGGTATGAAACGATTAATGTTGTTTCCGATGCCGAAGACAGAGATAGTGACTATGATATAGATTCGTGGATCAAGCCCAGCGTGCCAGGACAGAGCCTATGCAATTGGTCTATCCAGGAACTTGTCCAAGTGACTACAAAACAGTAATGATTTATTTTCTTGATTATTGTATAATCCTGTGTCCTACCCGGGGCATAGTGATTCTGTTTTCAGGGCTACCTGCTTTTGTGTGTACTTTTTTTAATCATTAAATAAAGGCGTTTTTCTCATGCAAATTTTGTGATCCTTGTTTTTCTTGTTTTTGCTTTAACAATAAAATGGCAACGTGGTTATGTGTTTTGTTTGCATTATTTGAAGCATTTAACCATTCTCATTGCAGGATTCATATTTCAGAGGACACCAATCACGAACTTCCTATGACTCGCTTCGACTTCGAGCACCCGATATTTCAAGCAGAAGAAGAGATTGTTGAGGAGGATGACTTATCAGAAGAGCTGACTCGTCTTTTGAAACAAGAAGAGAGATTCATTCTGCCTCATCAGGAGGAAATTGAAATTATCAACGTGGGGTCTGAAGAGGTTGTCAGGAATATCCGGATAGGGGCTGCACTGCAAAGTGATATCAAGCAAAGTTTGATCGAGATGCTTCGAGAGTATAGTGATATCTTTGCTTGGTCTTACGAAGACATGCCTGGGTTGGATACTGATATGGTGGTTCACCGTTTGCCATTACGTGAGGAATGTCCGCTAGTTAAGCAAAAACTCAGAAGAACTAGACCAGATATGGTCGTGAAAATTAAAGAGGAAGTTCAGAAACAGTGGGACGCCGGTTTTCTGGCTGTTACAACTTATCCTTCATGGGTCGCCAATATAGTACCTGTACCAAGGAAAGATGGTAAGGTGCGGATGTGCGTGGACTATCGAGATTTGAATAGGGCGAGCCCAAAAGACGACTTTCCGCTTCCTCATATTGATGTGTTGGTTGACAACACCGCTCAATTCACAGTGTTTTCCTTCATGGACGGCTTTTCAGGCTATAATCAGATAAAGATGGCGCCAGAGGATATGGAGAAAACAACTTTTATTACCCCGTGGGGAACGTTCTGCTATAAAGTGATGCCCTTTGGTTTGAAGAACGCCGGGGCAACATATCAGCGAGCTATAACAACACTCTTTCATGACATGATGTATAAAGAGATTGAAGTCTATGTTGACGATATGATTGCCAAATCCCAGACGGAGGAAGAGCATCTGGTCAATCTTCTGAAATTGTTCAAGAGGCTTAGGAAATTCAGGCTGAGGCTGAATCCTAACAAGTGCACCTTCGGGGTGAGATCTGGTAAGCTATTGGGGTTTATTGTTAGCGAAAAAGGAATTGAGGTTGATCCTGCTAAGATAAAAGCAATACAAGAAATGCCAACACCGAAAACAGAAAAAGAGGTTCGTGGCTTCTTAGGGAGATTGAATTACATTGCTCGGTTCATATCTCATCTAACGGCCACGTGCAAGCCATTATTCAAGTTATTGAAAAAAGATCAGGCTGTGACCTGGAATGAAGATTGTCAAAAGGCGTTTGAAAAAATAAAAGGATATTTACAGGAACCTCCAATATTGATACCCCTAGTAGCCGGGAGACCATTGATTATGTATTTGACGGTTCTTGAGAAAAGCATGGGTTGTGTTCTCGGTCAACATGACGAGACTGGACGTAAAGAGCATGCGATTTATTACTTGAGTAAAAAGTTCACAGATTGTGAGTCCCGTTACTCAATGCTCAAAAAGACGTGTTGTGCACTAGCCTGGGTTGCCAAACATTTGAGGCAATACATGATGAATCATACAACCATGCTAATTTCAAAGATGGATCCAATCAAATACGTGTTTGAAAAACAAGCACTTTCCGGAAGGATTGCCCGATGGCAGATGGTACTGACAGAATACGATATTCAGTATGTTTCTCAAAAGGCTATTAAAGGTAGCGTTCTGTCAGAGTACCTAGCTGAGCAGCCAATTGATGATTACTAGCCGATGAGGTTTGATTTTCCTGATGAGGATATCATGTACTTAAAAATGAAGGATTGTGAAGAGCCGTTGCCTGATGAAGGTCCAAATTTGGGTTCCAAATGGCAATTGATATTTGACGGTGCCATTAATTCATATGGAAGTGGAATAGGGGCAATCATTACTACTCCCCATGGGTCACACATCCCATTCACTGCCAGATTGACCTTTCCAGTTACCAACAATGAGGCCGAATATGAAGCATGCATTATGGGTCTTGAAGAAGCTATTGATCTGAGAATTAAAAATCTTGATGTGTACGGGGACTCTGCTCTAGTTGTGAACCAAATCAAGGGAGAGTGAGAGACTCGTCAGCCCAATCTGATACCCTATATGAATTATGCAAGGAGGTTGTTACCTTTCTTTGACAAGGTGGAATTGCACCACGTACCACGGGCAGAAAATCAGATGGCAGACGCTCTCGCGATGTTGTCTTCAATATATAAAGTTAACTTCTGGAATGAGGCTCCCAGGATAGTTATCTCTCGCCTTGATAGGGCCGCTTTCATATTCGCCATTGAGGAAGCCTCCGATGGAAAACCGTGGTATTATGATATCCAAAATTTCCTGAAGAACCAAGAGTATCCGGCTGGGGTATCCAGTCGTGATCAGAAGACTCTTAGGAGGTTGGCTGGCAACTTCTATTTGAATCCGGATGGTGTTTTGTACAAGAGAAACCATGACTTGGTGTTGTTGCGGTGTGTGGATGAGAAAGAGGCTAAGTTGCTCATGGAAGAGATCCACGAGGGTACATTTGGCACGCATGCCGGCGGACATGCAATGACGAGGAAGTTATTATGAGCAGGGTATTATTGGCTTACGATGGAAATAGATTGTTTCAAGTTTGCAAAGAGGTGTCATAAATGCCAGATTTATGCGGACAAGATTCATGTGCCTCTGAGCCCTCTAAATGTTATGTCATCACCTTGGCCTTTTTCCATGTGGGGAATTGATGTGATTGAAAAAATTGAGCCCACCGCATCCAACAGACATCGTTTTATCTTGGTAGCTATTGATTACTTCACCAAATGGGTTGAAGAGGCATCGTATGCTAATGTTACCAAGCAGGTGGTAGCCAGATTTATCAAGAAGGATATTATTTGCAGATATGGAATCCCAGAGCGGATTATCACTGACAACGGTTCGAATTTGAATAATAAGATGATGAAGGAATTGTGCCAGAATTTCAATATTGAACATCACAACTCTTCTCCTTATCAGCCCAAGATGAATGGTGCTGTTGAAGCGGCCAATAAAAACATAAAGAAGATCGTTCAGAAGATGGTTGTGACCTACAAGGACTGGCATGAGATGTTGCCTTTTGCTTTGCACGGTTATCGTACGACGGTACGTACATCAACCGGGGCAACTCCTTTTTCACTGGTATATGGTATGGAGGCTGTCCTACCATTGGAGGTTGAGATTCCTTCTTTGAGGGTTTTGCGCGATGTCCAACTTGATGAGGCGGAATGGGTAAAAGATAGACTAAATCAGCTCAGTTTGATGGATGAGAAGAGATTGGCTTCTCTAGCATATGGTCGGCTGTATCGAAGCCGGATGAAGAAAGCTTATGATAAAAAGGTGTGCCCTCGAAGCTTTCAGACGGGAGATCTTGTGCTGAAAAAGATTCTCCCACCACAATCAGATCACAGGGGCAAATGGACTCCCAACTATGAAGGTCCATATGTCGTTAGAAAGGTTTTCTCTGGAGGAGCCTTATTGTTTTCCACCATGGATGGTGAGGATTTTGCATCCCCTGTGAACTCGGACGCAGTTAAAAAATACTTTGCTTAAAGAGACCCGCTGGACAGAAAAAAGAGAGCCCAGGAAAAAATGGGGCATCCCGACGAACCATAAAAAGAATAAAAGGTTTGGGCAAAAGTTAGGGATAAAATTGAAAAAAAGATGTACACCCGCAAAGTTGAAAACCTGAAAAGGGAAACTTCGGCAAAAAAGGGTTACAATCCATCATTATTGATCAGGCAATTCGGTTATGCTTTGAGAAGCCCGCCAAAGCAGGAGGAAGTGCAGGAATCTCTATACTTCATAGGTGATCTGAGTGGAGAATTATTGTCCAGGCTTCAGCATGCTTGGAAAAATATCAACAAAAGGGGTAAGCCGTTGTTGGGTAAGAATGATTGTCAAGCCTATGCTCCGTACAAAGTCTGGATCCAAGATAGGGCAAAGCAAGCGCTAATGCCGTTTCCTGCAGTATTACCTCCTACTCCCCCCGTGATTGAGGAGCCAACCACTGTGTCTATTGAAAGATATGAGCAGGTTGTGAAGGAGAAAGAAGAGCTGATGAAAGCCAACGAGAAGTTGGAAGAAGAGCTAGTGCAGCTCAGAAGCGAAAGGAGTGAAGCCGTACACTCCTTCAAACAGCAAACAAAGCTGGTGAATCAACTAGGCACATAACTGACTGAACAACGAAAGAAGCGTGAACGTTTGGGGATAGATTTCAAGAGCTCTCATGATATGCTGGAGTCTAAGAAGAAAGCACTTGATATAGCCTACCGGGAGATCTCCGCATTCAACAAAACCTGGAATGCCACGCTGACTGGCAATAAAGAAAGAGAAGACAAACTGAAGCTGCAGATCTCTGAGCTGGAAGGTCAGTTGAAAGCTAGTAAGAAGAAGTTTGAAGAAGAGGTCATGCGGAGATATGACGTTTAGAATGCCTTGAACAAAGTTATCAAGCGCAAGAAAGAGTCTGCGTCCCAGAAGCGGAAGCTAGAAGATTGCTTTGGAGAAGGTGTTTGGGAGGAATCTATTGGGGATCTCCAGCGTGTTATCAGGCAAAGAGACTCGCTCGTCGAAGGGTTGCTTTCTCAGCCAGACCATCCCAAGACTAAGAGATTGTTAGAAAAGTATCAGGCATATGGTCGCACTTGATTACCTTATGTACTGTTGTATATGCTTTATTTGCATTGTGCTGGCCATCACCAGAATTGTTGGTTGAGGTCATGCTTTCTTGTTATTGTACACTCGGTGATATTGTATGTCTGACTGGATGGGCTCTTCGCAGCAATATATGAGATGTTTTTCCATGATTGGATTTCAAGCTTCTTATCACTATCACTGTCACTACACTGGCACTTTGGCACTAGAATTAGGGGTTGATCTCCCTAAAGCACAGACACATATTGCATCTGCATATTCATTTTGCATTGCCAGTTACTTGTTGAATTTGTATCTTATTTCCTGCATCTCACAGGTTTTTCAGGATTGACGACCAGAGATTCCACCGCTATTCAACCCGAAACAACTGCAAGAAGATAATGGATCAAGTTCAAGTCGAGATGCAGGAAATCCGCGAGAAGTTGACTCTGTTCATGCAAGCTATGGAGAGCATGGCCAAGGTCCAGGAGAATCTTCAGACCTTGGTGCAGCCGCTGCTGGCGCGGGTAAACGGAAATGGCAACACTGACCACATTTCTGTTGAAACTCCTCGTCAGGAGAACGAGATACCAGCAGTTGTTACTCCACCTGCTGTGACTGTCAACGGAAACACTGGTACTGGTGCAGGTGCTGGCGCTGGTAATGGCAATACTGGAAATGGTGGTGATGGGCATGTTGTTAACAACAAAGGCAACACTGTGGATGCCAATCAAGGATTCATTGACAATGTTGGATTTGGAAACAATGGGTATGGCAATGTCAATCAGGACGGGAACTTCGGGTTCAACAATCAAGGCTTCGGTAACAACGGTTACGGTAACAATCAGGGGTATGGCTACGGTAATGGTGGATTCGGGAATGTGAATGTGAACGGCGCTGGAGCATTTCCCTTCAACAATGGTTTTGGACCCGCTAGGTCAATCTAGGGTTCGGAAACCGAGGACAAGGTCCTGTCTTCAATCAACAAGGATTTGGCCGTAACATGGGTTATGATGGGTATGGAAATGACGGAATGTGGATCAACAGGACGACGCTTTTTTAGGGAAAGGTATGGGACCTGAGGGCCCCATTGACCCTGTTCAGAGGATCAGAATGCTGGAAGAGCAGATGAAAGGTGTGGTTAATCAGAGCTCCGCTGGGTTAGATATGACTACTATGGGGTTGGTACCAGGGCTGAGGGTGCCATTGAAATTCAAGGCTCCAACATTCGACAAGTACAAAGGGGATACCTGCCCAAAGGTCCATGTACGTTCTTATTATAGAAGGATGTCTGCATATTCCAATGATGAAAGGATGCTCATGCATTTCTTTCAAGATAGCTTATCAGGACCATCATTGGAGTGGTACATGGGACTGGAGTCCACTCAGATTAGAAGTTGGAAGCAGTTGGCTGATGCTTTTGTTATGTATTACAAATATAACAACGATTTGGCACCAAAGAGAGTTCAGTTGCAGAGTCTGTCGCAGAAAAATGGTGAAAGCTTCAAAGAGTACACGCAGCGGTGGCGCGATATGGCAGCTCAGGTGCACCCTCCTTTAGTTGAAAAGGAGATGAATGACATGTTTGTGGGGACATTTACAGGAATGTACTATGATAAGTTACTCCATGTTTTGATGGATAGCTTCTCCAATATGATCCTTATGGGAGAAAAGATAGAAAATGGAATTAAAATCGGAAGGATTCAGGCAGGCGAATCTACTCAAGCTGGGAGTGCGAGAAAAGCGTTCGGGGGAAGACGACAGGGTGATACGAACGATGTGTTTGGTGGCAGAGGCCAGGGCAGAGGCAGAAACCAGTACATTAAACCTCAACAGATAGCCAGTGTTACTATTCCAATTCCACAACAGCAACAACAACAACAACAACAACCGCAGCAGCAGCAAAGGCAGAATCAGGGTCAGGGAAGGTTTCAGAATGTAAGGCCGAAGAGGGTATTTGATAAGCCTCCGTCGACGTATGCAGAGCTTCTTCAAACACTGCTAGGGTTGAATTTGGTCGAGAAAAGAACAATGGAACCGCCCACTGGACCGGTACTTCCTAGGGGGTATGATGCTAATAAGCAGTGCGAATTCCATTCCGGGGCGCCCGGGCACGATATAGAATCTTGTCATGCTTTCAAGCATAAAGTTCAAGACTTGTTGGACAGCAAAGCCATCAACTTTGACCAAGTGGGGCCCAATATTGTACAACAGCCTATGCCTAATCATGGGGCAAATGCCATCTTAACAGAAGAAAATTTGAATTCGGTGATGGATGTTAACGAGTTGAAGACACCATTGAGTGAGGTAAAAAGCAGGTTGCTTAGAGGGGGCGTGTTTCCCGGTTGTGATGAATATTGTTTAGAGTGTTGGACCCAGCCAGAGGGTTGTAATAATTTGAAGTAGGGCATTCAGGCCATGATCGACGAAGGGACCTTGCAGTTTGATCAAACTGCGGTTGAGAAGCCTGTGGAGGCATTATGTGAAGAGCAGAATGATATTGCAATGGTGACGATCCCGAGGAAGACTATAACGATAACGGCGCCTGTCCAACGGCCGACTATTACAATCACCAAAGCAGGGCCTGTTCCCTTTGAAAGTACGAAAGCTGTCCCGTGGTCGTACGGTTTAGAAGCGTATTGCAACGGTGAAAAGATTGTGGTGAAAAGCCAGCCAGCTGGGGCTGTTGATAATGTCGTTGGAACGGGGGGCATGACCCGTAGCGGAAGGATCTTCACCTCACCTGAAATAGAAGCAGAGAGGTTGGCCAAAGGTAAAGCCAAAGTAAGTGAGAGCGGGCCTTCTCAGTCTAAAGAAAAGGATACGTCGCTCAAGGACGTGGAGGAATTCATGAGACTGATTCGCAAAAGCGACTACAAAATTGTTGAACACCTACAGCAGACGCCGTCAAAGATTTCTATCTTGTCATTATTACTATGTTCCGAGGCCCACCGGAACGCCTTGCTGAAAATACTGGATACGTCATTTGTGCCTCAAGAGGTTTCTGTAAATCAGTTAGAGGGGGTAATGGCACATGTCAATGCTGGACATAGCCTGGGTTTCACAGATTTTGACCTAACACCTAAGGGTCGAGAGCACAACATGGCTTTGCATATATCGGTGGAATGCCGAGGCACCGTAATGTCGCGAGTATTGGTGGATACTGGGTCGTCGTTGAACGTATTGCCAAAGAAAGCCATGATGAAATTGGACATACGGGGAGTTATTTGCACGCCCAGCGATTTGGTTGTGAGGGCGTTTGACGGGACGAATAGATCAGTGTTTGGGTCAATAACATTACCGCTTCAGGTAGGGCCGGAAATTTTTGATACCGAATTCTACATCATGGATATCCACCCAGCTTATAGCTGCCTTCTTGGGCGCCCGTGGATCCACGCTGCAGGGGCCGTAACGTCCACATTGCATCAGAAGTTGAAGTATATGGTGGGTGATAGTGTTGTTACCGTTTGCGGGGAGGAGGATATTTTGGTCAGTCACCTGTCATCATTCAGATATGTGGAAGTCGACGGAGAAATACACGAGACACCTTGTCAAGCCTTCGAAGGGTTGCGAATTAAAGACAAAGCTCAGGGTTCCATCAAAATGTCAGATGTGGCAGTGTCATCTTACAAAGAGGCTCAGGCTTTAGTGCAGACTGGTGAGACTAAAGGCTGGGGGCAGGTACTGGAGATTCCCATGAAGAATGACAAGTTTGGGCTAGGGTATCGACCGACACCGTCAGCGTCATCGTCAGGAGCGCCCAGGTTCAGGGGACCGGTCACGATTACGCCAAGCGGGGTGTGCTTTGAGACTATCAACGCTATTTCCGATGCTGAAGACGGGGATAACGACTGCGATATGGACGCGTGAATCAAGCCAAGCGTGCTAGGACAAAGTCTCTGCAACTGGTCCATCCGGGAAACTGTCCCAGTGACTTTCAAATAGACTAATATTTCAGATGACATCTCATACGAACCGCCTATGACTCATTTCGACTTCGAGCACCCGGTATTCCAAGCAGAGGAAGAGATTGTTGAGGATAGCGACTTGCCAGAGGAGCTGAATCGTTTGTTGAAACAGGAAGAGAGAATCATTCTGCCTTATCAGGAGGAAATTGAGATTATCAACTTGGGGTCGGAAGAAGTTGTGAGAAACATCCGTATAGGGGCTGCGCTGCAGAGCGACATCAAGCAAAGGCTGATTGAGATACTGCGAGAGTATAGTGATATATTTGCTTGGTCGTACGAGGATATGCCTGGGTTGGATACGGACATGGTTGTGCACCGCCTGCCGTTGCGAGAGGAATGTCCGCCTGTTAAGCAGAAAATTAGAAGAACCAGACCAGACATGGCTGTGAAAATCAAGGAGGAAGTTCAAAAACAGTGGGATGCTGGTTTCCTAGCCGTTACAACTTATCCGTCATGGGTCGCTAATATAGTACCAGTGCCGAAGAAAGACGGTAAAGTGCGAATGTGTGTAGAATACCGTGATTTGAATAGGGCGAGCCCGAAAGACGACTTTCCACTTCCTCACATTGATGTGCTGGTTGATAACACTGCTCAGTTCTCCGTATTCTCCTTCATGGACGGCTTCTCAGGCTATAATCAGATCAAAATGGCACCAGAAGACATGGAGAAGACTACCTTCATTACTCCCTGGGGAACATTTTGCTACAAAGTGATGCCCTTCGGACTGAAGAACGCTGGGGCAACATATCAACGTGCTATGACGAATCTCTTTCATGACATGATGCACAAAGAGATCGAGGTTTATATTGACGATATGATTGCCAAATCCCAGACAGAGGAGGAGCATTTAGTTAATCTGCTGAAACTATTCAAGAGGCTTAGGAAGTTCAGGTTGAGACTGAACCCTAACAAGCGCACCTTCGGGGTGAGATCGGGTAAACTGCTGGGGTTTATTGTGAGCGAAAAAGGAATAGAGGTTGATCCTGCGAAGATAAAAGCTATACAAGAAATGCCGCCGCCTAAAACAGAAAAAGAAGTGCGTGGGTTTTTAGGGAGGTTGAACTACATTGCTCGGTTCATATCTCACCTAACTGCGACATGCGAGCCGTTATTCAAGTTGTTGAAAAAGGATCAGGTGTTGACCTGGAATGAAAATTGTTAAAAGGTGTTCGACAAGATAAAAGAATACTTGCAGGAACCTCCTGTTTTGATACCCCCAGTGGCCGGGAGACCTTTGATTATGTATTTGACGGTTCTTGAGGAAAGTATAGGTTGTGTTCTCGGTCAACATGACGAGACCGGACGTAAAGAGCATGCGATTTACTATTTGAGTAAGAAGTTTACCGACTGTGAGTCCAAATACTCAATGCTCGAGAAAATGTGTTGCGCGCTAGCCTGAGCTGCCAAACGTTTGAGGCAATACATGCTGAATCATACAACCATGCTAATTTCAAAGATGAATCCAATCAAATACGTGTTTGAGAAGCAAGCACTCTCCGGAAGAATTGCCCGATGGCAGATGGTGTTAACCGAATACGATATCCAATATGTCTCACAAAAGGCTATTAAAGGTAGCGTTCTGTCAGAGTACCTTGCGGAGCAGCCTGTTGAGGACTACCAATCGATGAGGTTTGATTTTCCTGACGAGGATATCATGTACCTGAAAATGAAGGATTGTGAAGAACCGTTGCCGGGCGAAGGACCAAAGTTGGGTTCCAAATGGCAGTTGATATTTGACGGAGCTATTAATTCCTATGGTAGCGGAATAGGGGCAATTATCACTGCTCCTCATGGGTCGCACATCCCATTTACTTCCCGATCGACCTTTCCGGTTACCAACAATTAAGCAGAATACGAGGCTTGCATCATGGGTTTGGAAGAAGCTATTGATTTGCGAATCAAACATCTGGATGTATACGGAGACTCAGCTCTAGTGGTGAATCAGATTAAAGGAGAATGAGAGACACGTCAGCCCAATTTGATACCATATATGAATTATGCAAGGAGATTATTGCCTTTCTTTGACAAGGTGGAATTGCATCATGTGCCACGAGCAGAAAATCAAATGGCTGACGCCCTGGCGACATTGTCTTCAATGTATAAAGTTAACTTTTGGAACGAGGCTCCCCAGATTGTTATCTCTCGGCTCGATAGGCCTGCATTCATATTTGCCATTGATGAGGCTCCCGATGGTCAACCCTTGTACTTTGACATCCAGAATTTCCTGAAGAACAAGGAGTATCCGGCGGGGGCATCCAGTCGAGATCAGAAGACTCTCAGGAGATTGGTTGGCAATTTCTATCTGAACCCGGACGGTGTCCTGTACAAAATAAACCATGACTTGGTGTTGCTACGTTGTGTAGATGAGAAAGAGGCGAAGTTGCTCATGGAAGAGATACATGAAGGTACATTTGGTACACATGCTGGTGGGCATGCTATGACGAGAAAGCTGCTGCGAGCAGGTTACTATTGGCTAACTATGGAAATAGACTGTTTCAAGTTTGCAAAGAGGTGTCATAAATGCCAGATTTATGCGGACAAAATCCATGTGCCTCCAAGTCCTCTGAATGTGATGTCATCACCGTGGCCTTTCTCAATGTGGGGGATCGACATGATTGGCAAGATTGAGCCTACGACATCCAATGGACACCGGTTCATCTTGGTGGCAATCGACTACTTCACCAAATGGGTGGAAGCAACATCATATGCCAATGTCACCAAACAAGTGGTCGCCAGATTTATCAAACGAGATATTATCTGCAGATATGGAATCCCTGAGCGGATTATCACTGACAACGGTTTGACTTTGAATAACAAAATGATGAAAGAGCTGTGTCAGAATTTCAAGATTGAGCATCACAACTCTTCTCCTTACCGGCCCAAGATGAATGGCGCTGTCGAAACGACCAATAAGAACATAAAAAAGATTGTTCAGAAGATGGTTGTGACGTATAAGGACTGGCACGAGATGCTACCTTTCGCTTTGCACGGTTATCGTACGACGGTACGTACATCAATCGGGGCAACCCCTTTTTCATTGGTATACGGGATGGAGGCGGTGTTACCATTGGAGGTCGAGATTCCTTCCCTGAGGGTTTTACGTGATGTCCAACTTGACGAGGCAGAATGGGTTAAAGATAGACTGAATCAGCTCAGTTTAATGAATGAGAAGAGACTGGCTTCTTTAGCATACAGTCGGTTATATCAGAGCCGGATGAAGAAAGCTTACGACAAGAAGGTATGCCCTCGAAGCTTTCAGACAGGCGATCTTGTTTTGAAAAAGATTCTCCCACCACAAACAGATCACAGGGGAAAGTGGACTCCTAATTACGAAGGACCCTACGTTGTCAGAAAAGTCTTCTCTTGAGGAGCCTTGTTACTATCCACCATGGATGGTGAAGACTTTACGTCTCCTGTGAATTCGGACGCAGTTAAAAAATACTTTGCTTGAAAATGACCCGCTGGACAGTAAAAAGAGAGTCCAGGCAAAAATGGGGCATCCCGGCGAACCATAAAAAAGGAATAAAAGGTTCGGGCAAAAATTAGGGATAAAATTGAAAAAATGTACACCCGCGAAGTCGAAAACCTAAAAAGGGCGATTTCGGCAAAAAAGGGTATCCCGATGAATTGAAAACCCGCAAAGGGCGATTCACGCAAAAGTTAGGGATTGAAAAAGCAAATGACTGCGGTCCAAATTTGATACGGCATTGCTTAGTGGTTTGGGAGATCCCTGGGGGGCCGTCTATTCAAAAACAATCTCTTCCGAAGATCGAGTACCGGGAAAGCGCAGAGTCAAGCGAGTCATAGGAGGATCAGCTCATGGTGTTCATCTACCACGTCGCCGACATGTACACAAATATTGTTTTGTACTTTCTTTATGCTTCTTTTGCATATATTTATGTGTGTTTGTGCGTAACCTTCTCTTTTCAGGAGTTGCATCCAGTGTACAAAACTTTGCCTATTCAGAGGCTCGTTATCAATAAAACATGTTATTCAGTACTTGATGCCTGTTCTTTACTATTTTGTTTGTGAAAGACGCCGATGTTTTTGATAAACTTGCACTTGCATAATCCTGCTGGCCCTTGCCAATAATTGATAAAACTTCGAATTGACTGAAGTAATGTCACGGATGCTAACCTGGGTAGATTCTGTTGTATAGGCCTGTTTTGTCTCGTTTGTGTTTTGCAGGGTTCTTACCTTTGGAGCAAACAGTCAGGGATTGTATTCCCCAGCCAAGATCTCTTGGTGAAGAGCCTGATTTCAGTTGATGTCATTCCTCGGCTAGTCGCATCTTACCCCCCAAAGAGTTGGAATGACGTTATCCCTTACCGAATGAGGGATTATTCTCCCCAGAAGAGTATCCTCAGGGAAGTTGTCCACAAGATATCCCCAGCAAGTCGAAATCAGTGTTCCCTGCAGAGGTTGAGCTCTTCAGCGAATCGAAGGTGTGCAGGATCAATCTCCAGCATGGGAGATTCCCGCAAATAGTTAACTAGGCCGTTGGTTCGAAAGGTTTATATCCGTGAAGGATGGGTTTCCCTTCTCCCCACAGGTCGCCATGCCATCGACAGGATGTTGATCCTCAGCAGAGTGGTAACTCCGAATTTGTAAACTGTGCCCAGACAATGTGCTTTTCCTAGAAGTGTCGCTTCTTCCCCAGCTAAGTTTGTTCGCCAGCAGGGTGGCTTGTTCTTTCCTCCCAGTGGAAATTGATGTTTAATCACTCCTCGACAGAGATGGTTGTATTTCTGGCGTTTATTTCGCTAGGATATTTTGTGAATACTTGTTCTCCCCAGTGGAGTTGGCTTTATCCTCAGCACTCATGTTGTTGAGACAACACTACCAGAGTTTCCCGACAGCTTAATCCTGCATTTGCATTTGCATATATCGTCACATTTGCATCTACTCAAATGCGTAGCATTTCCGTGCCGTACGGAGCATTACGCCACTTTCAAACATACGCATTTTGAAGCATAAGTCAGGTTGGCTACCTCTTTGTTTTCAGGTGTTCTTCCCTGCAAGTAATTGGACTTCTTGTTCAGGATCGTTTTAAGATATTCAGATTCGCGGCATATGATATGTGATGATAATGTTTGTCCCGCCATATGTTCCCTTATCAGAGGTGCTTGATTAACTTCTCTTCTTCCTCAGCGGAGTGTTCTTTACACAGTTTCATAATTGGACTTTAGAGTTATTGTCAAAGATTCTCCAGTGGAGTGTTCCATCAGGCTTGCTGTCACGTCAGCATTTTCAAAAAAGATTTCAGGGATTAGACATCTGAGGTCATTACTCATCATCAAGTTGAATGTCTGGCAGTTGACGTCAGGAGTTCCTCCGACCGAGTTCTTCCCGGTTTGTTGTTATGGATTCATAATTAGACTTTGAAGATGTTACCATCATGATATGGCTTCATAATTAGACTTTGAAGTTTGTTACATCAGCGCTATAAGGATTCATGACTTGACTTTGAAGTTGTTGTTGGCATTTTTAAAGGGAGATTTCCGCGATTAGACGGTTGAAATCATTACTTGGTGTCACTGCTTCATAATTAGACTTTGAAGTAGTTCGCAGCAGTGGATGGCTTCATAATTAGACCTTGGAGTTATTATCAGTTCATACGGCTTCATAATTCGACCTTGGAGTTATTGTCAGTGTTAAACAACTTCGTAACTAGACTTTGGAGTTGTTGTCAGGGATTCCCTAGCGGATTTTCCTCGCGTAGCTGTTATGTCTGCATTGCAGACTTCATGATTTGACTTTGGAGGTCAGCATAGTTTTCTTCGAGTGGCTGTTACGTCAGCGTTACACGGCTTTAGAATTAGACTTTGGAGTCGTCGTTAGCAATCCCCCAACAGAGTTTTCTATAGCAGCTGTTATGTCAGCATTGAGCAGCTTCATAATTGGACCTTGGAGTTGTCGTCGACATCAAACGATTTCGTAATTAGACTTTGGAGTTCTTCAGCATTACAACAACTTCATGATTAGACTTTGGAGTTGTTGTTCGAAAGTTTTGTCCGCATGGAATAGCTTCATAAGTAGACTTTGGAGTTGTTGCCAGATTTTTCCCCACAGAGTTACTTGTTGAAGTTTCTCTTATCCGACTAGCAGAATGTTCTCCAAGTTTGCTGTTCCATCAGCGTCACAGGGTTCCATAATCCCAATTTCGAAAGTTGTCGCCTGTCGTCGAAATAGGTGCCCGACAGTTAAGTTCAGAGCATTCCCAGTGGGTTTGGGCTACTGCAAAGATAAGGCGGAGTTATTGTCCAATATGATTGATAGAATTGAATTCCTATTGGGTGGAAGAGTTCTATCCCCAATGAAGTCGCCGTGATTTCTTCGTGTTGATGAAATATTATTATCCCCAGTAGAGTCCTCCTCAAAGTCGTTTGTGGGTTGGGACCAACGGAGTTAGCTACTGCAGAGATAAGCAGTTTCCTGTGTGTAGACAGATGGTTTTCCCGTATGGATAGGCGGATGAAGTTTCCTGTGTTTAGGCAGATGATTTTCCCGTATGGATAGACAGATGAAGTTTCCTGTGTTTAGGCAGATGATTTTCCCGTATGGATAGACGGATGAAGTTTCTTGTGTTTAGGCAGATGATGTTTCCCGTATGGATAGACGGATGAAGTTTCTTGTGTTTAGGCAGATGATTTTCCTGTATGGATAGGCGGGTGAAGTTTCCTGTGATTAGGCAGATGATTTTCCCGTATGGATAGGCGGATGAAGTTTCCTGTGTTTAGACAGACGATTTGCCCGTATGAATGGGCGGATGAAGTTTCCTATGTTTAGGCAGATGGTGTTCTCGTATGGATAGACGGATGAAGTTTCCTGTGTTTAGGCAGATGATTTTCCCGTATGGATAGGCGGATGATGTTTCCTGTGATTAGGCAGATGATTTTCCCGTATGGATAGGCGAATGAAGTTTCCTGTGTTTAGACAGACGATTTGCCCGTATGAATGGGCGGATGAAGTTTCCTGTGTTTAGGCAGATGGTGTTCCCGTGTGGATAGGCGGATGGAGTTTCCTGTGATTGGACATAAATATTTCCCAGTGAAGTCGACAAATTTATTGCCTATGATTGATAGGACCCCCTCGTGTTGGTAAGAAGCGGGCAACTCATCCCCAGCGAAGTAGCCGGGATCTCTCCGTATTGACGAAATGTAGCGTCCTAATGGGGACAAAGTTCTATTCCTGTGTTGTTGAGATTTCTTCGGGTTGACGAGATGTGAGTCCTGACGTGAATATATTGGTGTTTATTCGTGATTTGACGAAATTTGGGTCCAGATGTGGACAAGGTTACTCCTGTGACGACGGAACCTCTATGCATGTTGACGAATTTGTTTCTCTTCTTGTGTTGATAAGGTTAGTCCAGTTGTGGACAGAGGTGTTTTGCAAAAATCGTTCAGTACCTGTGGCATCACGCAGGTGGTTGAAGTTGAAATCAGAATTATTATCAGACGTTGGATCAGTTGTTGCCGTAACAACCGGATTCAATTGGCGGATGCCGTTCTCTAAGTAGTTGTGCAGTTTATTTCTGCGGTTGGCAAATTTCCGGGTTTCTGGTATTCAACCGTCTCGTACCTCGATTGTTTGAAGGTCGTTCGCTCTTCTCCCAGTCGGGTCCAAGCCGTTTGAATAGGGGCAGCTGTTGCACCCCAAAATTTGCTTAACCTTTTCTTGCCTGATTTATGTTTCATTGCATTTTATTTGCATAGCATAACATAGCCCTAACATTGGGATATCACAGCATCATTCATTGTGCAGGGGATCAAGGGTGAGATATGAAAGAAAGAGCCTAGCTGGAGGTTCACACAAAATAGAAAAGTCATCAAGAGTATCATGTCAAAAGAGGGTGTCCTTGAGGAGTTTGATCATCTATATGAGGCCTATATTCAAGTGTGAGGAGGTATCTAAGGAGCCTCCAGGGTTTAAGGAGTCTTGATCAAGGGTATGATGTGTGAATGAAGCTTAGACAAGTCATTGTATCAAGCCCAAGAGCCATGGTTGAGGTGTGTACAAGTAGGGTTTCATCTGGGTAACCCTAGGTCAAGGAGAGCAAAGAAAGGGCATCAAGACCTAGCTCTAGGTCATGGAAGTCATGGGTTGATATGTTGAAGCATGTGTGTGGATGAGCCAAGACCAAGTTCAAAAGAATCAAGAGTGGTTGGAGGTGTTTGAGACAGGGTTCCTAGGGTAAAATCCGCTGTATAGCACTGGACTTCCAAGCCACATAAGTCAATATACAAGTTTCAAATAGATCTTTGGCCAACATGAAACTTGTAGAGCTTCTCAATACCTTTAATTTTAGTACTATAAGTATTCAAGAAGATTTGTAGAACTCAAGTTATGGTCTTTGCAAATTACAAGTCACCAGAGGACACTGAAATTTATCTGTGAAAGTCACTTGGCTTCCAAGCAACTTTTTCCCCTCAAGGAGTTTTCAAATGGATTCTTGGCCAAAATAAGAGTTGTGGGTTTTGATCTTAGCTTTAATTTGAGTACTAGAAGTCATCAAGAAGATTTATGGAACTCAAGTTATGGTATTGGCAATCCAGGGGTATTTTGGGAAAGTTGAATTATAGGTCATTTTCAAGCATGTGCCAAAATCTCCATCTTCCACTCCTCAAATGAAAAATTGTTCAACATGAAACTTGTTCAAATTGATGTTTTGAGTGCAACCAAGTGGTCCTTAGGGTTTGGATTGGCTTTTATCACAAAGTTTCTAAAAATGGCTTAAAAAGGAAGAATTTAAAGTCATTTAAAAGGCCAAAAATGGGATTTCATGTTTTAAGGTCAAAACAAGGCATATGGCATATCAAATTGATCAAAAATGATGTTTTAAATATGATGGCAATGTTAATTTTTCCATTTGAGGTCATTTGAACACACTTGTATTTTGTAACTTCACATGTAAGTAACATATGCAAAACATCTACTTGGATCAGAACCAATGCAACCACCAATCTCAATCACTTCAATATGTCATTTGGTGAGAAATTGGATCAAAATGCAGTTGCTGAAGCAAGCCAAACCCGACTGTCATATGCAAGCTTCTCATGGTGCAAGAGAAATTGAATATCTCATATGGATCATTCCAGAACTTTCTTGATCATTCCAACACACTCTATATAAACCTCATAACTGATTCAGTTGCTTTTTTGGCCAAGAACTGTGAAGAATCGTGAGAGAGCAAAGTGAAGTTCAACCTTGCAACTTAAAATCGGTTTTGTTGGTTGGGAGGGATTCAAAGCGATTCAGTGCATACAAAAGCTTCACAAGACATTGTTGATCGTATCTGGAGAAGATTGAAGTGTAATTTGAAGGAATTCTATCTCTGTTCACCCACTTCAAAATGCGTATGTTTGAAAGTGGCGTAATGCTCCGTACGAAATGGAAATGCTACGCATTTGGGAGGATGTTAATGCAAAATGCAAATGCAAAAGAACCAACCTAGCAAAATAAATGCTAGGGAGAAAAGATACCCACTCCGTCGGGGAGAAAAAACTCTGCTTCGGGAAGAGAAATGCACACCGTCGGGGATTAAATCTTCTGGGAACTTGAATAACTCTGCGGGGACACAAGCAACTCACTGCTTAAATAACACCTCTTCTGCTGCGGAAACCATCTATGCGGGGGAAAAACAATCGACCACCGAAGATTGACTTTATCCTGCTCAAGAGACTTGCCCTGAACGACATTCCCGAAAACTCCCTCCTGCTCGGGGAGAAAATCCACTCTGCTTGGGATTACATCAAATATCAACCTGTCTTGCCGAGGAATATTAGATACTCCTACTCTACGGGAACCTTGAATCTGCTGGGGAAAATCCAGACTCCTGTTCTACCACGCACTCTATCGAGAGAATCAGCACTGCACTCTGCTGGAGACAATCCTGAACCAAATTCGTGGGGAAGGGACGTCACCGTCGTTGTCTCCACGAGAGAAGAAAACTGGTATACAAACCATCCTACCGTTGAGGGAAACACCTCTATCCTGTTCCACTGAGAACGAAATTCCACCCTGCCGGGGACTCACTTTCTCACGAAGACAAAGCTTTGTTCTGTTGGGAAATAACATTTCAAACTTGATAATCGAAACCTGCCGGAGAGGACGCATCTCTTCCAGGGATGAGATGACCACTTCACCGAGGAAGCAGAATCTTTGCTAGGGGAAACAAGCCCATTCTGCCGGAAACATCACACTTAATTCGCTGAGAATACTCGGCTGACAACAATTGCTACTTGTTGCGACTTGAACTGCTGAGGATAAGGGAAACTCACCCAATTGTGATAACCCTGTTGACCTGCAACAAAAAACAACAGAAATGCTCTACATGCGAAATGGTTACCTCAGTTACCATCCATGATACCTGTCGATCAAGCAAAGTCAACGCTTTCGTTATGCTCTGTACAACCTCTTGCTTTCCCCTACAATGTTTACCAAAATAACAGACATTTCGCAAACAAAACAGTAAAATGGACAAGAAAAAGAAAGCTCTTTTACTGAAGTGAATACTCTTATTGATGAAGGGCCTGTAAATAGGTAAATTACAATTCAGATGCAATTCCTAAAAAGAGGCAATTACTCAAAAACAAGAAAACAAATACAATATACATGCCGGCAATGTGGAAACATAAAACCACCATGTGTCGATTCGGCTATGACCTGTATGTCTTCGATGTTCCCCATACTTCGTCTTCTGACAAGACTGACTGAACTGATTCCTTTCCTTTGGGATAACTACTCACAAGCTTACAGATCAAACGCAGACCATGATCATTTGCTTTTTTTGAATCCCTAACTTTTGTCTGGATCGCCCTTTCGGGTTTTCAATCCACCGAGATACCCATTTTTGCCAAAGTTGCCTTTTCAGGGTTTCAACTTTGCGGGTTTACTTCTTTTATTTTTTTATCCCTAATTTTTGCCCGAACCTTTTCTTTTTTATGGTTCGCCGGGATGCCCTTTTTTTGCCTGGACGTTTCTTTTTGTGTCCAGCGAGTCTCTTTTAAGCAAAGTATTTTTTAACCACGTCCGCGTTCACATAGGACGAAAAATCTTCACCATCCATAGTAGATAGTAATAAGGCTCCACTAGAGAAAACCTTTCTTACCACATACGGACCTTCATAGTTAGGATTCCATTTTCCCCTGTGATTTGTCTGAGGAGGAAGGATCCTTTTCAACACCAAATCACCTGTCTGGAAGCACCGAGGATGCACTTTCTGATCAAAGGCTTTCTTCATCCTACTCTGGTACAACCGGCCATGCGCGATGGCTGCTAATCTCTTCTCATCAATCAAGCTCAGCTGATTCAACCTGGCCCGTACCCATTCAGCTTCGTCAAGCTTCACATCCGACAAAATCCTTAAAGAAGGAATCTTAAATTCTAATGGCAGGACTGCTTCTGTACCATACACCAGTGAGAAAGGAGTTGCCCCGGTTGATGTACGCACCGAAGTACGATAACCGTGAAGAGCAAAAGGCAACATCTCGTGCCAGTCTTTGTAGGTCATAACCATCTTCTACACAATCTTCTTGATATTCTTATTAGCTGCCTCAACAACACCATTCATCTTCGGACGATATAGAGAAGAATTGTGATGTTCGATCTTGAAACTCTGACACAATTCCTTCATCCTTTTGTTATTCAAATTTGAACCATTATCAGTAATGATTCTCTCCGGAATACCATAACAACAAATGATGTCCTTCTTTATGAATCGGGTGACCACCTGCTTCGTGACATTAGCGAAGGGCGCTGCTTCTACCCACTTCGTAAAGTAATCAATCACGACAAGAATGAAACGATGTCCATTAGAAGCAGTCGGCTCAATCTTTCCAATCACGTCGATTCCCCACATGGTAAAAGGCCAAGGAGATGTCAACACATTCAGAGGAGCTGGTGGCACATGCACCTTATCCGCATAAATCTGGCATTTATGGCATTTTCTGGCGTATTTAAAACAATCGGATTCCATAGTCATCCAATAATACCCAGATCTCAACAATTTTCTATCCATTGCATGTCCACTGACATGAGTACCAAAAGAACCCTCGTGGACTTCCTCCATCAACAAGTTTGTTTCGAGTTCATCAACACAACACAACAAGACCATGTCGAAATTTCTCCTATAAGGAACATCATCCTTATTCAAATAAAAATTACCAGCTAACCTCCTCTGAGTTTTCTTATCCTTTCTAGATGCCCCAAATGGGCACTCCTGAGTTTTGAGAAAATGCTTGATATCGAAATACCAAGGCTTTCCATCGGATGCTTTCTCAACGGCAAACACAAAAGCAGGTCTAGCAAGACGCATGATGGTGATAGCAGAAGTTTCATTCCAGAAATTCACTTTACAATCGAAGCGAGCGTGGCAAGGCATCCGCCATCTGATTCCCAGCCCTCGGCACATGATGGAATTCAACTCTATCGAAGAAAGACAACAGTCTCCTTGTATAATCTCTATAAGGCACCAGGTTGGCCTGACGAGTTTCCCATTCTCCCTTGATTTGGTTAACGACCAGTGCTGAATCACCGTATACATACAGATTCTTAATCCTCATATCAACGACCTCTTCCAAACCCATAATGCAAGCTTCATACTCGGCTTCATTATTGGTGCAAGCGAATGTTAATCGAGCGGTGAATGGTATATGAGAACCGTGAGGAGTAGTAATGATCGCGCCGATTCCATTACCATATGAATTGACTGCTCCATCGAAAACCATTTTCCACTGAGATCCTCTCTCAGGACCCTCGCCAGGTAAAGGCTCATCATAGTCTTTCATTCTCAAAAACATGACATCTTCGTCTGGGAAATCAAACTTCATCGACTGATAATCCTTAATCGGTTTTTCCACAAGATATTCCGATAGGACACTTCCCTTAATGGCTTTCTGGGAAACGTACTGAATATCATACTCTGTTAACACCATTTGCAAATGGGCAATCCTTCCGGAGAGTGCTTGTTTTTCAAATACATATTTGATCGGATCCATCTTCGAAATCAATAGGGTTGTGTGGTTTAACATGTACTGTCTCAAACGCTTTGCGGCCCAAGCGAGTGCACAACATGTTTTTTCCAGCATCGAGTACCTCGACTCACAATTGGTGAATTTCTTACTCAGGTAGTAGATGGCATGCTCTTTTCTACCTGACTCGTCGTGTTGACCGAGCACACATACCATTGAATTCTCAAGATCCGTGAGATACATGATCAGTGGTATCCCTGCAACTAGAGGCATAAGTATTGGAGGTTCCTGTAGATACTCTTTTATTCTTTCAAAAGCCTTCTGGAAATTTTCATTCCACCTGTCCGTTTGATCTTTTCTTAGCAATTTGAATATTGGTTCACAAGTGGCTGTAAGATGAGATATAAAACTTGCAATGTAGTTTAATCTCCCCAGAAAACCACGAACCTCTTTTTCTGTTCTCGGCTCAGACATTTCTTGTATAGCTCTTATTTTGACAGGATCTACCTCAATACCCTTTTCACTGACAATGAAACCCGGTAACTTTCCAGATCTCACCCCGAAGGTGCACTTGTTAGGATTCAACCTCATCTTGAACTTCCTCAACCTTTCAAACAATTTCAGAAGATCGACCAGATGTCCCTCCTCCGTATGTGACTTTGCTATCATGTCATCAACATAGACTTTAACCTCATGATGAATCATATCATGAAATAAAGTGACCATCGCCTGCTGATAAGTTGCCCATGCATTTTTCAATCCAAAGGGCATCACCTTATAGCAAAAAGTCCCTCACGGTGTGATGAAAGTAGTTTTCTCCATGTCCTCTGGGGCCATCCTGATTTGGTTATACCCAGAGAGGCCATCCATGAACGAAAACACAAAATACTGCGCGGTGTTATCAACCAACACATTGATATGAGGGAGCGGAAAATCATCTTTCGGGCTCGTTTTATTCAGATCTCGATAATCGACGCACATCCTGACCTTTCCATCCTTCTTAGGTACAGGAACAATATTAGCGACCCACAGAGGGTAATTCATGATAGCAAGAAACCCATCATTCAACTACTTTTGAACTTCTTCTTTGATCTTGACTGCCATGTCAGGCCTTGTCCGTCTCAACTTCTGCTTGACTGGCGAGCAATCTTCTCTGAGAGGTAACCGGTGTACCACAATGTCTGTATCCAGCCCAGGCATGTCTTGGTAAGACCAATCGAAGATATCTTTATACTCATGGAGCATTTCAACCAATCTTCTCTTGACACTGTCTTCCAATGCAGCCCCCACTTTAACATCTTTCCTGTCATCCTCGGTACCCAGATTAATAATTTCAATATTCTTCTGATGAGGTACAATGACCCTTTCCTCTTGCTTGAGAAGCCTGACTAACTCTTTGGGCAGTTCACAGTCTTCGTCAGTCTCATCTTCAGCTTGATAAACAGGATTATCAAAGTCATACGAAGTCATAGCTGATCCTGGATGGATGGCATCTGATAGAAAAGACCTGCATGAGGATGTTATGTTTATTATGCGATGCAACAAACAAAACACATTGCCATTTTTCTGTTAAGTGTAAATGCAAAACAAAAACAAGAAAAACAAGATCACAAAATTTGAATGCGAAACGTCTTTTATTAATAATAAACTGTAAATAACAAGAAGGCCCCACAAATGGGTCACTACGTCTTGGGCAGAACGCAGGACTAAACATAATCAAAATAAATGAACATTACTCTGTACCAGTAACATGAATGATTTCTTCGGTAGTCCAGTTGCACAGCTTCTGGCCGGGAGTACATGGACGAATCCACGCATCCATGTCGCAGTCACTGTCACCTTCATCGTCTTCAACGTCATTGATCCGATCAAAAATCACACCACTGCTGGTGAACTGAACTGGCCCCCTGTATCTTGGAATCTGAGAAGAACTGAATGGTTTGTATCTCAGGCCGAACTTGTCCTGCTTGACAGGAACATCGAGACATCGAGAATGCTGAGCGACGACATTGAAACCTCCGGACCCTTGGCTGCTACAGGAGACTTCCCCTGAATCTGAACCGCTTCAAAGGCCTGGCAGAGCGTTTCGTGGATCTCACCATCCATTTCTACGTACTTGAAGGATGACAAATGGCTCACCATAATGTCTTCTTCACCGCACACAGTAAGTATGCTCTCTCCCACCATGTATTTCAGCTTTTGATGCAACGTTGAGGTAACTTCCCCAGCAGCATGTATCCAAGGTCGGCCGAGCAAACAGCTGTATGCTGGATGGATATCCATAATATAGAAGGTTGCATCAAAAACCTCCGGCTCTATCTGAATAGGCAGTGTGATTTCTCCAAATACTGATCTCTTCGATCCATCAAAAGCCCTAACCACCAGATCACTGGACGTGCACAACAAACCCTGAATGTCCAACTTCATCAATGCCTTCATCGGAAGCACATTGAGGGATGACCCCGTATCAACCAAAACATGTGACCTCAGAGATCCTCTACACTCCAACGATATATGCAGAGCATGATTATGATTCCTTTCAGCAGGAGTCAGATCTAAATCGGTAAAGCCGAGACCATTACCAGCATTCACGTGAGCGACTACCCCCTCCAACTGATTGACAAAAATCTCCTGGGGTACGTACGCTGCATTCAAAACTTTCAATAGAGCATTACGATGCGCCTCCGAACTCATCAACAATGACAATATAGAAATTTTCGACGGAGTTTGATTCAAGTGATCCACAATTTTATAGTCACTCTTCCGAATTAATCTCATGAATTCCTCCGTATCCTTGGAAAGATCATCAACAACAACCTGGGGCTGAGCATTCTCTTCAATCACTGCTTTACGCTTACCCCTGTCATTTTTATCAGCAACAACCTTTGGTGGAGAGAAAACCCTACCACTTCTGGTAATACCTCCAACACCGACTATGTTCTCAACCGATGAACTTTCGCTTGGCGATTCTATCCATTCTTGTTTCTGCCCGTTACAGAACACTTCTCCTCCATAGTTCCATGGGATAGCTCTAGTGCTCTCGTACGGCATGGGCCCTGGTATGGTAATGGTCACCGGAGCTGGCCCGGCAGGCGCTGAAATATTTATAGTCCGGTATGGAATAGAAATAGTGGCAACTTCGTCATTAATCACCTCTTTCACAACATCTTCCTTCACAACTTTATCAAACTGCAGACAACCTTCGTCAATCATTCTCTGAATACCCCTCTTCAAAAGATCACAACCCTCAGGTTGCGCTTCACATTCTAAGCAGTCAGTAGAACAACCAGGAAATACACCCTTCTTCAACAAATAAGCTTTCACAAAACCCACCGGAGTTTCTAAATCTTCAACATCAGTTATCAGATTCAACTTCTCACCTTCAATAACGGGGTTGGCCGTTGCCCCCCCCCCCCCCCCCCCCCCCGTGATCCGGCATCGGGTTCTGAGTAACATTGGGCCCCTCATTGGTGAAATTAATAGCTTTAGAATCGAGCAAATCCTGGACGTTGTGCTTAAAAGCTTTACAATGGTCAATGTCGTGGCCTGGGGCGCCAAAGTGAAAATCACAATGAGCGTTTGCATTGTATCCAGGAGGCGGTATACCTGCGAGAGGAGCCAATATCCTCTTATGCACTAATTGTAACTACAACAACCGTTGTAACAACTAAGAATAGGGTATCAGAGGATTTGTAAACTTCCTGTCAGGCATCCGGCGCCTAGCAGGATAAGGACGCTGAGCGTTGCCTTGTTGCGGAGCTGCGACCATGATATTCACAGTAGCAACCTGATGGTGCTGACGAGACTGATGTCTCCCCTTACCTTTGTGCGAAATAGCATTTGCATCCCCCTCCCTTCTTTTGGGGTTTGCAGAATATGGCTTATTTGTTCCTCTTGAAGAGGATCCACCACAATTGGAGATCTTACCAGATTTGATCCCACTTTCAATTTGCTCACCGGCGATCACCAAATCAGAGAAACCTGCAGACATGCACCCTATCATCTTCTCGAAATACACACCCGGTAACGAAGCCATGAACAAGTCTATCAACTCCCATTCAACCAAAGGAGGTTGTACCCTTGCAGTCAGATCTCGCCATCTTTGGGCATATTCTTTAAAGCTCTCAGAATTCTTCTGCGACAGACTCTGCAATTGTACTCGATTGGGTGCCAGATCACTATTATATTGGTAGTGACGCACAAAAGCCTCAGCCAAATCTTTCCAGCTACGAATATGGGTCCTCTCAAGCCCCATATACCATTCCAATGAGGCTCCTTCCAGGCTATCCTGGAAGCAATGCATCAACAACTTCTCATCACTAGAATAGGAAGACATTTTCCTGAAGTAGGCCCGGATGTGTACTTTGGGGCAAGTCGTCCCTTTGTACTTATCAAAATCGGGCACTTTAAACTTGGGGGAAATTCTGACCCCAGGAACCAAACCAAGATCAGACATATCCAAGCCTAAAGAATTCTGATTCTCCAATGACCTCATTTTCTCCTCAATCAGTTTGAAACGTCGGTCGGCTTCAGTTGGCAAACCACCATCTAGATCTTTCATAGAGAATATATCATCCTGATTATCCTCCCAATGAGGACCAGCAACCCTGTGCACAATGCACACACTGCCATTACCCGCAATATTACCATTCTCACCAGCAATGCCTCCGCCCGGAGGTACAACAATAGTAGGACTACCTTGAGGAATAGACCCGCCAACCGGAGGATGAACAACACAAGCCCCTCCGTGCAAAATACCGTCTTCATCAACCCTTGCTATCAACGGCTGAATGAGAGTTCTCAACTGCTCCTGTCCACTGGCGACAATCTGCATTAGTTCCATAAATTAGGCCATACGAGCCCTAACCTCCTGCAACTCTACCTGAACCTGATCCATCACCTTCTGCTGATTCCCTCGAGTAGAATAACTGTGGAAGCTGAATTCCTCAATCCTGAACTACGAAAACCAAGCAGAGATAAGAATACAAGGCCACCAAGAATAACCTGCAATGCAAATGAGGATGCAGGATGCAAAATGCAGACATGCCTATGTATGCACAGGGAGATCTTTCCCCTTGATTCCGGTTTCAATAAACAAGAATAGCAGAGATGGATAAGAACACCACAATGAAACTCCTCATATATCAAGTAAAGCTGAAACAATACAACCAAATGAGAAATATCCGCATACAAAGAAGTATTGATCTCATCCAACATCTCTGGTGATGATCAAGATACAAAATCAAATGAAACTACAAAAGATAAAACTCCTAGTAACCATGATCTCTACGCCACTCCTGGGACTCCTCAAGCATCTCCTTCGTATCTGGATGGTCTGACCTCTCCATCAACTCTCGGATAAGGACATCCCTCTTGCGTATCACATCCTGGAGATAATGACAATGATCCTCCCAAGCATCTTCGCCAAAGGCATCCTCGAGCCTGGGTTTCTTCACCTCTGCACGGATCTTGAACTCTTCAAGGGCTGATAAAGTCTCTTGGTATTTCTTCTCGATTGTAATCCTGCAGAATGTTTCTAGCAATAACTCTCTCTCCTTAGCCTTGAATTGCGCTTTCAGCTTATCAACCTGAACACGAAGCTGATCTTCTCTACTCTTGTTGGCGGTCACAGTAGCATTCCATTGTGCATTGAATTTGGATATCTTCAAATAGGCTCTATCTAAATCCTCCTTCTTACTCTTCAGAACATCACAAGTGCTTTTCAAATCAAGACCGACTTGCTTTCGTGCTTGTACCTGATCAGCAAGTTCTTCCTTCACCTTGATTAATAATTCCGCATTTGTCTTGGCCGAATACACAACTTCACCCTTATCATGTTTCAGCTGGCTGATTTCTTGATTCAACTCTTCATTCTCTTTGCGCAGCTCTTCCTTCTTTGCCCAAAGCTTGGTATACCTCGAGATATCAACATTTGTAGGCGGCTCGATGACTAAAGGATACAACGGTGCTTCAACAGGAAATGACAACGAAATGTCTTCAACCCTCTTTTGAATCCAATCCGAGTATGGATCATAAGCTTTACAATCTCCTTTGCCCAAAGAAAGCTTTCCCTTCTTGTGAATCTTATCCCACGCGTCCACGAATCGGGCCGAGATACACGGATCAGCTACACCTGTGAAGTACAGAGACTCCTGCATTTCCACTTCTTTCGGAGGTCCTTTCAAAGCATAACCGAGCTGTCTTACGGCAAGAGAAGGATTATAATTGATACCGCTTTTCCTCCCTATCAAAGGCACATTAGGAAAGCTACCACAACTGAAAATAAGCTCACGACCCAACAAGTCTTAATTGAACCAGGAAATATTCTTCTCTGTTAAACCCATAAGCCTCTTCGACCATTCAGATGAGTTCGCGGAAGTCACAAAAGCTCCAGAACGAGGAAGGTGATCAACAAACCACTTATACAACAACGACGCACAACAAGAAACCATCTTTCCTGTTCTTTTCTCGTTCTTGTAATGCACTGCATGATACAAGTCTCCTAGAAGAGTAGGCACGAGATTCTTGGAAGCAAAGACATGAAAAGCATCAAAATCCACAAAGTCAGGTATATTGGGAAACAACACAATGCCGTAAACACACAGAGCCAATATAGCACTGAAAACTACCCAATAACCTTTGTCAGCATACTCTCGGGCTTTGTCGACCAAGAAGGGCAAAGCAAATCCGGAAACTCCGTTTCTACTGACAACATGACCCACCAATTCAGAGGCGCTCAAGTAAAGAGCGACAGACAACTCCTCAAGATTAGGTTCTTCCTCGGAACTGAAGAAAGGCACTTTGTTCAGAATCGGAACACCCAAGATGTAAGCAAATTCTTCCAACGTAGGAACCAACACATAGTCCGGAAATGTGAAGCATCTCAGTGGAGGATCATAAAACTGCAACAAGGTATGAATAGCTCCATGCTCATAAGTCGTAAGCTTATGGACAAACTTCATAATTCCACCATACTATTCTCTAAAGCTGCAAGAACACCAGGCTCGGCTAAGGAAATCAGACCAAATAAAGGTCCCAACTCAGGTGCCGGAAACTTATACACAACAATCCTCTTTCTGCTAACTTCCATCTCTGAAGAAGACCAGTACCAGAATCAAGGGAAAGACGAGAACCTGTAACACACATAGACATGCAATGTTAAATGCAGAATGATATGCAAACGCACACATGGGATCAAGGTATCCAATGCTCAAATGTGCTGCTGTGCCGTTGACTGAATTCAACCAGAGCTCCGCTCTAATCAGAACACTGATATAACACACTGGATAGAACACTCAGGATCAAAATTCTGCACTAACGAGAAAACCATGATTGGTTGAAGGCCATGTTTCCTGAAAAAACCCATCCCTCTCACATGTGGGTTCTAGTCTTGAAAGGTACGACATCCTATGCGGGTGGTCAGCGTCACAGACTTTCGAAAAACGATGATACATTCACCGTTTCTGGTTTGGCATCATAGTCTAACGAAGCAGCCTCACTTAGCTGACTTCCCAAATGAACGGTCTCTAGAGTCGACAGTCTCTCTAAGTCAATATTCCCTCAACTGCACCAGATGCGCAGGATAGAATATTTCCAAAGAAAAACCTCGTCTGAATGTGAATTTCACGCGAGCTATTGCGCAGCCAGACGCCACACAAGGTCCCGCTAATCTCCACTATAATCCTATGTGTACACTCAAGCCCAGGTCTGACTTATCTCTCAATAAAACAACCCAACCCACAACACAGCAACAACAGAAATGCAATGCAATAATATACAACAGATAAAGTACATAAAACAAAATAACTTCACAAAAGTAAACACCCAAAGACGCAAACAGACAAGCGCTAGGAGTGACTCGCATAGGGAACCAAAGTCTCCAGCAGAGTCTCCAGCTGTCGCAACTGCGAAAAACACCCGGAAAAAACAGAAGAGTCACCACCTTTCGTTATTTATCCCAAAGAGAGGGAAAGGAAACTATCGGAAAAACCTGACGAAAAGGGAGAAGACAAGGTCATCGCAACCAAGTCCTGGGTTCGGGAGTCGGTTACGCAAGGGGAAGGTATTAGCACCCCTCACCTCCGTCGTACTCGACGGGATCCACACTTGTTGTCTATCTAAGGGTGTGTTTAAACTATCTACGATACAGGCTTATGGGACAAAAAGAAAAGAAAGAGAGACTCGGCAGAGCATCGCATCTCTGTGCCTACGTACTTTCATCTGGTATGAAAGATCAGAGTCAACGTAGTTTGGCTAGCTACGGAAGAAGGGGGAAGGTTGCTCGCCAAGACGTCGCGTCTTGTGCCTACGTACTTTCATCTGGTATGAAATATCAGAGCAGACGTAGTTCAGGCTTACACGAAACCACACGTTGATTAAACATTTTAATCGAGTAGGGTTAAACAACGATTCCAGCAGTTAGGGACGAAGCCTGTTTGCGGTAGAATTAAAGCTTAACAAAACTCTTTCTCTGAAAAAAGTTCCCGATTAATCCCGAAGGAAAAAAGGTTTGAATTTGTTTTGTGTTTTTTAGTGAAGTGAATTAATTCGGTTTGTGATTCACGTTGCACTAAAGACTATGACATGGAGGCGAATGCGTCGTATATCGCCCCCAAACCGGACGAATACTAAACATTCTAGATAAGCGAGAGGAGACCCCTCACTCATCATTCCCCATGTAGCTTAAGGCTCGTAGCGTGCAACATTTATCGCCTTTATTAAATGAATTAGCATGATTTTGAGGTGAGAAAATAGACGCACGGAAGGTCTAAGGGAAACTCGGCCCTAACGTTGTCATGCAAAGTGATCCTAAAGTTCGAATAAAAAGGGGAAACATCTACCCTAATGTTATCATACTTGGATTGAGCACCTAATGTCTCTCCTACTCCCATCCTAAACGGAGGGACTAAGAATCCTATGGGGATCATGGCAAGAAAGCACAAGAAGAACAAAGGAAGGATCAATCACAAGTAGATAAATGAAAACATGAAAAATGCACAATTAGAATGGTGGGAGGGAGGAAAAGTGTGTGGGGAAGCAACCGCCACAAGCGCGTCTCGACCTCAACAGCGATGCAAAAATGATGTAAACATGTGGAGAAAACAAGAGATGAAAGCATACGAACATGCAAACGAAAACTCAACTCGAACCACATACAAACATGCAAATAATTGAAATAATGATCATACATGGTAACAACATCATGATTAAACAACCATAAACAGTAGCAAACAGCCAAAGCAATTTAATTCTAATGCATCACACTAATGTATGATGATTCGAATCGAACCGGTACGCGAACATGCAAGAAAACAACAAAATATGGCATTCTGGCATACTGTTAATCGGTTAACACATGCTGTTAATCAGTTAACCTGTGTAAAACAACTGAACATCTGGAAATTCGTAGGTGTTAATCGGTTAACACCAGGCGTGAACCGGTTAACACCCTGAAAACTTTGAAAATTTTGAATATTTGAACTGGTTAACCAGTTAACCATATACGTTAACCGGTTAACACTATGCCAGAAGCAGAAAAACAGCAAACAAAACCACTTTCCAGCAAATAAGCACTTATCCGATCAATCGGATGATCGCATAATCACTTATTCACGAACTTAAACCAGAAAATCATGATTCAAACAACATATAAACAGATCAATCCAGCCATATCATGGATAAACCAAATCAAATCAATCCCAATTCAATCGAATATGAAGATTAACATGGGAAACATGAAAGTAAGCTTGAAAATTAAATCGGATCAGAAATCCAACCTACGAATCGGATAATTGATTCGGTAATTGTTGATTTGGGGGAAATTATGAAGGTTAGCTTGGCTTGCTTTGGAGTAAATCACTTAAATACTCTCTTGATGGGTTTGTGGATTGAAGGTTTGTTGATTTGGGGGAAGGACAAAGGTTTTTAGGGTTGAGGATGGAGATTTCAGGTGAGAGGAATGTTGCACCCCAAATTTTGACCCCTTAGATTCTCATTATCATTTTAGGAGCATACTCATGAACTGTCTAACCTTAATCCAGTGCAAGTCTGTTTTTGTCAAATTGCAGATAAATCAGGGTTTCGTGCAGTCAAAATCAAAACTTCAGGGTTTGTGATTAGTCAATGTTTTGGGCTCATTCAAATAATAAACAAGTTCAAGGATATTACATAATGTCAATTGAGAAGCCAATGTGAGGTTGTTACCCCAGAGTTTAGAGCAGTACAATTCAGAGCACCCGATTAGGGTTTTGGATCTGTAAAAGTCAATTGTAGTTTGACTTTGATGTTGGAAGGTGTTTAAATGGTGGGATTGTGATTCATGAAGTTCATATAGTCTAATAAAGTTCATCCAAGAAGTTTCAAAGTCTCAGGAGGTCCAGAATGTCAACAGGCGACTCGGTAATCATCGATCGGTCGTATAGTTGACCGAAAAGTCAACTCTCCAAATTTTATGAATTGGACTTCAAGTTGTGAAACAAAGTTGTTCCTTATGTCATATTGGACTTGCATACCAATTTTCATGACCATTGGATCAAGGATGAAGGAGTAATCGGGAAATCAGGAAATTAGGGTTTCGGAAAGGGCTAAACCATAACTCCTTAACCACGCATCTAATTGAGTTGGTTCAAAGCTCATTTGGAAGCTCTTGACAAGTCCTACAAAAGTCCCTAAGTGGTCCATGATCAGAAAATGCATAGATTTTGAGTTATGGTCAAATTCATTTCAAGAAGGGAAAAAGACTTGGGAAAATTTCACTTTTTAAGCTCATTTTTAGCAACTTTGGAGGGCTTTTTGGCCAAGTTACTTTGAGAAATTGAAACTCATGAAAGCATGAATGTTTTAGAGCTATGTGAGGGCTTTCTAAATTGTACTAGAACATCTCAAGAGGAGTTATGGGCAGAAAGTTACATGTGTTCAAAGTTAAGGGTTTCACGTAATAGTCCCATATTGGCCAAATCTTCAAAGTGACCTACTTCCTCAAAACTGCCAATTTTGGTTGATCCAACTTGTCATGTTTGACATATTAGATGTTTGGGGCATGAGAGAATAGAAAATTATGCAGAAGATAGAAAAAATCAAGAGTGTAGCTCATTGCCTTGCAAGTGGGCAAGTTGCATTCCAAGTTGAAATTTCAAAGCATGAGGTGGAAAGTGAACTGCACCAGCCCCTCCCCTAGTGCTTCTAGCCTGCTAACAACATCATAAGACTCAGTAGAACCATTGACAAATGAAGCCTTGGACAGAGCCAATAGAAAACCCTCCAAGGGAGGTTTTCTCAAAATATCTCCAAACCTTACTTCATGATGAAGCAATCTCACCAAGCAAGCTCCTCACCCCATTTTCCTATAAAAGAAGGGTGTCTTCACCTCATTTAGAACACAACACATCTGCTAAAAACCATAAAGAACTTCTGTCATCACTCTTCCACACCTTTGCATCAATTTCTCAAAATCACAAAATCCACAAAAACCCCAAAATCTGTCTTGGAGAGAATTCTGCCCAAACTCTATTCTACCCTTTCAAAACTTCAACCACCTATCACACAACTTCTAAATGACATATAGAAGGTGTATAATCCATTGAACCATCAAGAAACCTCAAAAATCAAAAAGTCAAACTTGTTCCCACACTACTTTGACCAAAAGCCATCAAACTTGCCATATTTCATTCCATTCAGTTTCTTGCCCTTCCAAGCATCCTAACACCTCACCAATGACATTTCTCAACTGTCCAAGCTTCTAGCAATCATTGGAGACTCATATTTTCTCATTTAACATCATAAGTGTATTGTTGCTTAAAAGTGAAGTTAAAGTTCAAGGCCAAAAAGTGAAGTAGAGATCTCTGGTTTTCTCAACTGTTCTAGCTTGCTTAAAAGGGTCATCAAGAGGTACGTAACTGATCCTTATTGACTTTTGCACCAATTTTCATGAGTTTTCATTTTGAGCATTTTGGTTAACTTTTTGAACTATGAACATTGTGTGCCTTTCATGATGTTTTTTTTTTTTTTTGAATGTTGAGGTGGTCATCATGTGTGTTAAACTTAAATCTGTCAACTCTTAAAGCTTGATTATTTTGATTCTATAGTAGACTGCCAATACAATTTTGTTAATTCCTATTTTGCTTGTTTTCATAATGAGTGTTGTTTGATTTTTGAAGCTTGTTACCTTTTGTATTCATGAGTGCTATACTTGTTTGGCCTCAATTTGTTACTAGTGTGTACATGTAGTAACTGAGCATATTGATTGAGGCTCTTAAAGCCTTTTAGCAGCTGTAAGCATAATGCTCCACTGATTTTGTGAGGCTGCCACAATAGGTTTTGTGTATAACAGCATGACTAGGGCAGGTTAAGGACATTACTTACACCTTAGTAGTAGGTATGATAGATAGGCTTAGGTTTTGCTTTGCATACTATCAAGTTTGATTACCAAGACCATTGCTATGTGTGTGGTTTAAATGCCAACATTTTACATGAGGGCTGGCTGTTGGAATTTTGGTGTGAATCATGTTCAAAATATCTTATGTAACAGCTGATGCAATAATTGTAATCCATGTGCTGTTTCTGATAAGACTTGGTTTTGTATTACCTTCTAAGCTTGTGTATCATGAACCTTGCATAGGCACTTCCTTCTGTTTAGCCTAAAACATGGATTGACTGGTTTTTTTACCTTTGAACTTACAACAAAACCTGCTACTGTCAAGTTGCTGTTGGCAGTTTTGTTGACATCAAAACCTGTTTGTGTTAGAATGTTTTGTAGAGCATGAGTGTGAGGACTACCTAGACAGTTTGATAAAGTCTTCTTGGATTTGTCCGCTTGGGTGCATGATGTTTTCCATCTATGTATATGTGAAACTGGTTTGAGTAGCATTACTAGGCATTTCATCAAATTCATCACTTAACCCATAGGCTTTTCCTTACACAAGTCTGTTTTACATTAAGATCCTGATTGAAACACTTCACATACATTATTTGAGACTTGTTGATAAAGACCTTTTGCATTAAAATGATCTGCTGCAAGATTCACACACTGTCACCAAAAGCACTTTTTTTTTCAAAACATCACCAAGCCATTAAAATGCTATTTTTCCACACAAACTGTTTGGCATCAAAGTTCATATTCTAACACTTTATATTCATCATTTAGAATGTGTTAACATCATCACTTGGCTTTAAAACTGCTGTCATGAATCTCTCATTTTCTAAGTGCATTGTTTCACCAAAAACTTGCATTTTCATAAGCAACTTTCACATCAGTCAACTTGAGGTCTTGTTTTATGTTCAAATGCATTCAATGATGTGTATATGTGATGTATATGTGTTTATTCACCTGCCTTGGGCCTGACTAACAGCTGTCACAAAACTTCACGCCTCAAATGCACTTTAAGCATCACACAAGCATGAACATGCCATTTTGCATATCTGTTGAATTTTAATTATACTAAATGTTGAGTTTCATCAAATGCATTTTTTGAAACATGTCCATGTTCTTTCTTGAGTAAAACAACACTTGATTTGAGAGGTGAGGTTCAAAATGCATCACATAACATACAAATGCAGCAGCTGTCGAATTTTTCACTAGGTTGGGAATTTTCAAAAATCACCACCACCATCATCTTCCTTGTTTGATTCTACCCCAGATGTATATAAATTTTGTCTCGTTTCGATAAACGGTTAGGAAGTTACGGCACAAAACGTATTTGCATTGTTTATGTGTTTTAACACCAACTGTCATCATGCTTGCTCATCATTCTTTGCCAATTTTGCATCTCATATACCATATAATCACACAACCTGATTTGTGCACCTTTCACTACACAAACTCCCTCCATAGCATCATTATATCATGTTTATATGTTTGATTTGCTTTGAAACTATGTGAAACAAACTGTCCATTTGAAAGTGCATTCTTTCCTCATTCTTGCATTTCAACATGCCACTTGCCATTTCTGCATGAACCAAGTTAATTTGAGTTGATAATATCCTTGAGAATCATGTTTGAATGCTGTGTATGTGCTTAGCATGGTTTAAGAGTGTTTGAATTGTTTGGAAAATCTCAAAATGCACCTCATTTCATCAACATACAGCAGCTATCGTTTTTTTTAAAAGGATGAGAATTTCAGAAAATTAATACCACCATCATGTTCCTCGTATTTTTCTAGTCAAGATACATATAAATTTTGTCTCATTTGGATAAGCGACGAGAAAGTTACGATACAAAACGTATTTGGTTTTGTTGTGTGTTTTTTGCCCAGCCATGAATTCATTTACCCTTATTATTTTAAGGGGTGGCTTATACAAACGGATGTACAGCCACCCCAGTGATAAGACCATGCGCCTTTCATGCCTAGATCCTGAGTTCGACCCTTGAGGAGGGCAACTCTTTTTCTTTTTTTGCTATTTTTTGCCAAAACTTTGAAAATTTGTATCTCATTCGTTTTTTATCGTTTTTCGTCCGTTCTTTTTCTATTGTGTTCATATTTATGGCTACTTTAATGCCATGTTTTTATTTTTCATGTTTGCATTTTTTATCACTTAATTTGAATATGCGTAAGTTGTGCGCATTTCGCGATTGTTTGTGTAATTGCAGATGAATTTCTAAGTAGTTCCTTTCAATATTTTCTTGAAATTTGTTTGAATACATGTCCATACATGTTAGTTAACATGCTAGGATTTGTTTCTTGGTTGTTACCATTTTTATCTGTTGATTTTCATTAAGTGCGAACTGTCGTCACAATATCGATCTTTTTCATCTGTTAACTGTTATCATCATGTTTCATCCTCATCTTTTCTTATTGTTGTTTAAATTGGTTGTCACCATGAACATGCTTTACATTGATTATTATCTTGTTTAGCATTTATTTTCTTTTGTCCCCACGCGACGAAACTCGTTAAATTCTCGTCCGAATCGCTTCCCCAGTTCCCCTCCAAAGGAAGGTCTATCCACTTGACCCTCAATGTCATGGATAATTTATTCACCCTCTCTTGACTTTGTTAAGTCGCTTTACCCCTAGCTTAGAAGCCTTTAGACTTTGATTTGAGTCTAAGAAACCCACTTGTACTAGGAGCGTTCTTCAACTAGAACCCTAGGAAAGAGTTCGTCAACTCTGTGTAAGAATCATTGTTATGATTTCTTACTTTCCCCTTTTACTACAACTTAGATTAGGGAGTTTTGTCAAACTCCACACAAACATTGTCATGTTTGTTCCCCCTTTGAATCTTGATCGTCATCAAGTGTTCTTTTCCCTCGTGAGGTGAACTACGATTGCTCTGATTCTATCCTAGTCAGGATACGTAGGAAGAATATGCGACGCCTTTGCAAGCAAACTTAGTGTATATAACGTTAGGTTTCAACTCATATCTTTTCCCAATCCAGAGCACAATTTACAAACTTAGCAATCAATCAAACAAAAGGTTCCTGTAGAGTACTACAAATATTTAGGGTGCTAATACCTTCCCTAGATATAACTAACCCCTGATCCCCGAATCTCTTAAGCGTTGTCGTTACATCGCGAAAAAGGTTTTTCTCTCTTTAGACCTATCCTTTGGATAAAATAAAGTCCGGTTGTAAAAGAAATAAGATTCAAGTTAATTAATAGCTTGATATCCAATTTTCACCGCAACAGAAATGGCGACTTCACTGGGGAGATCTTTATTTTGAGGGTTTAGCCTATCTTGTTTGAATACTTGCTTATTTGTGAATACTTGTAAATATGTACATATGTGCTCTGTTGGTTCTTAGGAATTTTGAATGGTGAGACAACACTATACCCGTGTTTAAGCGTACTTATGATAGGACGGTGGTATATTCAAGGAGACTTATAGGGAGTTGATTCCCGACCAAGTTGACTTGAGAAAACCACCACTCAGTAGAGGCCCTTCTGAGAGTTAGTATTGTTGATCGAGTATTCGTGAAAACAGTGCTACTTTCTACATGGGAGCCCGTGATACTGATGACCTTTGGATTACCTTTTCCCCCACTATGGCTTTATTAGGATGTAGTGCAATGACTATAAGGAAGTAATTTCAAAGTAGTTAATACGCGATACTACACTTGGACGAGACTCTCTTGAGAATATTATCGACCACCAAGTATTTGGGAAATTGATAATATCCGAAAGATGGGTCGAGGACTCCGGGAACTCTTTTAGAACCTTGTTCTGCAGTTGTGGAAACCTTTGTACATACCTTTAAGGTGGGTAGACCTTGACTCCTTGCTCATATTCTCCAAACCAAAATCTTTATTTGTTTATCCATGTGTATATGTGAATCTGTGCTTACCTGTGTTTGTGCATTCATGCATTCATGAACATCATATCATAAAAGTTTCATGGAACTCAGATCTCTTGTTTGTAAACATTAGGATCATCATGGATAGTGGAAAAAAGAAAACCATGAAGTACACTTACAAAAGTCCTAACTTGGTTGACATAGAGAGATTGAGCACCTTGATAACAGATACAGAAGGATTCAAGAGCAGGTACGGGAACTTATTGTCATTGTTGAGGGTAAAAAGGAAGATGGATCTGGGACTTCTCTCCACACTCCTCCAGTTTTATGATCCACTCTATCATTGTTTCACTTTTCCTGATTATCAGCTGGTACCTACACTTGAGGAATATTCTTGCTTGATTGGTTTACCTATTCTTGAAGATTCTCCTTTTCCAATCATGGAGAAGGACCTTAAGGAAGAAGAAATTGCTAAAGCTACGCGTTTGGGATTGGTAGATATTCAGAAAAATATGGTTACTAAGGGAGGAGTCTTTGGTTTGACTGCTGAGTTCTTGGTTGGAAAAGCACAATACTACGCTGATCATTTGAGTATGGATGCATTTGAAGCCATCTTTGCCTTGCTCCTTTATGGAATATTCTTGTTTCCAAGTTTTGATAATTTTGTGGATCTCAACGCCATCAAAATTTTTTTGAAGAAAAACCCTGTGCCTACTTTACTCGCTGACGCATATCATTCTGTTCACTTGAGAAATCTGCATAAAGGAGGAATGATTGTCTGTTGTGTTCCTTTGTTATATAAGTGGTTTATTTCTCACTTACCTAAGGCTCATGCTTTTTGGAAGGAAGGTTGGTGGTCTCAGAAGGTTATGGCTCTTACTCACTCTGACATTGATTGGTACAACCGTAGTTACGATGGGATAAAAATCATTGACAGTTGTGGAAGCTTTGGTAACATACCTCTTCTAGGTACAAATGGAGGAATCATTTATAGCCCTGTTCTCGCTCGCCGTCAACTTGGATATCCTTTGAAGGACAAACCAAACAGCTTCCATGTGGAGAATATTTTCTTTAAAGGAGAATCAGAACTGAAGGGGGAAATTCTAAAAGCTTGGGGACATGTACACAAGAAAGGAAAGGAAGCCTTAGGGAAACCTAATTGCGTCTCTCTCGAGCCTTATCTCCAATGGGTCCGAAAGAGAGCTATTCAGCTGAAGATGCCTTATTCTCAGCAGAAACCCATGGCTTTAGAGGAAGAGCACACAATGATCTTCATGTCTGAAGAGGAGAAGTTAAAAGTTGCTCTGAGGAAATCACAACAAACTGAAGTAGCCTGGAAATATAAGTACCAAGTAGCCGTGGAAGAGAATGAGGAACTCCGTAGACAACTGCAGGTGAAAGATGAAGAAATGGTTGCTTATAAGAAGAGGAAGACACAAGAAAGCTTACCTTCTTCCAGCTCTCATCCAACTCCATGGAAACTGGTCGTGGACAAACTCGTTCTCGAGAAGAATCAGATGGAAGAAGAAATCAAGAAACTCAAAGCAAAAGAAGACTTCTATTTAGAATACTGTCAGCCTTATATTTAGGACTTTTGTAAAATGTACTAGATATTTTGTAATCCAAATCTTGAAAATCAATGAAATGAAATGATGTTTTGATCTGAGTTCCATGAAACCTTTGCATTTGCATTTTCATTAATTAATCATTCAAGGAACTAAAGATTGTTTTGCAGATGGATTCTGGAAAGAAAGAAGAGGTTGTGTTCCGAAGACCAGGATTGGAGAACTTGAAGAAACTGGTAAGTTTAGTAGAAGACCCCGAGGCATTCAGAGAAAGACATGGGAACATGCTGTCGTTGCTAGAAGTTCAAGTGTATGAAGAGATGTTATCCACACTCGTGCAATTCTATGATTCAACCTATCATTGTTTCATGTTTCCGGATTATCAGTTTCTACCAACTTTGGAAGAGTATTCCGCCCTGATGGGAGTAGGCGTTACTCCTAGCCCATTTTCTGGAAGGGAGGGGACTCCTAATGAAAGAGCAATTGCAGAGGCCGCGTATTTGGAGTTGGACGAAGTACGATCTCATATGGGTGCTAAAGGAGGGTTGTATGGATTTTCAGCTATGTTCCTATATGAAAAAGCTCAGAGCTATGCCTTGTCAAAGAATATTGAAGCATTTGAGGCCATCCTGGTTTTACTCATTTACAGACTATTTCTGTTCCCAACTACTAGTGATTTTGTGGACGCAAATGCGATCAATCTTTTCTTGATCAAAAATCCTGTACCTACCTTGCTGGCTGACACTTACTTTACCCTCCACCGAAGGAACCGTTATGGAGTTGGATGAATTGAATGTTGCACCGTTCTCCTGCACAAGTGGTTTATTTCGCACTTGTCAGAAACTCCAGCCATCTGGGATAAGCAAAATGGGCTCTCATGGACAGAAAAGCTGCTATTGCTCAAACACTCAGATATTAAGTGGTATGATCCTATGTATGGAGGAATTGCCATGATCCAAAGCTGTGGAGATTTCCCGAATGTACCACTCATCAATGTCAATGGTTGCATCAGCTATAATCCTATTCTGGCTCGTCGACAGTTGGGGAACCCCATGGAAGATGAACCAGATCCAGACTTTTTGAGAAGATTTTACTTGGAAGAAGGGAAGAATCCCGCTTATAGGGCTCGAATTGTGTATGCTTGGCGTTATGTCCACACGAGGGGAGTAACTGCCTTAGGTTACCATGACACTACTGTTTCAGAATCTTACCTATCATGGGTAAGAGAAGCGACAGTGAAGATGTTCTATACTCGCTTTGAGCCTGACTCACCCAAGCCTACTCTCGTAGAAGAATTGAAATCTGCTTTGGCAAAAGCTGAGAAAGAAGGAAAAACTTGGAGAGATAAGTATTTCAAGGCTATACAAGAGAAGGAAGAGCTTCAAGAATTGATCCGTCAAGGTGGGAAGAGAAGTCAGCCAGAAGACGAAGGGCCATCCAACCAGAAGATTTAGAATCCTTTTGCTTTCTATTTCATTTCATCATGTATTTTGTATTAAAGACTTGTATTTCAGTTCCAGATTTGTTGTTGTAAAACTTTCAATTGTTAATCTATGAAGACTTTGAATTTGCTTATCTCCCCATTGTTATAATTTTTGCAAATATTTCTTTGGATTCCTTGAATGATTAATTTTGCATTGTTACATTTTACATTCATAAGCATTGCATGTGCATGTTCTTGAGTTGTGTCTCATCTCACTGTCTTGTCTCTAGAAAGAATCACATTGAATCCTCTGCACCGATACAACACCCGAGCCCAAGCTCGCCTAAAAATGGAAGAACAGAATTTAGATGTGGACAGAATTGATAATGAACTCGGAGAGCTACGAGGAGGCATGGGACAGACCAGGGAAGCCTTACAAGTCATTCGTGCAATGTTGGACACTCAAGCCACTGTTGTTTCTGAGATCACTAGCATAGCTGCAGAGCCGATCCCAACGGCAGTCACTGTCGCAAATGTTCCACCATATGGGTTGCCACCAGGCTTTGTACCCCACCAATAGTCAATCAACAAGCAGTTCCTTTAGGGCCAGAAGTTCCTCAAGCGATCCCTACTTACACTCAGCCTGCTGTTCAGGTTCAAGCGCGCCCTGTGTTCCACAATCCTCCACCCGTGTATGAAGGTCTTGATGGGTATGAAGAAGAGAGTGGGTTACATGACAAATTGAAAGAAAGTGTTGAAACTATAGGAAGAAAGGTCCGAGCAATGGAAGGGAACGATATCATTGGTACGGATGCCAGAGATATGTGTCTAGTATCCGGATTGGTGATTCCACCCAAGTTTAAAGTCCCAAATTTTGATCAATATTCTGGTGCAACCTGTCCTCGCACACATCTAATCATGTATTATCGAAGAATGGCTACACACGTTGAAGACGACAAGTTAATGATCCACTGTTTTCAAGATAGTTTGAAAGGGGCTCCAGCCAAGTGATATTTAAGTTTAGACCAATCAAGGATTCACAATTTCCAAGACCTGGCTGACGCTTTTATGAAGCACTATAAGTACAACATGGATATGGCCCCGGATAGAAGATAATTGTTAAGCATGTCACAGAAAAGTACAGAATCGTTTAAAGAGTACGCGCAACGGTGGAGAGAGACATCATCTCAGGTGGAACCTCCTCTGAGTGAAAAAGAATTAACAGACTGGTTTGTTGACACAGTAAGACCAGAGTTTTATGAAAAAATGATCAGTAGTGTGTCTGCAAGTTTTTCTAATATCGTAGCCGTGGGAGTAAGAGTAGAGTTGGGAATGAAGAGCGGGAAGGTAGCCAGCAGTACCAGCAGTTCCAGTAACAGCAATGTCAAAAAGGTTAGTAGTGGTTTTCACAAAAAGAGAGAAGGTGAGACAAATGTAGTAATGGGAAGAAGGAATCGTATTTTGAGACCACCGTATCAGCATTACCAGCAGCCTCAACAAGGGTTTTTCCAGCAAGTTCAACCAAATTATGCTCAGCAAATTCAGCAACAGCGACCAGTATATCCGGTATAGTATGCTCAACAACAATATGTGGCAGCTGTAGCCCCAACATTTAACCATCCTGTCCCAAGTTATCAGTCAGGTCAAGCCAGCACCCGCATATCAACCAAATCAACAAGGGTATCAACGAGCGCCCAACGCTCCACCCTATCAACAAAACCATCAGCAGAGAGTTCAACAACCCAAACAAAATTATCAAAACCGGAGGCCAACCACAAAACCTCCACTTCCACAAATACCAATGACATACACAGAATTATACCCTTCTTTAGTTCACCAAGGTTTGATAACAATAAGACCACTGAATCCAGATACAACATCTCCCCATTACAACCCAAATGCTCACTGTGCTTTTCACGAGGGTGCCGCTGGTCACGACCTAGAGGGGTGCTTTGCTTTGAAACATCTTGTGAGAGAATTGATGGAGAAGAAAATCTTGTCTTTTGATGATGTACCACCAAATGTTAAAAGTAATCCACTACCAAATCACGGAGGGGTCAATGCAATAGAAGGGTCAGATGAGAAGATAATTGATGATGTGACGAGGGTCAAAACGCCGTTGACAACATTACACGAGAAGTTGTCAAAAGTAGGGCTGTTTGAAAGCATTCATAATAACTGTGAAAAATGTTCTGTTGATTCTAATGGGTGTGATGTGATACGAAAGGATATACAAAGATTAATGAATGAGGGGATATTGCAGGTATGTAGTCCAGTAAGGAAAGAAGAAGTTTCTCTGATTGATCCCGTTTTTGATCTGTCCAAGAAAAGAGAGAAAGTTCCAGTATTCAACAAAAGTGTGAAGCCTATCTTCAACAAAACTGCTAATGGTCAGCCTCGACCAATTGTGATCCAAAAACCAAGACCATTTCCTTATGATAACACAAGGGCCGTTCCGTGGAAATACGACGTGACCGTGATAGACCAAGAATCAAGAAGGGTTGTTCAGACAGATGAGCAGATGGACGTAACAAACATTGCAGGCACTAGCAAAATGACCCGTAGTGGTCGGATCTATCAACCGAAAGTGGCAGTAGCTATTCCCAAAGAAGTTACTCCCGCCCCAATAACCAAAGAAAAAGAAACTCCGAGCACAGAAGAAGGAAATGATGAGGAATTTTTGAGAATTATTCGAAGAAGTGATTACAAAGTGATAGATCAGCTTCATCAGACGCCATCAAAAATATCAATCTTATCACTCTTGATAAATTCTCCGGCTCACAGGGAAGCATTACAAAAAGTATTGAGACAGGCCCATGTAACGAAAGACATTTCTCTCGGTCAGTTTGATTCGGTAGTGGCCAACATCACAACATGCAACACGTTGAGTTTCAGTGATGCTGAATTGCCAAAAGAAAGACGTAATCATAACCGTGCACTGCACATCTCTATCAAATGCCAAGAAGACACTCTGGCCCGAGTACTGGTCGACACAGGATCCTCATTAAATGTACTACCCGCAAGGTCACTCGCCAGATTAACATATGCACGAGCAGAGATGAAGCCAACATCATTAATTGTAAAAGCTTTCGACGGTTCGATAAGAACAGTTATTGGTGAAGTAGAGTTACCAATTTTGGTGGGACCCCATGAATTCAACATTGTGTTTTAAGTGATGGACATTAATCCGGCTTACAGTTGTTTATTAGGACGTCCTTGGATCCATGAAGCTGGGGCAGTGACTTCCACCCTGCATCAGAGAATGAAGTTCGTGGTAAATGATAAACTGGTAATTGTACATGGTGAAGAAGAACTAATGGTTAGCAATCTGTCATCATTTCGGTACATTGAAGCAGATGAAAACGCACTAGAGACTTCGTTTCAGGCACTGGAAATAGCCAATGCAATGATATTAGAGGAAACGGTGGTGAAGAGTGGTCCGTCCTTTACGTCCGCTCAGAGCGTCAAGTCGACACTAGAAGAAGGCATTCCTGCAGGTTGGGGAGAGATTATCGAAGTCAAACCAAAGATGGATCGCCAGGGGTTGGGTTACAAACCAACTCATGATGAAGCACCAACACATGACAAAGGGCGTCCGGAGACTATACAAGAAGTATTCATCAGCGGAGGTTTCCAAGTCAGTGTCGTGGAAGAAGATTTTAAAAATGAAGACCTGGAGCATTTAGTATATCATTGCAACACTGCCTTGAGCAACTGGGAAGCTATTGAGATTCCTTTCGTTTTTCCTGAGTCAAAGTAATTTGTTTGTCTTTCTTTTCTTTTGTTTTAAATCTTCGTAGCCATGCCCACGGCTATAGAAATGTTTTGTAAGGGCCCCATGCTTTCAAAGATATCAATGAGAAAATGAACTATTTTGTTAATTCCTTTGTGTTATTTCCTTTACTGCTTTTGCTTTCATTTTAAAACGAAAAATGGCAATCTTAAAAAACCAAAACATTCTTTCTCTGTTATGTGCGGCATTTATCTTTGTATGTTTTAATAAAATTAAACCATTCCCACCTGCAGCAATGTTCAAAACCCCATTGAATCTTGTGACCATGCATTTCCTCCTGACCTTGATTCACCAATTTACCAAGCTGAAGACGAGGACAGAGACTTTGAAATTCCTGATGAACTGGTAAGATTGGCCCAAAAAGAGGATGCAGAGCTTCACCCCTATAAGGAACAGGTAGAAGTTATCAACCTTGGTACCGAAGAAGATAGGAAAGAGGTCAAAATTGGGGCAATTCTAGTGGTAGAAGTCAAGCAGCAACTAGAAGAACTCTTGAAAGAATATGTGGATGTATTTGCTTGGTCCTACCAGGATATGCCGGGTCTAGACACTGATATAGTAGTTCACAAATTACCACTTCGACCAGAATGCCCACCGGTTAAGCAAAAGCTCCGAAGAACCAGACCCGACATGGCTCTTAAAATTCGGGACGAGGTGAAAAAACAGATAGATGCAGGTTTCTTAGCAGTCTCCAAATACCCTGAGTGGGTAGCCAACATTGTTCCTGTGCCGAAGAAAGATGGGAAAGTTAGGATGTGCGTAGATTATCGAGATCTGAATAAAGCCAGTCCAAAGGATGATTTTCCGTTGCCACATATTGACACCCTAGTAGATAATACAACCCGTTTTGAAGTATTCTCTTTTATGGATGGTTTCTCCGGGTACAATCAAATCAAAATGGACCCAGATGACATGGAGAAGACTACATTCATCACTCCTTGAGGGACCTATTGTTACAAAGTTATGCCGTTTGGGTTAAAAAACGCAGGTGCTACGTATCAAAGGGCCATGGTAACTTTATTTCATGATATGATGCACAAGGAGATAGAGGTATATGTTGATGATATGATAGCCTAATCTCAAAACGAGGAGGATCAGTTGGAACATCTTTTGAAATTGTTTAAGAGACTCAGAAAATATCAATTGAGACTGAATCCAGCCAAGTGTACCTTCGGGGTAAGATCTGGGAAATTACTCGGTTTCATTGTCAGCCATCGAGGGATTGAAGTAGATCCAGACAAAGTCCGAGCCATTCAAGACATGCCAGCTCTACAAACAAAAAAGCAAGTCAGAGGTTTTCTTGGAAGACTGAACTACATATCCAGATTTATTTCCAATATGACTCTTACTTGCGAGCCCATTTTCAAATTGTTACGCAAAGACCAAACGGTTGTTTGGAATTCCGATTGTCAGCAAGCATTTGATAAAATCAAAGGTTACCTACAAGAGCCTCCAATCTTAATACCTCTGGTTCCAGGAAGACCTCTCTTCATGTATTTAACAGTGCTTGAGAATTCAATGGGTTGTGTGTTAGGCCAGCAGGACGAATCTGGACGAAAAGAACATACGATCTATTATTTGAGTAAGAAGTTTACTGATTGTGAAAGCAGATATTCACTTTTGGAGAAAACTTGTTGTGCTTTGGCATGGGCGGCCAAACGTTTGAGGAAGTACATGATTTTCCATACCACTTTGTTGATTTCAAAAATGGATCCAATAAAATATATTTTTGAGAAGCCTGCTCAGACTGGAAGGCTCGCCCATTGGCATATGTTGTTATCTGAATATGACATCCAGTACGTAGCTCAGAAGTCTATTAAGGGTAGTGTTTTGTCAGAATATCTTGCAGATCGACCAGTGGAAGATTATGAGCCTCTCAAATTTGATTTCCCAGATGAGGACATTATGTTGGTAAAAGATTGTGAAGAGCCAAGTTCTGATGAGATTCCGCCGAAAGGTCTTTGGTGGAAAATGATGTTCGATGGTTCCTCCAACTACAGTGGGTATGGTGTAGGCGCCATTTTAATGAATCCGGAAGGTGGTTACACCCCATTCACAGCCAGGTTGGATTTTGACTGTACAAACAATACCACTGAATATGAAGCTTGCATTCTCGGCCTCGAGGCAGCTATTGACCTCAAAATCAAACTTCTTGAAGTCAGTGGGGATTCGGCTTTGGTTATTTATCAGGTTACTGGAGAATGGGAAACTAGACATGAAAACTTGATTCCTTATAGAGCCTATATTGTCAAAATGATGGAATATTTCGATGAAATCACTTTCAAGCATGTCCCGAGATCTGAAAATCACATTGCCGATGCCCTAGCCATGCTAGCCTCGATGTGGAAAGTCAGGGATGTCAATGATGCCACTCTCATCAGAATTGAACGCAAGACTGAGCCCGCCTACTGTCAAATGATTGAAGAAGAGACTGATGATAAACCATGGTTCTATGACATAAAGAATTACCTGTTGAAACAAGAGTACCCAGCAGATGCTACGTCACTCGACAAGAAAACTCTGAGATGACTAGTATCCAAGTTCTTTCTCAGCAATGATGTGCTTTACAAAAGAAATCATGATATGGTCCTGCTTAGATGTGTTGACCGACGAGAAGTAGAGTTGTTAATGCAAGATGTTCACGAAGGAATGTTCGGTACTCATGCAAATGGATATGCTATGTCTAAAAGGATTTTGAGGGCTGGTTACTACTGGTTGACCTTGGAAACTGATTGTATTCAATATGCCAGAAAGTGTCATAAATGTCAGATTTATGCAGACAAGATGCATGTACCTCCAACGTTGCTAAATTTGTTGTCATCACCATGGCCTTTTTCTATGTGGGGCATCGATATGATTGGGGCAATTGAACCAAAAGCTTCTAATGGACACCGATTTATTCTGGTTGCTATTGACTATTTCACGAAGTGGGTTGAAGCTACATCCTATACTAATGTTACTCGACAAGTGGTGGCCCGTTTTATAAAAAAGGAAATTATCTGTCGTTACGGGATTCCAAGCCGAATCATAACGGACAATGGTACCCATTTGAACAACAAAGTCATGAAAGAGTTGTGCGATGACTTCAAAATTGAACATCACAATTCTTCTCCCTATCGTCCCAAAAGAATGGAGCAGTAGAAGCTGCAAATAAAAACATCAAAAAGATCCTGCAGAAGATGGTGAAAACTTACAAAGATTGGCATGAGATGCTGCCATTCACCTTGCATGGATACAAAACGTCCGTCCGCATTTCAACAGGGGCAACCCCGTTTTCTTTGGTATATGGAATGAATGCGGTACTTCTTATTGAGGTCGAAATACCGCCTTTAAGAGTCATAATGGAAACTAAGCTTGAAGAAGCAGAATGGGTAAGAGAAAGGTTTGATCAGCTGAATCTTATCGATGAAAAGCGCATGTCTGCAATGTGTCATGGTCAGTTATATTAGAAGAGGATCAAGAGAGCTTTTGACAAGAAAGTTCGTGTCCGAGAATTATGCGAAGGGGAGCTTGTACTCAAAAAGATCTTACCAGTTCACAAGGACGCCCGAGGGAAGTGGATGCCTAATTATGATGGCCCGTTTGTTGTAAAAACAGTATTCTCAGGAGGTTCACTAATTCTCACAACTATGGACGGGGAGCAGCTTACTCACCCAGTGAATTCTGATGCAGTCCGAAAATATTACGCCTTTAAAAGAAGAACCCGATAAACCGAAAACTCAAAAGAACGGCTTATGCAAAAGTTAGGGTTAAAGAAAAAAGAAGAAAAAGGAAAAAGGAGAAAAATAAAAGCTCGCTAAGTTGAAAACCTGAAAGGGCGGCTTAGGCAAAAATGAGCGTCCCGGTGGATTGAAAACCCGAAGGGGCGATCCAGGCAAAAGTTAGGGACAAAGGCGTTTCACTGCATCAGAAGAGTTGTCACTACTTCAAAAGGTTGTCACCATTGCAGAAGATTGAACAGGAGATCCACTTCCAACTGCTCTCGTCGGAAGCAAGGATTTGGGGAATTTTAGTCTTTAGGAATGGATGGCCATGGGATTCAATGTAACCTTATCCATGTTGCCATTTTTCACTTGTAAAATCTCCATGGAATTTTGTCATTTGCAAAATTTCATTCTTGAATAAAATCAGTGTTGAGCCATTCTTTCCTTTGCAAAAATTATCTTTTCCTTTATTTTCTTGTTATGCAAAATATTATTCGTTGATCAAACGATAGTTTTTGAAAGCATTAGGGTCAAATTATTTGAATAAAACTTGAAAAGATTGACAAACGTAAAAAACTCCAGCTCATGGAAAGTCAAGGAAAATCATACTTCCCCGAAACCTCAGGGTAGCGAAGGCTTTGATATGCAATCCGATTACATTCCCCATTGAAATGTAAATAGGTCGAACTACCGATTCTCCTTTGGTCATGTGTAGGTGTCAAACCTGGAAGACTGTTTTCTCAAGGAACCTCTTATGATGATATAAGGACTGGTCCCCAGTAGAAGATTTCTGAGCATTGTGTTTTGAATTTACTTTGTCATCTCTGAATAACTTGTTTAAAAGTTCTGTTCCCCTATTGAGAGTGGATCTATTTGTCAAAGACTGCGTACACCTTTTCAGCCAGGGTTCAGTGTGATTCATTTGGTCTCTCGAGTTCAGTATGCCATCTTCTGGTTCCCCGTGAATGTCTAAATCACTGCTAGCGAAATTCTGTTTAGAGTCCTGTTGAAACGAGCATTATTTTAAAAGCCAATCGTCATTGGTATTCTCTTGGGTCGTTACCCTATTTTCCTTTGAACCAGTCGTAACTGGCGTTGTCTTAAATTCCACTCGTCGGTATCCTTGTTTCGGTCATCACCACCTTTTTTCCTTTAAATTCCCCAGTCGTAACTGGTTGTGTTCGACATCCAATCGTCATTGGTATCCTTTTGGGTCGTTACCCTATCTTTTTCTTTGAACCAGTCGTAACTGGCGTTGTCTTAACCCCACTCGTTATTACCTTTTGGTTCGGTTGTTGCCAACCTTTCCCTCTGAAGTCTAGTCGTCACTAGCAAATCCCCTGTGAAATCTAGTCGTTACTAAGTGATTTCCGTTTAAAGTCCAGTCGTAATTGGCAGATGTTCGAAACCCCAATTATCATTAGTATCTTGTTGGTCGTTACCAACCTTCCCCATGGAAGTCCAGTCGTAACTGGCGTTACTTGAAATCCAATCGTTATTGGTATATTTTGGTTTGGTTGTTACCAACTTCCCCAGCTAAAGCCTAGTAGCTTGTTAGCATTCTCACATGTTTTGGTCATCACCATGTTTTCTTTTGAAGACCAGTCGTAACTGGCATCGCCTAAAAATCCAATCGTCATTGGTACCCTGACTTGGTCGTCACCATATGCTCCTTTAAGTCCAGTAGTTACTGGCATTACTTGAAATTTGGTCGTCACCAATTTCCCAGTCGAAGTCCTGCATTATCGATTGGATTTAAAATTCCATTTGTTGTTATCTCAGGTTGGTCGTTACCATTACCTCCAGGAAGTCTAGTGGTTACTATCACTGCCTAAGTCATCTGTTTAAAACTGGGTGACATCATTATCCCCAGTGAAACCTTTCCCCCAGACAAGTCTCGGAGATCTAGTTGTCACTAGTATTTCCCATCATGTTTTGTCCTTGTTTCTTGTCCATTCCTGAAGATCCCGTTTGAACTCTTCACTATAGGAAGTCCTCATCTGATCATCCCCAGTGAGGTTCGTGTTGTAAATTCCCTAGTAAAAAGTCGCTCGTGTCCCTGGTACAGATCTATCTTGTTCCCCGATGAAGTGTTTGCTTTTCCCAGTAAGATTGTCATCTTCGTTAGACTTTGTGCACCCTCATTTTTCTCCCCGTTATCACTAGTCATGTTTGAACTATTGATTGTTATACCTCGGTATTCCCCAGTGGCGGATCCACAATGCCAGGTCCTCGCGAGTAGTTACTCGTTGTTTTGTTTTTCTGTCTCTTGCATATGTCTTGCATTCAAAGCATCATAAAGCATCATTTAGAATTCATGGCATAACTTGTCCTTTTGCATATCACCGGATCTAAGGGATAAAATTTTCGGTTCTCTGTATTTAAATACCTTTCACTGCGATTCTACGAGGATTGTCATCTCTCAGTGCCATCTAGTGAAGATATTTAAATAGGGGCAACTGTTGCACCCCAAATTTTGACCCCTTAGATTCTCATTATCATTTTAGGAGCATACTCATGAACTATCTAACCTTAATCCAGTGCAAGACTGTTTTTGTCAAATTGCAGATAAATTAGGGTTTCATGCAGTCAAAATCAAAACTTCAGGGTTTGTGATTAGTCAATGTTTTGGGCTCATTCAAATAAGAAACAAGGTCAAGGATATTACATAATGTCAATTAAGAAGCCAATGTGAGGTTGTTACCCCAGAGTTTAGAGCAGTACATTTCAGAGCACCCGATTAGGGTTTTGGATCTGTAAAAGTCAACCGTAGTTTGACTTTGATGTTGGAAGGTGTTTAAATGGTGGGATTGTGATTCATGAAGTTCATATAGTCTAATAAAGTTCATCCAAGAAGTTTCAAAGTCTCAGGAGGTCCAGAATGTCAACAGGCGACTCGGTAATCATCGATCAGTCGTACGGTTGACCGAAAAGTCAACTCTCCAAATTTTATGAATTGGACTTCAAGTTGTGAAACAAAGTTGTTCCTTATGTCATATTGGACTTGCATATCAATTTTCATGACCATTGGATCAAGGATGAAGGAGTAATCGGGAAATCGGGAAATTAGGGTTTTGGAAAGGGCTAAATCATAACTCCTTAACCACACATCCAATTGAGTTGGTTCAAAGCTCATTTGGAAGCTCTTGACAATTCCTACAAAAGTCCCTAATTGGTCCATGATCAGAAAATGCATAGATTTTGAGTTATGGTCAAATTCATTTCAAGAAGGGAAAAAGACTTGGGAAAATTTCACTTTTTAAGCTCATTTTTAGCATCTTTGGAGGGCTTTTTGGCCAAGTTACTTTGAGAAATTGAAACTCATGAAAGCATGAGTGTTTTAGAGCTATGTGAGGGATTTCTAAATTGTACTAGAACATCTCAAGAGGAGTTATGAGCAGAAAGTTACATGTGTTCAAAGTTAAGGGTTTCACATAATAGTCCCACATTGGCCAAATCTTCAAAGTGACCTACTTCCTCAAAACTGCCAATTTTGGTTGATCCAACTTGTCATGTTTGACATATTAGATGTGTGGGGCATGAGAGAATAGAGAATTATACAGAAGATAGCAAAAATCAAGAGTGTAGCTCATTGCCTTGCAAGTGGGCAAGTTGCATTCCAAGTTGAAATTTCAAAGCATGAGGTGGAAAGTGAACTGCACCAGCCCCTCCCCTAGTGCTTCTAGCCTGCTAACATCATCATAAAACTCAGTAGAACCATTGACAAATGAAGCCTTGGACAGAGCCAATAGAAAACCCTCCCTTGGAGGTTTTCTCAAAATATCTCCAAACCTTACTTCATGATGAATTAATCTCACCAAGCAAGCTCCTCACCCCATTTTCCTATAAAAGGAGGGTGTGTTCACCTTATTTAGAACACAACACATCTGCTAAAAACCATAAAGAACTTCTGTCATCACTCTTCCACACCTTTGCATCAATTTCTCAAAATCACAAAATCCACAAAAACCCCAAAATTTGTCTTGGAGAAAATTCTGCCCAAACTCTATTCTACCCTTTCAACATTTCAACCACCTTCCACACAACTTCTAAATGACATATAGAAGGTGTATAATCCATTGAACCATCAAGAAACCACAAAAATCAAAAAGTCAAACTTGTTCCCACACTACTTTGACCAAAAGCCATCAAACTTGCCATATTTCATTCCATTTAGTTTCTTGCCCTTCCAAGCATCCTAACACCTCACCAATGACATTTCTCAACTATCCAAGCTGCTAGCAATCATTGGAGACTCATATTTTCTAATTTAGCATCATAAGTGTATTGTTGCTTAAAAGTGAAGTTAAAGTTCAAGGCCAAAAAGTGAAGTAGAGATCTCTGGTTTTCTCAACTGTTCTAGCTTGCTTAAAAGGGTCATCAAGAGGTATGTAACTGATCCTTATTGACTTTTGCACCAATTTTCATGAGTTTTCATTTTGAGCATTTTTGGTTAACTTTTTGAACTATGAACATTGTGTGCCTTTCATGATGTTTTGTTTTTTTTTGAATGTTGAGGTGGGCATCATGTGTGTTAAACTTAAATCTGTCAACTCTTAAAGCTTGATTATTTTGATTCTATAGTAGACTGCCAAGACAGTTTTGTTAATTCCTATTTTGCTTGTTTTCATAATGAGTGTTGTTTGATTTTTGAAGCTTGTTACCTTTTGTATTCATGAGTGCTATACTTGTTTGGCCTCAATTTGTTACTAGTGTGTACATGTAGTAACTGAGCATATTGATTGAGGCTCTTAAAGCCTTTTAGCAGCTGTAAGCATAATGCTCCACTGATTTTGTGAGGCTGCCACAGTAGGTTTTGTGTATAACAGCATGACTAGGGCAGGTTAAGGACATTACTTACACCTTAGTAGTAGGTCTGATAGATAGGCTTAGGTTTTGCTTTGCATACTGTCAAGATTGATTAACAAGACCATTGCTATGTGTGTGGTTTAAATGCCATCATTTTACATGAGGGTTGGCTGTTGGAATTTTGGTGTGAATCATGTTCAAAATATCTTATGTAACAGCTAATGCAATAGTTATAATCCATGTGTTGTTTCTGATAAGACTTGGTTTTGTATTACTCTCTAAGCTTGTGTCTCATGAACCTTGCATAGGCACTTCCTTCTGTTTAGCCTAAAACATGGATTGACTGGTTTTTTTTACCTTTGAATTTACAACCAAACCTGCTACTGTCAAGTTGCTGTTGGCAGTTTTGTTGACATCAAAACCTGTTGGTGTTAGAATGTTTTGTAGAGCATGAGTGTGAGGACTACCTAGACAGTTTGATAAAGTCTTCTTGGATTTGTCTGCTTGGGTGCATGATGTTTTCCATCTATGTATATGTGAAACTGGTTTGAGTAGCATTACTAGGCATTTCATCAAATTCATCACTTAACCCATAGGCTTTTCCTTACACAAGTCTGTTTTACATTAAGATCCTGATTGAAACACTTCACATACATTATTTGAGACTTGTTGACAAAGACCTTTTGCATTAAAATGATCTGCTGCAAGATTCACACACTGTCACCAAAAGCACTTTTTTTTTCAAAACATCACCAAGCCATTAAAATGCTATTTTTCCACACAAACTGTTTGGCATCAAAGTTCATATTCTAACACTTTATATTCATCATTTAGAATGTGTTAACATCATCACTTGGCTTTAAAACTGCTGTCATGAATCTCTCATTTTCTAAGTGCATTGTTTCACCAAAAACATGCATTTTCATAAGCAACTTTCACATCAGTCAACTTGAGGTCTTGTTTTATGTTCAAATGCATTCAATGATGTGTATATGTGATGTATATGTGTTTATTCACCTGCCTTGGGCCTGACTAACAGCTGTCACAAAACTTCACGCCTCAAATGCACTTTAAGCATCACACAAGCATGAACATGCCATTTTGCATATCTGTTGAATTTTAATTATACTAAATGTTGAGTTTCATCAAATGCATTTTTTGAAACATGTCCATGTTCTTTCTTGAGTAAAACAACACTTGATTTGAGAGGTGAGGTTCAAAATGCATCACATAACATACAAATGCAGCAGCTGTCGAATTTTTCACTAGGTTGGGAATTTTCAAAAATCACCACCACCATCATCTTCCTTGTTTGATTCTACCCCAGATGCATATAAATTTTGTCTCGTTTCGATAAACGGTTAGGAAGTTACGGCACAAAACGTATTTGCATTGTTTATGTGTTTTAACACCAACTGTCATCATGCTTGCTCATCATTCTTTGCCAATTTTGCATCTCATATACCATATAATCACACAACCTGATTTATGCACCTTTCACTACACAAACTCCCTCCATAGCATCATTATATCATGTTTATATGTTTGATTTGCTTTGAAACTATGTGAAACAAACTGTCCAGTTGAAAGTGCATTCTTTCCTCATTCTTGCATTTCAACATGCCACTTGCCATTTCTGCATGAACCAAGTTAATTTGAGTTGATAATATCCTTGAGAATCATGTTTGAATGCTGTGTATGTGCTTAGCATGGTTTAAGAGTGTTTGAATTGTTTGGAAAATCTCAAAATGCACCTCATTTCACCAACATACAGCAGCTATCGTTTTTTTTAAAAGGATGAGAATTTCAGAAAATTAATACCACCATCATGTTCCTCGTATTTTTCTAGTCATGATACATATAAATTTTGTCTCATTTGGATAAGCGACGAGAAAGTTACGATACAAAATGTATTTGGTTTTGTTGTGTGTTTTTTGCACAGCCATGGATTCATTTACCCTTATTATTTTAAGGGGTGGCTTATACAAACGGATGTACAACCACCCCAGTGGTAAGACCATGCGCCTTTCATGCCTAGATCCTGAGTTTGACCCTTGAGGAGGGCAACTCTTTTATTCTTTTTTTGCTATTTTTTGCCAAAACTTTGAAAATTCGTATCTCATTCGTTTTTTATTGTTTTTCGTCCGTTCTTTTTCTATCGTGTTCATATTTATGGCTACTTTAATGCCATGTTTTTATTTTTCATGTTTGCATTTTTTATCACTTAATTTTACTATGTGTAAGTTGTGCGCGTTTCGCGATTGTTTGTGTAATTGCAGATGAATTTCTAAGTAGTTCCTTTCAATATTTTTCTTGAAATTTGTTTGAATACATGTCCATACATGTTAGTTAACATGCTAGGATTTGTTTCTTGGTTGTTACCATTTTTATCTGTTGATTTTCATTAAGTGCGAACTGTTGTCACAATATCGATCTTTTTCATCTGTTAACTGTTATCATCATGTTTCATCCTCATCTTTTCTTATTGTTGTTTAAATTGGTTGTCACCATGAACATGCTTTACATTGATTATTATCTTGTTTAGCATTTATTTTCTTTTGTCCCACGCGACGAAACTTGTTAAATTCTCGTCCGAATCGCTTCCCCAGTTCCCCTCCAAAGGAAGGTCTGTCCACTTGACCCTCAATGTCATGGATAATTTATTCACCCTCTCTTGACTTTGTTAAGTCGCTTTACCTCTAGCTTAGAAGCCTTTAGACTTTTCTTTGAGTCTAAGAAACCCACTTGTACTAGGAGCATTCTTCAACTAGAACCCTAGGAAAGAGTTCGTCAACTCTGTGTAAGAATCATCGTCATGATTTCTTACTTTCCCCTTTTACTACAACTTAGATTAGGGAGTTTTGTCAAACTCCACACAAACATTGTCATGTTTGTTCCCCCTTTGAATCTTGATTGTCATCAAGTGTTCTTTTCCCTCGTGAGGTGAACTACGATTGCTCTGATTCTATCCTAGTCAGGATACGTAGGCAGAAGATGTGACGTCTTTGCGAGCAAACTTAGTGTATATAACGTTAGGTTTCAACTCATATCTTTTCCCAATCCATAGCACAATTCACAAACTTAGCAATCAATTAAACAAAAGGTTCCTGTAGAGTACTATAGATATTTAGGGTGCTAATACCTTCCCTAGATATAACTAACCCCCGATCCCCGAATCTCTTAAGCGTTGTCGTTACATCGCGAAAAAGGTTTTTCTCTCTTTAGACCTATCCTTTGGATAAAATAAAGTCCGGTTGTAAAAGAAATAAGATTCAAGTTAATTAATAGCTTGATATCCAATTTTCACCGCAACAGAAATGGCGACTTCACTGGGGAGATCTTTATTTTGAGGGTTTAGCCTATCTTGTTTGAATACTTGCTTATTTGTGAATACTTGTAAATATGTACATATGTGCTCTGTTGGTTCTTAGGAATTTTGAATGGTGAGACAACACTATACCCGTGTTTAAGCATACTTATGATAGGACGGTGGTATATTCAAGGAGACTTATAGGGAGTTGATTCCCGACCAAGTTAACTTGAGAAAACCACCACTCAGTAGAGGCCCTTCTGATAGTTAGTATTGTTGATCGAGTATTCGTGAAAACAATGCTACTTTCTACATGGGAGCCCGTGATACTAAGGACCTTTAGATTACCTTTTCCCCCACTATGGCTTTATTAGGATGTAGTGCGATGACTATAAGGAAGTAATTCCAAAGTAGTTGATACGCGATACTACACTTAGACGAGACTCTCTTGAGAATATTATCGACCACCAAGTATTTGGGAAATTGATAATATCCAAAAGATGGGTCGAGGACTCCGGGAACTCTTTTAGAACCTTGGCTTTGTTTGCTCCCTTTTTCAAGAAAGGGTTTGCTGAGTTTTATGGAGAGGATTGAGAGTAGTTTGGGATTTTTGAAGAAGATTGTTGTTGTGCGTTTTTTGTGTTGCCGTTTTGTCGCTTGTATCCGTGTTTTAGGTAAGGTTTCTAGGTGCGTATTGTATTGCAGGTAATTTCATATTAGTTCGTAAGTTTATGATTTGCAAGTTGTTTGTCACAGATGTACACATGAACAACTTCTTTTTTACTACAGGTCTTGAACAAGTGATAGTCGGTGTCGCAATTTTCCTTCGCATAAAATGTGGGAATGTTTTGTTATTTGGACCTTCAGGAGCAGTCGTTGGCTCATCGTGGAGTGGAGTCATGGCAATGGTGTATGTAGCATGGGTACATGGTCTTCTGCAGATCATAGTGTAATCGTGGGTGTAGCAGTGAATAACTATTCCTTTTATATTTTTTTTTGTATTTTCATGTTATGAAAAAAATGGTGATGGTCCCATCTATTTTGAAACCTCTTGCCATAATTTTGTAGGGTCTTGATTCAATGTATTTTTTGCACACCAATTTGTGATAAAATAGACCCTTGGAATTTTAATGAACCTCTTAGTTTTGCACCCTCCACTAATACTTTTGAACCATGCTTGGATTTGAAATTTGTAGAACTTTTATGATGATCTTTTGACCAGAAGTTGAATTTTGAATTGATGAACAAATATAACCAATTGAATTGCACATGATATGTCTGAATTTTAAAAAAGTGAGACCAACATGAACTGAACTTGAACTTTTGACTGGATTATGCCATTCTGAACTCTTCTTTGAACTTCGAGCAACAATGAACAATGATAAGACATTGAAGAATAGACATCTTGTGTTATCTTTGAACCATGAGGCCAGACACACGAAACTTGGATATTTTGTAATTTAATTCTACCACATGAATCCGAAGCAAACTTGGCAAGATTGACAAATGACTTGGAGCTCAATGAAATAATCTAATATCAGCACCAATCACCAATTGGAGTGAACTAGAATTTTTCTTGACTTGTCATACCTTGATAACCTGAACCATACACCAACTGACTTGAATTGGCACAAACCCTAATTGAAAGTTCAAACCTCCACCACTTGAATCAATCCTGAAACCAATTTTAAACCTTGTCAACTGTGTAGTGAGGAACCAATCTCTTGCTATGAATCTGACAAGCAACAAATGACTGCACAAAAACCTAATTTGAAAAACATAGGTTCCATATGATTCTCCTCTATTGAATATTTGATCTTAGCACAACCTGACATTTTGATCCACACATAGATAACTTGAATTGACACAAACCTTAATTAGATCATCAATCACCAATCACCTGAACTGTGCATATCATAACCTTGATCATGAAACAAAACTTGTCTGACCATTGAACCTTAATCACTGCAACAACCAAAAACGACATTTTTTGAATTTTTTTTTGAATAATGATTAGTGGATGAATGTACATGTGAAGGAAACATACAAGTAGGACAAATTTGGGGTATGACAGACACTTAATATCACAATTAACTGCGGAGATGGTGCTTTAGCCAGCGTACTCGTAGACATAGGTCCATCCTTGAACATCATGCCAAAATCAACTCTGGCACGATTATATTTTCAAGGCTCCCCCATGAGAGGTAATGAGATCATAGCCATAGCTTTTGAAGGATCCAGGAAGATAGTTATTGGCAAAGTTAACCCTCCCATAACCATTGGTCCCACACTTTCCAAGTTACCTTCCAAGTTATGGACATTCGAGCAACGTATAACTGTTTATTGGGATGACCTTGGATACATGAAGCAGGGGCAGTCACTTCAACACTTCACCAAAAGATGAAGTTTGTGTAGAATGACAGGTTGATCACAATATCCAGAGAACAAGCTCTAATCGTGAGAAACCTATCATCATTCTTATATTTAGAACCAGAGGAGGTCATTGGAACTCAATTTCAAGCATTCTCTGTGAGCAATGATAATCATCAAGAAGAAGGAACACTGATTTCCTTGTACAAAGATGCTCTCCAAGTATTAATAAGAAGTAACATAAAAGGATGGGGGAAAGTTGTGATTCCTATTGATAACAAGACAAGAAAATGTATAATTTTTTCTCCAGCACTTACCAAGGTTACAGAGAAGAATGAAGGCATTCGTCCTATTCAAGATTTCTTCCACAGTGGAGGCTTCCTCCACCCAATATCTCAAAAAGTCCACACCATCGAGGAAAATGATCCATCTGATACAGATGAAGAATGTAAATCCCATTTCAACAAAAAAAGATATATATCTCAGAATGAAACATACATGCCATTTTGCTCTCCGCTGCAAAGTCCCAGATATATACCAAGATCAGATGTCAGGATGATCTATGGAGATCGCGATCCCAAAGGATGTGGTGCTCCTCCCAACCCATTGGTTGTAGATACTCTGATGAAATACAACTTTGATTACAACTCATTTGATCCCATGGATGATTTTCCCATTTGGGAATCTTACATGGAAGATCCAAGGTATAAGAGTCAGCCAGAGAATGCATATCTGCTGAATGACCTTGAGGAATATCCACCTACTCTCCTAGAATCATGGAATCCTTATCAGGAAAATTCTGAAAACGTCAAACATCATGTTGATGAAGTTGCAAGAATTGTTGGACAAGAATTCATCAACTTTGCATTTCCTGAAGTCAATGTCATCGAAGAAGATTATTTATCTATCCCTTCAGAAACTTGGGATACTTTGGGACAACCAAGTAGTAAATATGAATTTCTACTGAAGTACACTGCTTCTGAAAGCTCTCATATCAGAATTGAAGACATCCAGCCAACATGATGGGGAGATTCCCCGGAAAATGAAATTAATGTTAAATATACAATAGAAGAGTCCTCTTACAATAACTTTTCATGGGAAGAAGACTCTAGTAATTAAAATCCACCCAAAATCAATATCATTACTGAAGACAATCCTGGAAGAAAAATACTGGACTTTGTAATCCACAAATGATTTTGTCGCAATTGGGTCGCAAATGATGTCCCGAATATCGTTCATAAATCAAAGTAATTGCCTCTTCTATGTTTTGACCTTTCACTTTGCCCAAGTGAAAAGGATGTTTTATAGGGCTTGCTTTTCTGTAAATGTCCCTCTTCGCTTCGCCCAAAGTGAAAGAGTTTTGTGTTACAGAGTTTGTGTTTCAAGAATCGATAAATCCTAAATAAGAATGTCATTCTGAAATCCTGCATTCATTGCTATTTTCACTTTTTGATTTCTCAGAAAATGGTAATTCTAAAACAACCCAAAATAAAAATAAGCATTTTTTAAAATACCACTGCACACACTTTTGCATTCTCTCTGTATTTTCTAAATACAAATAAGAATTTTTCATCATACTATGCAGATTATTTGTTTTAAACCCTGTTGAAACGTATGATCCAATGCCTTCTCCCAACTTTGAGTTCCCGGTATTCGAAGCCGAAGAAGAAGAGGACAAAGAAAATCTAGATGAGATCTCTCGACTACTCAGACATGAGGAAGAATCCATTCAACCTTACAAAGAACCGTTGGAAACGATCAATTTGGGTTCATAAGAGGAGAGAAAAGAAATTAAATTTGGAGCACTGCTCAGTGCAACTATCAAAAAGAGTTTGATATTGCTACTCAAAGAATTTCAAGATGTGTTTGCTTGGTCCTACCAAGACATGCCAGGGTGGATACCAACATTGCGGAACATCACTTACCACTGAAGCCAGAGTGTCCTTCGGTCAAACAAAAATTGAGAAGGACACATCTAGATATGGCCATCAAAATTAAGGAAGAGGTACAGAAACAGATCGACGCAGGTTTCCTTGCCACCTCAGAATATCCTCAATGGCTAGCCAACATAGTACCAGTTCCCAAGAAAGACGAAAAAATCAGAATGTGCGTAGACTACCGAGATTTAAACAAGGCAAGTCCAAAGGATGACTTCCCTCTACCACACATTGATACTAGTTGACGCCACAACAAAATTCAGAGTATTCTCCTTCATGGATGGGTTCTCGGGCTATAACCAAATCAAAATGGCATCAAAATATATGGAGAAAAATTCATTCATAATCCCATGGGGCACCTTTTTTTATAAAGTAATGTCGTTTGATCTGAAGAACGCATGAGCCAGTTATCAAAGGGCTATGACAACTCTGTTTCACGACATGATGCATGATCGTGGTTTAGTGTGTCTAAATTAATCTGACTGCAAGTATACAGTCGTATCACATAGTTTTAAAATATTATCGATCCACAGGGACTAGAAATTAAACGTACCATATTCTAATGTTACTATGTAAATCTAAGGCTAATCGTTTTAGGAAAGTTAAGTGCTAAGGGAATTAAATCTAAAAATGCTAAAATTTCTAATAAGAATAATCAAGAATGGGATGTCAGTATGCAACGCATCAATCGTCGGGAATTTAATAAATAATCGATGTAAGTTAGGTTGTTCAAAATACTTTTTATTAGAAAAATACTTACTTAAAAATCTTTACCTCACACTCTCGTGTTTATTGATTCAGACTATACCGTTAAATTAAAATGAGCGCTCTCGCTGTATCATTCGAATTTAACGATACCTTTTGAAAATAAATAAGCCCTAATTAATTCTAAAGTGCTTCCGCTGTATTTAGAATTAATGCCTAATCTCAACTATCTTAGTTTCCCCTTTTTACTTTCACAAGAAAGGTTGATTTATTAATATAAGAGACTAGCGCCTAAAAATTAATTTGTAAAGGGAATCAACACTGTTTTCATTTAATCCCCTCCGATAGATTTGTTACATACCGACTGTCGCTACTGCGAAAATCGGCGTCGGCTAAACAGAAGAGTCGCCACCGTGCATTATTTATCCCAACGGAGGGAAAGGAAACGCTCGAAGTAAACCTAACGCAAAGACGGGAAAGGAATGGTCATCGCAACCAAATCCTGGATTCGGGAGTCGATTACGCAAGGGGAAGGTATTAGCACCCCTCATGTCTGTTGTACTCGACGGGATCCACGCTTGCTGGTTCGTCTAAAGGATGCAAAACAATCTATCTACGGCTGCTAAATCTAAACGGAAAGAAACTGACTCGATAGAGCATCGCACTCTATGCCTACGTATTCTCAAGAGAGAAAGTCAGAGTCATCGTAGTTCGGGAAATTACAGGGAATTGGCTCGCCAAGACTTGGCGTCTTGTGCCTACGTACTTCCACACAGCATGGAAGATCAGAGGTTACGTAGTTCAGGATAACTACGGCTAGACAGGGTATTCTCGATCACACAGGAGTGAGGGATGAAATTGGTTCTAGAGGTACGGGAACCTACGGGAACTAGAACTACGGTCTGGCCTCAAATGCGCAAGGGCAAGAGAAAGGGAAACATCAGTCATCAGCGGGAAAGTCTCGACCGCACGGCAGCGAGAGAACAGAGAGGTCAGTTGTTAGTGTGCTCGCTAGGATATTGCATCCTATGCCTACATATTCTCATTAGATATGAGAAATCAAAGCAGCTGTAGTTCAGCCTACTACCGCTAAAACGAGGAACGGGGAAAAGGGTAAAGGAAGCTCGCTAGGATATCGCATCCTATGCCTACGTACTTTCTTCCAGCACGAGAGATCAGAGCAAACGTAGTTCGACGAGAAAACGAGTCTCGATTGCACGGGGGCAAGAGAAGGGGTCTCGATCGCCGGAACGCGAGAGAAAAGGGGGTTTTCTCGCACGGGGCGCGAGCACAAAGAGGAAGCAGGCCTACGCCTAAACGGGAAGGAACTCGGGACACACACGCAAGAACCTAAGAAGAAACTCCTCAGCTGCCATTTCCTTCGTATCTGACGATGTAGCTCACAACACTCGACGGTTGCCTGAAAACTTGAATAAGATGGTGATGATGTTGAACGAAGCGGCTCCGTTGGCTCCTGACATGCGCGCAAGATCCATTCCAATCTTCTCCTCTCTGGATCTTTGATGATGACGCTCGAATCAGGACCAATGTAACGCTTAGACCGTCATGGTTCGACTTATACGAGAAATAGAACTCTAAGAGGTAGCGTATTGATGTCCGTGTCAAAGATAAGATAGAGAAGTGATATCGAAAATCATTCTCCAATTGAATCGTGTCACACGGCCAGCCAGAAATAAAATCGAGAATAAAATCGGATAGAAACAAAAATAGGAGAGACAATAGGGGATAAATCCACTAACAAATGGAAATAAAAGTCTACTCCTAAAGTACGTCAATTAAAGTCCAATAAAAAATATTCGAAAGAAATTAAAAGGAAATTGCATAATGGAAAATAGCATAGAAAAATACTATAATATTCTATAGAGAAAAATAGGAAAAACTATATTAAATCTATATTATCCTAAAAGAAAATAGAATTAAAATCTATAATATTGCATTTAATATTTCTAAAAAGACTAAAGAAAATATCAAAGAAATAAAATGCAGCAGGGGGGGTTTTATTGGTAGCTACAAGGGATGCAGCAGCAAAAACAGGGAGAGAGTTGGGTCCAGCCCAACAAATGGCCACAAACAAAAACGGGGAGGGGGGTGTGAAAAGAAAACGGGGGGTGTGCTTTCAGAAGAAAAAAAAGACACAAGTGGGCCAAGCCCACTTTCACCACAGTCGGACAAAAAACGGGGAGGGGGAAAGAAGAAACAAGGAGATGTGGATCCAAACAACATGGGCCCAGAGATCGGCCCAATCACTCAACCTAATCCCTTCCTCTCTCCCCACTCTCAATCTACTCTCTCATTTCCTTCTCTGAAAACCCTAGCTTCTCCTACCTCCATAGCCGCCGCCGTTCAAGACCTCTTCCTCCTCCACCGTCTCAACCTTAGACCTACACGCCTCAAACCTCTCTTCGTCTTCGTATTCCAGAAAATTCCCCCAGCTAACATGAAAAACTATCCCTCTCATTTCAATATGGTTCCTTCCAAACATCACCATCATCTGAACATGCATAAACCGACCATGGCTTGATTTGAGGTTCGGTAAATATGGATGAAGATTTGCGAAGCTTTGAAACTTGAGTCGCGGATCTATGGATCGTTGCTGATGAAGACGTTTGAAGACTCCAGAAAACATTATGGTGTTGAAGATCTTGAAGGTTTGATGATCGAAGATGGAGATCCATGGGGATCGTTCGCTGATGAAGATCTGAAGGTGCTCATGATTCGTTCGTTGAAGGATGTTCTGGAGAAGCACCTTGATGACGGATGAACGGATCTGAAAGGATCTACATGCACGAAGCTGTTTTATGAACTTGAAGGATCGGATGAAAATTGATGAACGATGTTGGAGGTGCTTGCGTTTCTAGAGACGTTGGATGAACTCTATGAAGATCAAGATGAGCGTTGGGGATTTTATGAAGATCTTCATGAAGATATTCGATGAAGGATACGAATCTGGAACGGATTTGCCGATGAACTGGATGAACGTTCTTGATCCTGGAAACGAGGGTGAAGTGGTGATGAACGGATACTTGTAAAATCTGGAAATTATTTGAAGGTTGAATGTTTATAAAGGTTCTTCTTATTCTTGAGGATTTCTGGAGAGAGTTTGACGAATTGATGAACGTGAAGAATGTTCCATGATGAAGATCTTCTGGAAAACCTGATGAACATTCAAGACCTGGAAAATCTTGAAGAATGATTGACGATCTGGTGATGAATCTTGGACGGATTCGTGATGAGGTTGATGAAGCTTAGAAGATTTCTGGAGAGATGATGAAGTTCTTGCATTTTCCGGTGGACTGTGCGATTTTCCGGCGAGTTTAAGAACTCCGGCGATGCTTACAACTGCTCCGGCGGGAAGTTACGGTGGCTCTACGGCGGCTGCATGGCCGGCCGGTGAGGTGGTGAGTGGTGGCATCCGGTGGTGAGGTGTCACACATGCATGGAGTGGGGAGAGAGAGGAGGACACGTGTGATGTGTTGGCAGATGCTGAGTGATGTAAAAAAAATGAGGTGGAAGAAGAGTGATTACACGCGTGGCACGCTATATAGATGACAAGTGGCGTTGGACCTGAACTTGGGCCCACGAAAATTAGATAATGGCCCATTACAACCTTGATTAACTCTGATTATTGAACATGATTAATGACTAATTAACTGATTAAAGCAATGGTCAACTGAAAACGAAAATTAGACTAATGGTGATTAATGAAAAATGATGATTAATAAACTGAAACAATTAATACAAAAAATGGTTTAATAAACCTAAATCTAATGAATTAATATTCTAATTAAAACTAATAAATCTATTAAAAACTATTATTCTAAAAACTCTATTATATTCTATATTAAAAATAAAATCTATACTATTAAAAATAGAAAACCTATATTTCTAATACTATTACAATCTATTAAAACAAACTATTTTCTATTAATCTAATAAAACCTATCAAACCTAATTAAATTCTATTAACTTCTAAAATCTAATAAACCTATTAAATTGCTAAAAAAAAGATTATAATATTCTAGAATCTATTTAAAAATCTAAAAAAATCTATTAAATTCTATAGGAAAATATCTATTAAATTCTACTAAAAAATATTAACCTATTTAATATCTAAAAATAAAGTAAATCTATTAAAATGCATTAAAAATCTAGAAAATAAAAGAGAAAATCCTAAAAATGCCAAGAAGCCGATTAAATCGATTAGAGAACAATTGCGCCACCATAGCGAAACCCGGGCACCGAGATGGCCTGAAAACACAGGGAACGAGCACCAATTCTCAAAAGACACTTATTCAAACCGGCCTGAACTGCCTGAAACGCCAGGGGCTGTAATCCCGATAAAATCAATCTGACTGAGAAAAATGCACTGCATGTAGTATGCGAATGCAAATGCAAAATGCGTCGAAACATAAACCAGAAATGGGAACCGGTTGGTCAAATTTTAGGGTGCAACAGCTGCCCCTATTCAAGCGGCTTGGACCCGACTGGGTGAAGAGCGAACGACCTTCAAACAATCGAGGTACGAGACAGTTGAATACTAAGAACCCGGAAATTTGTCAACCGCAGAAATAAACTGCACCAACTGCTTGGACAACACCATCCGCTGACTGGATCTGATTGTTACGGCAACAAACTGATCAATTAGCGACCGTGCTAGGGATTATTTTCATCAGCCTGAAAAAGATTCTATCATTGCGGGGATAGAACTTTGTCCACATTTTGTCAACACAGAGAAATCCTGACGACCTCGCCGGGGAAACGCTTCTGTTAATCACAGGGAATTTATCTGCCCATCCCTACAGGCACGTCATCTGTCTGAACACAGGAAACCTCATCCGTATAATTCATACTGGAAAAGTCATCTGCCTGATTACAGGAAATTTCATCCTCCTGCTTCCTACGGGAAAAATCCATCTGCCTGATTGCAGGAAAATCCATCCGCCTGCTTCATACGGGAAAATTATCTGAATATCGTTTTTCTGCCTACCTCTGCAATAGCCAAATCTGTTGGTCCCACCCAAAAACGACTTGGAGGAGGACTCTACTAGGGATAGTAACACGAGGAAATCACAGCGACTTCCTTGGAGAACATACTTTTGTCAAATGTCGGAACACAACTCACATACTCTGTCTATCACGGGAGAAATATCTATCTTGATACCGGAAAGATTCATCTGCCTACTTCATACGGGAAAAGTCATCTGCCTGATTCATGCAGGAAAATCCATCCGCCTGTTTCATACGGGAAAATATAACACATCTGCCTGATGCTTACAGGAAAGTTCTTCCGCCTGATTCTTACGGGAAAATCATAACACATCTGCCTGATACATACAGGAAAGTTCTTCTGCCTGATTCTTACGGGAAAATCCATCTTCCTGATTCATACAGGAAAATCATAACACATCTGCCTGATACATACAGGAAAGTTCTTCCGCCTGATTCTTACGGGAAAATCCATCTGCCTGATTCATACAGGAAAATCATAACACATCTGCCTGATACATACAGGAAAGTTCTTCCGCCTGATTCTTACGGAAAAATCATAACACATCTGCCTGATACATATAGGAAAGTTCTTCTGCCTGATTCTTACGGGAAAAGCATAACACATCTGCCTGATACATACAGGAAAGTTCTTCCGCCTGATTCTTACGGGAAAAGCATAACACATATGCCTGATACATACAGGAAAGTTCTTCCGCCTGATTCTTACGGGAAAATCATAACACATCTGCCTGATACATACAGGAAAGTTCTTCCGCCTGATTCATACAGGAAAATCATAACTCATCTGCCTGATACATACAGGAAAGTTCTTCCGCCTGATTCTTACGGGAAAATCATAACACATCTGCCTGATACATACAGGAAAGTTCTTCCGCCTGATTCTTACGGGAAAATCATAACACATCTGCCTGATACATACAGGAAAGTTCTTCCGCCTGATTCTTACGGGAAAAGCATATCACATCTACCTGATACATATAGGAAAGTTCTTCCGCCTGATTCTTACAGAAAAATCATAACACATCTGCTTGATATATACAGGAAAGTTCTTCCACCTGATTCTTACGGGAAAATCCATCTGCCTGATTCATACAGGAAAATCATAACACATCTGCCTGATACATACAGGAAAGTTCTTCCGCCTGATTCATACGGGAAAATCATAACACATATGCCTGATACATACAGGAAAGTTCTTCCGCCTGATTCTTACGGGAAAAGCATAACACATCTGCCTGATACATACAGGAAAGTTCTTCCGCCTGATTCTTACGGGAAAAGCATAACACATCTGCCTGATACATACAGGAAAGTTCTTCTGCCTGATTCTTACGGGAAAATCATAACACATCTTCCTGATATATACAGGAAAGTTCTTCCGCCTGATTCTTATGGGAAAATCCATCTGCCTGATTCATATAGGAAAATCATAACACATCTGCCTGATACATACAGGAAAGTTCTTCCGCCTGATTCTTACGGGAAAATCATAACACATCTGCCTGATACATACAGGAAAGTTCTTCCGCCTGATCTTAAGGGAAAATCATAACACATCTGCCTGATACATACAGGAAAGTTCTTCCGCCTGATTCTTACGGGAAAAACATAACACATCTGCCTGATACATACAGGAAAGTTCTTCCGCCTGATTCTTACGGGAAAAGCATAACACATATGCCTGATACATACAGGAAAGTTCATCCGCCTGATTCTTACGGGAAAAGATAACACATCTGCCTGATACATACAGGAAAGTTCTTCCGCCTGATTCTTACGGGAAAACATAACTTGGATGTAGCCTGTTCGCGGTAGTAGCTAACTCCACTGAGGATATTCTGAAAATAACTGCCCGACACCCGTTTCGACAACAAGTGACCACTTCTGAAATCTTGATTTATGAAACCCTGAAATGCTGCCGCAACAACAAACCTGAAGAAAAACACTCCGCTGGTCGGATAAGAGAAACTTCAACCCGTAACTCTGTGAGGAATGATAACAAGACCTGCATCATCACATGCCTCAAGGCGAGACCCCGATCATCTGGTAATAGATCTGAGATAGAACTCCATACTCCTGCTGAGAAACACACCTGAAAGCAAAAGGTTAACCAACCTGATTTATGTTTCAAAATGCGTATGTTTGGTAATGGCGTAATGCTCCATACGACATGGAAATGATACGCGTTTTGGGTAGATGCAATCATGATAATGTATGCAAATGCAAATGCAGGTTCAGGCTGCTAGGGAGCTCTGATAAGCTTGCTTCATCAACACAGCTGTTGAGGACAAATACCACCCTGTTGGGGATGAACAGATATCGCGAAATATTCTGGCAAAATAAATGCCAAAAATACAACCAACTTTGCCGGGGAGAGATTACACATCGATTTCCACTGGGAGGAAAGAATAACACCTGTTGGGAAGACTAACTCAGCTGGGGGAGAATCAACCCTTCTGGGGGCAACTGTCTGGGTACAGTTTACGAACTCGAAACTACCACTCCGCTGGGGATAATCATCCTGACGAAGGCATGACGACCTGCGGGGAGAAAGAAAACCCATCCCCGGTGGGGATAATCCTTCTGAACTTCTATCTTGGCTATACGCCATGGAAATCCTCCCAGCTGGGGATTGAATGCGCACATCTTCAACTTTCTAGGGAGTATAAACTCTGCATGAGACACTGGTTCTGTCTTGCTGGGGATGCCCCGTGGGGGGTAAGCTGCGACTAGCTGAGGAGAGTGATCCCTCTTAGGTAAGGGATAACATCATTTCAATTTCTGGGGGTGAGGCGCAACCTGCATGGGGATTAACGTCACACCAAATCAAGTCTTTCACCACGAACCTCCGGCCGGGGAAGCATGAGTTCCATCCACCTTCTCGAAAATTTGCCCCAAAAATACCAACATGCCCCAATCTAAACACTTCGTCTTGAAAGGAAAGGATAGCCATGATGCTACCTCACAATACCTTGCCCCTGAATCGGCACCAACCTTCTGATAAGGACTCTTCGATCTCTGTACCCTGACGGTTAGATCTGAACTGTTTCTGCACGTCAAACCCAAAAGGATGTCCCAAAAAAATCTTTTGTTCTTAGGGTGATCTACCCCGGTCTTGCAATAATCTTTTGCCCCTGACCGACTGATTCGTGGAGCAGTGCCCATAGCCGCGAGAGATTTGCCAAATCTCGACCTAATTGCCCCAGATTAACTGATTCTCGGATGTATGACTTTACTGGAGGATAACCGAACGTGCCAAGTATGATTGGACTTCTGTCGGGGATTGCTTACCTGTGCCAATGAAAATTGGACTTTTGCTGGGGAAAACAGACGGAGTCTTCCTGCGTACCATTAAGGGTTGGATTTTGAAATGATGCGCCAACATGGATTGGGCCTCACAGCAATTGCCAATATGGATTGAGCTTTAAGAATGGCGCGCCAATATGGGTTGGGCTTCCCGAAAATTGCCAATAAGGATTGGGCTTTAGACCATCCGTGATGGGTCATATACGCCTGACGCTGGACCATATCCTGTCTGAATTCACGGTTTTTAGTTGAAGGGTCACGATTTCCTGACATTCGTCTCAAACTTGAAAATTGGCTGAATCTGCTCGAGTAGCTCTGAGTAACTCTGATGACACGGAGAAGAACAATTCTTTCGCCTCTGTTATGCCCCGGTCTGTGGAAACCTCTGTGGGATAGTCTTTAAAAGGAAATCTGAAAATCTGTACCCTGATGGTTTGATATGAACTGCCCCAGCATTCTGAACTTCAGAGAGATACTTCAAATTAAATGCCTCTCGAATAAAGAATAACTTATGCGCTCTTAGGATGGCATGCCCCTGTCTGCAATGACTTTGCCCTAATCTGACTCTTGGGAACACCCACTCTGAACAGAAAGCGGCTTGCCATGAGACGACCTCAGGATGACTTGCCCCGGTATCTATACAATGAAAAGATTCATCCTCAATTAACCGACTCTCAACCTGGTTGGTTTCACTATCTCTGGAGTGACTTGCCCCTTGAATGAGCGTAGAAGCGAATTAACCTAATCTGATCACACACTGGAAGGATCTGCCCTCAAATCACAGCATTCTGGATGATTGCCCCTGATCGGGTTTCGAGAAGATTCACTTCTGATCAACTGCTTCTCAAGTAAACTGCCCCGTAATCAACCGATGCTTCGGGACTTGTCCTCAGACCCACTGATTCCGAACTCACTGGAAGTCAATGCCCCAGATTCACGGGATTTCACAACATACACCATTCTGGTCCAGACTGCTGAAATATTCAATCCTGTTCGATTATTCCCTGTTGGGATTTCTTTCCTGTTAACTACCGACCTGCAAATAAAATTGTTCATTCCCGAATGGTAATTTTAATGCAGTGTTCATGCAGATTTTGAAAAAAATTGTGCTGTCACTCATTTACGTGTCATGATTGTGAGTGACGAATGAACCAAAGTTCAAACGTAGTGCTTATGTGATCAGTGAAAAATACAACAAGGATATGACTATCAAATCAAGAGGGAGTCAGGTTACTCAACCTTATCGTAATGCGCTTTCAGAATACACCCTGCCTCAATTAGGTTTTTAAGGGTTGTATCGTGGTCGGGTTCACGGTTCGTGAAACAAAGGATATTTGGCTCAAATTATGATTTGTACCCACCCCTTCTACGTGATGATCTCCGATCCTAAAGTTCAGTTAACTTGGCTCGAGCGCTCACCTCTTCGAGAGGTATGTTGAATAGTAGAAACAATGGTTAAAGAACTCACAAGGTTTTCGGAGTGACAGTTACTCCTTTCCCGTTTTCGGTGTCTGTATTCACACGACTTTGTCCTTGTTCGAGAATTTTTCTTTTTATATCCTTTCTTTTTCATTCTTTTGATTCCCTAACTTTTGCCTGGACTGACTCCTTTTGAGTTCTTTTCGATTTTTCTCTTGAAGTCCAGCGGGATACCCTGATTTTTGCCTAAGTATTAGCTTTCTAGCTTTTTCTTTTTTCTTTTTACTTAGCGGGCTTTCTTATTTCTTTCTTGGAACAAGTCGTGCGACACTGGTTGTCCTGATTGCTCTGAAAGGATTGCAACTGTCTCACTCCTGATTGGTGAGGTTTAACCATTGTGGTGGACGAGTTATGATCTCTGGGGAAAAACAAGGTGTTATTGGTCCTCGAAAGGCAACACTCCTCTATAAGACTTGGACGCTCGGTCAAGCTAACTGACAACTACCCTGCCCCGGGTTAAGATGTGAGGGTTTAAAAGTCCGAAAAAAACTTCTACTTCCTGGCTCGAAGTGGTTAACAAGGGACTAACGCCTTATATCTCCAGTGTTTAGGGGATTTGAAACAATGCCTTGTACATCATCGGCAAGGTTTTATCCGAAAGCATACGATCATCGGTTATGAGTATTCAGTTTCGTCATCCTCCCTCCAATCTTTACTAATCATAGTGATAAAGTGGAGTAAATAAAATGCAAGTGTCAGTGCAATGCAGTGAATGAGTGACAACGACATAATTAATTTAGAAAAATGCATAGTCACTTTATCAATATTACCATTCGAAACAAACAATGTTTAACAGCAAGTAGTAACTAACAGAAAAGAAACTACAAATGCAAATGATAAAAGCCTGAGGACTACCAATGCTGAGGGCGTCTGCCTGTCTGGACCACTGGCTTCTCGAAAATAAACCCTCTGAATCTGCGAGCTCAGACAGCTGAGAAATTGTCATGAACCACCAGAATTCCTTCTCGAAAGGAAATGCAATCTTGGTCGATCAACTATTGTACTTTCGCCTGAAAAGCTTTATAATCTTCAGTTGAGTGCCCTAGAGATCCACCATGGTAACCACACTGAGCGTGGGGATTGTACCCAGGAGGGTAAGGTTCGGGCACAGGCTTAAGAGCTTTAGGGTCCACCAAAGAATTCTGGATCAAAGCTGGCAGAATGTGACTATATGGCATAGGCACTGGGTGAGAAGGAGCATTCCTTCGTTCCAAGTTGTTACGAGGCCTGTTCTGATTTGGGCGCTGATTTTGATAACCTCGGCCACGAGTTCACTGATTCGCAAAAGAAGCGACACAAAGTTCTGGATATGGTGCCCTAGGCGCAATTGTCTGTCCCGCATAACAAGACACAGAAGATGAAGAACCAATAGATTTCACTGATTCACCTCGAGGATACTCAACATCTGGCATGATGGCATTGATCACAACTCCTTCTTCAGTTTGTTAGATACTAAGAGACTCAGTTTCATTAGCATGACTGCCTGAAGTAATCTGAATTTTCCCAGTTTTTACAGCATGCTCAATGCGTTCACCCAATCCTACCAATGCAGAGAAATTTGGTGCATTTACGAGCATTCTTTCGAAGTACGGGCTCTCCAGGGAGTTTACAAACATGCTCATTAACTCTCGGTCTAGGAGCGGTGGATGCACTCTGGCAGCAAATTCTCTCCACCTCTGAACATACTTCCTGAAGGGTTCATTGTTCTCTTGAGACAATTCTTGCAACTGCATGCGATGAGGAGCCATGTCCAGGTTATAATCATACTGTTTCAGAAAAGCTCTGGCTAAATCCACCCATGATCGGATCTGATTACTCTCTAACTACATATACCAACTCAGAGATACCCCAGTCAGACTATCCTGAAAGCAATGAATCATCAACTTGTCTTTTTGCACAAACGAAGTCATTCTTCGGCCGAACATTACCAAATGTTGCTTCGGACAGCTATCTCCTCTGTACTTCTCAAATCTCGGCGCTTTGAACTTAGGAGGCAATACCAGGCCAAGAACCAAACACATGTCTACAACATCGAGGTTAACAACATCTTTAACTTTCAAGGCTTTGACTCCTTCTTCCAACACTCGGAGCCTTCTATCATACTCAAGAGCTCTTGGGTCTTCGGTCCTAGCTACCGGGATCTCTCTTCGGATATTCGCTATAGGGAGAAAAACACCTTGACTCTTGATAAGAGGAGGGCGTTCATTTCGGATAACAAACTGCTCACGTCGATCTCGGTCCCTAACTGGAGGCTGTACAAATTGGTCTGCAGTAACGTTGTTCACTTGCGGAAGGTCTTCCTCAGACATAGAGCCATACAGATTAGTCGTCATAGTGAAACCTGTCAAGGTGTTAAGAGACTGGAAGTGACTCTCGGACATAGCTACCAATAACCTTCAACTGACTTCACTACTCGGTTCTGCTTAAATCTGCCTCAACCCCTTGGTCGTCTTCTAACAATCAACAGTTGCTCAGGCCAAACACCGGATAATCACCTTCAGAATCAAAACAACGGCTGGATCAGACTCGGGCTAGCTGGAGAATGATATGCAATATGATGCAACAATGTTCATGCAAATGCAATGCAATATGCAGCAAATACGGGATCACAACCCCCACAAATCTCTGTATACTGCTGCGCTGCTGACCGAGTATGTTTGCTCTGACGAGAAGACCAAAATACCGGGTTGTCTGGGAGTCAAGTTTCCTGCAAAAACCCTCCCACTCACGGGTATGGACCTAAACTGACACAAGGTACGACATCCTATGCGGTCATCAGCGTCACAGACTTTCAAGACTGATGATACGATACCCAGAAAGTGTGGCATCATCATGTCCTGAAGAGGCCTCACTTAGCCAACTTCCAATTGATCGGTCCCCAGAGTCGACAATCCTCCAAACCAACCACCCCCTCAACCCAAAGGGTTGAAAAAGAAGTCAACCGAGAGAACCTCGTTTGAGCGTGGATTTCATGAGACACTAGTACATGCAAAGCATGCACGCGCCCACTAATTTCCACAACTAATTCTAAGGTGCACTCAAGCCTGGGTCTGGCTTCTCACTCAAAGGAACACCCCACCCAATAGCACAACAGCAACAAATAATAGCAAAGGTGCAGAAATCATAAATACAGTAAAATGCAACACCCAAAATGTAAACACCCAAAGACGAGCAAACAAGTGCTAGGATTGACTCTCTTAAGGGACGTTGGATCCCAAATGCATAAGGAACCATCACAGTCCTCAGCAGAGTCGCCAGCTGTCGCTACTGCGAAAATCGGCGCCGGCTAAATAGAAGAGTCGCCACCGTGCGTTATTTATCCCAACAGAGGGAAAGGAAACGCTCAAAGTAAACCTAACGCAAAGACGGGAAAGGAATGGTCATCGCAACCAAATCCTGGATTCGGGAGTCGATTATGCAAGGGGAAGGTATTAGCACCCCTCACGTCCGTCGTACTCGACGGGATCCACGCTTGCTGGTTCGTCTAAAGGATGCAAAACAATCTATCTACGACTGCTAAATCTAAACGGAAAGAAACTGACTCAATAGAGCATCACACTCTATGCCTACGTATTCTCAAGAGAGAAAGTCAGAGTCATCGTAGTTCGGGAAACTACAGGGAATTGGCTCGCCTAGACTTCGCGTCTTGTTCCTACGTACTTCCACACATCATGGAAGATCAGAGCTTATGTAGTTAAGGCTAACTACGGCTAGACAGGGTATTCTCGATCACTAAGGAGTGAGGGATGAAATTGGTTCTAGAGGTACGGGAACCTACGGGAACTAGAACTACGATCTGGTCTCAAATGCGCAAGGGCAAGAGAAAGGGAAACATCAGTCGTCAGCGGGAAAGTCTCGATCGCATGGCAGCGAGAGAACAGAGAGGTCAGTTGTTAGTGTGCTCGCTAGGATATCGCATCCTATTCCTACATATTCTCATTAGATATGAGAAATCAGAGTAGCTGTAGTTCAGCCTACTACCACTAAAACGAGGAACGGGGAAAAGGGTAAAGGGAGCTCGCTAGGATATCGCATCCTATGCCTACGTACTTTCTTCCGGCACGAGAGATCAGAGCAAACGTAGTTCGACGGGAAAACGAGTCTCAATTGCACGAGGGCAAGAGAAGGGGTCTCGATCGCTGGAACGCGAGAGAAAAGGGGGTTTGCTCGCACGGGGCGCGAGCACAAAGAGGAAGCAGGCCTACGCCTAAACAGGAAGGAACTTGGGACACACACGCAAGAACCAAAGAAGAAACTCCTAAGCTGCCATTTCCTTCGTATCTGACGATGCAGCTCACAACACTCGACGGTTGCCTGAAAACTTGAATAAGATGGTGATGATGTTGAACGAAGCGGCTCTGTTGGCTCCTGACATGCGCGCAAGCTCCATTCCAATCTTCTCCTCTCTGGATCTTTGATGATGACGCTCGAATTAGGACCAATGTAATGCTTAGACCGTCATGGTTCGACTTATACGAGAAATCGAACTCTAAGAGGTAGCGTATTGATGTCCGTTTCAAAGACAAGATAGAGAAGTGATATCGAAAATCATTCTCCAATTGAATCGTGTCACACGGCCAGCCAGAAATAAAATCGAGAATAAAATCGGATAGAAACGAAAATAGGAGAGACAATAGGGGATAAATCCACTAACAAATGGAAATAAAAGTCTACTCCTAAAGTGTGTCAATTAAAGTCCAATAGAAAATATTCGAAAGAAATTAAAAGGAAATTGCATAATGGAAAATAGCATAGAAAAATACTATAATATTCTATAGAGATAAATAGGAAAAACTATATTAAATCTATATTATCCTAAAATAAAATAGAATTAAAATCTATAATATTGCATGTAATATTTCTAAAAAGACTAAAGAAAATATCAAAGAAATAAAATGCAGCAGGGGGTTTTTATTGGTAGCTACAAGGGATGCAGCAGCAAAAACAGGGAGAGAGTTGGGCCCAGCCCAACAAATGGCCATAAACAAAAATGGGGAGGGGGGTGTGAAAAGAAAACGGGGGGTGTGGTTTCAGAAAAAAAAAAGACACAAGTGGGCCAAGCCCACTTTCACCACAGTCAGACAAAAAACGGGGAGGGGGAAAGAAGAAACAAGGAGGTGTGGATCCAAACAACATGGGCCCAGGGATCGGCCCAATCCCTCAACCCAATCCCTTCCTCTCTCCCCACTCTCAATCTACTCTCTCATTTCCTTCTCTGAAAACCCTAGCTTCTCCTACCTCCATAGCCGCCGCCGTTCAAGACCTCTTCCTCCTCCACTGTCTCAACCTTAGACCTACACGCCTCAAACCTCTCTTCGTCTTCGTATTCCAGAAAATTCCCCCAGCTAACATGAAAAACTATCCCTCTCATTTCAATATGGTTCCTTCCAAACATCACCATCATCTGAACATGCATAAACCGACCATGGCTTGATTTGAGGTTCGGTAAATATGGATGAAGATTTGCGAAGCTTTGAAACTTGAGTCGCGGATCTATGGATCGTTGCTGATGAAGACGTTTGAAGACTCCAGAAAACATTATGGTGTTGAAGATCTTGAAGGTTTGATGATCGAAGATGGAGATCCATGGGGATCGTTCGCTGATGAAGATCTGAAGGTGCTCATGATTCGTTCGTTGAAGGATGTTCTGGAGAAGCACCTTGATGACAGCTGAACGGATCTGAAAGGATCTACATGCACGAAGCTGTTTTATGAACTTGAAGGATCAGATGAAAATTGATGAACGATGTTGGAGGTGCTTGCGTTTCTGGAGACGTTGGATGAACTCTATGAAGATCAAGATGAGCGTTGGGGATTTTATGAAGATCTTCATGAAGATATTCGATGAAGGATACGAATCTGGAACGGATTTGCCGATGAACTGGATGAACGTTCTTGATCCTGGAAACGAGGGTGAAGTGGTGATGAACGGATACTTGCAAAATCTGGAAATTGTTTGAAGGTTGAATGTTTATAAAGGTTCTTTCTTATTCTTGAGGATTTCAGGAGAGAGTTTGACGAATTGATGAACGTGAAGAATGTTCCATGATGAAGATCTTCTGGAAAACCTGATGAACATTCAAGACCTGGAAAATCTTGAAGAATGATTGACGATCTGGTGATGAATCTTGGACGGATTCGTGATGAGGTTGATGAAGCTTAGAAGATTTCTGGAGAGATGATGAAGTTCTTGCATTTTCCGGTGGACTGTGCGATTTTCCGGCGAGTTTAAGAACTCCGGCGATGCTTACAACTGCTCCGGCGGGAAGTTACGGTGGCTCTGCAGCGGCTGCATGGCCGGCCGGTGAGGTGGTGAGTGGTGGCGTCCGGTGGTGAGGTGTCACACATGCATGGAGTGGGGAGAGAGAGGAGGACACGTGTGATGTGTTGGCAGATGCTGAGTGATGTAAAAAAAATAAGGTGGAAGAAGAGTGATTACACGCGTGGCACGCTATATAGATGACAAGTTGCGTTGGACCTGAACTTGGGCCCACGAAAATTAGATAATGGCCCATTACAACCTTGATTAACTCTGATTATTGAACATGATTAATGACTAATTAACTGATTAAAGCAATGGTCAACTAAAAACGAAAATTAGACTAATGGTGATTAATGAAAAATGATGATTAATAAACTGAAACAATTAATACGAAAAATGGTTTAATAAACCTAAATCTAATGAATTAATATTCTAATTAAAACTAATAAATCTATTAAAAACTATTATTCTAAAAACTCTATTATATTCTATATTAAAAATAAAATCTATACTATTAAAAATAGAAAACCTATATTTCTAATACTATTACAATCTATTAAAACAAACTATTTTCTATTAATCTAATAAAACCTAATTAAATTCTATTAACTTCTAAAATCTAATAAACCTATTAAATTGCTAAAAAAAAAGATTATAATATTCTAGAATCTATTTAAAAATCTAAAAAAATCTATTAAATTCTATAGGAAAATATCTATTAAATTCTACTAAAAAATATTAACCTATTTAATATCTAAAAATCAAGTAAATCTATTAAAATGCATTAAAAATCTAGAAAATAAAAGAGAAAATCCTAAAAATGCCAAGAAGCCGATTAAATCGATTAGAGAACAATTGCGCCACAATAGCGAAACCCGGGCACCGAGATGGCCTGAAAACACAGGGAACGAGCACCAATTCTCAAAATACACTTATTCAAACCGGCCTGAACTGCCTGAAACGCCAGGGGGCTGTAATCCCGATAAAATCAATCTGATTGAGAAAAATGCACTGCATGCAGTATGCGAATGCAAATGCAAAATGCGTCGAAACATAAACCAGATATGGGAACCGGTTGGTCAAATTTTAGGGTGCAACACCGACATCAATTACTCTAGCCGGACATGATGGAAAAATCAAACATAATACAGTGCAAAATATCAATACTAATCATGCTGTAATATGATAAATAAAATAAACAAAATAATATGAAACCTGAAAAATTAGATTAAACTGGAGATACAAGTAGAAGGCTGACTTGAAGGAATAATCCCTGTTCTTCAAACTTGGTACAAAAGAATTTTACTAGTGCGAAAGAAATAACAAAGACTAGTGCTAGAATGAAAAACTGGTAAAATACTCAATCTCGTGAAAATGCTGTGAACCTCTTTTTGGAGGGTTTCTCTGTTATTTATACTTGGAATAGAGGAAGGAAGCAGTTGAGGCTGCGTGAAAATTGTCTGGAAGTGGAGCTGGAAAATAGGGGGGAGTGGGAGAATATTTCTCCTCACTCCTAGGTGGCTTGTGCCAGTCCATCTTCTTGGACATGTGGCTTGCGCCACTTTGTGTCTTGGTGGTGGGCGCCACCTTAAATGTGGCTCCAGCCACATTAAGGTGGTGGGCCCACCCTTTTTTGATTTTCTTTTTTCTTTCTTTTCCTTTTATTTCCTTCTCTTTTTCTTTTCTTTCCTTTCATTTTCTTCTCATTTTCTTCACTTCCTAATTCTTCACTTCGAATCGAGTACCTGATAAACATAAACAAATACGTGTAATATAAAACATAAATAGGGGGGAAATAAAATAAAACATAGTATAAGCTCATGCATGTTTTGCACCCCAAAATTTGCCCAACTTTTCTTTACCTAGCTTATGTTTCATTTCATTCACATTAGCATTATCCTTTGCATTTCATTGACATGTGTGCAGGAGATCAAGAGGTATGAGTACCAATCAAGAGCTACACAAGAATTTGAAGCTATACAAGAAGGTTATTTAGATTATTCAAGGATTGATATCCTTGTCAGAGAAGTTAAAAGATCCTCAGAGAGAGTGATTGAAACCAAGTGTGCAAGTCTCCTAACTTGAGAGTTGTGGAAAGCCATAAGATGATTCTGAAGCCATGAAGTTGGACCTGAGGTCTTAAGAGAGCCCATGAGAAGTGTTGAAGTTAATTTTGAGGCCTAGAGAGGTCAGTGTGCAAAGGATATGAAGATATACCCAAGATTGATGCAGCTAGGGTTTAACTGGGTCAACCCTAAGTCAACTGATGAGTTGAAGAAGGTTGAGACTTAATTCAAGAGCCATATGACCATGGATGGATACATTGAGATGTTCTAAGGATGATTCCAAGGTTAACTCATCATGATTGAAGAGTTTGAGAAGTTTCAGGCTAGGGTTTCTAAGACTTGACAGTGTAAAATCCCCTAGCTTGATCCATGACTGCCAGGCCATTTAACTCAAGATATGATTGTCATCTCATCTTGACCCTAACATGATTGTTGTAGGGCATGGTCTTAGCTTTAATTTGAGTACTAGAAGTCCTAGATAGGGTTTATATAACTCAAGTTATGAGCCAGACAAGTTACAGGTCATCTAAGGCATGTGGATTTGGAGCTTGAAAGTTACCCAACTTGCATGACACTTTTGCCCTAGAAGGATGATTCCTATGAACTTTTGTTCAACATGAATGCTGTTCCTTATTCTCTTAGCTTTCTAAAGAGTACTAGAAGTCCATGATTGGATTTGTAGAACTCAAGTTATGGCTTTGACAAGTCAAGGGTATTTTAGGTATTTGGACATTACAGGTCATTTTGAATTATAGGTCAATTTCATCATCTTGCAAGCTTCAAATGGATTTTTGGTCAACATAAAAGTTTCTCAAAATGATGTTTTTAGCTTAGCCAAGTATCAAGAGTCCATTGATATGGATTGTATCAAGCATTGGTTGAGGAAAATTCACAAAAGACCATTTTAATGAATTAAAATGGAAAAATTCAAAACAATTGGAAATTGAATGATTTCAGGCCAAGTTTGTGCTCATTTTGATTGGAATTGACATTCTAAATAATTTTGCATCACCACATTTTTGAATTGAAGTTCATAACATGGCCATATGGAGTCTTACTTCATTATGAACAAACATACCAAATGCATCCCTTTGATTGAAATCAAGGAGGGAAAACTATCCAATTGTACTCCACAAATGTCAGGCAAGTGATTTGGACTGAATTTGAAGTAAGAGCAAGGCCAAAACACGCACACCATCATTGAAATTTTGGAAAGAAAGTGAAACTTGAAAATCCCAAATTGGGCTTTGTTTGGGCCTCAAAAGTTGTTAAACTGAATATAAATTGGATGTGGATCATTCTGAGAACCTTCTAGTGGAAAATTCAGTTGAGAATCCATTGGAGCAAGTTGGTGAAAGAGCTTGGAACTTGATTTTCGGTTTTGGAGATTCAGAGAGTTTCAACAAGAATTGGCTATCAAGAAACATTCATCATCATTCCCTGAAGCAATCTGCACTGTTTAGAGAAGAATTGAGGCCTGAAACCAATCGTAATCGAAGCTCAAAATCAGGTTTTCATTTCTCAAATTTGCACTTAATTTACACGTTTTTAGCATCTTAGATTCATGTGGCTAGGTTGTAATTAAGATGTAAATGGATTTTGGATAGTAAATTAAAGGTTTAGAGACAAATTAGGGTTGAATCCGTTTTCGGTTTGGATGTGGATTTCTCTAGTTTCGAGGTTTCAGCGTGATTGATTGGCATATTCGTAATCCTCATGGAATTTCCTTCAACTTTCATTCAAGAATCGTGTTGATTGGTTGAGTATTGAGAGAGATAGAGTCTTGGAGAGGTTGCCGGCGAAGCTCCGGCCATTCGCGGCCGGAATCTGCACTTTCCCTCCCTGCGTTTTTTCAAAGAGAAGAAGACGAGTTCGTTGCCGTCCGATCGGGCAAAGAATGGAGACCAAGTCATCGTATCCAACGATCTGCAGTGCGCCACACATGCACATCCCAAACGGCGTCGTTTTGTTAAGTGATTTGTACCAAGCTTATTCAGTTCGCTACATGAACCTAGGGAGCGTGAATTCGATCCCGCGTATGGCCATTTTCGTTTAATTGTGAGAGCTGAGCTTAATTGATTAATGGTTCTGGGCTTGTGCTATACTCACCCCCCATTCGCAGGCCCATCCTGAATAACACGTAGATACCTTACTTGTGGCACCCCCCTGGCATGTTTCAGTTTGGAGAATGAGCTGAGTTGAAACTCAGACTGGGCCCACTCCCCAACGCTTTTCGCACCCCCCTCATATTGGGCCCAGGCGCATAAACACGTGAATTTATTGCTAGGCCCACCTCCCCCTTACTTCTTTTAATTTCCTTTTTCTTTATTTTTTTCTGTTTTAATTCTTGTTAGATTTAATTCATAATAAATAGTGAATATTGGTAATAAATTTTGATAAAATTGGTGGATATAGATTGAGATGTGTAGAATATTTCCATGCTTTTTATTTTTAATTTTCCATTTTTTGGCATTTAGTTTCATATTTTCTTTCGTAATATGTTTGTAATGATGAAATAATTGTGTTCTGAATTTGTTCATTTTATATCTCACTCATGGCATGGAGTTTGATCTTGAAATTTTGGGTGCTGGCTGTATGCATGTTGATAATGTTGTGTAATTTTTGTTATGATTTTTAGATGATTTTAAACAAGGTTTTAGGATAGTTGTTTAGGAGTATTCATGAATGGATCCCCTTAGTGTGCCTTTGAGGTTTTAGATTTAGTTTGAACCTTTTGACTTAGGTTTAGTCCTTGATTTTTGGACTATAGCATGTTGATACATGTAGGATAATATAGTATATTGTTACAAGTGATTTTCTAATAAGTTCCTATTTTACAAGTTAACCTTAGTATAGGTGATCCAAACTAGGTTAAGTGTATAGATTAGGCTTGTAAATGACCTCTAGATGATTCTAGGTCCCATTTCCTCTTTTGACAGACTGGTATTAAATAGAAACCTCTTTTAGAACCCTTGATCTTTAGGATAGATGTCCTTAGAAGGTATCATTTGGGGTTTCTTTAAAAGCTTAAATAGGTGGATGATTCTTTCTATAGAGGTAGTTTCCTCTTCAAATTTTCCTTGCTTGATTGGATTCTCCCTTGTGAGTAATGTTTTCTCCTGCGGAGGAATACATTGCACTATCATAAAGGGGTTGAGTCCATGAAAGCTCCCTCTCTCTAAAGGAAATGGAATTGATGGAGTGTCTGTGGTAAGTTCCTATGGAACTTACCTTGCTTCTCATCTTCTTTATCCTAAAATTTTCTCACTCATTCTTTTTAGGAACCTTCTTGAAGTAGCATAGTCCCTCCTGTGGGGGGAATATTGCGCATATCTTGAAGGAGCCAAACACCTAGGGTCCCCTAAAAATCTCTTAGTTGGTTGAGTGCCTGGGATAAGTTTCTGTGGACCTTACCCTAGCCTCCCAACACCCAATTTCTTTCCGTAGGATAGAAGCTTATATGATTACTTGTGGGATGATTCCCTTACTTGTCGTAAATTCCTTTCCTTCTCTTGAAGATGGTGTGGACTTGAAGAACAGTTACAGACGTTGGATTGGATGGCTTTCAGAAGATTGCTCTGCTGTGGAGATTGCTGCCTTGTTTTCCCTGTTTGTCTGTTTTCTTCTTGTTCAACTGTATTGATGTGACTTGCTTGGAGTGTTGCATTAGTAGTAGGCTTCATGTAGACGATTATAGGCCTAAGAGCATCCTAAGGGTTGAGCTTCTCCTCTTGCTTGTATTGCATTAGAGGTTGAGTTTCTCCCTCTGATTGTATTTTTACTGTGTGGCTTTGCTTGCTGGTATTTGGTAGAGCTCAGCTCCCTTGCCTGTGTGGTGTGTGGTCTGTTTGATTGCATTTAATTTCTTCTATTATCTTTGCAGTTATTCATATCTGGCTTTAGGTTGAGATGAGCTTGTGGAGGCTTCTGCCCCACACATATTTCCTCCCTCACTTGCATTGCATGCATCTTTACAACATTTTGTTTACAATAATTTCTTTTCAGTTGATTTGATTTACTGTTGTTTCCATTGACATGATCCCCTAGGAATCTCACTTCCTTTGATAAGGAAGTGACGATTAGAACTTTAGGTTGAAACCTATGCATGATAACTTCTAGGAGTCCCCTGTTTCAAACCTCAACCATAGGATGAATCTTTGGCATGACAACTGTTAGGACTTGATAGTCTCCCTTTAGTTGTTCCCTTTCTCTTCTCATCTCTAACAACAGTAAAAAAACGTAATAAAGGCAGTTAGTACAAGCGCGTTACGAGCCTTAAGCTACTTGGGAAATGATAATTGAGCGGTCTCCTCTCAATCATCTAGGATGTTTAGTATATGTCCTTTGGACGCTATACGATGCATTCGCTCCTAAGTCATAGTCTCTAGTGCTGTGCAAACTACAGACAACCATAAAGACAGTTCTTCCGTAAAAGACAGAAAACAAACTTCAAACCTTTTTGCCCCGTGGGCCCATAATTCAAAGGAAGCTTTTCTGAAGAAAAGAGTGTCGTTAACTCCCAGTTCTACCGTAAACGATAACGCCTAAGTCTCCAAGGGTCGAGCTGGGTACACCAAACTGCTGGAATTGTTTGTTAACCCTACTCGAAAAACAGATGAATCTGAATCCCCGTAATCCGTATTATCCCGGACTACGTAAGCTCTGATCTCTCATACCTGTTGAGAGTACGTAGGCACAATACTGACATATTGGCGAGCCACCTTCCCTGTAACCTGTAGTTAGCCGAACTACATTGACTCTGATTTCTCATTCTCTGATGAGAATACGTAGGCATAAAGTGCGACACTTTGCCGAGTCATTTTCTTTTCTTTTCAGACTAGCCTTGATAGGTAGATAGTAAATAAACCCGTCAAATAAACACAACAAGCGTGGATCCCATCGAGTACGATGGACGTGAGGGGTGCTAATACCTTCCCTTGCGTAACCGACTCTCGAATCCAGACATTGGTTGCGACGACCTTGTCTTATACCTTTTCGTCAGGTTTTTCCAATGGTTTCCTTTCCCGTTCTGAGGGATAAATAACGAAAGGTGGCGACTCTTCTATTTTGCCGACACCTTATTTTCGCGGTAGCGACACATGTCAAGTCAAATACACTATATAATTTCGCGTTATCAAACTCCCCTATACTTGAACCTTTGCTTGTCCTCAAGCAAGTAAAAAATCTTTAGGCACGGGTGTGAAACAAACATACATTCAAGCTAAGCTTACATAAAAAAGATAGGTACTAAATATCAACAATGAGGATACCGTAGTGACACAATTTCAAAAACTCATATCCTATGCAAACGAATCCAAATCATGTTATTATAACTCGACCTAAACTTTTTTTGCACCTCTCTTTCATTCTAGTGCAATCACATTAAGCCCGTTATCCCTGTACACCCATGTTGAGTAAACCTGTTAGTGTTCAACCAATCTCATTTCTCAAATTTCTTTGGATTTCCTTATGTTTTTCTTTTAATTTCGAGTTTCAAGAGTCTGATCCCTTGGGCTAAATGGTTGGGTAAGGACCACCTAACTTAGAAGGAACATATCTTTGGTTCGCATTTGGCATTAAATTCATAAACAACAATTTTTTTAATTATTTTTCGGTTTTGAGATCAAACACAAATTTGCATCGGCTTATCACTTAGGCTATGCTTTTGGATGGTGCTGACTGCTGGTATAAACTACTTAAGAGGTTGGTCTTGGCATAATAAGTATTCAAATCCATTTGCATAATCAAGGGGTTCAGGGTGTCAAGACAATACTGATACTATTAACACTTTCCCAGGTCTTTCTAACATAGCCTAATCCTTTTAAACTTTTATGTCATGTATCAAATCAAAAATTGAAATTTTTGTTATGGCTCAAGAAAGATGGGAGAATCCAAATAATAGCAGAAACTATGCATAGAGACTCGATAAGCATAAAATTTTTAAATCTACCTAGAAAACAGTAAATAGCTAAAACAATTAAATAAAAGCGATAAAACTTCCTCCCCGCACTTAAATTGAGCATTGTCCCCAATGCAAAACATAAGGTAGAGAAAGGAAGGAGAAACCTGGAAAATCAGGCTACTGGCGGCCTCTTCCTCGAGTTCGTGGTTGCCTGACATTTCTGGTTTTCTGGTCCAACGTACCCAAATTTGGATATTGGTCTTGTCCTTGAAAGGAAATACCGGCCATCCCCTGTATCAGCTCTACCATGAAATTTTGGCCTTGCTACATTTGTTGTAAGATTTGTATCATCTCTGACTTTTGGGTGTACATTTGGTTTTGTTGGGCCATTATTTGAGCTTGCTGAGTCTCGAGGCTTTGTAACCGTTGGTGGCGAAGAGCGTTTGATTCGCATTGTCTCATCACCTCAGCATATATGCTATCTAGCATTCTGGATGATTCTTCTTCTCGTCTCCTAGGCCTTCGTCTGGATGATGTACGTGCAACAAATTCGGAGGAGGATGGTGCGGTGTGTGATTGTGTGTTAATTGCATCCCTGCCAGCAGCAACATTCTCAGGAATGTGCGTGGGGCCTGGGTTGTCATTTCCAATGATGTTACCCCAAAAATAGTTCAGGTCAAGGTTAAGGAGTAATTCTTCTTAGACTACAGTAATCACATCAGGGCCACTAGGGCGTCCTAGAAATTCAACAAGTTCTCTATGGTTATAGGTATAATCATTACCAAATAGCCTAAAAGTGACCAGCCCACTATGGAATCCATATCCATGGTTAAGGATGTGAGTCAGGGAGCTTAGGAACTCAAGGGTAAGCTGACGGTAGGAAGTAAATCTTCTTCGGAAAGCAGCAGTCTCCCACCCCATTTGGCTAAATAAATACATAACACTATCCCTGATACCTAACCTATCCATAGTATGTCCATCATAGTAAATAGTGATACCCATATCTCTCTGAGCTAACACCTCAAATCTCCTTCTCTGAGCTCTGCCTCTGAAAACAATGCCCATGTAGTCTACTCGTTGCATCGTGAAAGTTAGTTACTAACTAAACTAAGTTAGCCTGTAAGTAAGTAGACAATATTTTTTTTTTGCAAAGTTAGTGAAAAGAATATAGCTTATGGCATTCATAATGGAGATGAAGGAGAGAAAATAAAAATAAAAATAAACATAAAAATAAAAAATAAAAATAAAAGCAATAAAGGTAAGAAGTATTTAAGGGATAAAATATGCAAAATTTAAATAAAATACGTGGGTTGCCTCCCACCGAGCACTGTATTTAACATCTTAAGCATGACATAGTTCTAGTATAACGTCAGTTTTCAGAATGAACGGGGAGCTCTATGAGCCTTAAAATAGCAGAGTAGTCCTTATTGTCTACACAATGATAATGTTTTAAGCGCTGTCCGTTTACTACAAATGGTTGACTAAATTTGTTTTTGATTTCTACGGCTCCACTTGGAAAGACTTTAGTTATTATAAAAGGACCGGACCACCTAGATCTAAGTTTTCCTGGGAAAATTTTAAGGCATGAATTAAATAATAACACTACGCCGCCTTCATTAAACTCTTTACGAGGAATTCGCTTGTCATGCCATTTTATTATTTATTTCTTTATATATCCTAGCATTTTCATATGCGTCTAAACGAAGTTCTTCTAGTTCGTGAATGTCTAGGACTCTTTTCTCACCTGCAACAGTATAGTCTAAGTTAAGGGTCTTAATGTCCCAATAAGCTTTATGCTCTAATTCGACAGGTAGATGACATGATTTTTTGTAAACTAACTTAAAAGGTGTGGTTCCTATTGGGGTCTTATAAGCTGTCCTATATGCCCATAGAGCTTCATGTAATTTTGATGCCCAGTCTTTTCTAGAGGTTGCTACAGTCTTTTCTAATATTTTTTTAACTTCTCTGTTTGAGACTTCGACTTGTCCACTTGTTTATGGATGATATGGTGTTGCTACACGGTGTCGGACTCCATACTTCAATAGAAGTTTTTCAAATATCTTTTATATAAAATGGGAGCCTCCGTCACTGATGACAAGTCTTGGCACACCAAACCTAGGGAAGTTTATGTTTTTGAAAAGCTTAAGTACTACTCGTGTGTCATTTGTTGGAGAGGCTACTTCCTCGATCCATTTTGAAACATAGTCAACAATAACGAGTATATAATTATTACCAAAGGAAGATGGGAATGGCCCCATGAAATCAATACCCCGCACTCCAAAGACTTATACTTCTATCATACCCTTTTGTGGCATTTCATCGCGTCTAGAGATGTTACCAGTGTGTTGACACCAGTCGCAGTTTAATATCGCGATATGGACATCTTTCCATAGATTAGGCCAGCAAAGGCTAGATTGTAAGATCTTAGCACAAGTCTTTGAAGTGCTTGTGTGTCCACCATAAGGAGCAGAGTGACAATGAGAGATTATGTTTTCTATTTCATCTTCAGGGACACATCGACGGAAAATACCATCGGCACCTCTCTTAAAAAGCAGAGGCTCATCCCAATAATATTGTTTAAGGTCATGAAATAATTTCTTCTTTTGTTGATAAGTTAGATCTGGTGGAATACTCCAGCAACTAAGTAGTTGACAAAGTCAGCATACCACGACAGTGTTGTGTTTGTTTGAATTTCTTCCACTGATTATTTTGATTTGATATCATTCAAGGTTAGTTCAGACATATTGCTTTCCACTTGGGCTATGACTCGTTTATATGGGACATCATCATTGATAGACACTTGTTCAGGCTTAATGCCTTCTATTCTTGATAGATGGTCTGCAACTACATTTCCGGTTCCTTTTTTATCTTTTATCTCTAGATTGAATTCTTGTAAGAGTAGGATCCATCTTAACAGTCTTGGTTTGGAATATTTTTTACTTAATAGGTATCTAATGGCAGCATGATCGGTATAGATAATTATTTTTGCTCCTACCAAGTAAGAACGAAATTTATCCAAAGCGAACACGACAGCTAAAAGTTCTTTTTCGGTGGTGGCGTAGTTCATTTGGGCAGGATCTAAGATTCTACTTGCGTAGTAAATTGCATGGAGTTTTTTGTCCCTTCTTTGTCCTAAAACTGGACATACGGCATAATCACTCGCATCACACATAATTTCAAATTGGAGTTTCCAATCTGGTGGTTGCATGATAGGTGCGGCAATGAGAGTCGTTTTCAATTGTTCACACGCTTTTAGACATTTCTCATCAAAGATAAATTCAGCGTCTTTCATTAATAAATCGGTCAGTGGTTTGGTAATTTTCGAGAAATCTTTTATGAATCGTAGGTAGAAACCGGCGTGTCCTAAGAAACTTCGTATTTCTCGTACGGTCTTCGGAGGTTGAAGATTTTCTATAATCTCTATCTTAGCTTTATCAACTTCAATTCCTCTGTCAGATACTACGTGTCCAAGTATGATTCCTTGATTGACCATGAAATGGCATTTCTCCCAGTTTAATACAAGATTGACTTTTCCGCATATTTCAAGTACCATCTCTAGGTTCAATAGACATCCTTCAAAACTCTGCTCACAAACAGAAAAATCATCCATAAATACTTCCATGATGCCGTCTATAAAATCAGCAAAGATTGACATCATGCATCTTTGGAATGTGGCAGGAGTGTTACATAGTCCAAACGACATTCTTCGATAGGCAAAGGTACCATATGGACATGTGAAAGTTGTATTTTCTTAGTCATCAGGATGAATAGGGATTTGAAAGAATCCTGAATAACCATCTAAATAGCAGAAGTGAGAATGTTTGGCCAATCGTTCCAACATTTGGTCAATGAATGGCAACGGAAAACGATCCTTACGAGTAGCTTTGTTTAACTTTCAATAGTCGATGCACATTCTACTTCCAGTTACTACTCTCTGTGTTATAGATTTACCTTTCACGTTCTTAACAACTGTAATACCTCCCTTCTTTGGTACAACATGTACTGGGCTAACCCATTTACTATCTGATATCGGGTATATAATTCCTGCCTCTAAAAGTTTTTTCACTTCACCCCTTACTACTGTACTTAAAATTGGATTGATCCTCCTCTGATGTTCTCTAGAGGATTTACAGTCTTCCTCTAGCATAATGCGATGCATAAAAATAGAAGAACTTATTCCTTTAAGGTCAGCGATGTTGTAGCCTAACGCAGTTGGGTATTTTCTTAAGACATCTAAAAGTTTCTTAGTTTCGATCTGCATTGACTATCACAGGTCGCTCGAGTCCTATATCCAAGAATTCATACCTCAAATTATTAGGTAGTGTTTTCAGTTCTAGAGCTAGTTTCTTTGGGCAAGGTAAATGATCAGGTGTAAGTGCTAAACATTCGCTTAGGTTATCATCTTGGTAAGGTTCACGCCAATTATCATCTTCAAAAATAGGAGGTATTGGAATTTTTATAATATCTGAATATGTGGTTGGTTCCATCTCCATTTCTCTTATGCACTCATCTATGACATCAAGTAGATAACATGTGTCGTCTATAGCTGGTGCTTGTAAGAATTGTGTTAAAATAAATTCAACTTTCTCTTCACTGACTTCAAAGGTTAGCTTACCTCTCTTCACATCTATAGTGGCTCCGACAGTAGCTAAAAATGGTCTTCCTAATATGATAGGAGTAGTGGAGTCTTCTTTAATATCCATGATTATGAAATCGGTAGGAATATAGAATTACCTATACGAACTGGAACATTCTTTAGTATACCAACAAGATATTTAATAGTGCGGTCAACTAATTGAACAGACATCTTAGTCGGCCTCAATTCTCCCATATCAAGTATGTTACATATGGATAAGGGCATTACACTAATACTGGCTCCTAAGTCGAATAGAGCTTTGTCTATGACGAACTATCCAATTACACAAGGTATGGAGAAACTACCCAGGTCTTTCAGCTTAGGAGGCATATTGTTTTGAATTATTGCGTTACACTCAGTAGTAAGTGTAACTGTTTCGTTATCCTCTATCTTTTTCTTATTGGATAAGATTTATTTAAGGAACTTAGAATATGAGGGCATCTGGGTGATAGCTTCTGTAAAAGGTATTGTGATGTTCAATTGCTTCAGAAGTTCAACAAATTTCTTAAATTGCCCTGCAGTTTTAGAATTTGCAAATCTTTGAGGATATGGAATAGGTGGTTTATGTGGTGGTGGAGGCACATAAGGTTTTCCTTTATCTACGGGGTCTTGGTTATTATCTTCCTTTTCCTTGGGTTCATTGTCCTTCTCATTTGTTGTGTTATCAGGCTTTTGATACATGGTTGGATTCTGAAGTCTTGGATCAATGGGTCCATCTAATTCTTTTCCACTTCTCAATATAACAACATTTGCATGTCCTTTCGGATTAGGTTGTAGTTGTCCAGGAAATGTTCCTGCAGGAGCAGCAGTAGGCGCTTGTTATTGTACCATTTGAGAAATTTGTGTTTCAAGCATTTTGTTGTGGGTGGCCAAAGCGTCTACTTTGTTTGCTAATTGCTTAATTTGCTCACTAATGTGTATGTTTTAATTCAGGAAGTCTTTGTTTATTTGAGTCTGGGCAGCTACAAAGTTTTCCATCATTAATTTAAGGTTAGATTTCCTATGAGCATTAGGAGCAGGTGCGACAGCCTTTGATAACCTGGTGGTGTAGTAAGTGCTTGACTAGGTGCATACATTACATTGTTGTTTTTGTAGGAGAAGTTTGGATGATTCTTCCAACCAAGATTATAGGTATTTGCATAAGGGTTTCCTTAAGCATAATTCACTTGGTATGTAGAGGCTCATACCAAAATTTGGCATTTAGGGGCAGCATGTCTAAATGTTCCACATACTTCGCAGTTTGGAGCTACAGCAGCAGCCACGGTGGTTGTGGGTGTTATGGTCAAGTTATCTATCTTTTGAGCAAGGGCATCTACCTTAGCACAAACATGATCAAGGCTATTAACCTCATACATTCCACCTTTTGGTTGGGATTTTTCCACTGGAGTTCTTTCACCTCCCCATTGGTAGTGGTTCTGAGACATACTTTCGATTAGTTGGTAGGATTCTTCATAAGGTTTATCCATAAGTGTACCACCAGCGGCGACATCTATTGTCATTCTTGTATTGTACAAGATACCATTGTAAAACGTGTGGATGATTAACCAATCTTCAAGACCATGGTGCGGGCACATCCTTATCATATCTTTAAATCTCTCCCATTCCTCAAAAAGAGACTCATTGTCTTTTTGTCGAAAGCTATTGATTTGGGTCCTTAGCATGGCTGTCTTGCTTGGTCAAATATTCACTGGGATCTTTTGTAGGGTTTCCAGAAAATTGATTTTGTTGAACTGCAGACAACAACGAAGGTTTCAACTCGAAATCATTTCGCCCATGTCTTGGTTAACTTCAGATTTAGCTTCAGATTCTGATTCGGATTCTGAGTTAGATTCAGGTTCGGTTTCAGATTCAGGTTATGAACTAGGAAAAGGGATTTCGTGGGATTCGCAGTATTCTTGGATACGTCTTCTTATAGTAAGAAGGCGTTCAGGTTCGTCTGTCGATCGTGTGAGGTTCTCGCCTTATGAGCGAGTACTTGGCATACAATCGGTAGAATGAGAAATAGGGATTTTTTGCCTTAGTCTATACAGCGCAACAAAGGAGTTACGATATCGACTTAATTAGTCCCCGGCAACGGCGCCAAAAACTTGATCGCGGTTTAATGTGTCTAAATTAATCTGACTGCAAGTATACAGTCGTATCGCGTAGTTTTAAAAGATTATTGATCCACAGGGACTAGAAATTGAATGTACCATATTCTAATGTTACTATGTAAATCTAAGGCTAATCGTTTTAGGAAAGTTAAGTGCGAAGGGAATTAAATCTAAAAATGCTAAAATTTCTAATAAGAATAATCAAGAACGGGATATCAGTATGCAACGCATCAATCGTCAGGAATTTAATAAATAATCGATGTAAGTTAGGTTGTTCAAAATACTTTTTTATTAGAAAAATACTTACTTAAAAATCTTTACTTCACACTCTCGTGTTTATTGATTCGGACTATATTGTTAAATTAAAATGAGCACTCTCGCTGTATCATTCAAATTTAACGATACCTTTTGAAAATAAATAAGTCCTAATTAATTCTAAAGTGCTTCTGCTGTATTTAGAATTAATGCCTAATCTCAGCTAGCTGGTTAAGACCTCAAACTCTCGTTTAACTTGACCTTAACCTTAGTTTCCCCTTTTTACTTTCGCAAGAAAGGTTGATTTATTAAAATAACAGACTAGTGCCTAAAAATTAATTTGCAAAGGGAATCAACACCGATTTTCATTTAATCCCCTCCGATAGATTTGTTACATACCGACATTAATTACTCTAGCCGGACATGGTGGAAAAATCAAACATAATACAGTGTAAAATATCAATACTAATCATGCTGTAATATGATAAATAAAATAAACAGAATAATTCAAAACCTGAAAAATTAGATTAAATTGGAGATACAAGTAGAAGGCAGGCTTGAAGGAATAATCATTATTCTTCAAACTTGGTACAAAAGAATTTTACTGGTGCGAAAGAAATAAAAAGACTAGTGCTAGAATAAAAAACTGGTAAAATACTCAATCTCGTGAAAATGTTGTGAACCTCTTTTTGGAGGGTTCCTCTGATATTTATACTCGGAAGAAAGGAAGGAAGCAATTGAGGCTGCGTGAAAATTGTCTGGAAGTGGAGCTGGAAAGTAGGGGGGAGTGGGAGAATATTTCTCCTCACTCCTAGGTGGCTTCCGCCACCTCCCTCTACTTGAACATGTGGCTTGTGCCACTTTGGGTCTTGGGTGGACGCCACCTTAAATGTGGCTCCAGCCACATTAAGGTGGTGGGCCCACCCTTTTTTTATTTTCTTTTTCATTTCTTTTTTATTTTCGTTTCCTTTTCTTTCTCTTTATTTTCTTTCCTTCTCTTTTTCTTTTCTTTTTCTTTCCTTTCCTTTCATTTTCTTCTCATTTTCTTCACTTCCTAATTCTTCACTTCGAACCGAGTACCTAAAAAACACAAACAAATACGGGTAATATAAATCATAAATAAGGGGAAAAATCAACTAAAGCATAGTATAAACTCATGCATGTCAAGTCAAATACACTATATAATTTTGCGTTATCAATGCACAAAGAAATTGAAGTGTACATCGACAACATGATTGCCAAATCTAAAACAGAAGAAGAACATGTGGAACACCTATCAAAGTTATTTTAGTGGTTGAGAAAATACAAACTCCATTTGAATCCCAACAAATGTACATTCGGTGTTCGTTCAGGAAAGCTCTTGGGATTCATCGTCAGCTAAAAAGGTTTTGAAGTTGATCTTGATAAGGTTAAGGCCATTCGAGAAATGCCTTATCCAAGGACTGAAAAGCAAGTAAGATGATTTTTAGGGCGTCTGAATTACATCTCAAGATTCATATTCCTAATGATGGTGACATGCGCGCCGATCTTCAAACTACTCAGAAAGAACCAAAGCTATTTGAGGTTGTTACTAAGAGAATTGAAGCAGTGCTATGCAAAACCCTGATTAGGGTTTCTAGTTGAAAAAAGTCAACTGTAGTTTGACTTTTGGTATAAATGGGTTTCCAAAGCTTGAACCATGGTCCATGATGTTTCTATTACTTATTGAAGTCCCCTCAAGAAGTATAGAAGGTTCAAAACACCCCAGAACACTAAGGATCGATCTTGAAGATTTCAACGGTTCGATTCGTCTGTTTGGAAAGTCAACTCTTTGACCCTAAATTGAAGCAATCAAGGTTTCTAATATCATTTTATGCCTAACTAGTGAGTTTTGTGAAGATTTAATCAAGAATTGACGGATAACTTGTGAATCAAGAAATTAGGGTTTATGAAAAACCCTAATTACAAGCTTAATTGGAATGGTCATAACTCTCAAACCACACATCCAAATTGAGTGGTCCAAATCTGGTTGGAAAGCTCTGGAGAAATCCTACAAATTTTTCCTAGAGGGTTGATGTCCAAAAATGAATAGATTTTGAGTTATGAGCGCATCAAGTTGTGAAGGATTTCCACACTTGGAAAATTTTCTTATTTTTTTGACTTGTAAGTCAAGTTTTGCAGCCAACTTCATGAAGATATTTGACCTAGTTCCCTTTGGATTCTGAACTTTAGACAAACATGAACATTGTAGATCATATTTGGGGCTCTTTAAAAAGTACAAGATCATTTTCACAACCATTGTGGTTAGGGAGAATAGAAGAGAGCAAGTAAGAGATTTCTCATGTCACAAAACTAAGTTCAGCACTTGCATTTTGATGCATAAACCACTCAAACATCTTCTAGTCACTTGTTTAACTCATTCTCTGATGTTTAGGAACTTAATCAATGAGATTACAATGGATTACCACAAGCAAAAACCAGAGATTGGATTCTTTGATTTGTTTATTTAAGCAAGTGGATGCAAGTGGCAAGGAGAGAGAAACTTTTTGCATTTTTTGCTACACCTCAGCTACTGTATTAGCTACTCTCTTTCCTTCACTTCATGTCAACTATTTGCAGGCTATTCGTGATGTTGAAACACATAGCAAGGTTTCTCATGCTCAGAAAAGAAATCCCAAGTTGGATTTGCTCATTTTGCCTCCAAAAAGGGCAAACTTGGCAAGTTGGGATAATCTTCCCATACCTTTCATTCTATAAGCTTTCCTATAAATAGAACAAACTCCTAACATCCAAGCTACACCAGAATAAAATAGAAACCAAGTTGAATCTCTCTCATTTCTCTGATCACCATCTTCTTGCAAGTGGTAGAAGTTGCTTCCTTGTGAAGAAAAATCTTCCTTGCAAAAACTCTGCCACAACTTAATACAACCACCAAACACTTGAACTAACACCTCAAACACATCACATATGATGCATTGAAGCTGTCCAAACCCTCACATTCACTAAAAAACCTCACATTCTAAAAGTCAACTCTCATACCTTGAAAATTTGACTTTTCTGCATCTTCATAGACCAGAACAAAACTAGTCATTTTCCAATCACTCTAACACTTCAAAAACTCTCCATATAAGTTGTTTGAACTGTCCATGGCATCATACAAGTTCTGTAACAACATTTCCTAGAGTTTCACTTTGAAGCTTTTGATGTTTTCTTGCATAAGAAGGTATTATGTCAAGACAGTGATCTTGGAGGAGTTCTCATCATTTGAACACCTTATTTGGAACATATTGGATCTGCTTAGATCATCATTCATCAACTGGTTTTATTATTTGGTGCATTGACTTGAAAAGTCTACAAGAGGTAAGTGTTCCAACTTTTTACTTTTAAGATCATGTTGAATATTGATGTACACTGATTATGAATATGCTAGATACACTTTATAGGTATCTTTGAACCATTTGTTGCTCATAAACTTTGATATTCATGACCGTCCTTTTGGTTTGGCTTGTTAGCTTACTTTAAGTTTCATTTCAATATGCAACATGTTGATTCGGGTTAGGCATAGATGATCGGTGTTTCTAAACATCATTTATAGGTCATATATGATATGTTTGTCATTTAGTTGATGCTGAATTGGTACATTTCTGCCTATTGCTTTGCTCTTGCACAAGCTTGCTATTTTTGCCACTACACATGCCATTTGTTGAATTAGCTTGTCTATTAATGTATGATTCTTGTAAGCACTCTCTATATGTCTCATATGTTATGTTTGAATAACTACTTACTGCTTAGAACATGTACATTGGACTGTCACATTGCTCTTGCACAAAACATGTATTTTTTAATGATGTTATCGAGTTTTTCACATGGTGCATGATCTGAGAAAACCACCACCACCATTGGATTCCTTATGAAAAAATACACAATTTTATTTTTTATTTCATCTAATTTGATTAAGTTTTGAGTGAGTTATGACCCTTCTTGCAAAATCTGCCTTGCCTTGGTTTTGCTTGCCTTGTTTCTTGCCTTAGTTTCCTAGTTTTGTGCCTAGTTTTCAAATGTGCATAACTTCTTTTATTTTTATCATTTTGATGCCAATTTTTTTCACTATGCTCCTTAATATATCTAGTTTCAACGTGTGAAGAAAGAATTCAAAAATTGTTATTTTTGAAACACTTTGGTCCACTTGAATGACATGGTCCTTTTTAGGGTTTTTTTTATGGTTTTCATGAACTTTCTTGACATAGTACTTGATTTTTCTTGTAAGATTGGTCTTGTATGAATCATTTTTGAATGTATAACATGTTTATGTGTTTGAAAACACTTGGCTCTTTTTATTTACCATGATTATACTTGCCTTTATGAATGCATGAATGTGAAAAGTATGCCTTGAAACTTCTTTGTGAACCATGATATGTTTCGTGATGTTGTAACCTCGTGAACATGATCCTTCACCCCCATATTACTTTTTATGTGTCTTGTTAGAACCATAACATGTTTAGGGTTGTTTCTTGCCTTGAAATTTACCATGAATCTTGTTTATCTTTCCCTTTGTAAAGTTTGAATCCATGCTTGAACTGTTGTTACTTTTCTTTCCTATCCATAATTGATTGTCATTAATATGTCTTAAATATGATTAAATGTGTTACATTTGTCTTTAATTGATTCCTATACCATGTTTGATTCAAGTTGTAACTTGTTTGCATGAGTTTTGTTTGAATACCATTGATGAAAATATTGTTGTTACACATGTTTCATGCTTGCCCTTGTTGGTTGTTACCTTCGTGATCTTTGAACATTGTAATGTTAAATCATAAAACCTTGGTTGTTACCATTCTTTTTGTGTTTAATTTGTTAATTGATCCTACTTGTTTATCTTTATCTTTATCAAGTTTATTTCTCCAGTGATGGAACTTGTCAGTTCTCATCACGTTTCCTTGCTATCATCTTTGCTTAATGTTATCATAGGCTTGCCCTTATCTTTCTTGGTTGTTACCATGACTTTATATCTTCATCATGGTTGAATGAATTCATATGTGTGTTTAGGCTTTGTTAAGTTTACCCAAGTGATGTAGCTAATTAGCTCTCATCCAGTTGCCTCATTATCCCTTATTCCAAAGGAAAGTCTCTCTATTGACTTCATTGTCATAGATAGCTCATTACCCCTTCTCTTGACTTAGTTAAGCCATTAGGTCCTTTATGTAACGCCCCGATTTCGATTATTCCCATTTTTGTTGAGTCTTTTTGATTTAATTGGGTGATTATTATTTTAATTGTGGAAATTGATGTGTTAATATGTTATGTTTGCATATTATGCTATTTTACCGATTTTGAGTGTTTTCGGGGAAAATAGATTGGAGGGTATTTTAGACATTTCTTATTTAATATTAAGTTGGATAGTTTGTGAGAAATGAATTGGTAGATACTTTTGAGAGAAGAAAATATAATGGAAAGAATAGAATAGAAAGTTATATAAGAGAAAGTGGAAAGAAATGAGATAAAAATGAAATAGTAGAGAAAGAAAAAGGAAGAAGAGAAAAGAGAAGGAAAATAGAGGAAAGCTTGGATTCTTCAAGATGAACCCTTAGCAATTGATTTAATCGGGTAAGGGTGTGAAATCTTATTATCTTATCAATGTATGTGATAATGTATGTCTTGTTTGGATTGTTTGGGTATTTTTCTACATTTTCCATTCTAGGTCAGAAATGGTTAATCGGTAGAAATTGATGTTTTAATGGTTAGAATTTGGAATAGATGGTGTAGTTTAGTCGAGGAATGTTAGGCTAAGAATATGGAACTCGTTGGGATTAAATCGAGTGATTTGTGAGCTTCTGGTGATTTTTTGGACAGTTGGGGTTTTCGTGTATCGCAGAACTCGCTAGGCGAGCAGCTAGCGAGTGAGGTGGCGAGTGGTTCGCTAGGCGAGCTGCTAGCGAGCCAGTAGCGAATGGTTCCAGACTTGGACAGAACCAAAAGGACCCTTGTTCGCTGGAGGCGAGTGAGGTAGCGAGGATTATCTAAGCCTTCGCTAAGCGAGCGGTGTAGCGAACACTTCCAATAGCTAGAAACCAGCCCTCGCTAGCGTATTCGCTAGGCGGGCAGGTAGCGAACGTTCGCGATGACCTTCGCTAGGCGAATGGTGCAACTAACATGACTGAACAACATTTTCTTTTGTTGTTTCCATCCACTGTTGATGCTTTGACTCTTCAACGCATAGCTTGTGTGTTGTTGGATGATGTGCTGTGGGTAACCGTATTGCGTGAATCCTAGATTGTGGAATCGACTGTGAATGTGGCCTTTTGGAAAATATATGCATTGTTTAAATTGATTAAAAGTGCATGATGATTGTGATGGAGTTCGTTGCCGTTTGGCGCGATATTATGAATACATATTGATTGTATGCGATTGTATGTGAAGCATCATGAATGTGTATTCTTGTGCATTGCTTGATAAATGTAATGATGGTGTTGAAAGTATGAATACTTTGATTATTATGAAATATGTTGTGTATGCAATCATGTTATAATTCTTGTGTGATGAATTATTGAGAATGCATGGGATTAAGATGCGAGAACGGTCTTAAGTGCATATGGTTGTTGATTGCATACGCATCATTGTTGTCAAGAGGCAATGCTTGCTAGTTTCGTGGAGACTAGTGACTTGTCCCAAACCTAGAGTGGGGTTTGAAAGCCTAGAGGACGGGCTTTTGTTTGTTATTGGTCTAGAGGATGGACCCGGTTTAAATGTAAAAACCGAAAAATAATAACAAGTGTTGCTGCCACAAGACATGAGTTGCATTGAGTCACATGGCATAGGTATAATTGTTGTATGAAAGTATGCATATGTGTATGAATTGTTGAACTGAGAATTGTGAGTTGGTGAATAAACATAATTGTAAATGTTTAGGTGGAGCGATGAGAATTATGAATGTATGCATGATGAATATGCATGGTGATTATCCATATATTTATATATACATTGTGATGTATATGGATGACTTGTGGTGAGAATGTAGTTCACGTGTATTCTAGGATTGTAGATATATATATATATATATATATATATATATATATATATATATATATATATATATATATATATATATATATATATATATATATATATATATATATATATATATATATATATATATATATATATATATATATATATATATATATATATATATATATATATATGCATTGTTATTATTATAATATTTCTCACCCTTCTGCTGGAATGATGTCCTATCTGACATCGTGCGGGTATCAAGAGTAGAGCTGCTCATAGTTGCGTGGTCACTGTTGGTGTAGCTATTTAGTATTTTTGTTATGTTGGGTCGAGTCGTGCTCTGGTCATGTAACACTGGGATAGCTTGGTTTATGTCTTAGAGATGCATTATATACTCTACACTATGTTTTTATATTCATTGGAAATTTATGATGTTGGCCTTGGTGCCTAAGTAATGTTGAATTATGTGATGAACATGAATATTCTGTTAAGAGAATTATGATATAAAATGAATCCGCTGCTACATGCAGAGTGAAACTTTGAAAAGCAAGATTATTTATTAAAGTGTTAATGAGCATGACAGGTGGGTGTTGATGTTTTTAAAGTTATGTGTGACACCCTCTTGTGAATGCATGATGATTTACTCTGACTATGTATATAAATTCCGTGGGGTTAAGAGGGGTGTTACATTAGTGGTATCAGAGCAGGTCAGTCCATCCGGCCAGGTTGTCGAATGTTGTTTGTTCCCTAGTATGCAACATGTGTGTGAAAACACTGTTGGTACGCGTTTGTTTTTCTAAACCTTATCTGCAGGAGTGAGATTGAAATAAGTGGGGGAGAAGCTTGTGCTTCTCCAAGATGCTTTAAGTGTGGAGTGATGGCTCAGTGTGTTGATTAAACGCTATTATAGTTTGGTAAAGATGGTTTATGCCCCCATTATGATTGTTGTCTTTTTATTGACAAATTGAGGAACTGATCACCCTTAATCTCTTGTTGATAGTGGACGAGATCATGTTGGCTGGAATAAACTTATCTTGCGAGCTTAGATGGTGCGTGTAGTGAATTGTTTGGAGTTAAGCCAAGTCCTTACAGATTGTTTTGATGAGTGGGTGCAGGATGGTGTTGGGATGTTTATGTTGGTAGCAACTTTGAGTGTTAATGGAAGTGGTGAAGTTGGTGGTGTCCCAATTATTTATGATTTTCAGAAAGTTTTTTTTCCTGATGAGATAAGAGATTTACCACCAGAACGAGAGGTGGAGTTTGGGATCGACTTAACTCCTAGAAATAGTTCGATATCAATGACTCCATACTGTATGTTGGCATAGGAATTGAAAGAGTTGAAGAGTCAACTTGAATATTTGCTTGAGAAGAGGTTTATTCGTCTGAGTGTGTCGCCGTAGGATGCACTGGTTTTGTTGGTTAAGAAGAAAGAAGGTTATATGAGGTTTGTGTGGATTACTGACCATTGAACAAGGTGACTATCAAGAATAAGTATCAACTTTCAAGGATTTATGATTTGATGGATCAATTGGTTGGTGCAAGTGTATTCAGTAAGATAGATTTGAGATCTGGGTATCATCAAATTCGTGTGAAGGCTGAAGATATTCAGAAGACTTCTTTTAGAATGAGGTATGGACATTATGAGTATTATGTGATGCCATTTGGTGTGACTAATGCACCAGGTGTATTTATGGAGTACATGAATAGGATTTTCCATCCTTATTTGGACAAGCTTGTGGTTGTGTTCATTGATGATATTTTGGTCTATTGAAGAATGAAGAGGATCATGTTGAGCATTTGAGGATTGTGTTATCTGTGTTAAAAGAGAAGCAATTGTATGCTAAGTTGTCAAAATGTAAATTTTGGTTGTGGGAAGTAAGTTTTCTTGGGCATTTTATTTCCGGTAGTGGTATTAGTGTTGATCCATCAAAGGTTGAAGCGGTATTGCATTGGGAGGCTCCAAAATCAGTTTTTGAAATTAGAAGTTTTCTTGGTTTGACAGGTTATTATCAGAAATTCATTGAAGGATTTGTCAAGTTATCATTGTCGTTGACGCAGTTGACTAGGAAAGGTCAAACTTTTGTTTGGGATATTGATTGTGAAAAGAGTTTCATTGAACTAAAGAGAAGAATAACGATGGCGCCAATCTTGATTTTGCCGAATCTGTTGGAAGCATTTGTGGCTTATTGTGATGCTTCATTGAATGGTATGGGTGGTATTTTGATGCAAGATGGTAAAGTTGTGGCTTATGCTTCAAGACAATTGAGAGTGCATGAAAAGAATTATCCTACGCATAATTTGGAGTTAGCGGCTGTAGTGTTTGTTTTGAAAATTTGGAGGCACTATCTTTATGGTGCAAGATTTGAAGTTTTAGTGATCATAAGAGTTTGAAGTATTTATTTGATCAAAAGGGATTGAACATGAGACAAAGAAGGTGCTAAGAGCTTTTGAAGGATTATGGTTTTGGTTTGAATTACCATCTGGGTAAGGCAAACGTGGTGGCCGATGCTTTAAGTCGGAAGTTGTTACATGTGTCCGCCTTGATGATGAGAGAATGGGAAGTTTTGGATAATTTTAGAGACTTGAGTTTAGTTTGTGAAATGACGCCGAGAAGTGTGAGACTTGGTATGCTGCATGTTACGAACGATTTTCTTGCAACGGTATGTCAAAAGCAAAAGTTGGATTTGAAGTTCGTTGATTTGATGATGAATGAGAACGAGGACTACAAGGTTGATAATTTTGGAGTTTTGAGATTCCGTGTTCGTATTTGTATTCCCGATGATGAAGAGTTGAAAAAGATGATATTGGAAGAAGGACACAGAAGTAACTTGAGTATTCATCCGGGTGCTACTAAGATGTATCAAGATTTGAAGAAAATCTTTTGGTGGTCCGGATTGAAGAGGGATGTAGCTCAGTTTGTGTATGCGTGTGTGATTTGTCAGAAGTCTAAAGTGGAACATCAGAAGCCTAGTGGATTGATGCAACCGTTGGGTATTCCAGAGTGGAAATGAGATAGTATATCGATGGATTTTGTTACGGGATTGCCGAATACGCAAAGAGGGCAGAATGCTATTTGGGTGATTGTTGATAGGCTTACTAAATTTGCTCACTTCGTTCCGATTGATATTGGTTATCCTTTGGAGAAGTTAGCCGTGATTTATGTTCGTGTGGTTGTGAAGTTACATAGAGTTCCTAAGAGTACTGTATCGGATAGAGATCCTAGATTTACATCGAGGTTTTGGGAGAGGTTGCAAAGTACTTTGGGTACGAAGTTATGATTGAGTTCGGCTTATCATCTGCAAACAGATGGTCAAACCGAGTGAACAATCCAATCGTTGGAGGATTCATTGCGTGCTTGTGTACTTGAGCAAGGTGGTGCTTGGGATAGTTAATTGGCGTTGATTGAGTTCACCTACAATAACAGTTTTCATTCAAGTATTGGTATGGCACCATTTGAGGCTTTGTATGGTCGGAAATGTCGAACACCTTTGTGTTGGCATGAAACTGGTGAGAAGTCGGTAGTTGGACCAGAGATGGTACAACAAAACGACAGAGAAAGTGAAGTTTATTCGGGAGAAGATGAAAGCTTCTCAAAATAGACAAGAAAGCTATCATGACAAGAGAAGGAAAGATCTTGAGTTTCAAGAAGGCAACCATGTGTTTTGAGAGTTACACCGGTTACGAGTGTGAGTCGAGCTTTTAAGTCGAAGAAATTGACTTCTCATTTTATCAGTCCGTATCAGATTACTACATGAGTAGGTGTTGTGGCTTATCGTGTGGCGTTGACTCCGAATCTATAGAATTTTCATGGTGTATTCCATGTTTCACAACTTCGAAAGTATGTTCCAGATCCGTCACATGTTATTCCTTTGGACGAAGTTGAAGTGAGAGATAACCTTACGGTTGAAGCTTTACCGATTAGGATTTTGGACCGTGAAGTTAAGAAGCTAAGAGGCAAAGATATTGCGCTTGTGAAAGTAGCGTGGGGAGGCACTTCAAAAGGCAATATGACTTGGGAATTAAAGAGTGGGATGCGAGAGTCGTGGCCGGAGTTGTTGAATCAGGTAATATTTTCGAGGACGAAAATGTCTAAAGTGGGGGAGAGTTGTAATGCCCCGTGTTGCACCCTAAAATTTGACCAACCACTTCTCGCAATTTGGATTATGTTTCGACTCATTTTGCATTTGCATTTGCATACCGCCTACATTGCATTTTTTTAGTCAGATTGACTTTATCGGGATTACAGCCCTTCCCTGGAGTTTAAGGAAGTTTCATACCGTTTCGAATGCGAGGATTTATTTTGGAAGTCGTGCTCTTCCCGGTGTTTTCAGCTTACGCTGTTGTTTTGAGGATATCTCAGTGTCCGTACGTTTTTCGTTCATCCTGTTGCGTTCTCGCATTTTTGTTCGCCGGTTTGATTCTTCTTGAATTTATCTCCTATCTTTTAGCATAGGATTTAGATTTTTAATGGATTTAATTGTTTTTAGATTTAATTTTCTATTTTTAGATATTAATATATTTTTAATAGCAATTTTCTATTTTTTAGAATATTTCATTTTTTTAGAACATTAATAGATATTAATAGTTTAAATCTTTTCAGAACATTTGATTTGTTTTAGAAATTATTAGATTTTATTTAGTTTTAGAAATTAATTTGTTTTAGAATATATTAGGTTCATTAATTCTTTGTTAGGTGTTTTTAGTTTACTTAGGATTAATTGATTAGGATAGATTTTAATTAGCAGTTTTTAATTAACTAGTATTAATTTTCGTTTTGCTTTAATCAGTCCCTAATTAGTCCATTAACAGTTTTAATTGCGGCTATTAACCCAGTTTTATTAGTCCATTAATGCATTTCGTGGGCCACATGTCTGTTTTTGGAGGCCCAGTCAGCTCAGTCCGCCACATGTCATTATATAAAGCAGACATGCATTACACTCTCTCTTGGCTGGCCACGTATCACCCTTCACTCTCTCAGAGACTACCACCTCAACCCCACATTTCACTCTCTCAGCGCCACCTCACAGACCCCACGTGTGACACCTCACACTCCCAGCCTACCACACGCGTCCTCTCCCCACACTGCATGCGTGCCACTTGTCCCGCTCACACATCACCAGCACATGCAGAGCGCCACGTAGCGCCACCCTCATCCATCTCCCTCCGGCCATGCAGCAGTCGTTACCGTCGCCGAAAACGGGCTTCACTCACCGGAAACTGCACTTTCTCGCCGGAAAATCCACCATCTCCTCCCAATTTCATCAGTTCTTCATCTTGTTTTCCAGATCTTCAAGAACATCATCATGTTCTTCGCAAGATTTTCAAGATCTGCATCAAGCCTTCATCGTTTCCCCAGAAAATCCATGAGATCTTCATCGTGTTCATCACCTTCAACAACTTGTTCCAGAAATTCTTCAAGAATCTTTTTCATCGTCTGCATACGAGTTCATCAAGATCCATCCTCATCTACAAGAAACATCCAACGCCCTCACTCCGTTTCTAGATCTGTTTCGTCATCAACAACCTTCAAGATCGCGCAACCATTTCCCAAGTTCATCATCTTCATCGCACCTTCAAGAACTCCTTCAAATACGATCATCCCAACACCAGAAAACTTCAAGTTCGTCTCAACTTCACGAATCGTTCATTAGATCTTCGTCCAGAAGAACGTTCAGAACCTTCCTCCGTGTTCATCGTCTTCGTGTTTCTTCATCAGCAACTCACGATCTGCCTGCATCTTCAGATCAACCGCAAGCTTCTTCGCAAATCTCCATGGATCTTCTTCGCAAGTTTCAAACGCCCTCACCTTCAACACATTCCTTCATTATCTCCAGATTTAAAGTGATTCCTTCATGTTAAGGGTTTGGATATATTCGTGGTGTTTAGTTGGAAGGTTGAGACGGACGAAGATGAGGGGAGAATGAAGTTGAGATGAAGAGGGAAAATAGAAGTGATGGAAGAGGGGAGTATTGTTTGGTGGAGTTTTGTTTTAATCGGAGATGGAGAAGTTGAGACGGTGAGAATGGCGGCGGCGTTGAGGTTAGGGAAGGAGAAAGATTAGGGTTGCAGCGTAAGCAGAATGAGGTTGGGGAAGGTGGAGAATCGAGGACTGGTTTGATACGTTGGGCCTTGAGCCCAATTGTTTCAGTGTTTCAATTTTGGATCCATACCCCTCCGTTTCGAAACAGACCCCCATCCCCCTGCTGGAATTGTTTTGTTGGTTGTTAGGCTGGGCCCAACAAGATTGTTGATCTTACCTCTTGCTTCCATGCTACACCCCCCTGGTTTCTGTTTTGTTTCTGATGATGGGCTGAAGCAATAGGCCCAACGTTTTTCTGGACTCACCTGCACTCCAGTTTCCCATTCGCACCCCCCAGTTTTTTTTTTGTTTTTTCTGGATTATTGTATTGTGGGCTGGGCCCTGTTTTTTCTGCATTTCACCCCAGTTTTCAGGCTGTACCCCTCCCCTTACAATTTTTAATCTCTCTTGTATTGGATGGTTGATTGTAATAATTGTAGTTTTATTTTTTTCTATTTTCTTTTAGGGATTATAGTTTATAGTTTAGATATTATATTTTCTAATATAGATTTTATATTTTTAGAATTTATATTCCTTTTTCTTTTAGGAAATTGTAGGAGATTATAGAATATTATGCTTAGTATAGATTTGACATTCTATTTTCTTTATAGCAAATTATAGAATATTGTGCATAGGATTTTATTCTATTTTCTGTATGCATTTCTTTATATTTCTTTAGAATATTTTCTAGTAGAAATTAATTGCCGTATTTTAAGAGTAGCATAATATTTTCATTTGTGATTGGATTTCTTTCCTATTTTATCTTCTCATTTCTTTTCTATCCGATTCTACTGTTGATTTTATTTTTGGCTGGCCGTGTGACATGATTCAATTGGAGAATGATATTCGATATCATTTCTCTATCTTGTCTTTGACACGGATATCAATATGCTACCTCTTAGAGTTTTATTTTTCGTATAAGTCGAACCATGACGGTCTAAGCGTTACATTGTTCCTGATTCGAGCGTCCTCATCAAGGATCCAAAGAGGAGAAGATTGGAATGGAGCTTGCGCGCATGTTAGGAGCCAACGGAGCCGCTTCGTTAGATATCATGTTTCTTTTTCAAGTCTTCGTGCAACCGTCGAGTGTTGTGAGTTGTATCATTAGATACGTGGGAAATGACAATCGAGCAGTCTCCCCTCGATCGTTTAGGGTGTTTAGTATATATATCCCTTGGGTGATATACGACGCACTCGCTCCTACGTATTCGGTTTTTGCGTGTGTGTCTCGAGTTCCTTCCCGTTTAGGCGTGTTAGGCCTGCTTCCTCTTTGCTCTCGCCCCCGTGCGATCGAAACCCTTTTCTCTCGCGTTCAGGCGATTGAGATCCCTTCTCTTGCCCCTGTGCAATCGAGACTCGCTCCTCGTAGCTTTGAACTACGTTTGCTCTGATCTCTCGTGCCAGACGAGAGTACGTAGGCATAGGATGTGATATCCTAGCGAGCTCCCTTTTCCCCTTTTCCCCCGTTTTGTTGTAGTTGGCTGAACTACAGCTGCTCTGATTTCTCGTACCAGACGAGAATATGTAGGCATAGGATGCGATATCCTAGCGAGCACACTAACAACTAACTTCTCTGTTCTCTCGCTACCGTGCGATCGAGACTTTCTCGCTAACGACTGATGTTCCCTTTCTCTTGCCCTAGCGCAATTGAGACCAGACCGTAGTTCTAAGTCCCGTAAGTTCCCATACCTTTAAACCCTACATACTACGTCCATTCTACTACAAACAGGTAATGCCTAAGTCTCCCAAGGTCGAGCAGCATACACCTAACTGCTAGAAGGCGTACGCTAGTATCGTCAATCCTTTCTCTCACCCCCGTGTGGTCGAGAACACCCTGTAACCCGTAGTTAGCCCGAACTACATCAGCTCTGATCTTTCACGCCGTGTGAAAGTACATAGGCACGAGATGCGATATCTCGGTGAGCACTCCCCCCGTAGTTTCCCGAACTACGTTGACTCTGACTTTCCCATTGCACGAGGGAATACGTAGGCATACAGTGCGAGGCTCTATCAAGTCAGTTCTTTCCGTTTAGCTTTAGCAGCAATAGATAAATTGCTTTTCACCGGTAGACAAACCAACAAACATGGATCCCATCGAGTACGATGGACGTGAGGGGTGCTAATACCTTCCCCTTGCGTAACCGACTCCCGAACCCAGACAATGGTTGTGATGACCCTGTCTTATACCTTTTCGTCAGGTTTTTCCGATCGTTTCCTTTCTCGTTCCGAGGGATAAATAACGAAAGGTGGCGACTCTTCTGTTTTTTCGGAACCTTATTTTCGCGGTAGCGACACCCTGATTTCGATTATTCCCATTTTTGTTGAGTCTTTTTAATTTAATTGGGTGATTATTATTTTAATTGTGGAATTGATGTGTTAATATGTTATGTTTGCATATTATGCTATTTTACCGATTTTGAGAGTTTTCGGGGAAAATAGATTGGAGGGTATTTTAGACATTTCTTATTTAATATTAAGTTGGATAGTTTGTGAGAAATGAATTGGTAGATATTTTTGAGAGAAGAAAATATAATGGAGAGAATAGAATAGAAAGTTATATAAGAGAAAGTGGAAAGAAAAGAGATAGAAAGGAAAGAGTAGAGAAAGAAAGAGGAAGAAGAGAAAAGAGAAGGAAAATAGAGGAAAGTTTGGATTCTTCAAGATCAACCCTTAGGAATCGATTTAATCGGTGTAGCGAACGTGATACAACACTTAGGAATCGATTTAATCGGTGTACCAAAAGGACCCTTGTTCGCTGGAGGCGAGTGAGGTAGCGAGGATTCTCTAAGCCTTCGCTAAGCGAGCGGTGTAGCGAACACTTCCAGTAGCTAGAAACCAGCACTCGCTAGCGTATTCGCTAGGCGAGCAGGTAGCGAACGTTCGCGATGAACTTCGCTAGGCGAATGGTGCAGCGAACGTGATAGAACAACATTTTGTTTTGTTGTTTCCATCCACTGTTGATGCTTTGACTCTTCAACGCATAGCTTGTGTGCTGTTGGATGATGTGTTGTGGGTAACTGTATTGCGTGAATCCTAGATTGTGGAATCGATTGTGAATGTGGCCTTTTGGCAAATATATGCATTGTTTAAATTGATTAAAAGTGCATGATGATTGTGATGGAGTTCGTTGCCATTTGGCGCGATATTGTGAATACATATTGATTGTATGTGATTGTATGTGAAGCATCATGAATGTGTATTCTTGTGCATTGCTTGATAAATGTAATGATGGTGTTGAAAGTATGAATACTTTGATTATTATGAAATATGTTGTGTATACAATCATGTTATAATTCTTGTGTGATGAATTATTGAGAATGCATGGTGTCGCTACTGCGAAAATCGGCGCCGGCTATGACAGAAGAGTCGCCACCGTGCATTATTTATCCCACAAGAGGGAAAGGAAATGCTCAGAGTAAACCTAACGCAAAGAGGGAAAGGAATGGTCATCGCAACCAAATCCTGGATTCGGGAGTCGGTTACGCAAGGGGAAGGTATTAGCTCCCCTCACGTCCGTCGTACTCGACGGGATCCGCGCTTGTTTTCTATCTAGGGTATGTTATTCTATCTTCTCTATAGGTCTGGGATAAAAAGAAAAGAAAATGACTCGGTAAAGTATCGCACTTTATGCCTACGTATTCCCGTCTGGAACGAGAAATCAGAGTCAACGTAGTTCGCCTAACTACGGGTTAAGGGGGGAGGGTTGCTTGCCAAGATATCACATCTTGTGCCTACGTACTTTCATACGGCATGAAAGATCAGTGCAAACGTAGTTCGGGCTACGAAGACACAGATTTGTCTCACAGTTTTTTATCTCCTTCTGAAAAGGGTTTTCCTGATTAAAGGTCCAAGAGGACAAAAATAGAATTTGAATGTTTGTTTTGAGTTTTTTACGAAAGAACTGTTTTTTAGGATGTTTGCAATCTCAGTCGCACTAGAGACGATGACCCAGGAGTGAACATTTCGTATGTCACCCAAAGGGTACCACACTAACATCCAGATTACTGGAGAGAGACCCTCCACCAACCTTTTCCCAGATAGCTTAAGGCTCGTAACGCACGACTTCAATTAACCTTATTACTGTTTTTTTGAACTGTTTTGAGATGAAGAGAGAAAGACACCCTAAGACTATGGTTGAAAGGGAAATCTACCTACAATTGTCATGCATGGGTCAAAACCTAATATCTGTCATAATTCCCTCTTGCACAGAGGAAATCAGAGATCCTAGGGGAAACAACAAAGGAAAGCAAGCAGTAAACAGTAAACAGCAAAATGCATGCTATGCAATAGTTCCAGTGAGGCAAGAGAAAAAACACCAGGCAAGACGAGACAAGCTCCACCTCAAAACTAGAGGTAATCAACACAAGCAAACAGACAATGCAGAGAAGAAAAAAAAGATACAGGGGAGGCAACCCAAGCAGCAGCAACAAACTCCTACAGCAGACAGCAACATCAAGCTTTAAACAGCACAGATGAAATAACAACAAAGTTGACAGCAAGACTTCATCTTCAAGCTAGCTTCTATCTTCAAGCTCTATCAAACTTCATCTTCAAGCTCTAGCAAGCACACTCCAAGCAGAGGAACAATCACCAAGATCAAGGTTGAAATGTTGAAAACTTAATGAAAACCAAAGGAAATCATCAAGTACCAACATTGAAATGGAAAGGTATCCTCAAAGTTCTACTCAACTATGGGCATACCACACATCCCTCTAAAGGAGAGATGGAGTTTCCCTAGGAGGACTTCATGTCATTGGATGGAATAGAAGCACACAATGCATTCTATGTTTGATGAAGAAATCAAAACTAGCTCTAATGGCTCTTCCTAAAACCCTAATTTCCTAAGCTCCTAAAACAACTCCTAAAAGAAAAGGAAACTTCAACTCCAAGCTCCAATCTTCAAGCCATAGAACCTACATCAAGTCTAGAAGACCTCCCCAAAAGGAATCCAAGCAAATCCAGCTCCAAAGTCACCAACAAAACCAAACAAGCAAAGGCACTCAAGAGAGAACAACACAAACACAAGCAACTTGCAAAATATATGAAAAATATGAAAATTCATCTAAAAATGCCAAATAAAATCTCAAAGGACCCCTAAGGTATAAGGGACCAGGGGTCAAAAGGGGAGATAAAGAATCAGAAGGGAAGTGCCCCAATAGAGGGAAAACACCAAGAGTGTCCCCAACAAAGTCAGCAATGGAGAGTGAAAAAAAGGCAATTCAAATCACAAGAAAACAACACTTAAAAATTATGAAAAAAATATCCAAAGATCAATTAACATGTTAATACAATGCTCAAAAAAGATGATGCAAAAATAATAAGTTTAAACATGGAAATAAAATCAAGAAATAAAAGAACTACAATTTAAATCAAATAAAACAGCTCCAACATTTAATTTGTTTTAAAATAGAAAATGAAACGAAAAAAATAAAATAAAATAACCAGAAAAAACTAGACATCTTTAGGTTTTTGAAAATTATTTTTGTGTATTTTTATGACTGTTGAAACTATTTTAAATGATTTAAATTGGAACAGCAACAAAACAGAAAATAAAACCAACTAAAATTAAAACAGAAAATAAATGGTGTAAACAGCAACTAAATGCAGTGCAAATGGCAGACTGGGCCTAAACCAGGGGTGTGAGAAGTAATGCGCTACAGGCCCATGAAACAAATTAAATTAGTAAAACAAAATAGCAAACAAAAATGAAAGGAAAAAAAAGGAACGCACACCAGCGGGATCGAACCCGCGCGTCCAGCCAGCTCCCGCCTGCCAAACGACGTCGTTTGGGCCCTGGGACGTGTGGCGCCTTCTCGTCCCTCCGATCAGGAGACTTGGTCTCCCTCCTCTCACATCGGACAGCTACTGTCCTTCTTCTCCAGCCAGCACCTCCACCGCCGGAGCAACATTCCGGTCACCCCTACCAAGCATTCCGGCCACCACAAAGTGCACAACAACACACATAAAATGCAAAACTCAACCGTTTTTAGAGTTTTTTATATCAAAATTCATCTACTTCTCGCGAGGATTCCAAATATCTCATCCAAAATTATTAATAATGCAAGATCAAAGAGAAACGAAGCAAATAATGTTTGGCACCAAAACCTCAAGTTCATCAAAACCTCTCCAAATTAATTTTAAACTCATCCTTAAGGTGGTGGGCCCACCCTTTTTTGATTTTCTTTTTCATTTCTTTTTTATTTTCTTTTTTCTTTCTTTTCCTTTTATTTCCTTCTCTTTTTCTTTTCTTTTTCTTTTCTTTCCTTTCATTTTCTTCTCATTTTCTTCACTTCCTAATTCTTCACTTCGAATCGAGTACCTGATAAACACAAACAAATACGTGTAATATAAAGCATAAATAGGGGGGAAATAAAATAAAACATAGTATAAGCTCATGCATGTTTTGCACCCCAAAATTTGCCCAACTTTTCTTTACCTAGCTTATGTTTCATTTCATTCACATTAGCATTATCCTTTGCATTTCATTGACATGTGTGCAGGAGATCAAGAGGTATGAGTACCAATCAAGAGCTACACAAGAATTTGAAGCTATACAAGAAGGTTATTTAGGTTATTCAAGGATTGATATCCTTGTCAGAGAAGTTAAAAGATCCTCAGAGAGAGTGATTGAAACCAAGTGTGCATGTCTCCTAACTTGAGAGTTGTGGAAAGCCATAAGATGATTCTAAAGCCATGAAGTTGGACCTGAGGTCTTGAGAGAGCCCATGAGAAGTGTTGAAGTTCATTTTGAGGCCTAGAGAGGTCAGTGTGCAAAGGATATGAAGATATACCCAAGATTGATGCAGCTAGGGTTTAACTGGGTCAACCCTAAGTCAACTGATGATTTGAAGAAGGTTGAGACTTAACTCAAGAGCCATATGACCATGGATGGATACATTGAGATGTTTTAAGGATGATTCCAAGGTTAACTCATCATTATTGAAGAGTTTGAGAAGTTTCAGGCTAGGGTTTCTAAGACTTGACAGTGTAAAATCCCCTAGCTTGATCCATGACTGCCAGGCCATTTAACTCAAGATATGATTGTCATCTCATCTTGACCCTAACATTATTGTTGTAGGGCATGGTCTTAGATTTAATTTGAGTACTAGAAGTCCTAGATAGGGTTTATATAACTCAAGTTATGAGCCAGACAAGTTACAGGTCATCTAAGGCATGTGAATTTGGAGCTTGAAAGTTACCCAACTTGCATGACACTTTTGCCCTAGAAGGATGATTCCTATGAACTTTTGTTCAACATGAATGTTGTTCCTTATTCTCTTAGCTTTCTAAAGAGTACTAGAAGTCGATGATTGGATTTGTAGAACTCAAGTTATGGCTTTGACAAGTCAAGGGTATTTTAGGTATTTGGACATTACAGGTCATTTTGAATTATAGGTCAATTTCATCATCTTGCAAGCTTCAAATGGATTTTTGGTCAACATAAAAGTTTCTCAAAATGATGTTTTTAGCTTATCCAAGTATCAAGAGTCCATTGATATGGATTGTATCAAGCATTGGTTGAGGAAAATTCACAAAAGACCATTTTAATGAATTAAAATGGAAAAATTCAAAACAATTGGAAATTGAATGATTTCAGGCCAAGTTTGTGCTCATTTTGATTGGAATTGACATTCTAAATAATTTTGCATCACCACATTTTTGAATTGAAGTTCATAACATGGCCATATGGAGTCTTACTTCATTATGAACAAACATACCAAATGCATCCCTTTGATTGAAATCAAGGAGGGAAAACTATCCAATTGTACTCCACAAATGTCAGGCAAGTGATTTGGACTGAATTTGAAGTAAGAGCAAGGCCAAAACACGCACACCATCATTGAAATTTTGGAAAGAAAGTGAAACTTGAAAATCCCAAATTGGGCTTTGCTTGGGCCTCAAAAGTTGTTAAACTGAATATAAATTGGATGTGGATCATTCTGAGAACCTTCTAGTGGAAAATTCAGTTGAGAATCCATTGGAGCAAGTTGGTGAAAGAGCTTGGAACTTGATTTTCGGTTTTGGAGATTCAGAGAGTTTCAACAGGAATTGGCTATCAAGAAACATTCATCATCATTCCCTGAAGCAATCTACACTGTTTAGAGAAGAATTGAGGCCTGAAACCAACCGTAATCGAAGCTCAAAATCAGGTTTTCATTTCTCAAATTTGCACTTAATTTACACGTTTTTAGCATCTTAGATTCATGTGGCTAGGTTGTAATTAAGATGTAAATGGATTCTGGATAGTAAATTTAAGGTTTAGAGACAAATTAGGGTTGAATCCGTTTTCGGTTGGGATGTGGATTTCTATGGTTTTGAGGTTTCAGCGTGATTGATTGGCATATTCGTAATCCTCATGGAATTTCCTTCAAGTTTCATTCAAGAATCGTGTTGATTGGTTGAGTATTGAGAGAGATAGAGTCTTGGAGAGGTTGCCGACGAAGCTCCGGCCATTCGCGGCCGGAATCTGCACTTTCCCTCCCTGCGTTTTTTCAAAACGAAGAAGACGAGTTCGTTGCCGTCCGATCGGGCAAAGAATGGAGACCAAGTCATCGTATCCAACGATCTGCAGCGCGCCACGCATGCACATCCCAAACGGCGTCGTTTTGTTAAGTGATTTGTACCAAGCTTATTCAGTTCGCTACATGAACCTAGGGAGCGTGAATTCGATCCCGCGTGTGGCCATTTTCGTTTAATTGTGAGAGCTGATCTTAATTGATTAATGGTTCTGGGCTTGTGCTATACTCACCCCCCATTCGCAGGCCCATCCTGAATAACACGTAGATACCTTACTTGTGGCACCCCCCTGGCATGTTTCAGTTTGGAGAATGAGCTGAGTTGAAACTCAGACTGGGCCCACTCCCCAACACTTTTCGCACCCCCCTCATATTGGGCCCAGGCGCATAAACACGTGAATTTATTGCTAGGCCCACCTCCCCCTTACTTCTTTTAATTTCCTTTTTCTTTATTTTTTTTTCTGTTTTAATTCTTGTTAGATTTAATTCATAATAAATAGTGAATATTGGTAATAAATTCTGAGAAAATTGGTGGATATAGATTGAGATGTGTAGAATATTTCCATGCTTTTTATTTTTAATTTTCCATTTTTTGGCATTTAGTTTCATATTTTCTTTCGTAATATGTTTGTAATGATGAAATAATTGTGTTCTGAATTTGTTCATTTTATTTCTCACTCATGGCATGAAGTTTGATCTTGAAATTTTGGGTGCTGGCTGTATGCATGTTAATAATGTTGTTTAATTTTTGTTATGATTTTTAGATGATTTTAAACAAGGTTTTAGGATAGTTGTTTAGGAGTATTCATGAATGGATCCCCTTAGTGTGCCTTTGAGGTTTTAGATTTAGTTTGAACCTTTTGACTTAGGTTTAGTCCCTGATTTTTGGACTATAGCATGTTGATACATGTAGGATAATATAGTATTTTTCTTGGAATTGTTAGAAGTGATTTTCTAATAAGTTCCTATTTTACAAGTTAACCTTAGTATAGGTGATCCAAACTAGGTTAAGTGTATAGATTAGGCTTGTAAATGACCTCTAGATGATTCTAGGTCCCATTTCCTCTTTTGACAGACTGGTATTAAATAGAAACCTCTTTTAGAACCCTTGATCTTTAGGATAGATGTCCTTAGAAGGTATCATTTGGGGTTTCTTTAAAAGCTTAAATAGGTGGATGATTCTTCCTATAGAGGTAGTTTCCTCTTCAAATTTTCCTTGCTTGATTGGATTCTCCCTTGTGAGTAATGTTTTCTCCTGCGGAGGAATACATTGCACTATCATAAATGGGTTGAGTTCATGAAAGCTCCCTCTCTCTAAAGGAAATGGAATTGATGGAGTGTCTGTGGTAAGTTCCTATGGAACATATCCTTGCTTCTCATCTCCTTTATCCTAAAATTTTCTCACTCATTCTTTTTAGGAACCTTCTTAAAGTAGCATAGTCCCTCCTGTGGGGGGAATATTGCGCATATCTTGAAGGAGCCAAACACCTAGGGTCCCCTAAAAATCTCTTAGTTGGTTGAGTTCCTGGGATAAGTTTCTGTGGACCTTACCCTAGCCTCCCAACACCCAATTTCTTTCCGTAGGATAGAAGCTTATATGATTACTTGGGATGATTCCCTTACTTGTCGTAAATTCCTTTCCTTCTCTTGAAGATGGTGTGGACTTGAAGAACAGTTACAGACGTTGGATTGGATGGCTTTCAGAAGATTGCTTTGCTGTGGAGATTGCTGGCTTGTTTTCCTTGTTTGTCTGTTTTCTTCTTGTTCAACTGTATTGATGTGACTTGCTTGGAGTGTTGCATTAGTAGTAGGCTTCATGTAGACGATTATAGGCCTAAGAGCATCCTAAGGGTTGAGCTTCTCCCCTTGCTTGTATTGCATTAGAGGTTGAGTTTCTCCCTCTGCTTGTATTTTTACTGTGTGGCTTTGCTTGCTGGTATTTGGTAGAGCTCAGCTCCCTTGCCTGTGTGGTGTGTGGTCTGTTTGATTGCATTTAATTTCTTCTATTATCTTTTCATTTATTCATATCTGGCTTGAGGTTGAGATGAGCTTGTGGAGGCTTCTGCCCCACACATATTTCCTCCCTCACTTGCATTGCATGCATCTTTACAACATTTTGTTTACAATAATTTCTTTTCAGTTGATTTGATTTACTGTTGTTTCCATTGACATGATCCCCTAGGAATCTCACTTCCTTTGATAAGGAAGTGACGATTAGAACTTTAGGTTGAAACCTATGCATGATAACTTCTAGGAGTCCCCTGTTTCAAACCTCAACCATAGGATGAATCTTTGGCATGACAACTGTTAGGACTTGATAGTCTCCCTTTAGTTGTTCCCTTTCTCTTCTCATCTCTAACAACAGTAAAAAACGTAATAAAGGCAGTTAGTACAAGCGCGTTACGAGCTTTAAGCTACTTGGGAAATGATAATTGAGCGGTCTCCTCTCAATCATCTAGGATGTTTAGTATATGTCCTTTTGACGCTATACGACGCATTCGCTCCTAAGTCATAGTCTCTAGTGCTGTGCAAACTACAGACAACCATAAAGACAGTTCTTCCGTAAAAGACAGAAAACAAACTTCAAACCTTTTTGCCCCGTGGGCCCATATTTCAAAGGAAGCTTTTCTGAAGAAAAGAGTGTCGTTAACTCCCAGTTCTACCGTAAACGGTAACGCCTAAGTCTACAAGGGTCGAGCTGGGTACACCAAACTGCTAGAACTGTTTGTTAACCCTACTCGAAAAACAGATGAATCTGAATCCCCGTAATCCGTATTATCCCGGACTACGTAAGCTCTATTCTCTCATACCTGTTGAGAGTACGTAGGCACAATACTGACGTATTAGCGAGCCACCTTCCCCGTAACCTGTAGTTAGCCGAACTACATTGACTCTGATTTCTCATTCTCTGATGAGAATACGTAGGCATAAAGTGCGACGCTTTGCCGAGTTATTTTCTTTTCTTTTCAGACTAGCCTTGATAGGTAGATAGTAAATAAACCCGTCAAATAAACACAACAAGCGTGGATCCCATCGAGTACGATGGACGTGAGGGGTGCTAATACCTTCCCTTGCGTAACCGACTCTCGAATCCAGACATTGGTTGCGACGACCTTGTCTTATACCTTTTTGTCAGGTTTTTCCGATGGTTTCCTTTCCCGTTCTGAGGGATAAATAACGAAAGGTGGCGACTCTTCTATTTTGCCGACACCTTATTTTCGCGGTAGCGACACATGTCAAGTCAAATACACTATATAATTTCGCGTTATCAAACTCCCCTATACTTGAACCTTTGCTTGTCCTCAAGCAAGTAAAAAATCTTTAGGCACGGGTGTGAAACAGACATACATTCAAGCTAAGCTTCCATAAAAAAGATAGGTACTAAATATCAACAATGAGGATACCGTAGTGGCACAATTTCAAAAACTCATATCCTATGCAAACGAATCCAAATCATGTTATTATAACTCGACCTAAACTTTTTTTGCACCTCTCTTTCATTCTAGTGCAATCACATTAAGCCCGTTATCCCTGTACACCCATGTTGAGTAAACCTGTTAGTGTTCAACCGATCTCATTTCTCAAATTTCTTTGGATTTCCTTATGTTTTTCTTTTAATTTCGAGTTTCAAGAGTCTGATCCCTTGGGCTAAATGGTTGGGTAAGGACCACCTAACTTAGAAGGAACATATCTTTGGTTCGCATTTGGCATTAAATGCATAAACAACAATTTTTTTAATTATTTTTCGGTTTTGAGATCAAACACAAATTTGCATCGGCTTATCACTTAGGCTATGCTTTTGGATGGTGCTGACTGCTGGTATAAACTACTTAAGAGGTTGGTCTTGGCATAATAAGTATTCAAATCCATTTGCATAATCAAGGGGTTCAGGGTGTCAAGACAATACTGATACTATTAACACTTTCCCAGGTCTTTCTAACATAGCCTAATCCTTTTAAACTGCTATGTCATGTATCAAATCAAAAATTGAAATTTTTGTTATGGCTCAAGAAAGATGGGAGAATCCAAATAATAGCAGAAACTATGCGTAGAGACTCGATAAGCATAAAATTTTTAAATCTACCTAGAAAACAGTAAATAGCTAAAACAATTAAATAAAAGCGATAAAACTTCCTCCCCGCACTTAAATTGAGCATTGTCCCCAATGCAAAACATAAGGTAGAGAAAGGAAGGAGAAACCTGGAAAATCAGGCTACTGGCGGCCTCTTCCTCGAGTTCGTGGTTGCCTGACATTTCTGGTTTGCTGGTCCGACGTACCCAAATTTGGATATTGGTCTTGTCCTTGAAAGGAAATACCGACCATCCCCTGTATCAGCTCTACCATGAAATTTTGGCCTTGCTACATTTGTTGTAAAATTTGTATCATCTCCGACTTTTGGGTGTACATTTGGTTTTGTTGGGCCATTATTTGAGCTTGCTGAGTCTCGTGGCTTTGTAAACGTTGGTGGCGAAGAGCGTTTGATTCGCATTGTCTCATCACCTCAGCATATATGCTATCTAGCATTCTGGATGATTCTTATTCTCGTCTCCTAGGCCTTCGTCTGGATGATGTACGTGCAACAAATTCGGAGGAGGATGGTGCGGTGTGTGATTGTGTGTTAATTGCATCCCTGCCAGCAGCAACATTCTTAGGAATGTGCGTGGGGCCTGGGTTGTCATTTCCAATGATGTTACCCCAAAAATAGTTCAGGTCAAGGTTAAGGAGTAATTCTTCTTAGACTACAGTAATCACATCAGGGCCACTAGGGCGTCCTAGAAATTCAGCAAGTTCTCTATGGTTATAGGTATAATCATTACCAAATAGCCTAAAAGTGACCAGCCCGCTATGGAATCCATATCCATGGTTAAGGATGTGAGTCAGGGAGCTTAGGAACTCAAGGGTAAGCTGACGGTAGGAAGTAAATCTTCTTCGGAAAGCAGCAGTCTCCCACCCCATTTGGCTAAATAAATACATAACACTATCCCTGATACCTAACCTATCCATAGTATGTCCATCATAGTAAATAGTGAGACCCATATCTCTCTGAGCTAACACCTCAAATCTCCTTCTCTGAGCTCTGCCTCTGAAAACAATGCCCATGTAGTCTACTCGTTGCATCATGAAAGTTAGTTACTAACTAAACTAAGTTAGCCTGTAAGTAAGTAGACAATTTTTTTTTTTGCAAAGTTAGTGAAAAGAATATAGCTTATGGCATTCATAATGGAGATGAAGGAGAGAAAATAAAAATACAAATAAACATAAAAATAAAAAATAAAAATAAAAGCAATAAAGGTAAGAAGTATTTAAGGGATAAAATATGCAAAATTTAAATAAAATACGTGGGTTGCCTCCCACCGAGCACTGTATTTAACATCTTAAGCATGACATAGTTCTAGTATAACGTCAATTTTCAGAATGAACGGGGAGCTCTATGAGCCTTAAAATAGCGGAGTAGTCCTTATTGTCTACACAATGATAATGTTTTAAGCGCTGTCCGTTTACTACAAATGGTTGACTAAATTTGTTTTTGATTTCTACGGCTCCACTTGGAAAGACTTTAGTTATTATAAAAGGACCGGACCACCTAGATCTAAGTTTTCTTGGGAAAATTTTAAGGCATGAATTAAATAATAACACTACGCCGCCTTCATTAAACTCTTTACGAGGAATTCGCTTGTCATGCCATTTTTTTAGTTATTTCTTTATATATCCTAGCATTTTCATATGCGTCTAAACGAAGTTCTTCTAGTTCGTGAATGTCTAGGACTCTTTTCTCACCTGCAGCAGTATAGTCTAAGTTAAGGGTCTTAATGGCCCAATAAGCTTTATGCTCTAATTCGACAGGTAGATGACATGATTTTTCGTAAACTAACTTAAAAGGTGTGGTTCCTATTGGGGTCTTATAAGCTGTACTATATGCCCATAGAGCTTCATGTAATTTTGATGCCCAGTCTTTTCTAGAGGTTGCTACAGTCTTTTCTAATATTTTTTTAACTTCTCTGTTTGAGACTTCGACTTGTCCACTTGTTTATGGATGATATGGTGTTGCTACACGTTGTCGGACTCCATACTTCAATAGAAGTTTTTCAAATATCTTTTATATAAAATGGGAGCCTCCGTCACTGATGACAAGTCTTGGCACACCAAACCTAGGGAAGTTTATGTTTTTGAAAAGCTTAATTACTACTCGTGTGTCATTTGTTGGAGAGGCTACTTCCTCGATCCATTTTGAAACATAGTCAACAATAACGAGTATATACTTATTACCAAAGGAAGATGGGAGTGGCCCCATGAAATCAATCCCCCGCACTCCAAAGACTTATACTTCTATCATACCCTTTTGTGGCATTTCATCGCGTCTAGAGATGTTACCAGTGTGTTGACACCAGTTGCAGTTTAATATCGCGATATGGACATCTTTCCATAGATTAGGCCACCAAAGGCTAGATTGTAAGATCTTAGCACAAGTCTTTGAAGTGCTTGCGTGTCCACCATAAGGAGCAGAGTGATAATGAGAGATTATGTTTTCTATTTCATCTTCAGGGACACATCGACGGAAAATACCATCGGCACCTCTCTTAAAAAGCAGAGGCTTATCCCAATAATATTGTTTAAGGTTATGAAAGAATTTCTTCTTTTGTTGATAAGTTAGATCTGGTGGAATACTCTGGCAACTAAGTAGTTGACAAAGTCCACATACCACGGCAGCGTTGTGTTTGTTTGAATTTCTTCCACTGATTATTTTGATTTGATATCATTCAAGGTTAGTTCAGACATATTGCTTTCCACTTGGGCTATGAGTCGTTTATATGGGACATCATCATTGATAGGCACTTGTTCAGGCTTAATGCCTTCTATTCTTGATAGATGGTCTGCAACTACATTTCCGGTTCATTTTTTATCTTTTATCTCTAGATTAATCTTGTAAGAGTAGGATCCATCTTAACAGTCTTGGTTTGGAATATTTTTTACTTAATAGGTATCTAATGGCAGCATGACCGGTATAGATAATTATTTTTGCTCCTACCAAGTAAGAACGAAATTTATCCAAAGCGAACACGACAGCTAAAAGTTCTCTTTCGGTGGTGGCGTAGTTCATTTGGGCAGGATCTAAGGTTCTACTTGCGTAGTAAATTGCATGGAGTTTTTTGTCCCTTCTTTGTCCTAAAACTGGACATACGGCATAATCACTCGCATCACACATAATTTCAAATGGGAGTTTCCAATCTGGTGGTTGCATGATAGGTGCGACAATGAGAGTCGTTTTCAATTGTTCACACGCTTTTAGACATTTCTCATCAAAGATAAATTCAGCGTCTTTCATTAATAAATCGGTTAGTGGTTTGGTAATTTTCGAGAAATCTTTTATGAATCGTAGGTAGATACCGGCGTGTCCTAAGAAACTTCGTATTTCTCGTACGGTCTTCGGAGGTTGAAGATTTTCTATAATCTCTATCTTAGCTTTATCAACTTCAATTCCTCTGTCAGATACTACGTGTCCAAGTATGATTCCTTGATTGACCATGAAATGGCATTTCTCCCAGTTTAATACAAGATTGACTTTTCCGCATATTTCAAGTACCATCTCTAGGTTGAATAGACATCCTTCAAAACTCTGCTCACAAACAGAAAAATCATCCATAAATACTTCCATGATGCCGTCTATAAAATCAGCAAAGATTGACATCATGCATCTTTGGAATGTGGCAGGAGTGTTACATAGTCCAAACGACATTCTTCGATAGGCAAAGGTACCATATGGACATGTGAAAGTTGTATTTTCTTAGTCATCGGGATGAATAGGGATTTGAAAGAATCCTGAATAACCATCTAAATAGCAGAAGTGAGAATGTTTGGCCAATCGTTCCAACATTTGGTCAATGAATGGCAACGGAAAACGATCCTTACGAGTAGCTTTGTTTAACTTTCTATAGTCGATGCATATTCTACTTCCAGTTACTACTCTCTGTGTTATAGATTCACCTTTCACGTTCTTAACAACTGTAATACCTCCCTTCTTTGGTACAACATGTACTGGGCTAACCCATTTACTATCTGATATCGGGTATATAATTCCTGCCTCTAAAAGTTTTTTCACTTCATCCCTTACTACAGTACTTAAAATTGGATTGATCCTCCTCTGATGTTCTCTAGAGGATTTACAGTCTTCCTCTAGCATAATGCGATGCATAAAAATAGAAGAACTTATTCCTTTAAGGTCAGCGATGTTGTAGCCTAACGCAGTTGGGTATTTTCTTAAGACATCTAAAAGTTTCTTAGTTTCGATCTGCATTGACTATCACAGGTCGCTCGAGTCCTATATCCAAGAATTCATACCTCAAATTATTAGGTAGTGTTTTCAGTTCTAGAGCTAGTTTCTTTGGGCAAGGTAAATGATCAGGTGTAAGTGCTAAACATTCGCTTAGGTTATCATCTTGGTAAGGTTCACTCCAATTATCATCTTCAAAAATAGGAGGTATTGGAATTTTTATAATATCTGAATATGTGGTTGGTTCCATCTCCATTTCTCTTATGCACTCATCTATGACATCAAGTAGATAACACGTGTCGTCTATAGCTGGTGCTTGTAAGAATTGTGTTAAAATAAATTCAACTTTCTCTTCACTGACTTCAAAGGTTAGCTTACCTCTCTTCACATCTATAGTGGCTCCGACAGTAGCTAAAAATGGTCTTCCTAATATGATAGGAGTAGTGGATTCTTCTTTAATTTCCATGATTATGAAATCGGTAGGAATATAGAATTACCTATACGAACTGGAACATTCTTTAGTATACCAACAAGATATTTAATAGTGCGGTCAGCTAATTGAACAGACATCTTAGTCGGCCTCAATTCTCCCATATCAAGTATGTTACATATGGATAAGGGCATTACACTAATACTGGCTCCTAAGTCGAATAGAGCTTTGTCTATGACGAACTATCCAATTACACAAGGTATGGAGAAACTACCTGGGTCTTTCAGCTTAGGAGGCATATTGTTTTGAATTATTGCGTTACACTCAGTAGTAAGTGTAACTGTTTCGTTATCCTCTATCTTTTTCTTATTGGATAAGATTTATTTAAGGAACTTAGAATATGAGGGCATCTGGGTGATAGCTTCTGTAAAAGGTATTGTGATGTTCAATTGCTTCAGAAGTTCAACAAATTTCTTAAATTGCCCTGCAGTTTTAGAATTTGCAAATCTTTGAGGATATGGAATAGGTGGTTTATGTGGTGGTGGAGGCACATAAGGTTTTCCTTTATCTACGGGGTCTTGGTTATTATCTTCCTTTTCCTTGGGTTCATTGTCCTTCTCAGTTGTTGTGTTATCAGGCTTTTGATACATGGTTGGATTCTGAAGTCTTAGATCAATGGGTCCATCTAATTCTTTTCCACTTCTCAATATAACAACATTTGCATGTCCTTTCGGATTAGGTTGTAGTTGTCCAGGAAATGTTCCTGCAGGAGCAGCAGTAGGCGCTTGTTATTGTACCATTTGAGAAATTTGTGTTTCAAGCATTTTGTTGTGGGTGGCCAAAGCGTCTACTTTGTTTGCTAATTGCTTAATTTGCTCACTAATGTGTATGTTTTAATTCAGGAAGTCTTTGTTTATTTGAGTCTGGGCAGCTACAAAGTTTTCCATCATTAATTTAAGGTTAGATTTCCTATGAGCATTAGGAGCAGGTGCGACAGCCTTTGATAACCTGGTGGTGTAGTAAGTGCTTGACTAGGTGCATACATTACATTGTTGTTTTTGTAGGAGAAGTTTGGATGATTCTTCCAACCAAGATTATAGGTATTTGCATAAGGGTTTCCTTAAGCATAATTCACTTGGTATGTAGAGGCTCCTACCAAAATTTGGCATTTAGGGGTAGCATGTCTAAATGTTCCACATACTTCGCAGTTTGGAGCTACAGCAGCAGCCACGGTGGTTGTGGGTGTTATGGTCAAGTTATCTATCTTTTGAGCAAGGGCATCTACCTTAGCACAAACATGATCAAGGCTATTAACCTCATACATTCCACCTTTTGGTTGGGATTTTTCCACTGGAGTTCTTTCACCTCCCCATTGGTAGTGGTTCTGAGACATACTTTCGATTAGTTGGTAGGATTCTTCATAAGGTTTATCCATAAGTGTACCACCAGCGGCGACATCTATTGTCATTCTTGTATTGTACAAGATACCATTGTAAAACGTGTGGATGATTAACCAATCTTCAAGACCATGGTGCGGGCACATCCTTATCATATCTTTAAATCTCTCCCATTCCTCAAAAAGAGACTCATTGTCTTTTTGTCGAAAGCTATTGATTTGGGTCCTTAGCATGGCTGTCTTGCTTGGTCAAATATTCATTGGTATCTTTTGTAGGGTTTCCAGAAAATTGATTTTGTTGAACTGCAGACAACAACGAAGGTTTCAACTCGAAATCGTTTCGCCCATGTCTTGGTTAACTTTAGATTTAGCTTCAGATTCTGATTCGGATTCTGAGTTAGATTCAGGTTCGGTTTCAGATTCAGGTTATGAACTAGGAAAAGGGATTTCGTGGGATTCGCAGTATTCTCGGATACGTCTTCTTATAGTAAGAAGGCGTTCAGGTTCGTCTGTCGATCGTGTGAGGTTCTCTCCTTATGAGCGAGTACTTGGCATACAATCGGTAGAATGAGAAATAGGGATTTTTTGCCTTAGTCTATACGGCGCAACAAAGGAGTTACGATATCGACTTAATTAGTCCCCGACAACGGCGCCAAAAACTTGATCGCGGTTTAATGTGTCTAAATTAATCTGACTGCAAGTATACAGTCGTATCGCGTAGTTTAAAAAGATTATTGATCCACAGGGACTAGAAATCGAATGTACCATATTCTAATGTTACTATGTAAATCTAAGGCTAATCGTTTTAGGAAAGTTAAGTGCGAAGGGAATTAAATCTAAAAATGCTAAAATTTCTAATAAGAATAATCAAGAACGGGATATCAGTATGCAACGCATCAATCGTCCGGAATTTAATAAATAATCGATGTAAGTTAGGTTGTTCAAAATACTTCTTTATTAGAAAAATACTTACTTAAAAATCTTTACTTCACACTCTCGTGTTTATTGATTCGGACTATATCGTTAAATTAAAATGAGCACTCTCGCTGTATCATTCAAATTTAACGATACCTTTTGAAAATAAATAAGTCCTAATTAATTCTAAAGTGCTTCCGCTGTATTTAGAATTAATGCCTAATCTCAGCTAGCTGGTTAAGACCTCAAACTCTCGTTTAACTTGACCTTAACCTTAGTTTCCCCTTTTTACTTTCGCAAGAAAGGTTGATTTATTAAAATAACAGACTAGTGCCTAAAAATTAATTTGCAAAGGGAATCAACACCGATTTTCATTTAATCCCCTCCGATAGATTTGTTACATACCGACATTAATTACTCTAGCCGGACATGGTGGAAAAATCAAACATAATACAGTGTAAAATATCAATACTAATCATGCTGTAATATGATAAATAAAATAAACAAAATAATTCAAAACCTGAAAAATTATATTAAATTGGAGATACAAGTAGAAGGCAGGCTTGAAGGAATAATCATTATTCTTCAAACTTGGTACAAAAGAATTTTACTGGTGCGAAAGAAATAAAAAGACTAGTGCTAGAATAAAAAACTGGTAAAATACTCAATCTCGTGAAAATGTTGTGAACCTCTTTTTGGAGGGTTCCTCTGATATTTATACTCGGAAGAAAGGAAGGAAGCAGTTGAGGCTGCGTGAAAATTGTCTGGAAGTGGAGCTGGAAAATAGGGGGGAGTGGGAGAATATTTCTCCTCACTCCTAGGTGGCTTCCGCCACCTCCCTCTACTTGAACATGTGGCTTGTGCCACTTTGGGTCTTGGGTGGACGCCACCTTAAATGTGGCTCCAGCCACATTAAGGTGGTGGGCCCACCCTTTTTTTATTTTCTTTTTTATTTCTTTTTTATTTTCGTTTCCTTTTCTTTCTCTTTATTTTCTTTCCTTCTCTTTTTCTTTTCTTTTTCTTTCCTTTCCTTTCATTTTCTTCTCATTTTCTTCACTTCCTAATTCTTCACTTCGAACCGAGTACCTAAAAAACACAAACAAATACGGGTAATATAAATCATAAATAGGGGGAAAAATCAACTAAAGCATAGTATAAACTCAAGCATGTCAAGTCAAATACACTATATAATTTTGCGTTATCAATGCACAAAGAAATTGAAGTGTACGTCGACAACATGATTGCCAAATCTAAAACAGAAGAAGAACATGTGGAACACCTATCAAAGTTATTTTAGTGGTTGAGAAAATACAAACTCCATTTGAATCCCAACAAATGTACATTCGGTGTTCGTTCAGGAAAGCTCTTGGGATTCATCGTCAGCTAAAAAGGTTTTGAAGTTGATCTTGATAAGGTTAAGGCCATTCGTGAAATGCCTTATCCAAGGACTGAAAAGCAAGTAAGATGATTTTTAGGGCGTCTGAATTACATCTCAAGATTCATATTCCTAATGATGGTGACATGCGCGCCGATCTTCAAACTACTCAGAAAGAACCAAAGCTATTTGAGGTTGTTACTAAGAGAATTGAAGCAGTGCTATGCAAAACCCTGATTAGGGTTTCTAGTTGAAAAAAGTCAACTGTAGTTTGACTTTTGGTATAAATGGGTTTCCAAAGCTTGAACCATGGTCCATGATGTTTCTATTACTTATTGAAGTCCCCTCAAGAAGTATAGAAGGTTCAAAACACCCCAGAACACTAAGGATCGATCTTGAAGATTTCAACGGTTCGATTCGTCTGTTTGGAAAGTCAACTCTTTGACCCTAAATTGAAGCAATCAAGGTTTCTAATATCATTTTATGCCTAACTAGTGAGTTTTGTGAAGATTTAATCAAGAATTGACGGATAACTTGTGAATCAAGAAATTAGGGTTTATGAAAAACCCTAATTACAAGCTTAATTGGAATGGTCATAACTCTCAAACCACACATCCAAATTGAGTGGTCCAAATCTGGTTGGAAAGCTCTAGAGAAATCCTACAAATTTGTCCTAGAGGGTTGATGTCCAAAAATGAATAGATTTTGAGTTATGAGCGCATCAAGTTGTGAAGGATTTCCACACTTGGAAAATTTTCTTATTTTTTTGACTTGTAAGTCAAGTTTTGCAGCCAACTTCATGAAGATATTTGACCTAGTTCCCTTTGGATTCTGAACTTTAGACAAACATGAACATTGTAGATCATATTTGGGGCTTTTTAAAAAGTACAAGATCATTTTCACAACCATTGTGGTTAGGGAGAATAGAAGAGAGCAAGTAAGAGATTTCTCATGTCACAAAACTAAGTTCAGCACTTGCATTTTGATGCATAAACCACTCAAACATCTTCTAGTCACTTGTTTAACTCATTCTCTGATGTTTAGGAACTTAATTAATGAGATTACAATGGATTACCACAAGCAAAACCCAGAGATTGGATTCTTTGATTTGTTTATTTAAGCAAGTGGATGCAAGTGGCAAGGAGAGAGAAACTTTTTGCATTTTTTGCTACACCTCAGCTACTGTATTAGCTACTCTCTTTCCTTCACTTCATGTCAACTATTTGCAGGCTATTCGTGATGTTGAAACACATAGCAAGGTTTCTCATGCTCAGAAAAGAAATCCCAAGTTGGATTTGCTCATTTTGCCTCCAAAAAGGGCAAACTTGGCAAGTTGGGATAATCTTCCCATACCTTTCATTCTATAAGCTTTCCTATAAATAGAACAAACTCCTAACATCCAAGCTACACCAGAATAAAATAGAAACCAAGTTGAATCTCTCTCATTTCTCTGATCACCATCTTCTTGCAAGTGGTAGAAGTTGCTTCCTTGTGAAGAAAAATCTTCCTTGCAAAAACTCTGCCACAACTTAATACAACCACCAAACACTTGAACTAACACCTCAAACACATCACATATGATGCATTGAAGCTGTCCAAACCCTCACATTCACTAAAAAACCTCACATTTTAAAAGTCAACTCTCATACCTTGAAAATTTGACTTTTCTGCATCTTCATAGACCAGAACAAAACTAGTCATTTTCCAATCACTCTAACACTTCAAAAACTCTCCATATAAGTTGTTTGAACTGTCCATGGCATCATACAAGTTTTGTAACAACATTTCCTAGAGTTTCACTTTGAAGCTTTTGATGTTTTCTTGCATAAGAAGGCATTATGTCAAGACAGTGATCTTGGAGGAGTTCTCATCATTTGAACACCTTATTTGGAACATATTGGATCTGCTTAGATCATCATTCATCAACTGGTTTTATTATTTGGTGCATTGACTTGAAAAGTCTACAAGAGGTAAGTGTTCCAACTTTCTAATTTTAAGATCATGTTGAATATTGATGTACACTGATTATGAATATGCTAGATACACTTTATAGGTATCTTTGAACCATTTGTTGCTCATAAACTTTGATATTCATGACTGTCCTTTTGGTTTGGCTTGTTAGCTTACTTTAAGTTTCATTTCAATATGCAACATGTTGATTCTGGTTAGGCATAGATGATCGGTGTTTCTAAACATCATTTATAGGTCATATATGATATGTTTGTCATTTAGTTGATGCTAAATTGGTACATTTATGCCTGTTGCTTTGCTCTTGCACAAGCTTGCTATTTTTGCCACTACACATGCCATTTGTTGAATTAGCTTGTCTATTAATGTATGATGCTTGTAATCACTCTCTATATGTCTCATATGTTATGTTTGAATAACTACTTACTGCTTAGAACATGTACATTAGACTGTCACATTGCTCTTGCACAAAACATGTATTTTTTAATGATGTTATCGAGTTTTTCACATGGTGCATGATCTGAGAAAACCACCACCACCATTGGATTCCTTATGAAAAAATACACAATTTTATTTTTTATTTCATCTAATTTGATTAAGTTTTGAGTGAGTTATGACCCTTCTTGCAAAATCTGCCTTGCCTTGGTTTTGCTTGCCTTGTTTCTTGCCTTAGTTTCCTAGTTTTGTGCCTAATTTTCAAATGTGCATAACTTCTTTTATTTTTATCATTTTGATGCCAATTTTTTTCACTATGCTCCTTAATATATCTAGTTTCAACGTGTGAAGAAAGAATTCAAAAATTGTTATTTTTGAAACACTTTGGTCCACTTGAATGACATGGTCCTTTTTAGGGTTTTTTTATGGTTTTCATGAACTTTCTTGACATAGTACTTGATTTTTCTTGTAAGATTGGTCTTGTATGAATCATTTTTGAATGTATAACATGTTTATGTGTTTGAAAACACTTGGCTCTTTTTATTTACCATGATTATACTTGCCTTTATGAATGCATGAATGTGAAAAGTATGCCTTGAAACTTCTTTGTGAACCATGATATGTTTCTTGATGTTGTAACCTCGTGAACATGATCCTTCACCCCCATATTACTTTTTATGTGTCTTGTTAGAACCATAACATGTTTAGGGTTGTTTCTTTCCTTGAAAGTTACCATGAATCTTGTTTATCTTTCCCTTTGTAAAGTTTGAATCCATGCTTGAACTGTTGTTACTTTTCTTGCCTATCCATAATTGATTGTCATCAATATGTCTTAAACATGATTAAATGTGTTACATTTGTCTTTAATTGATTCCTATACCATGTTTGATTCAAGTTGTAACTTGTTTGCATGAGTTTTGTTTGAATACCATGGATGAAAATATTGTTGTTACACATGTTTCATGCTTGCCCTTGTTGGTTGTTACCTTCGTGATCTTTGAACATTGTAATGTTAAATCATAAAACCTTGGTTGTTACCATTCTTTTTGTGTTTAATTTGTTAATTGATCCTACTTGTTTATCTTTATCTTTATCAAGTTTATTTCTCCAGTGATGGAACTTGTCAGTTCTCATCACGTTTCCTTGCTATCATCTTTGCTTAATGTTATCATAGGCTTGCCCTTATCTTTCTTGGTTGTTACCATGACTTTATATCTTCATCATGGTTGAATGAATTCATATGTGTGTTTAGGGTTTGTTAAGTTTACCCAAGTGATGTAGCTAATTAGCTCTCATCCAGTTGCCTCATTATCCCTTATTCCAAAGGAAAGTCTCTCTATTGACTTCATTGTCATAGATAGCTCATTACCCCTTCTCTTGACTTAGTTAAGCCATTAGGTCCTTTATGTAACGCCCCGATTTCGATTATTCCCATTTTTGTTGAGTCTTTTTGATTTAATTGGGTGATTATTATTTTAATTGTGGAAATTGATGTGTTAATATGTTATGTTTGCATATTATGCTATTTTACCGATTTTGAGTGTTTTCGGGGAAAATAGATTGGAGGGTATTTTAGACATTTCTTATTTAATATTAAGTTGGATAGTTTGTGAGAAATGAATTGGTAGATACTTTTGAGAGAAGAAAATATAATGGAAAGAATAGAATAGAAAGTTATATAAAAGAAAGTGGAAAGAAATGAGATAGAAAGGAAATAGTAGAGAAAGAAAAAGGAAGAAGAGAAAAGAGAAGGAAAATAGAGGAAAGCTTGGATTCTTCAAGATCAACCCTTAGCAATCGATTTAATCGGGTAAGGGTGTGAAATCTTATTATCTTATCAATGTATGTGATAATGTATGTCTTGTTTGGATTGTTTGGGTATTTTTCTACATTTTCCATTCTAGGTCAGAAATGGTTAATCGGTAGAAATTGATGTTTTAATGGTTAGAATTTGGAATAGATGGTGTAGTTTAGTCGAGGAATGTTAGGCTAAGAATATGGAACTTGTTGGGATTAAATCGGGTGATTTGTGAGCTTCTGGTGATTTTTTGGACAGTTGGGGTTTTCGTGTATCGCAGAACTCGCTAGGCGAGCAGCTAGCGAGTGAGGTGACGAGTGGTTCGCTAGGGGAGCTGCTAGCGAGCCAGTAGCGAATGGTTCCAGACTTGGACAGAACCAAAAGGACCCTTGTTCGCTGGAGGCGAGTGAGGTAGCGAGGATTATCTAAGCCTTCGCTAAGCGAGCGGTGTAGCGAACACTTCCAATATCTAGAAACCAGCCCTCGCTAGCGTATTCGCTAGGCGAGCAGGTAGCGAACGTTCGCGATGACCTTCGCTAGGCGAATGGTGCAACTAACATGACTGAACAACATTTTGTTTTGTTGTTTCCATCCACTGTTGATGCTTTGACTCTTCAACGCATAGCTTGTGTGTTGTTGGATGATGTGTTGTGGGTAACCGTATTGCGTGAATCCTAGATTGTGGAATCGACTGTGAATGTGGCCTTTTGGAAAATATATGCATTGTTTAAATTGATTAAAAGTGCATGATGATTGTGATGGAGTTCGTTGCCGTTTGGCGCGATATTATGAATACATATTGATTGTATGCGATTGTATGTGAAGCATCATGAATGTGTATTCTTGTGCATTGCTTGATAAATGTAATGATGGTGTTGAAAGTATGAATACTTTGATTATTATGAAATATGTTGTGTATGCAATCATGTTATAATTCTTGTGTGATGAATTATTGAGAATGCATGGGATTAAGATGCGAGAACGGTCTTAAGTGCATATGGTTGTTGATTGCATACGCATCATTGTTGTCAAGAGGCAATGCTTGCTAGTTTCGTGGAGACTAGTGACTTGTCCCAAACCTAGAGTGGGGTTTGAAAGCCTAGAGGACGGGCTTTTGTTTGTTATTGGTCTAGAGGACGGACCCGATTTAAATGTAAAAACCGAAAAATAATAACAAGTGTTGCTGCCACATGACATGAGTTGCATTGAGTCACATGGCATAGGTATAATTGTTGTATGAAAGTATGCATATGTGTATGAATTGTTGAACTGAGAATTGTGAGTTGGTGAATAAACATAATTGTAAATGTTTAGGTGGAGCGATGAGAATTATGAATGTATGCATGATGAATATGCATGGTGATTATCCATATATTTATATATACATTGTGATGTATATGGATGACTTGTGGTGAGAATGTAGTTCACGTGTATTCTAGGATTGTGTATATATATATATATATATATATATATATATATATATATATATATATATATATATATATATATATATATATATATATATATATATATATATATATATATATATATATATATATATATATATATATATATATATATATATATATATATATATATATATATATATATATATATATATATATATATATATATATATATATATATATATATATATATATATATATATATATATATATATATATATATATATATATATATATATATATATATGATTATATGCATTGTTATTATTATAATATTTCTCACCCTTCTGCTGGAATGATGTCCTATCTGACATCGTGCGGGTATCAAGAGTAGAGCTGCTCGTAGTTGCGTGGTCACTGTTGGTGTAGCTATTTAGTATTTTTGTTATGTTGGGTCGAGTCGTGCTCTGGTCATGTAACACTGGGATCGCTTGGTTTATGTCTTAGAGATGCATTATATACTCTACACTATGTTTTTATATTCATTGGAAATTTATGATGTTGGCCTTGGTGCCTAAGTAATGTTGAATTATGTGATGAACATGAATATTCTGTTAAGAGAATTATGATATAAAATGAATCCGCTGCTACATGCAAAGTGAAACTTTGAAAAGCAAGATTATTTATTAATGTGTTAATGAGCATGACAGGTGGGTGTTGATGTTTTTAAAGTTATGTGTGACACCCTCTTGTGAATGCATGATGATTTACTCTGACTATGTATATAAATTCCGTGGGGGTTAAGAGGGGTGTTACATTAGTGGTATCAGAGCAGGTCAGTCCATCCGGCCAGGTTGTCGAATGTTGTTTGTTCCCTAGTATGCAACATGTGTGTGAAAACACTGTTGGTACGCGTTTGTTTTTCTAAACCTTATCTGCAGGAGTGAGATTGAAATAAGTGGGGGAGAAGCTTGTGCTTCTCCAAGATGCTTTAAGTGTGGAGTGATGGCTCAGTGTGTTGATTAAACGCTATTATAGTTTGGTAAAGATGGTTTATGCCCCCATTATGATTGTTGTCTTTTTATTGACAAATTGAGGAACTGATCACCCTTAATCTCTTGTTGATAATGGACGAGATCATGTTGGCTGGAATAAACTTATCTTGCGAGCTTAGATGGTGCGTGTAGTGAATTGTATGGAGTTAAGCCAAGTCCTTACAGATTGTTTTGATGAGTGGGTGCAGGATGGTGTTGGGATGTTTATGTTGGTAGCAACTTTGAGTGTTAATGGAAGTGGTGAAGTTGGTGGTGTCCCAATTATTTATGATTTTCAGAAAGTTTTTTTTTTTCTGATGAGATAAGAGATTTACCACCAGAACGAGAGGTGGAGTTTGGGATCGACTTAACTCCTAGAACTAGTTTGATATCAATGACTCCATACTGTATGTTGGCATAGGAATTGAAAGAATTGAAGAGTCAACTTGAATATTTGCTTGAGAAGAGGTTTATTCGTCTGAGTGTGTCGCCGTAGGATGCACTGGTTTTGTTGGTTAAGAAGAAAGAAGGTTATATGAGGTTTGTGTGGATTACTGACCATTGAACAAGGTGACTATCAAGAATAAGTATCAACTTCCAAGGATTTATGATTTGATGGATCAATTGGTTGGTGCAAGTGTATTCAGTAAGATAGATTTGAGATCTGGGTATCATCAAATTCGTGTGAAGGCTGAAGATATTCAGAAGACTTCTTTTAGAATGAGGTATGGACATTATGAGTATTATGTGATGCCATTTGGTGTGACTAATGCACCAGGTGTATTTATGGAGTACATGAATAGGATTTTCCATCCTTATTTGGACAAGCTTGTGGTTGTGTTCATTGATGATATTTTGGTCTATTGAAGAATGAAGAGGATCACGTTGAGCATTTGAGGGTTGTGTTATCTGTGTTAAAAGAGAAGCAATTGTATGCTAAGTTGTCAAAATGTGAATTTTGGTTGTCGGAAGTAAGTTTTCTTGGGCATTTTATTTCCGGTAGTGGTATTAGTGTTGATCCATCAAAGGTTGAAGCGGTATTGCATTGGGAGGCTCCAAAATCAGTTTTTGAAATTAGAAGTTTTCTTGGTTTGACAGGTTATTATCAGAAATTCATTGAAGGATTTGTCAAGTTATCATTGTCGTTGACGCAGTTGACTAGGAAAGGTCAAACTTTTGTTTGGGATATTGATTGTGAAAAGAGTTTCATTGAACTAAAGAGAAGATTGACGATGGCGCCAATCTTGATTTTGCCGAATCTGTTGGAAGCATTTGTGGTTTATTGTGATGCTTCATTGAATGGTATGGGTGGTATTTTGATGCAAGATGGTAAAGTTGTGGCTTATGCTTCAAGACAATTGAGAGTGCATGAAAAGAATTATCCTACGCATAATTTGGAGTTAGCGGCTGTAGTGTTTGTTTTGAAAATTTGGAGGCACTATCTTTATGGTGCAAGATTTGAAGTTTTAGTGATCACAAGAGTTTGAAGTATTTATTTGATCAAAAGGGATTGAACATGAGACAAAGAAGGTGGTAAGAGCTTTTGAAGGATTATGGTTTTGGTTTGAATTACCATCTGGGTAAGGCAAACGTGGTGGCCGATGCTTTAAGTCGGAAGTTGTTACATGTGTCCGCCTTGATGATGAGAGAATGGGAAGTTTTGGATAATTTTAGAGACTTGAGTTTAGTTTGTGAAATGACGCCGAGAAGTGTGAGACTTGGTATGCTGCATGTTACGAACGATTTTCTTGCAACGGTATGTGAAAAGCAAAAGTTGGATTTGAAGTTCGTTGATTTGATGATGAATGAGAACGAGGACTACAAGGTTGATAATTTTGGAGTTTTGAGATTCCGTGTTCGTATTTGTATTCCCGATGATGAAGAGTTGAAAAAGATGATATTGGAAGAAGGACACAGAAGTAACTTGAGTATTCATCCGGGTGCTACTAAGATGTATCAAGATTTGAAGAAAATCTTTTGGTGATCCGGATTGAAGAGGGATGTAGCTCAGTTTGTGTATGCGTGTGTGATTTGTCAGAAGTCTAAAGTGGAACATCAGAAGCCTAGTGGATTGATGCAACCGTTGGGTATTCCAGAGTGGAAATGAGATAGTATATCGATGGATTTTGTTACGGGATTGTCGAATACGCAAAGAGGGCAGAATGCTATTTGGGTGATTGTTGATAGGCTTACTAAATATGCTCACTTCGTTCCGATTGATATTGGTTATCCTTTGGAGAAGTTAGCCGTGATTTATGTTCGTGTGGTTGTGAAGTTACATAGAGTTCCTAAGAGTACTGTATCGGATAGAGATCCTAGATTTACATCGAGGTCTTGGGAGAGGTTGCAAAGTACTTTGGGTACGAAGTTATGATTGAGTTCGGCTTATCATCTGCAAACAGATGGTCAAACTGAGTGAACAATCCAATCGTTGGAGGATTCATTGCGTGCTTGTGTACTTGAGCAAGGTGGTGCTTGGGATAGTTAATTGGCATTGATTGAGTTCACCTACAATAACAGTTTTCATTCAAGTATTGGTATGGCACCATTTGAGGCTTTGTATGGTCGGAAATGTCGAACACCTTTGTGTTGGCATGAAACTGGTGAGAAGTCGGTAGTTGGACCAGAGATGGTACAACAAAACGACAGAGAAAGTGAAGTTTATTCGGGAGAAGATGAAAGCTTCTCAAAATAGACAAGAAAGCTATCATGACAAGAGAAGGAAAGATCTTGAGTTTCAAGAAGGCAACCATGTGTTTTGAGAGTTACACCGGTTACGAGTGTGAGTCGAGCTTTTAAGTCGAAGAAATTGACTTCTCATTTTATCAGTCCGTGTCAGATTACTACATGAGTAGGTGTTGTGGCTTATCGTGTGGCGTTGACTCCGAATCTATAGAATTTTCATGGTGTATTCCATGTTTCACAACTTCAGAAGTATGTTCCAGATCCGTCACATGTTATTCCTTTGGACGAAGTTGAAGTGAGAGATAACCTTACGGTTGAAGCTTTACCGATTAGGATTTTGGACCGTGAAGTTAAGAAGCTAAGAGGCAAAGATATTGCGCTTGTGAAAGTAGCGTGGGGAGGCACTTCAAAAGGCAATATGACTTGGGAATTAAAGAGTGGGATGCGAGAGTCGTGGCCGGAGTTGTTGAATCAGGTAATATTTTCGAGGACGAAAATGTCTAAAGTGGGGGAGAGTTGTAATGCCCCGTGTTGCACCCTAAAATTTGACCAACCACTTCTCGCAATTTGGCTTATGTTTCGACTCATTTTGCATTTGCATTTGCATACCGCCTACATTGCATTTTTTTAGTCAGATTGACTTTATCAGGATTACATCCCTTCCCTGGAGTTTAAGGAAGTTTCATACCGTTTCGAATGCGAGGATTTATTTTGGAAGTCGTGCTCTTCCCGGTGTTTTCAGCTTACGCTGTTGTTTTGAGGATATCTTAGTGTCCGTACATTTTTCGTTCATCCTGTTGCGTTCTCGCATTTTTGTTCGCCGGTTTGATTCTTCTTGAATTTATCTCCTATCTTTTAGCATAGGATTTAGATTTTTAATGGATTTAATTGTTTTTAGATTTAATTTTCTATTTTTAGATATTAATATATTTTTAATAGCAATTTTCTATTTTTTAGAATATTTCATTTTTTTAGAACATTAATAGATATTAATAGTTTAAATCTTTTCAGAACATTTGATTTGTTTTAGAAATTATTATATTTTCTTTAGTTTTAGAAATTAATTTGTTTTAGAATATATTAGGTTCATTAATTCTTTGTTAGGTGTTTTTAGTTTACTTAGGATTAATTGATTAGGATAGATTTTAATTAGCAGTTTTTAATTAACTAGTATTAATTTTCGTTTTGCTTTAATCAGTCCCTAATTAGTCCATTAACAGTTTTAATTGCGGCTATTAACCCAGTTTTATTAGTCCATTAATGCATTTCGTGGGCCACATGTCTGTTTTTGGAGGCCCAGTCAGCTCAGTCCGCCACATGTCATTATATAAAGCAGACATGCATTACTCTCTCTCTTGGCTGGCCACGTATCACCCTCCACTCTCTCAGAGACTACCACCTCAACCCCACATTTCACTCTCTCAGCGCCACCTCACAGACCCCACGTGTGACACCTCACACTCCCAGCCTGCCACACGCGTCCTCTCCCCATACTGCATGCGTGCCACTTGTCCCTCTCACACATCACCAGCACATGCAGAGCGCCACGTAGCGCCACCCTCATCCATCTCCCTCTGGCCATGCAGCAGCCGTAACCGTCGCCGGAAACGGGCTTCACTCACCGGAAACTGCACTTTCTCGCCGGAAAATCCACCATCTCCTCCCAATTTCATCAGTTCTTCATCTTGTTTTCCAGATCTTCAAGAACATCATCATGTTCTTCGCAAGATTTTCAAGATCTGCATCAAGCCTTCATCGTTTCCCCAGAAAATCCATGAGATCTTCATCGTGTTCATCACCTTCAACAACTTGTTCCAGAAATTCTTCAAGAATCTTCTTCATCGTCTGCATACGAGTTCATCAAGATCCATCCTCATCTCCAAGAAACATCCAACGCCCTCACTCTGTTTCCAGATCTGTTTCTTCATCAACAACCTTCAAGATCGCGCAACCATTTCCCAAGTTCATCATCTTCATCGCACCTTCAAGAACTCCTTCAAATACGATCATCCCAACGCCCGAAAACTTCAAGTTCGTCTCAACTTCACGAATCGTTCATCAGATCTTCGTCTAGAAGAACGTTCAGAACCTTCCTCCGTGTTCATCGTCTTCGTGTTTCTTCATCAACAACTCACGATCTGCCTTCATCTTCAGATCAACCGCAAGCTTCTTCGCAAATCTCCATGGATCTTGTTCGCGAGTTTCAAACGCCCTCACCTTCAACGCATTCCTTCATTATCTCCAGATTTAAAGTGATTCCTTCATGTTAAGGGTTTGGATAGATTCGTGGTGTTTAGTTGGAAGGTTGAGACGGACGAAGATGAGGGGAGAATGAAGTTGAGATGAAGAGGGAAGATAGAAGTGATGGAAGAGGGGAGTATTGTTTGGTGGAGTTTTGTTTTAATCGGAGATGGAGAAGTTGAGACGGTGAGAATGGCGGCGGCGTTGAGGTTAGGGAAGGAGAAAGATTAGGGTTGCAGCGTAAGCAGAATGAGGTTGGGGAAGGTGGAGAATCGTGGACTGGTTTGAGACGTTGGGCCTTGAGCCCAATTGTTTCAGTGTTTCAATTTTGGATCCATACCCCTCCGTTTCCAAACAGACCCCCATCCCCCTGCTGGAATTGTTTTGTTGGTTGTTAGGCTGGGCCCAACAAGATTGCTGATCTTGCCTCTTGTTTCCACACTACACCCCCCTGGTTTCTGTTTTGTTTCTGATGATGGGCTGAAGCAATAGGCCCAACGTTTTTCTGGACTCACCTGCACTCCAGTTTCCCATTCGCACCCCCCAGTTTTTTTTTTTGGATTATTGTATTGTGGGCTGGGCCCTGTTTTTTCTGCATTTCACCCCAGTTTTCAGGTTGTACCCCTCCCCTTACAATTTTTAATCTCTCTTGTATTGGATGGCTGATTGTAATAATTGTAGTTTTATTTTTTTCTATTTTCTTTTAGGGATTATAGTTTATAGTTTAGATATTATATTTTCTAATATAGATTTTATATTTTTAGAATTTATATTCCTTTTTCTTTTAGGAAATTGTAGGAGATTATAGAATATTATGCTTAGTATAGATTTGACATTCTATTTTCTTTATAGCAAATTATAGAATATTGTGCATAGGATTTTATTCTATTTTCTGTATGCATTTCTTTATATTTCTTTAGAATATTTTCTAGTAGAAATTAATTGCCGTATTTTAGGAGTAGCATAATATTTTCATTTGTGATTGGATTTCTTTCCTATTTTCTCTTCTCATTTCTTTTCTATCCGATTCTACTGTTGATTTTATTTTTGGCTGGCCCTGTGACATGATTCAATTGGAGAATGATATTCGATATCATTTCTCTATCTTGTCTTTGACACGGATATCAATATGCTACCTCTTAGAGTTTTATTTTTCGTATAAGTCGAACCATGACGGTCTAAGCGTTACATTTTTCCTGATTCGAGCGTCCTCATCAAGGATCCAGAGAGGAGAAGATTGGAATGGAGCTTGCGCGCATATCAGGAGCCAACGGAGCCGCTTCGTTCGATATCATGTTTCTTTTTCAAGTCTTCGTGCAACCGTCGAGTGTTGTGAGTTGTATCGTTAGATACGTGGGAAATGACAATCGAGCGGTCTCCCCTCGATCGTTTAGGGTGTTTAGTATATATATCCCTTGGGTGATATACGACGCACTCGCTCCTACGTATTCGGTTTTTGCGTGTGTGTCCCGAGTTCCTTCCCGTTTAGGCGTGTTAAGCCTGCTTCCTCTTTGCTCTCGCCCCCGTGCGATCGAAACCCTTTTCTCTCGCGTTCAGGCGATTGAGATCCCTTCTCTTGCCCCTGTGCAATCGAGACTCGCTCCTCGTAGCTTCAAACTACGTTTGCTCTGATCTCTCGTGCCAGACGAGAGTACGTAGGCATAGGATGTGATATCCTAGCGAGCTCCCTTTTCCCCTTTTCCCCCGTTTTGTTGTAGTTGGCTGAACTACAGCTGCTCTGATTTCTCGTACCAGACGAGAATATATAGGCATAGGATGCGATATCCTAGCGAGCACACTAACAACTAACTTCTCTGTTCTCTCGCTACCGTGCGATCGAGACTTTCCCGCTAACGACTGATGTTCCTTTTCTCTTGCCCTAGCGCAATTGAGACCAGACCGTAGTTCTAAGTCCCGTAAGTTCCCATACCTTTAAACCCTACATACTACGTCCATTCTACTGCAAACAGGTAATGCCTAAGTCTCCCAAGGTCGAGCAGCATACACCTAACTGCTAGAAGGCGTACGCTAGTATCGTCAATCCTTTCTCTCACCCCTGTGTGGTCGAGAACACCCTGTAACCCGTAGTTAGCCCGAACTACGTAAGCTCTGATCTTTCACGTCGTGTGAAAGTACATAGGCACGAGATGCGATATCTCGGTGAGCACTCCCCCCGTAGTTTCCCGAACTACGTTGACTCTGACTTTCCCATTGCACGATGGAATACGTAGGCATACAGCGCGAGGCTCTATCAAGTCAGTTCTTTCCGTTTAGCTTTAGCAGCAATAGATAAATTGTTTTTCACCGGTAGACAAACCAACAAACGTGGATCCCATAGAGTACGATGGACGTGAGGGGTGCTAATACCTTCCCCTTGTGTAACCGACTCCCGAACCCAGACAATGGTTGTGATGACCCTGTCTTATACCTTTTCGTCAGGTTTTTTTGATCGTTTCCTTTCTCGTTCTGAGGGATAAATAACGAAAGGTGGCGACTCTTCTGTTTTTTCGGCACCTTATTTTCGCGGTAGCGACACCCTGATTTCGATTATTCCCATTTTTGTTGAGTCTTTTTAATTTAATTGGGTGATTATTATTTTAATTGTGGAATTGATGTGTTAATATGTTATGTTTGTATATTATGCTATTTTACCGATTTTGAGAGTTTTCGGGGAAATAGATTGGAGGGTATTTTAGACATTTCTTATTTAATATTAAGTTGGATAGTTTGTGAGAAATGAATTGGTAGATATTTTTGAGAGAATAAAATATAATGGAGAGAATAGAATAGAAAGTTATATAAGAGAAAGTGGAAAGAAAAGAGATAGAAAGGAAATAGTAGAGAAAGAAAGAGGAAGAAGAGAAAAGAGAAGGAAAATAGAGGAAAGTTTGGATTCTTCAAGATCAACCCTTAGGAATCAATTTAATCGGGTAAGGGTGTGAAATCTTATTATCTTATCAATGTATGTCATAATGTATGTCTTGTTTGGATTGTTTGGGTATTTTTCTAAATTTTCCATTCTAGGTCAGAAATGGTTTAATCGGTAGAAATTGATGTTTTAACGGTTAGAATTTGGAATAGATGGTGTAGTTTAGTCGGGGAATGTTAGGCTAAGACTATGGAACTCGTTGGGATTAAATCAGGTGATTTGTGAGCTTCTGGTGATTTTTTGGACAGTTGGGGTTTTGGTGTATCGCAGAACTCGCTAGGCGAGCAGCTAGCGAGTGAGGTGGCGAGTGGTTCGCTAGGCGAGCTGCTAGCGAGCCAGTAGCGAATGGTTCCAGACTTGGACAAAACCAAAATAACCCTTGTTCGCTGGAGGCGAGTGAGGTAGCGAGGATTCTCTAAGCCTTCGCTAAGCGAGCGGTGTAGCGAACACTTCCAGTAGCTAGAAACCAGCACTCGCTAGCGTATTCGCTAGGCGAGCAGGTAGAGAACATTCGCGATGAACTTCGCTAGGCGAATGGTGCAGTGAACGTGATAGAACAACATTTTGTTTTGTTGTTTCCATCCATTGTTGATGCTTTGACTCTTCAACGCATAGCTTGTGTGCTGTTGGATGATGTGCTGTGGGTAACTGTATTGCGTGAATCCTAGATTGTGGAATCGATTGTGAATGTGGCCTTTTGGCAAATATATGCATTGTTTAAATTGATTAAAAGTGCATGATGATTGTGATGGAGTTCGTTGCCGTTTGGCGCGATATTGTGAATACATATTGATTGTATGTGATTGTATGTGAAGCATCATGAATGTGTATTCTTGTGCGTTGCTTGATAAATGTAATGATGGTGTTGAAAGTATGAATACTTTGATTATTATGAAATATGTTGTGTATACAATCATGTTATAATTCTTGTGTGATGAATTATTGAGAATGCATGGTGTCGCTACTGCGAAAATCGGCGCCGGCTATGACAGAAGAGTCGCCACCGTGCATTATTTATCCCACAAGAGGGAAAGGAAATGCTCAGAGTAAACCTAATGCAAAGAGGGAAAGGAATGGTCATCGCAACCAAATCCTGGATTTGGGAGTCGGTTACGCAAGGGGAAGGTATTAGCTCCCCTCACGTCCGTCGTACTCGACGGGATCCACGCTTGTTTTCTATCTAGGGTATGTTATTCTATCTACTCTACAGGTCTGGGATAAAAAGAAAAGAAAATGACTCGGTAAAGTATCGCACTTTATGCCTACGTATTACCGTCTGGAACGAGAAATCAGAGTCAACGTAGTTCGCCTAACTACGGGTTAAGGGGGGAGGGTTGCTTGCCAAGATATCACATCTTGTGCCTACGTACTTTCATACGGCATGAAAGATCAGTGCAAACGTAGTTCGGGCTACGAAGACACAGATTTGTCTCACAGTTTTTTATCTCCTTCTGAAAAGGGTTTTCCTGATTAAAGGTCCAAGAGGACAAAAATAGAATTTGAATGTTTGTTTTGAGTTTTTTACGAAAGAACTATTTTTTAGGATGTTTGCAATCTCAGTCGCACTAGAGACGATGACCCAGGAGTGAACATTTCGTATGTCACCCAAAGGGTACCACACTAACATCCAGATTACTAGAGAGAGACCCTCCACCGACCTTTTCCCAGATAGCTTAAGGCTCGTAACGCACGACTTCAATTAACCTTATTACTGTTTTTTGAACTGTTTTGAGATGAGGAGAGAAAGACACCCTAAGACTATGGTTGAAAGGGAAATCTACCTACAATTGTCATGCATGGGTCAAAACCTAATATCTGTCATAATTCCCTCTTGCACAGAGGAAATCAGAGATCCTAGGGGAAACAACAAAGGAAAGCAAGCAGTAAACAGTAAACAGCAAAATGCATGCTATGCAATAGTTCCAGTGAGGCAAGAGAAAAAACACCAGGCAAGACGAGACAAGCTCCACCTCAAAACTAGAGGTAATCAACACAAGCAAACAGACAATGCAGAGAAAAAAAAAAGATACAGGGGAGGCAACCCAAGCAGCAGCAACAAACTCCTACAACAGACAACAACATCAAGCTTTAAACAGCACAGATGAAATAACAACAAAGTTGACAGCAAGACTTCATCTTCAAGCTAGCTTCTATCTTCATGCTCTATCAAACTTCATCTTCAAGCTCTAGCAAGCACACTCCAAGCAGAGGAACAATCACCAAGATCAAGGTTGAAATGTTGAAAACTTAATGAAAACCAAAGGAAATCATCAAGTACCAACATTGAAATGGAAAGGTATCCTCAAAGTTCTACTCAACTATGGGCATACCACACATCCCTCTAAAGGAGAGATGGAGTTTCCCTAGGAGGACTTCATGTCATTGGATGGAATAGAAGCACACAATGCATTCTATGTTTGATGAAGAAATCAAAACTAGCTCTAATGGCTCTTCCTAAAACCCTAATTTCCTAAGCTCCTAAAACAACTCCTAAAAGAAAAGGAAACTTCAACTCCAATCCCTAATCTTCAAGCCATAGCACCTACATCAAGTCTAGAAGACCTCCCCAAAAGGAATCCAAGCAAATCCAGCTCCAAAGTCACCAACAAAACCAAACAAGCAAAGGCACTCAAGAGAGAACAACACAAACACAAGCAACTTGCAAAATATATGAAAAATATGAAAATGCATCTAAAAATGCCAAATAAAATCTCAAAGGACCCCTAAGGTATAAGGGACCAGGGGTCAAAAGGGGAGATAAAGAATCAGAAGGGAAGTGCCCCAATAGAGGGAAAACACCACGAGTGTCCCCAACAAAGTCAGCAATGGAGAGTGTAAAAAAGGCAATTCAAATCACAAGAAAACAACACTTAAAAATTATGAAAAAAATATCCAAAGATCAACTAACATGTTAATACAATGCTCAAAAAAGCTGATGCAAAAATAATAAGTTTAAACATGGAAATAAAATCAAGAAATAAAATAATTACAATTTAAATCAAATAAAACAGCTCCAACATTTAATTTGTTTTAAAATAGAAAATGAAACGAAAAAAATAAAATAAAATAACCAGAAAAAGCTAGACATCTTAAGGTTTCTGAAAATTATTTTTGTGTATTTTTATGACTGTTGAAACTATTTTAAATGATTTAAATTGGAACAGCAACAAAACAGAAAATAAAACCAACTAAAATTAAAACAGAAAATAAATGGTGTAAACAGCAACTAAATGCAGTGCAAATGGCAGACTGGGCCTAAACCAGGGGTGTGAGAAGTAATGCGCTACAGGCCCATGAAACAAATTAAATTAGTAAAACAAAATAGCAAACAAAAATGAAAGAAAAAAAAAGGAACGCACACCAGCGGGATCGAACCCGCGCGTCCAGCCAGCTCCCGCCTGCCAAACGACGTCGTTTGGGCCCTGGGACGTGTGGTGCCTTCTCGTCCCTCCGATCAGGAGACTTGGTCTCCCTCCTCTCACATCGTACAGCTACTGTCCTTCTTCTCTAGCCAGCACCTCCACCGCCGGAGCAACATTCCGGTCACCCCTACCAAGCATTCCGGCCACCACAAAGTGCACAACAACACACAAAATGCAAAACTCAACCGTTTTTAGAGTTTTTTACATCAAAATTCATCTACTTCTCACGAGGATTCCAAATATCTCATCCAAAATTATTAATAATGCAAGATCAAAGAGAAACGAAGCAAATAATGTTTGGCACCAAAACCTCAAGTTCATCAAAACCTCTCCAAATTAATTTTAAACTCATCCTTATGTCATGGAGGTTATAGATCAAGCAAAAACTAAGCAAAATCATGCCAAAACAGTCCATACAACATCTCACAAGTTTGGAGCTCCAAATTTCAAACGTCATAAACATCAACAATTATCAACCAGAAATGATCTACATGCTTCAAGGAGTGCAAAGAAACAAAAATGGCAAAGAATCATCAAGTATTAAGAGAAATATGGTGAAATTCAAGTAACTAGTGGAGAACTTCCACTGAGCCTTTAATCCTTGATGAAGCTTCGCAAAACTCTCCAGAATCGTTCAATGATCTTCAATAAAGCTTTCTCAATTCACAATTTGGCTTGAAACGATCTAGATCTTAGAATTCACTTTTTGAATTTTCTTCACTTTTTCAAGCTTGTTCTTGATCAATTCTGCTCCAATTTCCAAAACTGATGATTTGTGAAGGTTAGAAATGTTATATACAATGGATATTGATCAAGAGAAAGCCCAATCCTTGCCTCTAGGCCCAAAATGAATTTTCAAAATTTCACCACTTTTTGCTCTTGAGTGTACACGAAAATGGCAATGTTTTGGCTCCAAAATGGTTCAATTCAACTAATAGCAGCATGTGGAGTGTGAATGGCTGGGATTTGATCCAATGGCTATTTTTGATTATGTAACTTCATGGTGAAGTAATCTAAATGACAATTCCCAAAACTTGGCCTATGCTCAAAATTCTGCCAATGCCAATGTATTTAGAATGTGATTTCCATTCAAAAAATGTACTCACATGACATGTTTTGGTCCCCTAACTCAAAAAGTCAATTTTCCCTCCTTAATCCATTTGAAAAATTCCCTTTTTTAGGCCATTTTAAGTGACTTTTTGCTACAAGCCAAACCAATCCCAAATGGTCATTTGGTTGCACTTAAAATCCCATTTTGAGCAACTTTCATGTTGAACAAAATTGCATTTGACAAGTGCAAGTTGGAGATTTTAGCCTATGATTTAAAATGACCTATAATCTCACTTTCCCAAAATACCCCTGACTTGTAAACCTCATAACTTGAGTTCTACAAATCAGATGAAAGACTTCTAGTAAAATTTGGAAATCTAAGACCAAGACCTACAACTTTCATGTTGGCCAAAAGTTGAGGTGATACCTCCTTCTAGGTCAAAAATAACTTTGAAGTCAGATGATTTTCACAGACAAATTTCAGTGACCTCTAAGGACGTATAACTTGTCTGGACCATAACTTGAGTTACACAAATCCAATGGAGGACTTCTAGTACTCAAATTAAAGGTATTGAGATGCTCTAAAAGTTTCATGTTGGCCAAAGATCCATTTGAAACTTGTATCTTGACTTATGTGGTCTTGAAGTTAGGCACTAAACAGGGAATTTTGCACTAAAACCCTAACTTAGCAACTTCACAACCCTCTTATGGTCTTCAGTTGCTCCTCAAGTTAGGAGAAACTCCACATGGAAGCATTCAAACCTCTTAAGGCCTCAAACCACCTCCTGATGACTTGGATGAATTCTCAAGCTTGGCTAAGACCTCTTGCTAGGCTTCTCTTGATAAGAAGCACAATTGACCCCCTGCTATATGAATGATATCATCATATGCAAATGATATAACTATGCAAATGATAATGCAATGAAACATAAACCAGGTAAGAAAAGGTTGAGCAAATTTTTGGGTGAAACAGCTGCCCCTATTCAAACGGCTTGGACCCGACTGGGTGAAGAGCGAACAACCTTCAAACAATCAAGGTGGAAGATGGTTCAATACAAAGAAACCCGGAAATTTGCCAATCGCAGAAATACACCGTGAAAACTGCTTGGGGAACAACATTCGTTGCGCTGAACCCAGTTGTTACGGCAACAACTGATCAATCATCTGATAAAACTTGGGATTTCAACATTAACCCCCTGTGTGACGCCACAGGTATCGAATTAACTTTGCAAGAAACAACTTTGTCCCCAACTGGACTAAACTTTGTCAACACGAGGAAAGACTCCATCACCATGGGTACAATACCGTCCAAAATCGGAATAACAATCTCTGTCAGTCACAGGTAACAACTCTACTGAGGACAATCCGTCGATTACGGATAATAACTCCGTCCAAACAGGTAACAATCACTATCAACACAGGTAACACTTTCGCCAACACGGATAACAACCTCCGGCGATTTCACTGGGACAACTTCGTCAATTACGGGTAACGACTCTGTCAATCACGGGTAACAATCACTGTCAACACATGTACGATCTCTGTCAGCCACAGGTAACCATTCACTGTCGATCACAGGTACGATCTCTATCCATCACAGGTAATAATCACTGTCAACACAGGTAGCAATCACTGTCAACACAGGTAAGCAATTTCGTCAATATGAATAACAATCACCGTCACCACGGGTAGCTATCACTATCAACACAGGTGCAATCTCTGTCGATCATAGGTAACAATCTCTGTCCATCACAGGTAACAATCATTGTCAACACAGGTACAATTCCGTTAACACGGAAAACAATCACCGTCAGCACGGGTAGAAATCACTGTCAAGACAGGTAACAAATTCGTCAATACGGATACCAAACTCTGTCAACATAGGTACGATCTCTGTCCATCATAGGTAATAATCACTGTCAACACAGGAAAAATTCCGTCAACACGGACAACAATCACTGTCAACACAGGTTCTATTCCGTCAACACGGACAACAATCACCGTCAGCACGGGTAGCTATCACTGTCAACACAGGTGCAATCTCTGTCGATCACAGGTAACAATCGCTGTCAACACAGGTACAATTCCGTCAACACGGAAAACAATCACTGTCAGCACGGGTAGTAATCACTGTCAACACAGGTAACAAATCCGTCAATACGGATACCAAACTCTGTCAACACAGGTACGATCTCTGCCCATCACAGGTAATAATCACTGTCAACACAGGGAAAAATTCCGTCAGCACGGGTACATTTGAAGAATACTTTGCTGGAGACTACGAGAAACTTAATCATACCACTCTGTGGTGAAATCACTAGTGACACCTCTGAAGGTTTAAGGCCTGAAATCTTTTGATGCTGGCGTAACAACAACCTGAGAATAATCCCACCGGGGACAAAGAGAAACTTAACCAAGAAACTCTATTAGGGGACGAACATTATCATCACCTATCTCACGCCGAGAATTTGAATATCTAGAGGTCTTTCTGAATAAGAATCTCACTCCTCTGCAAGGGATAACACCTGAAACCAAAGAGGTAACCAACCTGGATCATGTTTCAGAATGCATATGTTTGACAATGGCGTAATGCTCCATACGGCGTGGAAATGCTACGCGTTTAGGTATATGCAAATATGATGATATATGCAAAATGAAAAGATGCCAAGAGGCGCTTCAGCAAAATAAATGCTGAAGACAAGACCCAATCCGCTGGGGATAACCGGGTATCTCAAAGCATTCCAACAAAATAAATGCTGGAACGGTGAAACCAACTCTGCTGGGGATAACCCTCCTGTCGGGGAATGGCTTACAAGCTTGAAATTACGAACTCTGATGGGGATGTTCATCCTGTCGGAGGAAAAAACAAACTACTGGGGATAAGGAGAAACAATCCCGTGCGGGGATAGTTCTTATGAACCAAAGACGACTTGGTTATACTCTGCGGGAGTTACCCATGCTAGGTATTGAGTGTGCACATACTCACTGCTGGGAATGCACTTTCTGTTGAGGACGTTCAGATCCACTGAGGATACTCTCTTGGCATCTTTCCAGGGGATACTTTTCTGGGGAGAACCACTCACATCCAATAGGGATAAGTGCCATCTTAAATCTTCTGAGATAAGATGTGACTTCCGTCTACTGAGGAATGATACAATCAATATATCACAGGACTCTGGCTGGGGAACACAACTTCCCTGCCTGTTTGCTCTAAAGGTGAGAACCCTGCAAACGAGACAAAACAAATCTATACAACAAAATCTATCTCGGTTAGTATCCGTGACATTCATTCAGTCAATTCGAAGTTTTGGCAAGAACAAGCATCAAGTACTGAATAACATGCTTTATTGATAACGGGCCTGTAAATAGGCAAAATTTTGTACACTGGATGCAACTCCTAAAAAGAGGAAGTCACGCACAAACAAAATACAAATATACAGAAATACAAAGAAAATTTGTATACATGTCGACAACGTGGTACAGACGAACACCATGAGTTGATCCTCCTATGACTCGCCTGACTCTGACGCTTTCCCGATACTCGATCTTCGGAAGAGATTGTTTTGGATATACGACCCTCAGGCACTCCTAAACCACTAAGCAATGCAATATCAAACTCGGACCGCAGTCATTTGCTTTTTCAAATCCCTAACTTTTGCGTGAACCGCCCTTTGCGGGTTTTCAATTCACCGGGATACCCTTTTTTGCCGAAGTTGCCCTTTTCAGGTTTTCAACTTCGCGGGTGTACATTTTTCAATTTTATCCCTAACTTTTGCCCGAACCTTTTATTCCTTTTTTATGGTTCGCCGGGATGCCCCATTTTTGCCTGGACTCTCTTTTTTTTGTCCAGCGGGTCTCTTTAAACAAAGTATTTTTTAACTGCGTCCGAATTCACAGGGGATGTAAAATCCTCACCATCCATGGTGGACAACAGTAAGGCTCCTCCAGAGAAAACCTTTCTAACAACATATGGTCCTTCATAGTTGGGAGTCCATTTGCCCCTGTGATCTAATTGTGGTGGGAGAATCTTTTTCAGCACAAGATCGCCCGTCTGAAAGCTTCGAGGACACACCTTTTTATCATAAGCTTACTTCATCCAGCTCTGATACAACCGACCATATGCTAGAGAAGCCAGTCTCTTCTCATCCATTAAACTGAGCTGATTCAGTCTATCTTTCACCCATTCTGCCTCATCTAATTGGACATCACGCAAAACCCTTAGAGAAGGAATCTCAACCTCCAATGGTAGGACATCTTCCATACCATATACAAGTGAAAAAGGAGTTGTCCCGGTTGATGTGCGTACCGTCGTACGATAACCGTGCAAAGCAAAAGGCAACATCTCATGCCAGTCCTTGTAAGTCACAACCATCTTCTGAACGATCTTCTTTATGTTTTTATTGGCCGCTTCAACAGCGCCATTCATCTTGGGCCGATAAGGAGAAGAGTTGTGATGTTCAATTTTGAAATTCTGGCACAATTCTTTCATCATCTTGTTATTCAAATTTGAGCCGTTGTCAGTGATAATCCGCTCTGGGATTCCATATCTGCAGATAATATCCTTCTTGATAAATCTGGCTACCACCTGCTTGGTAACATTAGCATACGATGTCGCTTCAACCCATTGGGTGAAGTAATCAATAACTACCAAGATAAAACGATGTCTGTTGGATGACGTGGGTTCAATCTTTACAATCACATCAATTCCCCACATGGAGAAAGGCCAAGGCGACGACATAACGTTCAGAGGGCTCGGAGGCACATGAATCTTGTCCGCATAAATCTGGCATTTATGGCATTTCCTTGCAAACTTGAAACAATATGTTTCCATTGTTAGCCAGTAATACCCTGCTCTTAATAGCTTTCTTGTCATTGCATGTCCGCCGGCATGCGTGCCAAATGTACCCTCATGTATTTCTTCCATGAGCAACTTAGCCTCTTTCTCATCCACACATCGCAGCAACACCAAGTCATGGTTTCTCTTGTACATAACCCCATCAGGATTCAGATAGAAATTGCCAGCCAATCTCCTAAGAGTCTTTTGATCACGACTGGATTCCCCAGCCGGATACTCTTGGTTCTTCAGGAAATTCTGGATATCATAATACCACGGTTTACCATCAGAAGCTTCCTCAATAGCGAATATGAAAGCGGGCCTATCAAGGCGAGAGATAACTATCCTGGGAGCCTCATTCCAGAAGTTAACCTTATACATTAAAGACAAAGTCGCGAGAGCGTCTGCCATCTGATTTTCTGCTCGTGGTACATGGTGCAATTCCACCTTGTCAAAGAAAGGTAACAACCTCCTTGCATAATTCATATAGGGTATCAGATTGGGCTGACGAGTCTCCCACTCTCCATTGATCTGGTTCACAACTAGAGCAGAGTCTCCGTACACATCCAGATTTTTAATTCTCAGATCAATAACTTCTTCGAGCCCCATAATGCACGCTTCATATTCGGCCTCATTGTTGGTAACTGGAAAGGTCAATCTAGCAGTGAAAGGGATATGCGACCCATGGGGAGTAGTAATGATTGCACCTATTCCACTTCCATATGAATTGACGGCACCGTCAAATATCAATTGCCATTTGGAACCCAACTCTGGACCTTCATCCGACAACGGCTCCTCACAGTCCTTCATTTTTAAGTACATGATATCCTCGTTAAGAAAATCAAAAGTCATCGACTGGTAATCATCAATTGGCTGCTCAACTAGGTATTCTGACAGAACACTACCTTTAATAGCCTTTTGAGAAACGTACTGAATATCGTATTCTGTCAATACCATCTGCCATCGGGCAATCCTTTCGGAAAGTGCTTGCTTTTCAAACACGTATTTGATTGGATCCATCTTTGAAATTAGCATGGTTGTATGGTTTAGCATGTATTGCCTCAAACGTTTGGCAGCCCAGGCTAGCGCACAACACGTTTTTTCGAGCATTGAGTAACGGGACTCACAGTCTGTGAACTTTTTACTCAAGTAGTAAATCGCATGCTCTTTACGTCCAGTCTCGTCATGCTGACCGAGAACACAACCCATACTTTTCTCAAGAACCGTCAAATACATAATCAATGGTCTCCCCGCTACTGGGGTTATCAATATTGGAGGTTCCTGCAAATATTCTTTTATTTTTTCAAATGCCCTTTGATAATCTTCATTCCAGGTCACAGCCTGATCTTTTTTCAATAACTTGAATAATGGCTCGCACGTGGCCGTTAGATGAGATATGAACCGGCCAATGTAGTTCAATCTCCCTAAAAAGCCACAAACTCCTTTTTCTGTTTTCGGCGTTGGCATTTCTTGTATGGCTTTTATCTTAGCAGGATCAACCTCAATTCCTTTTTCGCTCACAATAAACCCCAATAGCTTACCGGATCTCACCCCGAAGGTGCACTTGTTAGGATTCAGCCTCAGCCTAAATTTCCTAAGCCTCTTGAACAATTTCAGAAGATTGACCAGATGCTCTTCCTCCATTTGGGATTTGGCAATCATATCATCAACGTAGACTTCGATCTCTTTATGCATCATGTCATGAAAGAGTGTTGTCATAGCTCGCTGATATGTTGCGCCGACGTTCTTCAAACCAAAGGGCATCACTTTGTAGCAGAACATTCCCCAAGGGGTAATAAAAGTCGTTTTCTCCATATCATCCGGCGCCATCTTTATCTGATTATAGCCCGAAAAGCCGTCCATGAAGGAAAACACGGAGAATTGAGCGGTGTTGTCGACCAGCACATCAATATGAGGAAGTGGAAAGTCGTCTTTGGGGCTCGCTCTATTCAAATCTCGATAGTCCATGCACATCCGCACCTTACCATCTTTCTTTGGTACAGGTACTATATTGGCGACCCATGAGGGATAAGTTGTAATAGCCAGAAAACCGGCGTCCCATTGTTTCTGAACTTCCTCCTTAATTTTCACAGCCATATCTGGTCGAGTTCTTCTGAGTTTTTGTTTAACCAGCGGACATTCCTCACGCAACGGAAGACGGTGAACCACCATATTAGTATCCAACCCAGGCATGTCTTCGTAAGACCAAGCAAAGATATCACTATACTCTCGAAGCATCTTGATAAGCCTTTGCTTCATATCACTCTGCAGTGCAGCCCCTATCCGGATATTCCTGACAACCTCTTCGGACCCCACGTTGATAATTTCTATTTCCTCCTGATGAGGCAGAATGATTCTCTCTTCTTGTTTCAAAAATCGAGTCAGCTCTTCTAACAAGTTGCTATCCTCAACAATCTCTTCTTCTGCTTGGAATATCGGGTGCTCGAAGTCGAAACGAGTCATAGGAAGTTCATGATCTGTGTCGTCTGAAATATGAATCCTGCAATAAGAATGGTTAAATGTTTCAAATAATGCAAACAAAGCACATAACCACGTTGCCCTTTTATTGTTAAACAAAAACAGGAAAAACAAGGATCACAAAATTTGCATGCGAAAAACGCCTTTATTAATGATTAACCAAAGTACACACATAAGCAGGTAGCCCTAAAAACAAAATCACTATGCCCCGGGTAGGACACAGGATTATACAATAATTGAGAAAACAAATCATTACTGTTTTGTAGTCACTAAGACAAGTTCCTGGATAGACTAGTTGCACAGATTTTGTCCTGGCACGCCGGGCTTAATCCACGAGTTCATATTGCAGTCACTATCTCCGTCTTCAGCATCGGAAACAGCATTGGTCGTTTCATAACAGACCCCACCTGGAGTAATCACCACTGGTCCTTTGAACTTTGGCACGCCTGATGCAGAGGGTGACGATGTCGGGCGATACCCCAACCCAAACTTGTCCATCTTGACCGGAATTTCCAAGACTTGGCCCCATCCTTTGGTTGCTCCAGCCTGAACCACTGCCTGAGCGTCTTTGTACGAAGACATGGCCATTTCTGGCCCTTTGCTAGGAACATGAGACTTGTCCTTGATCCGCAACCCCTCGAAGGCTTGGCATGGCGTCTCATGGATCTCCCTATCCACTTCGATGTACTTGAATGACGAGAGATGACTAACCAGAATGTCCTCCTCTCCGCAAATAGTAACAACACTATCACCAACCATGTACTTAAGTTTCTGATGCAGCGTGGACGTCACAGCCCCTGCAGAATGTATCCATGGTCGCCCATGTAAACAGCTGTAAGCTGGATGTATATCCATGATATAGAACACAGTGTCAAACACTTCCAGCCCGATTTGGAGCGGCAACGTTATGGATCCAAACACCGACCTCCTGGTACCATCAAAAGCCCTCACGACCAAATCACTCGGCGTGCATATGATTCCTCGAACATCTAGCTTCACCATAGCCTTCTTTGGCAACACATTCAAAGATGATCCGGTGTCTACAAGAACGTGTGACATAACAGTGCCCCAGCACTCCACTGAAATGTGCAAGGCCATATTATGGTCCCGACCTCTAGGCGTCAAATCAAAGTCAGTAAATCCTAGGCTGTGGCCAGCATTCACATGCGCCAGTACCCCCTCAAGTTGATTGACAGTTACTTCCTGAGGTACAAAAGATGTGTCCAAGATTTTCAACAAGGCATTCCGATAGGCCTCAGAACAAAGCAACAAGGCTAGTATTGAAATTTTGGAGGGCGTCTGCTGCAGGTGCTCCACAATCTTATAATCACTTTTGCGGATCAACCTCATAAACTCTTCTACATCCTTGACCGATGTTTCCTTCTCTTTTGACTGGGAAGGTCCTTCCTCATTCACTTTGGCTTTGCCTCTAGCAATTCTTTCAGCCTTAATTTCGGGTGAAGTGAAGATTCTACCACTGCGGGTCATACCTCCCATTCCAACAAGATTGCCCACTGCCCCTGCTGGCTGGCTATCCACATTAATCTTCTCCCCATTGCAAAAAGCTTCCAACCCATAATTCCATGGAATGGTTTTCATACTCTCATAAGGAACGGGCCCTGCTTTCGTTATCGTGATAGTTGGCCGCTTGGCGGGCGCTGATGTCGTAATAGTCTTTCGTGGAATTGTAATTGTTGCGACCTCACCCTGCTTTTCACATGTTACCTCATCAGGTTTCTCAACAGCAGTGCGGTCAAACTGCAAAGTTCCCTCATCAATCATGGCCTGAATACCTCTCTTCAAATCAATACAGCCCTCTGGTCGGGTCCAACAATCCAAATAGTACTCATCACATCCGGGGAAGACCCCTCCTTTCAACAATCTGCTTTTAACATAGCTCAACGGTGTCTTTAGATCATTTACGTCCATAACCAAATCCAAATCCTCTTCTGTCAAAATAGCATTCGCTCCATGATTCGGCATTGGTTTCTATACAATATTGGGACCATCATTACTGAAGTTGATGACTTTACTATCAATCAAATCTTGGACTTTATGCTTAAAAGCATGACAACTCTCGATATCATGTCCGGGTGCCCCGGGATGAAATTCACACTGCTTACTAGTATCATACCCGTAAGGAAGCGCTCCTGTGGGTGGGTCCAACGTTCTCTTCTCAACCAGATTCAAACTTAACAATGTCTGAAGCAGTTCTGCACACGTTGACGGATGTGTATCAAATACCCTCTTCGGCTTCCCATTCTGGATCCTTCTCTGAGCAGGATTATACCTTTGTTGTTGTTGCTGCTGCTGTTGTGGTTGTTGTTGTTGTTGTGGTATAGGGATCGTCACACTAGTAACCTGTTGTTGAATATACTGATTCCGACCTCTACCTCGTCCTCGACCACCATACACTGCACTGGCGTCTCCTTGCCTTTTACCACCAAAGACTTTTTTCGCACCTCCAGCTGAGGTCGATTCACTGGCCTAAATTTTACCAATTTTGATGCCATTTTCAATCCGTTCCCCCATGAGTATCATGTCAGAGAAACTACCCATCGAGCAATTGAGCAATTTATCATAGTACATCCCAGAGAATGTTCCAACAAAAATATCAATCAATTCCCTTTCAACCAAAGGTGGTTGGATCCTTGCCGCCAGATCACGCCAACGCTGGGCATATTCCTTGAAACTCTCCCCGTTCTTTTGTGAAAGACTTTGAAGTTGAACCCGATTTGGCGCGAGGTCACTGTTGTATTGGTAGTGTTTAACGAAAGCATCAGCCAATTCTTTCCAACTTCCGACCTGTGCAGGCTCTAGTCCCATGTACCATTCTAGCGATGGTCCTGACAAACTATCTTGGAAAAAATGCATAAGCATCTTCTTATCATCAGAGTAAGCCGACATCCTCTGGTAGTATGAATGTACATGAACCCGTGGGCATGTATCCCCTTTATATTTATCGAAAGTGGGAGCTTTGAACTTCAATGGCACCCTCAGCCCAGGAACCAGCCCCATGGTAGCCATGTCCAACCCTGCAGAATTTTGATTGACTATACCTCTCATCTGTTCCTCCAGCATTTTAATCCTCCGATCACTATCAATGGGACCCTCAAAACCCATGCCTTGCCCAGAAAAGGCATCCTCCTGACGATCTCTATTCCAATACGGTCCCTCATTACCATATACGTCATAAGCAGCATTACGACCATGACCATGACCACTTTGGAAGAACCTGGGATCATACCTCAGATTGCCAAGCTCTTGATTAGCAGCCACTGTCCCAAAACTAGTATTGAAAGGACCCATCCCAGCACCATTGGTATTCACATTGCCAAACCCAGCATTACCGTAGCTATTATTACCATAACCTTGATTATTATCACCAAACCCTCCGTTGCCGAAGCCCTGATTATTGAAACCCTCATTGCCATCCCGATTGCCAAAGCCAAGACCCTGATTGTTGTCACCGAAATCGGTATTGATACCAACATTCCTGTTGATTTCCACGTTCCCATTAACATTATCAGCATTTCTGTTACCAGCGTTGCCGTTACCATTGCCAGTACCAGTCTCACCAGCATTCGGTATCACCTCCTCCCTGCGAGGGGTCTCAACATGAGAAAAGTTGTATTCAGTATTAACAGTCGCTCGAGCCAGCAGCGGTTGCACCAGAGTTTGAAGATGTTCCTGGCCTTTAGCCACAACCTCCATAGTCTACATGAATTGGGCCAACCTATCCCAGATCTCCTGCATCTCGGACTGTACTTGATCCATGATCCTCTTACTGTTGCTTCTTGTAGCGTACTGGTGAATTCTCAGTTCGTCAATCCTGAAACAACCTGTAAATGCAGGAGACAAGATTCGAGCTCAAAAATGGTACCTACCATGCAATATGAATATGCAAATGCACACGTGTAAATATGCAACAGGTTAATTTCCCCCCCGATTCTAGTTCCGGAGACGGAGCCATAATGACAATGGAGTCCCAAGTAAGCAAGCGCAGAATCAGAAACCTCATACATAAACAAATGCCAAGAGGCAGAGTACAAATGTACAACTGAATACAACTGAAAAGACCTCGACCAACAAGCCTGGCGATGGTCAAAATACAAGTGCAAATAACAAGAGTAAAGCAAAGATAAATCAGGCCAAATGGCGCGCCCTGACATCTTCCAATAGCCTCAACGTCTCCGAATGACCTAGTCTAGAGATTAGCTCCTGTATCAGTAATGCATGCCGCTCAATAGTGGACCTCAGCTTTTTGGCGTCCTCTTCACGGGCTCCCCTGCCAGAACACTCATCAACCCTGCATCTCTTGGAGCCAGCCTTCAATTCACCACCCCTAGTCTCGTTGACCATGCTACTCACTCTAGACTCAACGTCACGTCTAAGAGATACCTCTTCAGTAATCTTCGCATCCTTAGCACTAATATGCTCCTCTAACTGGGAAATCTGAAGCTTCAACTCATCTTCACGCTCTTTCCGCTTGGTAAGCGTTGTATTCCACAAAGATTCCCATTTGGAAAGTCGAGAATAAGCCTTATTCAGAAGTTCTTTCTTAGTAGCAAGCACACTACTAACATCATTTAAGGCTACTCCCACCTTCTCTCTCTTGCTGGTCTCTTCAGTCAAATCTGAACCCAACCTATTAATCATCTCAGTCTGCTTCTTCAAAGTGAAACTTGCCTCATTCTTCTCATGCCGAAGCTGGAAAATCTCTTTCTCTAGCTCTTCATTCGCTCTTTGCAACTCTTCCTTTTCAGCCAGCAGCTTGTTATACTTCTCAATCTCTACTGAAGTAGGTTCCTCAACCACCGAAAGATACAAAGGCTCAGCAGCAGGATATGGCATCAAAGAAGTCCTAACTCTCTCATGGATCCAGAGCCGATAAGGATTATAAGCTCGACTGTCACTCTTACCAAGCAATGTCTTTCCTCTTCTGTGAATATTACCCCAAGAACGCCTCAATCTGACCAAAACATCTCCATCGAATAAACCTGTGAGATACAGAGATTCCTGTATCTCGTCTTCAACCGGAGAGTCCCTCAAAGCATAGCCAAACTGTCTCACAAGTAGAGAAGGGTTATAATTAATACAACCTTTCCGTCCAATCAAAGGAACGTTCGGAAAGCCACTGCAACTATATATAATATCCACTCCGAGTAAGTTCCGATCAAACCAAACAATGTTCTAAGCACAGAATCCCATCAATCGAGAAGACCAATCTAAAGTACCAGCAGTATCAACAAAAGGTCCCTTCTTAGGAAGATGTCCCTGAAACCACTTGGATAGAAGAGGTACACAGCAAGAAACATTCTTTCCCCGACGCTTCTCATTCTTATAGTGAATAGAATGATAAACGTCACCCAAGATAGTAGGCACCGGATTCTTCGAGGCAAGAATAAAGAAAGCATCTGAATCAACAAAATCAGGCAGGTTCGGGAACAATACAATCCAATAAATGCAAACAGCCAGAATAGCACTGAAAGCGATCCAACATCCATCCTTCGCACACTGCGTAGCCTTCTCAACCAAGCAAGAAAGATGAAAACCATAAGCTCCATTCAGCTTGATCAAACCTCCGGGGAACTCAGAAGCATCTAAACTGACAATCTCAGCAAGCTTAGCCAACTCAGGCTCAGTATCCTCATGAACAAAAGGCATCTGATCTAACACAGGAACTCCCAGCATATCAGAATACTCCTCCAAAGTAGGAGCCATAATAAAATCAGGGAACAAGAAACATCTCAACCGAGGCTCGTAAAACTGCATCAAAGTATACAAATCAGTCATCTCAGACACAGAAGGTCTGTACAACAAACTGAGCAGTTTCCCATAAGACTCTCTGAACTTGGCCCTCACTCTCTGATCTGCTAAAGCAACCAACTGCAATAATGAACTGATATCTGGAGAAGGCAACCTATAAGCAACCGTTCTCTTCATGGACTCCATGTCTGGCAAAAAGATCACTAGAATCTGAGGGGAAAAACACACCTGCAACATAAATACGCGTTAATGAAATGCAAACATGAAAATGAAGATGCATATGCAAACAGGGGATCAAGTGCCATGATGAAGAACTGTGTTGTGCTGTACTGCCACTTGAGAACCATCAGATCTTCTCCTCAAACCAAACCAACCACCAAGAACCCTCATAACCAATTCTCACTGACAGAGACAAACCGGGTGTTCTGAGGCCAGAGTTTTCCTGCAAAAAGACCCGCCTACCCTCTCACAGGTATGTACTTAACTCGCAGACGAGGTACGACATCCTATGCGGTCATCAGCGTCACAAACTTTCAAGAGCGATGATACGATACCCAGAAGGTGTGGCATCATCATCCCTTGAAGAGGTCTCACTTAGCCGAATCCCAAATGATAGGTTCCCAGAGTCGACAACCCTCAAATCCAACAACCTGTCGAGCCCAAAGGGCCAGGCAAGATGCCATCAAAGAGAATCTCGTTTGAGCGTAAATTTCGTAGCTAGCTGGTGCAAGCAAAGCAAGCAGGCTAACCACTACTCTCTACTTCTAAGTCTATGTGCACTCAAGCCCAGGTACGGCTTATCTCTCAAACTAACCCTCTACCCACAACACAATAACAATATACACAGTTGTCGCTACTGCGAAAATCGGCGCCGGCTGAACAGAAGAGTCGCCACCGTGCGTTATTTATCCCACGGGAGGGAAAGGAAACGCTCAGAGTAAACCTCGCACAACATGGGAAAGGTATGGTCGTCGCAACCAAAACCTGGGTTCGGGAGTCGGTTACGCAAGGGGAAGGTATTAGCACCCCTCACGTCCGTCGTACTCGACGGGATCCACGCTTGTTTTCGGGTATGGATTGTTATTCTACCTAAACTATAGGTCAAGGGTTAAAAAAGAAAATAAAATGAAAATAAAAATGACTCGGCAAAGTATCGCACTTTATGCCTACGTATTCCCGCCTGGAACGAGAAATCAGAGTCAACGTAGTTCGCCTACCTACGGGAAAGGAGGGGAAGGTTGCTCGCTAGGACATCGTATCCTATGCCTACGTACTTTCATACAGCATGAAAGATCAGAGCAAACGTAGTTCGGGCCACGTACGACACAAGTCTGTTTTGATTGTTTTTATTCCTTCTGAAAAGGGTTTTTCTGATTAATAGTCCAAGCGGACAAAAATGACGTCTTGATGAGTTCACATTCTTTTACGAAAGAAGTGTCTTTTATTGTGTTTGAAATCTTTATGTGTTTTTCTGTTTGTTTTGAGAAAGAAGAGACAGAACTCTAACCTACGGTTGCGAAGGGAAACAAACTACCCTAATGTTATCATGCATGGGTTAAGACCTAGTGTCTATCATGCTCCTCTCTTGCACAGAGAGAAACAGAGATCCTACGGGATAGGCAGAAACAGAAACAACATCAGATATATACAGTAAAACAGTAAAATGCATGGATGCAACAATACAAGCGAGACAAGGGAGTCCTACTCAACCTCGAACCTAGAAAACAATAGGCAAAAGTGAACAGGCTTCACTTTCAACCCAACGGGGTAAACAGCAAACAATACAGTCCAGAAAACCAATCAATACATCAGTAATGAAATACAGCAATAAAAACAGCATCAGCAGCTCTGAATCAACATATGGCTTCAAGTAATCTCCAATCAGTTACAGGCTTCAACAAGCATCAATCTCCATCTTCATGGCCTTCAGGCAAGGGCTTTGACCATCAGTCTTCTATCTGCAATGGCTTTTCTTCAAGTTCAAACCTCCAGGATGAGGGATCAGTCACAAGAGTGAATTGGGTGTTAAGCAATCAGTTGACTACCAAAGGTGGTGAACAGACTGCTTCTAACACAAAAGACATTTTCTCTCAAGAGTTCTATCTCTTAGACACTATCACCAAGCCTTCCAAAGGAAGGGGGTGAGTGTCTTATAGAGACTCTGAATCACAGAGAAGAATGGATGCAGACAAGGCAATCCATGTTTGAGAAACAAGCTTTCTAATCTTGAGCTCTGCCTAGCTCCTAAACCCTAGTCTCCTCAGCATCTGCTAACAAGAATCTTCTCTTCAACTCTGGAAGTTGATCTTCAATCTCTGGATCTCCAATGGTCTTCATCTCCTCAAGGCTTCAGCTCTCCCAAGTCCCCAGACAATCCCACTACCCAAGCAAGCAAGCAATAATCCCCAGAGGGCACACCACACCAGTCAATCAGATATATACAATACAGTAATAGCAGTAGGGGAATCCTGACTTTTTCTAAGGGATCTAATAACTACCCATAGCCCCTATAGTCCCATAACTAAACTATTCAAACCCTAAGTCCTAAGGGAAAAGAATCAAATCTCCTAAGTCATCACTTAAAACCCTAGTTTTATCCATGTTGTTCAAGCCTACATTAAGCACCTAAAATTAATTTCTAAAAATGGGAACTAAATTGAATCTACAAGTTTGATGTCTAATCTAAACAACCTAAAAAGAATGGATGAAAAATATGAAAGCAATTAATAGAACAAAAAATATCAAAATCATGTATGAAATGGAATTATGTAAAATGTTATTTATTTAGAAAATATGGGAAAAATATCAAATAAAAAATAAAATGCAATTTTTATTTTTTATAATTTTCTAGACATCCTAAAGAAAAATATGCAAAAAGAATGAATTAAAAATGATGATTTTGCTATTTATTATGAATTTTAGAAAATATATGAAAAATGTGAAGAAAATAAAAAGAAAATATAAAGAAATAGAGGGAGGGGGTGAGAATAGTAAGGAAAACACGCTCAGCGCATTGGGCTTAATAAATTGGGGGGTGCGAATAGCTCTCTGAGCCCAATCCCCCCAATTAATGAAACGCTGCGTTTCAATTTTTCAAATCTCCCACCAAAACTCAGATCAAACGTGGGCCGTTCGATTCCTGGTCAAGTCAATTCTTCCCACCAGATCCAAGGGCGTGTGATTCGTCTTCTTCCTCCATTCGTCTAGGGTTTCAGTCACGACCTCCATGCACGAAGGTTCCATTCAATCTTTCTCCATGATTTCTTGATGAAAATTAAAAATTCCAAGCCCTAAAATACTCTATAAAACCCAAGGAATCCATGCCTAATCCTATTTTTCTCTAACTCTCCTTGTAAACTCCAAACAGAGGGCACGAAACTCAGGGTACACCATGCTTGCCTGTTGTCAATTTTGCCAGAACTCCAACCTGATGATCCACAGATCATCTACATACTTCCCTCATTATTCTATGCATCGTTATATCAATTATGGTCCAGTACACAGCTTATTCTTGAAGCTAACAGAAATGGCAACCTGTCATGGATCTCCACGAAGCTATCCCTAAACTTCAAGAATCAATCCCCTAGGGTTTCTAAACAATATTATCCTAACCACATGATCTCTACCAGCCAGAATAGTGAGATTCGAAGAAGTTCACATACCTTGCACTTGATGATGGTGATGGTATCTAGACCTCAATTCAACCTTTGATACTTGCTGAAAATGATCTCCAATGAATGAGTATGCTTCTGTTTGCAATGATTTGTGCTTAATCCTTGTGAATCATGCTATTCCATCCTTCATGCAAGTTGGAGTTTCAAATTGAATCTCTTCACACAGCCACGGATTCTCTCCAATCTCTTGTGCCAATTACTCCATGATGATAGTGGATGATGATAGTGACAGAAATCAGAATGGTGGAGGAAGTTTCAATGGATTTTGGATGAAAATGCAACTTGGAGTGAAGAAGATAATGGGTATAATCCTTGATCAATTCAACCACTTCTTGATGTGAATCCTAGGGTTTGAATGATGATGATGATGATGATTCAATCCAAAGATGTGAGAATTTTGAGAGATTTGTAAGAGTTTGAGTAGTTTATGCAAGAATGAGAAAATGGATGAAAATGGAGATTTTGGACAAATGGGAGCACCAACCCTTGCATGAATCAGCTTGCATGAATATATAGGTTGCATTAGAACCTCCTAGAACATTGGAGAAATTTCCCTTACACTTTTCCCTTTCAATTTGGATTATGTTACTTTCAATTCAAGCAACCATGGATAACTCACAAAGTATGACCTAAGCTCAAAATTCCACTTTAGCCAATGTTTTTAAAATGCCTTTTCCATTCAAAATGACCTATAATTTTGCATCATTTGGCCAAGATATGAAAAATACCATTTTTTAAGCCATTTTTCTTCATTAAATTCACCAATTTTGAAACCTTGTGCTATGGACTTTTCCAATCTCTCATGGTCACTTTTCTAGACTCAAAATGTCATTTGGAGCAAGTTTTATGTTGTAAGTTTTTCCATTTGAGGCCTCCTTGTATGAGTTTTGGACATAGGTTAAAATGACCTGTAATTCACAAATGACCAAAATACCCTTTGCTTTCCAAGCCCATAAGTTGAGTTTCACACATCATATGAAGGCATACCATACCATTCTAGAAAGCTAAGACAATGAGGAACAATTCTTATGTTGACCAGAAATTCATTTGAAATCTCCTTGAGGGGTAAAAATAACCTGGAAGTCAAGCCACTTTCACAGACAAAATTTCAGATACCTCAGATGACCTGTAACTTGCAAGGACCATAACTTGAGTTCTATAAATCTCCTTAATGTCTTCCACCACTCAAATTAAAGGTATTGAGATCCTCTACAAGTTACATGTTGGCCAAGTATCCATTTGAAGCTTGCATTTTGACTTATCTTTCTTGGAAATTTGACCTAAACTAGGGGATTTTACATAGAAACCCTAATTTAGAAACTCCTCTTCTCTTTGATTTCTCTTGATTTCTTCTTAGCATGACAACATATTCTTATTCTCCATGTCAAATGATGAACCCCACATCTCTCCAATAACCCCTGATGCCTTTTAATCAGTCAGTGGACCTAGGGTTGACCTAGGGTTGACCCAGATGAAACCCTAGTTGACTGTCTTCAACTGCAATTCTTGTGATCACATCAACAACTTGTTTTCTTCTCCAAATGACTTTCTAAGCCTCTCATGATGTCTAGATAATCTCCATGCCTTCCATTCACAGCTCACAACCCCCCTTGTTGACCCTCAGATAGGGGATAGACTCAAGGCTTGATCTGCTACACTCTCTGCTCTCAAATTCTTTTCTGATGACTTGAATGAGATGGAATTAGGATAATAACCTCTTGATAGGCCTCTAGAGATGAGAATAATGATTGGTCCCTTGTTGAATGACTTGCTATGCTATGCAGATGGTTAGTCTATGTACATGACTCTATATGCAAATGCTAATGATATTGAAACATGAACCAAGTGAATAAGGTTGAACAAATTTTAGGGTGCAACAGGTGCCCCTATTCAAGCGACTTGGACCCGATTGGGTGAAGAGCCCGGAGCCTTCAGACGTTCGGGGTACGAGACGGTTGAATACTAGGAACCCAGAAATTTGCCAACCGCAGAAATAAACTGCGCCATTGCTTGGGGAACGACATTCATCAGCTGAATTTAACTGTTACGGCAACCCACTGATCTCGTAACGACCACGCTGGGGATAACAGATTGCCCGCTTGTCCACGTTAGGACTCTATCTGTCACCAATACAAAGAGATCTCAACTAGAACCTGTCCACGTTAGGACTCCACTTGCTGTTAACCCAGAAAAATCCCGGCAACTCCGCTGGGGAATATTCCAATAAAACGTCCATGTTAGGAATAGACTCTTCCATGTTAGGAATAACACCATCCACGTAAGGAATCACCTCTTCTGCATCTGTCCACGTCAGGACTAAACTTTCCATCTTTCCACGTCAGGATGCAATCTTCTTTTTCCACGTAAGGAGAACCGTATCAATCTGTCCACGTAAGGACCCCAATACCACTCGACATGTCCGCGTCCGGCCTCCAATTTTTCTGCGTAAGGAATACAACTTTGGTTCTGAACCTGTCCACGTTAGGACTCACCTTTCCATGTAAGGAGTGCATCATTCTTCCACGTTAGGAGTCAACTTTTCTTGAATCCGTCCACGTAAGGCCTAACTTCTCCACGTAAGGAATCTATCTTCTTCTTCCACGTTAGGAATAACTTCTTTGATCTGTCCGCGTCAGGACTAAACTCTTCCACGTCGGGGATAATTTCTTTCTTTCCACGTCAGGAATCAATCTTGATGTGTCCGCGTGAGGACTCAATCTTTCCACGTAATGAATCTCCATCTTTCCACGTTAGGAACACAATCTTAATCTGTCCACGTAAGGACTCCGATCTTTCCACGTAAGGAATGATCTTGATCTGAATCTGTCCACGTCAGGACTAAACTTTCCATCGTAAGGAATCTACCTTCTTTCCACGTTAGGAATCTCCTCTTGATATGTCCGCGTAAGGACTCTAATTTTTCCACGTAAGGAATCAATCTTGATATGTCCGCGTGAGGACTCAAATCTTTCCACGTAAGGAATCTCCATCTTTCCACATTAGGAATACCAACTTCTCTCCACGTAAGGAATAAATTCGTCTTTTTCCGTAAGGAATATCCATCCCTTTTTTCATGTCAGGACCGAAGCTTCGCCAACACGAGGGAAGATAACTGCTGAGAGTAAATGGCCCACGTCAGGACACCAACACAAAAAGTAACCGGTCTTGTCAACGTCATGACCTCACATTCCACCAATTCCGAGAACCCGAATCTATCCATGTTAGGACTAACACATCTCATCAACCCGGGGAAATAAATCTGTCCACGTTAGGACGCCCACTTCTGAAGAAATCCCGCCAATATAGGAACAAATTGTCCACGTCGGGACTGAGTTCCCACAAACTTCTTTAGCACTGACGCGACAGCGACTTTGAGGCGGACTTTACTGGGGATATCTGAAAACCAAACTATCAGACGCCTGTTCTGATAACCGGCGGTGGCCTCTGAAATTCTGATTTGTGGACCCCCTGATGACGACCAACTCTGCCTGGGAATAAAGAGAAACTTATCCTGATAACTCTGTGGGGAATACGGCCGAAACTGCCATTATCATTGGATATCCCATGCCGAGATCTTGAATGTTTGGTAATTCATTCGCGCAAGAGTTTTCTCCACCTGAGCTGCTAGAGTACAAAGACTGCTTCAGCAAAATAAATGCTGAAGATAATGCCGACTCCGCCGGGGATAGCCAGATGCTACAGAATTATTCCAGTAAAATAAATGGTGGAAGGATGAAGTCGACCCTGCTGGGAAATTGGGAACTCAAACCAAACACCCTGTTGAGGTAACCCCCTGCTGGGGAATATAACTTTGCTGGGGAATAGCAGATGTGCACAGTATGATCGGACTTTCTGCTGGAGAGTGAACTGATATTACACAGTATCCCTGACAAAATAAATGACAGGACCCACCACCAACTCTGCTGGGGAGAGTCTTGATCTTCGAGTTTCACTGGGAGGAAAGAACACTTGCTGAAAAGAGAGAACTCCGCTGGGGATGGGATGATTCTCTCGGGGACAACTAACTGACTCCACTGGGGAAGAGTGCATGACCCTGCGGGGAAAGATGAACCTGTCTGAATACAGCCTTACGATCTTGGAATCGTCAATCCCCTTTTTTTTTTTTTTTCAAGCTACGACTAGCTGGAGAGTTCGATCCTTCTTCAGGAAGAACCTGCATGACCTGCGTGAAGGCTGAGTCTTTCGTTATTGCAATCTTTCGATCATCTTCCTCGTACGGTTATGAAACCTGCAACAACACAAACAAGACAAGACAAGCCTATGCAACCAAATCAACTCAGGTTAGTGACGTTATTTTCAGTTAATTCAAAGCTTTAGCGACTGTTGGCAAGGGCCAGCGACGTTATACTCATGCTAGTTTCATCAAACTTAGGCGTTAATCATGCACAAAACAGTAAAGAACAGTGTCAAGTACTGAATAACGTTTTATTGATCGGACCCCTGAATGGGCGGAGTTTTGTACACGGGATGTAACTCCTGAAATGAGGAAGTTACACAAAGCAAATATGCAAGTATACAAGTATGCACAAGAAGCATAAATATTGACAACTTAAATTTGTACACATGTCGGCAACGGGATGCAGATGCACACCACGAACTGATCCTCCCATGACTCGCCCGACCCTAATGCTTTCCCGGTATCCCCACTTCTGAAGAGATTGTATCCGATAACTGGCTCCTCAAATGTATTCTCCCGCATTGATGCTTATTGCAATTATCAAATTCGGACCGCAGTCATTTGCTTTTCAAATCCCTAACTTTTGCGTGAGCCGCCCTTTACGGGTTTTCAGTTCACCGGGATACCCCTTTTTGCCGAAGTCACCCAGTGTAGGTTTTCAACTTCGCGGGTGTACATTTTTTCAATTTTATCCCCGATTTTTGCCCGAACCTTTCATTCTATTTTTGGTTCGCCAGGATGCCCCATTTTTGCCTGGACTCTCTTTTTCTGTCCAGCGGGTCTATTTTAAGCAAAGTATTTTTTAACTGCGTCCGAATTCACAGGCGATGTGAAGTCTTCACCGTCCATAGTGGACAACAACAACGCTCCCCCCGAAAATACTTTTCTGACAACGTATGGCCCTTCGTAGTTGGGGGTCCACTTGCCCCTGTGATCTGCTTGCGGCGGGAGAATCCTCTTCAGCACAAGGTCGCCCGTTTGAAAGCTTCGCGGATGTATCTTCTTGTCGTATGCTTTCTTCATTCGGCTCTGGTACAAACGACCATATGCTAGAGAAGCTAGCCTCTTCTCATCCATCAAACTCAGTTGATTCAACCTGTCTTTTACCCATTCTGCCTCATCCTGTAACGCCCCGATTCTGAATTCCCATTAATTGTTGAGTCTTTTAATTTATTTAATTGATGTTTGTTTAAATTGAGAAATTATATATTGTTATTATGTGGTGTTTGCTTATTTTATCTATTTTACCGATTCGGAGAGTTTTCGGGGAATTAGAGTAAAAAGGGCATTTTAGACATTTAGCACTTAGTGTGAGAATTGATTGGTAAGTGTTGGAAAGAATTGGAGAGGAAAGAAATAGAGATAGAAATAGAATAAGAGAGGAAAAAGAAAGAAAGGTAGTAACATAAGAAGAAAAACAAGAGAAAGAAAAGAGGAGAAGAGAAAGAGAAGAGAAAGTGGAGAGGAAAACCTAGAATCGTCAAGAGATCATCACCAAAGCTTGCAATCGATCGGTAAGGGTGTGAAACTCCATCATCTCTTTAATGTGTATGATTGTATGTGTATGTGTGTGGATTTTGTAGAGTTTCTACTCTTTTTCCACTTAGGTTAGAAGTTGGTTTTGTGAGTAGAATGAGGTTTTAATCGGTTAGAACTCGGATTAGACGATGTAGTTTAGTCGGGTGATGGTTGGGTTGTGCTACTGTGACCGGTTTGGATTTAATCGGTTGGTTGTGTGGAGTTTGGGCTTTGAGACAGCCATGGAAGTTCTGTCTTCGCAAGTTCGCCAGGCGAAGGGCAGCGAAGCTTCGCCAGGCGAAGCCCAGCGAGCTGTAGCGAAGCAAGTCAGAAGCTAATACCCTGTATTCGCTGGCAAGTTCGCCAGGCGAGGTTAGTTGGCGAAGGTTCGCCAGGCGAGAGGGTGGCGAGCCTCAGCGAGTAATTCCAGAATTACTCCCAATGGACTTCGCTGGGGAGTTCGCCAGGCGAAGGCCAGCGAGCATTCGCTGCGTGGCTTCGCCAGGCGTAGGTTGGCGAACCTGGCAGTGTTATTTGTTTTGCTGTTTGTTCAAGGCATGATGTTTGATTGATTCAATTATGATTAATGCCTATATGAATGATTGATGTGTGAACTGTTTCAACATGTTGTGTTGTGGGTGGCCGAAAGGCGTGAATCCTAGATTGTAGAGTAAATGATAAATCTTGAATATTTGATAATCTTGTGTATTTGCTCGAATTGAATAGAAACGCATTGATAGGCTGATATGTGTGTAAACCATGTGTGGAATGGTGTATAATGCGAATGCATGATAGATATATGCTATGTATGTGATAAATGCAATGAATATGTTTGTGAGCATAGTATGCATTTTTGTGTCGATTGATCCCTCGGAGGATTTGCAGAACCTCGTATGATACGATGGTTATATTTGATTCCTTGGAGAATCGGTTGCATTGTTTGATTCCTTGGAGAATCGGTTGCATTGTTTGATTCCTCGGAGAATCGGTCATAACATGTAATCCCGTGGAGGATTGGTTAGAGTATTTGATTCCGTGGAGAATCTGCTGAGTACTTGATCCCGTGGAGGATCTGCTGAATATTCGATTCCGTGGAGAATCTGATGAATATTTGATTCCGTGGAGAATCTGCTGAGTACTTGATCCCGTGGAGGATCTGCTGAATACTCGATTCCTTAGGGAATTTGTTGAATGAGTCGGTACCGCATTTGCATCTGCATAGAGTCGTGTGTCGGTCTCTATGAGTTGCGTGAGTCATCTGTGTATGATGCATTGGTTGTGTGAATATAACTGTGTATGTTATATGTGATTGTTTGAAGGAAATATAGTGAATGTTCATGTATATGTGTAGAGACATGATTAATTGTATATGCTTAATGTGGTGAGAACATAATTTGAGTATAACTTGTATAATTATGGAGTTATGTATCTATACAATTTTATGCATTAACTGTTATGATGTTGTTTCTCACCCTTCTGCTGTTTTATAATGCTCTATGAGGCATTGCAGAGTAGGAAGCTGGAGGTTCTTTTGTGAAGCGATGTCTTCATTCTTTTTGGTCAATGGCTCTGATATGTAACATCTGGGTAGTTAGGAAGTCTTTGACTCTTTTGGAGTTACATTTGTTTTGATTCTTTTGTGATACATATGTGTATGTATCTGCTGTGGATATGCTGTATAGCATGAATTAACTAATGATTGTATATACTTTTATGAATGAGATCGATTCAATATTTGGATGTTTCCGCTTTATTCTAAATATTGAGATGTGGGTTACCCATTGTTGCATATCTATTTTGAGCAGGTATCGTATGTGTTTAATTTCATGATAATGTGATGCGCCTCTTTTATACCATGTTTTAATTAAACTCTGATGAAATAAATTTTCTAAGTGCCTAATTGATTTATTTAATTTATTTGGGGGTATAAAAAGGGGGTGTTACATTAAGTGGTATCAGAGCCAGTGTTGAGTCAGTCGTGTCTGTCTTGTTGTTGTGTTGGTTGAACGGTTGTTTAACCTTGTTGCTATTTTTGGGAATCCTCAGAATATGGCAGGTCGTAATGACAATGCTATGGCAACGGCGTTAGAGGCTATGGCCAGAGCTGTGCAGGGTGCACCTAACGTGAATGCGAATGATGAGTTCAGGAAGAACCAACCACCGGTGTTTAAAGGGAGATTTGATCCGGATGGTGCTCAGATATGGTTAAAGGAAATTGAGAGGATCTTTAGGGTGATGGATTGTGCTGAAGGGATCAAGGTGAGACTAGGGACTCACATGCTGAGAGAAGAGGCCGATGACTGGTGGGTCAGCATGAGGCAAGTTCTTGAGGTCGACGACGAGGAGATTACGTGGGATTTATTTCGTGCTGAGTTTCTAAGAAAGTATTATCCCGAAAGTGTTAAAGGGAAGAGAGAAATGGAATTTCTGGAATTGAAACAAGGTAATATGTCGGTGGTGGACTACACCGCTAAGTTTACTGAGTTAGTGAAGTTTCACCCTCACTATGATGCGGTTACGGCGGAATTTTCCAAATGTATCAAGTATGAGAATGGCTTGCGTCCGGAGATAAAGCAAGCGGTGGGGTATCAAAGGATAAGAAGATTTTCGGATTTGACCGAGTGCTGTAGGATTTATGAAGAAGACAGTACAGCTCGTTCTACTCATTATAAGGGTTTGAGCGAGAGGAGAGGGAAGCAGCAAGTACGAAGCGGACCTTATGTGACGCCTGCTGAGAAGGGCAAACATAAGGGAAGCTTTGATAGGAGACCCGGAGGAGGTTCCGGTGCGATCAAATGTTTTAAGTGTGGCGTGATGGGCCACAAGTCTTATGATTGTGGAAAGTTCAAGGCGAAGTGTTCCAACTGTGGACTCTTTGGTCATGATGCAACAGAGTGTAGAAAGAATGCTGTGAAGTGTTTTAATTGTGGCGAGGTGGGTCACATTAGCCCGAATTGTACCAAACCGAAGCAAGCTCAGGCGGGCGGAAAAGTTTTCGCATTAGCAGGTTCAGACGCCACTAATGCGGCAGATCGTTTGATTAAAGGTACATGCTTTATTAATGATATGCCTTTAGTTGCTATTATTGATACTGGAGCGACTCACTCGTTCATTTCTCTTGCGTGTGCTAAGCGGTTGGATTTGTGTATGGTTTCTTTGAGTAGAGGTATGGTTATTGGGACTCCCGCTTCGGGGTCGGTAACTACTTCTTTGGTGTGTGCAAGTTGTCCTTTGACCATGTATGGTAAGGACTTCGTTATGGATTTAGTGTGTTTGCCGTTGGAAGGTTTGGACGTAATCTTGGGTATGAACTGGTTGCAATTTAATAGAGTTCATTTGGATTGCTATCACAAGTTAGTAAGGTTTCCTTCTTTGGAAGATGGTGAAAACGAGAGTTTTCTTTCCACTAAAGAGTTGAAGAAACTTTTAGCGGACGAAGCTCAGTTGTTTGGTTTGTTTGCATCGTTGTCGGTGGAGAGCAAAGTTGAGCTCGACGTGTTTCCTGTGGTTTGTGAATTTCCTGAAGTGTTTCCGGAAGATGTTGCGGATGTGCCGCCAAAGAGAGAGGTTGAATTTTCTATTGATCTAGTTCCAGGTACTAGACCGATTTCGATGGCCCCGTATCGGATGTCGGCATCGGAGTTGGTGGAATTGAAGAAGCAGTTGAATGATTTGTTGGATAAGAGATTTGTAAGACCAAGTGTTTCTCCTTGGGGTGCGCCGGTATTGTTGGTAAAGAAGAAGGATGGTAGTATGCGATTGTGTATTGATTATCGGCAGTTGAATAAGGTAACAATTAAGAACAAGTGTCCGCTTCCAAGAATCGATGATTTGATGGATCAATTGGTTGGAGCCCGTGTTTTTAGTAAGATTGATTTAAGATCCGGTTATCACCAGATTCGGGTTAAGGAGGAAGATATTTCGAAGACGGCTTTTAGAACACGATATGGTCACTACGAGTATACGGTGATGCCATTCGGAGTTTCTAATGCGCCGGGTGTTTTCATGGAATATATGAACCGTATCTTTCACGAGCAGTTGGATCGTTTTGTGGTGGTGTTTATCGATGACATTTTGATTTATTCTAAGTCTCGAGAGGAACACGAAGAACATTTAAGGATTGTGTTGCGAATTTTGAAAGAGAAGAAGTTATACGCAAAGTTGTCTAAGTGTGAGTTTTGGTTGTCAGAGGTGAGTTTTCTTGGGCATATTATTTCCGGCAATGGTATTAGTGTGGATCCATCCAAGATCGATGCGGTAATGCAATGGGAGACTCCAAGATCGGTTACGGAAATTCGAAGCTTTTTGGGCTTGGCCGGTTACTACCGGAGGTTTATCGAAGGATTTTCAAGGTTAGCACTTCCGTTAACGCAGTTGACTTGTAAAGGAAAGGCTTTTATTTGGGATGTTAATTGTGAAGAGAGTTTCATGGAATTAAAGGGAAGGTTAACGTCAGCGCCAATTTTGATTTTGCCGAATCCTACGGAACCTTTTGTGGTTTATTGCGATGCTTCTTTGTCAGGATTGGGTGGTGTATTAATGCAAGATGGGAAGGTCGTGGCGTATGCTTCTAGGCAGTTGAGAGTGCATGAAAAGAATTATCCTACTCATGATTTGGAGTTAGCGGCCGTGGTGTTCGTTTTGAAAATTTGGAGGCACTATCTTTATGGTGCAAGATTTGAAGTTTTTAGCGATCACAAGAGTTTGAAGTATTTGTTTGATCAAAAGGAATTGAATATGAGGCAAAGGAGATGGCTAGAACTTTTGAAGGATTATGATTTTGGTTTAAATTATCATCCGGGTAAGGCGAATGTGGTAGCCGATGCCTTAAGTCGGAAGTCGTTGCACGTGTCTACTTTGATGGTTAGAGAGTGGGAACTCTTGGAGAACTTTAGAGATTTGAGTTTGGTTTGTGAGTTAACGCCGAGTAGTGTGAAGCTTGGTATGTTGCATGTCACGAATGATTTCCTTGCTACGGTGTGTGAAAAGCAAAAGTTGGATTTGAAATTTGTGGATTTGATGACGAATGGAAATGAAGATTTCAACGTTGATGAATTAGGAGTTTTGAGGTTTCGAGGTCGTATTTGTATTCCTGATGACGCGGATTTGAAAAAGATGATATTGGAAGAGGGACATCGGAGTAACTTAAGTATTCATCCGGGAGCGAATAAGATGTATCAGGATTTGAAGAAGATCTTTTGGTGGTCTGGATTGAAAAGTGATATTGCTCGTTTTGTGTACTCGTGTTTGACTTGTCAGAAGTCTAAAGTGGAGCATCAGAAGCCTAGTGGATTGATGCAACCGTTGGATATTCCGGAATGGAAATGGGATAGTATATCGATGGATTTTGTTACGGGATTGCCGAATACGCAAAGAGGACATAATGCTATTTGGGTGATTGTTGATAGGCTTACTAAATCGGCTCACTTTATTCCGATTGATATTACTTATTCTTTGGAAAGGTTGGCCGAGATTTATGTTGGCACTATTGTGAAGCTTCATGGAGTTCCTAAGAGTATTGTGTCGGATAGAGATCCTAGATTTACTTCAAGATTTTGGGAGAGTTTGCAAGGTGCCTTGGGTTCTAAGTTGAGATTGAGTTCGGCATATCATCCGCAAACAGATGGTCAGACCGAGAGGACGATTCAATCGTTAGAAGATCTGTTGCGTGCTTGTGTGCTTGAACAAGGTGGTGCATGGGACAGTTATTTAGCGTTGATTGAATTCACCTATAATAACAGTTTCCATTCGAGTATTGGTATGGCGCCATTTGAGGCTTTATATGGACGGAGATGTCGAACACCTCTGTGTTGGCATGAGACAGGTGAAAAGTCGGTAGTTAGTCCTGAAATGGTACAGCAAACGACGGAAAAGGTGAAATTTATTCGGGAAAAGATGAAAGCTTCTCAGAATAGACAGAAAAGTTATCATGATAAAAGGAGAAAGGATCTCGAGTTTCAAGAGGGCGACCATGTGTTTTTAAGAGTTACACCGGTTACGGGTGTGGGTCGTGCCTTGAAGTCGAGAAAGTTGACTTCTCGTTTTATTGGTCCGTATCAAATTGTCGCACGGGTTGGTGCTGTGGCGTATCGTGTGGCGTTGCCTCCGAACCTTTCGAATTTGCATGATGTATTCCATGTCTCGCAACTTCGGAAGTATGTTCCGGATCCGTCACATGTTATTCCAATGGATGAAGTGGAAGTAAGAGACAACCTTACAGTTGAAGTCTTACCAGTTAGTATTTTGGACCGTGAAGTTAAGAAACTAAGAGGCAAGGATATTGCGCTTGTGAAAGTGTCCTGGGGAGGTGCCGCGGAAGGCAACATGACTTGGGAATTGGAGAGCAAGATGCGAGAATCGCATCCAGAGTTGTTTGAATCAGGTGATATTTTCGAGGACGAAAATTTCTAAAGTGGGGGAGAGTTGTAACGCCCCGATTCTGAATTCCCATTAATTGTTGAGTCTTTTAATTTATTTAATTGATGTTTGTTTAAATTGAGAAATTATATATTGTTATTATGTGGTGTTTGCTTATTTTATCTATTTTACCGATTCAGAGAGTTTTCGGGGAATTAGAGTAAAAAGGGCATTTTAGACATTTAGCACTTAGTGTGAGAATTGATTGGTAAGTGTTGGAAAGAATTGGAGAGGAAAGAAATAGAGATAGAAATAGAATAAGAGAGGAAAAAGAAAGAAAGGTAGTAACATAAGAAGAAAAACAAGAGAAAGAAAAGAGGAGAAGAGAAAGAGAAGAGAAAGTGGAGAGGAAAACCTAGAATCGTCAAGAGATCATCACCAAAGCTTGCAATCGATCGGTAAGGGTGTGAAACTCCATCATCTCTTTAATGTGTATGATTGTATGTGTATGTGTGTGGATTTTGTAGAGTTTCTACTCTTTTTCCACTTAGGTTAGAAGTTGGTTTTGTGAGTAGAATGAGGTTTTAATCGGTTAGAACTCGGATTAGACGATGTAGTTTAGTCGGGTGATGGTTGGGTTGTGCTACTGTGACCGGTTTGGATTTAATCGGTTGGTTGTGTGGAGTTTGGGCTTTGAGACAGCCATGGAAGTTCTGTCTTCGCAAGTTCGCCAGGCGAAGGGCAGCGAAGCTTCGCCAGGCGAAGCCCAGCGAGCTGTAGCGAAGCAAGTCAGAAGCTAATACCCTGTATTCGCTGGCAAGTTCGCCAGGCGAGGTTAGTTGGCGAAGGTTCGCCAGGCGAGAGGGTGGCGAGCCTCAGCGAGTAATTCCAGAATTACTCCCAGTGGACTTTGCTGGGGAGTTCGCCAGGCGAAGGCCAGCGAGCATTCGCTGCGTGGCTTCGCCAGGCGAAGGTTGGCGAACCTGGCAGTGTTATTTGTTTTGCTGTTTGTTCAAGGCATGATGTTTGATTGATTCAATTATGATTAATGCCTATATGAATGATTGATGTGTGAACTGTTTCAACATGTTGTGTTGTGGGTGGCCGAAAGGCGTGAATCCTAGATTGTAGAGTAAATGATAAATCTTGAATATTTGATAATCTTGTGTATTTGCTCGAATTGAATAGAAACGCATTGATAGGCTGATATGTGTGTAAACCATGTGTGGAATGGTGTATAATGCGAATGCATGATAGATATATGCTATGTATGTGATAAATGCAATGAATATGTTTGTGAGCATAGTATGCATTTTTGTGTCGATTGATCCCTCGGAGGATTTGCAGAACCTCGTATGATACGATGGTTATATTTGATTCCTTGGAGAATCGGTTGCATTGTTTGATTCCTTGGAGAATCGGTTGCATTGTTTGATTCCTCGGAGAATCGGTCATAACATGTAATCCCGTGGAGGATTGGTTAGAGTATTTGATTCCGTGGAGAATCTGCTGAGTACTTGATCCCGTGGAGGATCTGCTGAATATTCGATTCCGTGGAGAATCTGATGAATATTTGATTCCGTGGAGAATCTGCTGAGTACTTGATCCCGTGGAGGATCTGCTGAATACTCGATTCCTTAGGGAATTTGTTGAATGAGTCGGTACCGCATTTGCATCTGCATAGAGTCGTGTGTCGGTCTCTATGAGTTGCGTGAGTCATCTGTGTATGATGCATTGGTTGTGTGAATATAACTGTGTATGTTATATGTGATTGTTTGAAGGAAATATAGTGAATGTTCATGTATATGTGTAGAGACATGATTAATTGTATATGCTTAATGTGGTGAGAACATAATTTGAGTATAACTTGTATAATTATGGAGTTATGTATCTATACAATTTTATGCATTAACTGTTATGATGTTGTTTCTCACCCTTCTGCTGTTTTATAATGCTCTATGAGGCATTGCAGAGTAGGAAGCTGGAGGTTCTTTTGTGAAGCGATGTCTTCATTCTTTTTGGTCAATGGCTCTGATATGTAACATCTGGGTAGTTAGGAAGTCTTTGACTCTTTTGGACTTACATTTGTTTTGATTCTTTTGTGATACATATGTGTATGTATCTGCTGTGGATATGCTGTATAGCATGAATTAACTAATGATTGTATATACTTTTATGAATGAGATCGATTCAATATTTGGATGTTTCCGCTTTATTCTAAATATTGAGATGTGGGTTACCCATTGTTGCATATCTATTTTGAGCAGGTATCGTATGTGTTTAATTTCATGATAATGTGATGCGCCTCTTTTATACCATGTTTTAATTAAACTCTGATGAAATAAATTTTCTAAGTGCCTAATTGATTTATTTAATTTATTTGGGGGTATAAAAAGGGGGTGTTACACATCCAGCTGAACGTCTCGCAATACCCTCAGAGAAGGGATCTCAACCTCCAATGGTAATACCGCTTCCATTCCGTATACTAACAAGAACGGAGTTGCCCCGGTTGATGTGTGTACCGTCGTACGATAACCGTGCAAAGCAAAAGGTAGCATTTCATGCCAATCCTTATAGGTCACCACCATTTTCTGAACGATCTTCTTGATATTCTTATTGGCCGCCTCAACAGCGCCGTTCATTTTGGGTCGGTAAGGGGAGGAATTGTGATGTTCGATCTTGAAATTCTGACAGAGCTCCTTCATCATTTTGTTGTTCAGATTTGAACCATTGTCCGTGATTATCCGCTCGGGGATCCCATATCGGCAAATAATATCTCTCTTGATGAATCTGGCCACCACTTGCTTCGTTACGTTTGCGTAAGACGCTGCTTCCACCCACTTAGTGAAATAATCGATCGCTACTAGGATGAACCGATGCCCGTTAGAAGCTGTCGGCTCGATCTTTCCAATCATATCGATTCCCCACATCGAGAATGGCCATGGAGATGATATCACATTTAGAGGACTCGGAGGCACATAGATCTTATCAGCATAGATTTGGCACTTGTGACACTTCCTCGCAAACTTGAAGCAGTCAGTTTCCATGGTCAGCCAGAAATAACCTGCCCGCAGCAGTTTTCACGTCATAGCATGCCCGCCCGCATGCGTACCAAAGGTACCTTCATGTATTTCCTCCATGAGCAACTTTGCCTCTCTTTCGTCTACACAATGCAACAGCACCAAATCGTGGTTTCTTCTGTATAAGACGCCATCCGGGTTCAAATAGAAATTACCCGCTAATCTCCTGAGAGTCTTCTGATCTTGACTGGATGCCCCAGCCGGATACTCTTTATTCTTCAGGAAATTAAGGATATCGAAATACCACGGTTTGTCATCAGATGCTTCATCAATAGCAAATACATAAGCTGGCCTGTCCAACCGAGAGATAGTGATTTGGGGAGCTTCGTTCCAGAAGTTGACCTTGTACATGGAAGACAAAGTGGCCAGGGCATCAGCCATTTGATTTTCTGCCCGCGGTACATGATGCAATTCAACCTTGTCGAAGAAAGGCAACAATCTCCTTGCATAGTTCATGTAATGTATCAAGTTGGGCTGACGTGTCTCCCATTCCCCTTTTATCTGATTCACCACCAGAGCTGAGTCTCCGTATACGTCCAGATGTTTGATTCGCAAATCAATGGCTTCTTCAAGCCCCATTATACAAGCTTCGTATTCGGCCTCATTATTGGTAACAGCAAATGTCAGTCGGGCAGTAAACGGGATGTGCGACCCGTGTGGCGTGGTGATGATTGCCCCTATTCCGCTACCGTAAGCATTCACAGCTCCGTCAAATATCATCTTCCATTTGGAACCCAACTTTGGTCCTTCGTCTGGCAACGACTCTTCACAATCTTTCATCTTTAGGTACATGATATCCTCGTCAGGAAAATCAAACCTCATCGATTGATACTCTTCAATAGGCTGCTCCGCCAGATACTCAGACAGCACACTCCCCTTTATAGCCTTCTGCGAGACGTATTGAATATCATATTCAGTCAAGACCATCTGCCAACGGGCAATTCTACCAGACAACGCCTGCTTTTCAAATACATATTTGATAGGATCCATCTTCGAGATGAGCATGGTTGTATGATTCAACATGTATTGCCTCAAACGCTTGGCGGCCCAGGCTAGCGCGCAACAAGTTTTCTCCAGCATTGAATATCGAGATTCACAATCTGTAAATTTCTTACTCAGGTAATAGATCGCATGCTCTTTTCTCCCTGTCTCGTCGTGTTGACCGAGAACACAACCCATGCTTCCCTCAAGAACCGTCAAATACATGATCAAGGGTCTCCCTGCCACTGGGGGTATCAGAATGGGAGGCTCCTGCAAATACTGCTTTATTTTATCAAACGCCTTTTGACAATTTTCGTTCCACGTTACAGCTTGATCTTTCTTCAACAGCTTGAATAATGGTTCACACGTGGCCGTTAGGTGAGATATGAACCGAGTTATGTAGTTCAATCTCCCTAAAAACCCGCGCACCTCTTTCTCTGTTTTAGGCGTCGGCATTTCTTGAATTGCTTTTATTTTAGCAGGATCGACCTCTATTCCTCTTTCGCTTACGATAAACCCCAGCAGTTTACCCGATCTCACCCCGAAGGTGCATTTGTTAGGGTTCAGCCTCAGCCTGAACTTCCTAAGCCTTTTAAACAACTTCAGCAGATTCACCAGATGCTCTCCCTCCGTCTGGGATTTGGCAATCATATCGTCAACATAAACTTCGATCTCTTTATGCATCATGTCATGAAAAAGAGTCGTCATCGCACGCTGATATGTTGCTCCAGCATTTTTCAAACCAAAGGGCATTACTTTGTAGCAAAATGTTCCCCAAGGCGTTATGAAAGTGGTCTTCTCCATATCCTCTGGCGCCATTTTAATCTGATTATAGCCTGAAAAGCCATCCATGAAGGAGAATACGGAGTATTGAGCAGTATTATCAACTAACACGTCAATGTGAGGAAGTGGAAAATCGTCTTTTGGGCTTGCTTTATTCAAATATCTATAGTCCACGCACATTCGAACCTTGCCATCTTTCTTTGGCACTGGTACGATGTTAGCAACCCATGAGGGATATTTGGTCACAGCCAGGAAGCCAGCGTCCCACTGTTTTTGAACTTCCTCTTTGATCTTCATTGCCATATCCGGTCGAGTTCTGCGAAGCTTTTGTTTGACTGGCGGGCAATCTTCTTTCAGTGGCAGGCGGTGCACAACCATGTCTGTATCGAGCCCTGGCATATCTTCATACGACCAAGCGAATACATCACTATACTCTCGGAGCATTTCAACCAGTTTTCTCTTGATATCACCCTGCAGTGCGGCCCCGATGCGGATATTCTTCTCAACCCCTTCCGACCCTAAGTTGATAATTTCGATGACCTCGTCGTGAGGCAGAATGGTTCTTTCTTCTTGCTTCACCAACCAAGACAGTTCTTCAGGAACGTCGCTATCTTCGACAACCTCTTCTTCGGCCTGAAATACCGGGTGCTCAAAGTCGGGACGAGTCATAGGTGGCTCAAGGATGTCATCTGAAAATGTTATCCTGCAAAAGGAATGGTTAAGTGCTTCAAAATGCGTATAAAGCGAACAACCACGTTGCCATTTTATTAAAAAACATAAAACAAGAAAGACAGGGATTACAGTATTTGCACATGAAAAACGCCATTTATTTAATGATTAACACGCCATGTTCATAACAACACAGCCCTAAGCAAATCCTGATGCCCCGGGCAAGACATCAGATTATTCAACAATTAATAAAGCAAAGCATTACTGTTTAAAAGTCACAGGAACAAGCTCCTGAATGGACCAGTTGCATAGTCCTTGTCCTGGCGTGCTTGGCTGAATCCAGGCATCCATATCACAGTCGCTGTCTCCTTCGTCAGACTCTGAAGCAGCATTGATAGCTTCATGACACACCCCACTGGCAGAGATGGTGATTGGCTTTCTAAAACGGGGTGCCCCCACGGAAGGAGCGGATGACGACGGTTGGTATCCCAGCCCGAACCGGTCCATCTTCACAGGAATGCCTAGCACTTTGCCCCAGCCATTTGCTTCTCCTGCTTCTACTAGGGCTTGAGCCTCTTTGTACGATGAGACGGCTATCTCTGGCACTTTGCTCGGCCCGGGACTCTTGTCCTTGATGCGCAAACCTTCGAATGCCTGGCAGGGTGTTTCGTGGATCTCTCCGTCGACTTCCACATATTTAAATGAAGATAGATGGCTGACCAGGATGTCCTCTTCTCCGCACACGGTGACTACGCTGTCTCCGACCATATACTTTAACTTCTGATGCAGGGTGGACGTGACTGCCCCCGCCCCATGAATCCAGGGTCTTCCAAGCAAGCAACTGTACGCAGGCTGTATGTCCATGATATAAAACTCAGTTGCAAACACCTCCGGCCCCACCTGTAGAGGCAATGTGATCGATCCAAAGACTGTTCTCCGCGTGCCATCAAACGCTCTGACTACCAAATCGCTGGGCGTACACAAAATTCCTCTAACATCCAGCTTCATCATCGCCTTCTTGGGCAGCACATTCAAAGACGATCCGGTGTCAACCAATACGTGCGACATTACTGATCCTCTACACTCGACAGATACGTGCAGCGCCATATTATGATCTCTTCCTTTCGGAGTCAAGTCAAAATCGGTAAAGCCCAAGCTGTGGCCTGCATTCACGTGTGCCAATACTCCTTCTAGCTGATTCACGGAGACGTCTTGGGGTACAAAAGAAGTATCCAGGACTTTCAGCAACGCATTTCTGTGGGCTTCCGAACACAACAACAATGACAGAATAGATATCTTGGACGGTGTCTGCTGCAGATGCTCCACAATCTTATAATCACTTTTTCGAATCAAGCGCATGAATTCTTCTACGTCTTTCGATGCCGATTCTTTGTCACTTGCTTGCACTGGGACATTCTCAACCACTTTCCCTTTTCCTTTCGCTAGTCTTTCGGCCTCCACTTCAGGAGATATAAAGATCCTGCCACTCCTCGTCATACCTCCTGAACCAACAACATTATCCACAGTCTCGGCTGGTTGCTTGTTAACATCAATTTTTATCCCGTCACAATACACCTCCAACCCATATGACCATGGGATTGCTTTCGTGTTCTCGTACGGGATCGGCCCGGCCTTAGTTATGGTGATCGGTGGTCGCTGAGCTGGTGCTGCAATAGTGATCGTCTTCCGAGGAATCGTTACCGTGGCCACATCACTCCGATTACCCACTACTGCCCCTGCAGGCTCTTCAGTTGCCGCTTGGTCAAACTGCAATCTGCCCTCATCAATTAAAGCCTGAATGCCTTTCTTCAAATCCTCACACCCTCCAGCTAGGGTCCAACAGTCTAAGCAATACTCGTTACATCCTGGGTAAACACCTCCTTGTAACAGTCGGCTCTTTATCTCGCTCAGCGGCGTCTTTAAATCTTCAACATTCACAATCAGATTCAACCCTTCCTTAGTTAGAATGGCGTTTGCCCAGTGATTAGGCATGGGTTTCTGCACTATATTCGGACCTGCCGTTCCGAAATTGATAGTCTTATTGTCCAAAAGATCCTGCACAACATGCTTAAAAGCATGGCAACCTTCTATATCGTGACCCGGGGCTCCAGAATGAAACTCACAGTGTCGGCTTGCATCGTAACCAAACGGGGGAGCTCCCGTTATCGGTGCTAGAGTTCTTTTCTCTACCAGGTTCAATCCCAACAATGTCTGCAACAAATCTGCGTAGGTTGAGGGAGGCTTCTCAAACACTCTTCTTGGCTTACTACCCTGGAACCTTCGTTGAGCCTGCTATGCCCCCTGCTGAGGCTGCTGCTGCTGTGGCATTGGCTGTTGCTGAACCGGTTGTTGTTGCTGGAGTGATTGCTGTTGATACGGGATAGTAACACTCGCCACCTGCTGCGGCTGACGATATTGACCTCGTCCCCTGCCTCGGCCTCGGCCTCGGCCTCCAAATACTGCGCTTGCCTCGCCCTGACGGCGCCCACCATAAGCTTTCCTATTACTGCCAGATGCAGTTGATTCCTCGACTTGGAACTTTCCTTGCTTAATATTACGTTCAATCTTTTCTCCCATCAGAATCAGGTCTGAAAAACTGGCCAGAGATGTGTGAAACAACATGTCATGAAACAAGCCTGTGAATGTGCCGACAAACATGTCATTCATTTCCTTATCTTCTACAGGAGGACGGACCCTGGCAGCCATATCGCGCCACCTTTGTGCGTACTCTTTAAAGCTCTCCCCCTTCTTTTGCGACAGCCCAGCCAATTGGACCCGATTGGGCGCCAAATCGCTATTATACTTGTAGTGAGCTACAAATGCCTCTGCTAATTGCTTCCATGTCTTGATATCAGTTGGCTCCAACCCCATGTACCATTCTAGGGAAGGGCCTGACAAACTATCTTGAAAGAAATGCATTAGCATTCTTTCATCAGTTGAGTATGCAGACATTTTTCTGTAATAAGCTCGTACATGCACTTTTGGACATGTGTCTCCTTTATATTTGTCAAACGCAGGAGCTTTGAATTTTATTGGCACCCTTAAGCCAGGTACCAAACCCATTGTTGCCATGTCCAAACCCACAGCACTTTGGTTTAGGACTCCCCTCATTTGCTCTTCCAGCATTCTGATCTTCTGGGAGTCATCCATCGGCCCTTCGAAACCTCCTCCGGAGAAAGCGTCCTCCTGCTGATCTTCTTGCCACATACCATTTCCAGCCCCATACCCATCATATCCATTATTACATCCAGCTCTGATCTGATTCATCCCCGGACCTCGGCCTCTGTTGCCGCACCCTTGAACACCTCCAGCAGGACCAAAAGCCATAAACCCCGCGCCGTTTCCGTTTCCAAAACCTCCGTAACCCTGATTGGTCACACCATACCCATCCTGCCCAAAGCCTTGAGCATTAAAGCCGTACTTCCCCGCATTATCGAATCCCTGATCATTGAATCCGAATCCAGCATTGACAAAACCGTTGCCTCCCATATTATCTCCCAAATTGACATCACCCAGCCCAACGTTATGGACAGCAGTCTCATTCCCAACTCCGACGTTACCATTCACAGCAGCGGTAGCGTTGTTGACATTAGCAGCGGGTATATTGACTACGGGTGGAGCCACTGGCGTGGGAGTGCCGTCTCCATGAGCAGTATCGACCCGTACAGACTGATGATCCTCGTTTCCATGACCAGCGTTTCGAGCCAACAGAGGTTGGACCATGGCCTGCAAATTCTCCTGTCCTTTCGCAATAGCTTCCATGGTCTGCATAAAGAGAGCGAGCTTCTCGCGCACATCTTGCATCTCATTCTGCATTTGATCCATGATTCTTCGACAGTTGGTGCGGGTAGAATAGCGGTGCGGGTGCTGATCTGCAATCCTGAAAAGTACTTGTTACAGAGCAGGAAATAAGACACTATTCAAAGATTACCTGTAATGCAATATGAGTATGAATGCAATGCAATGTGTCTGTGCATTAGGGAAATTCATTCTCCCAGTTCTAGTGTGAAGGTGCCAGTGCAGTGACAGTGTTGACAATAGGAATATCGGAGCTGAATCATAGAAAGCCTCATATATTGCTGAGAAAACCCGAATACAATGTCGCTAAGAGTACGATAAGAAGGCATGACCTCAACCAACAATCCTGGTGATGGTCAGCACTTATGCAAATAAAGCATACAGGTTACTACAAGTTATTACATGGAATGATCAAATCCTCCCAAAAGTCTGGTACTCTTCTATCAACTTCTTGGTCTCTGGATGACTTGGTCGATCAAGCAGCCCTTCAACAAGTTGGTTTCTCTTCTTAAGAACACGGCGCATGTCTTCAACAGTTTCTTCCCATGTTGCTTCTCCGAAGCAATCTTCCAGCTTTCGCTTCTGAGACACCGCTTCATCTCTGGATTTGATTGCTTTGTTCAATGCATGCTGGACACTATACCGGGTCATCACTTCTTCCTCACACTTCTTGACGCTAGACTTCAACTTCTCTTCGAGGTCGGAGATTTGCTGCTTCAGCTTATCTTCCCTCTTCTTATTGTTGGTGAGAGTGGCATTCCAAGTCTTATTGCAAGAGGAGATTTCTCGATGTGCCGCGTCAAGCGCTTTCTTTTTGGCTTCCAGCACGTCATGGGAGCTTCTGAACTCTTGCCCCAGACGTTCGCGCTTTTTCTTTTCCTCGGTCAACTCAGCCCCTAACCTGTTTAACAACTCGATCTGTTGTTGGAAAGCATACACGGCCTTGTTTTTCTCACTGCGCACTTGAGCTAGCTCTTGCTCTAACCCTTCGTTGATCTTTATCAAGGCTTCCTTTTCTTTCACAACTTGCTCGTAGGCTTCCCGAGAAACAGTAGTTGGCTCTGCAACCGGAATAGGAACAAGGGTTGGTACATCTGGAAATGGCATTAATAACTTACTTGCTCTTTCCTGGATCCAAACCCTGTAAGGTGCATAGGCCTGGCAATCGTTCTTACCTAACAGTGGTTTCCCCTTGCGGTTAATACGTGTCCAGGCGTGTTGCAACTCAGCTAGCAATTCTCCCTTCAAATCACCTGTGAAGTACAGAGATTCCTGTACTTCTTCCTCCTGAGGTGGATTCTTCAGTGCATATCCGAACTGGCGAATGAATAGAGAAGGGTTGTAATTGATACACCCTTTTCTTCCTATCAGCGGCACATTAGGGTACCCGGAACAACTGAAGATGATCTCGGATCCCAACAGGTCTCGATCAAACCACTCCATATCTTCCGACGATAGCCTCATCAGGCGCTCTGGCCAACCAACTGGGACTGTAGTCTCTGCAACAGATCTTCTCTTAGGAAGGTGACTCTCAAACCACATACTCAGCAAGGGTACACAAAGATGAACATTCTTTCCTCTCCCTTTCTCATTCTTGTAATGCAGTGAGTGATAGAGATCTCCGAGTAAGGTAGGTACAGGATTACCAGCGGCAAACAAGTAGAAAGCATCGAAGTCCACAAAATCCGGTATGTTGGGAAACAAAACTATGCCATAAATGCACAAAGCCAACACAGCATTGAAAGCAACCCAGCACCCGCTCTTGGCATACTCCTGGGCTTTACCAACTAAGAACTGAAGTGAGAAGCCTGGAACTCCACGGGAAACAGTAGTCAATAGTTCAGAGGCGTCAATATGCAAAGCTTTTGCCAAATCCTCCGGCTTGGGCTTGGCGTCATAATGAATGAATGGAACCTGGTTCTGCACGGGCAGCTCAACATACTCAGCGTATTCCTCCAGGGTTGGTCCCATAATAAAGTCAGAGAACGTAAAGCACCTCAAAGCAGGGTCGTAGAATTGCATTAAAGCATGCAGCCCATCTAACTCTACCTCTGTAGGTTTGCACACCAATCTCAGTAGTCTACCATAGCTCATCCGGAAGCTCATACGAACACCCTCATCAGCAAGAGAGATCAACCCAAGTAGAGGAACAATATCAGGCGTAGGCAATTTGTAAGCAACCGTTCTCCTTAAGCTAGTCATGATCAAACACTCAGAAGTCTGGGCACTAGAACTAGGGAAATGCAAATGCTCCTGCAGCACAGACACACGTTAGTGAAATGCAAATGGTAATGGATATGCAGTGATGCAATGCAAGTAACATGCAACAGGGACCAAAGCTGTAGCTGAATAGCCTGAACCCAATCAAGAAAGGTCTCAGATAGACCATCCAGAAGTCCTCAAGCCCTGGTCTCAGATATACCTCAAACAAAGCTCCAATATTGGTCTCTGATAGACCCCATAATCATAACCTGAATGGTCTCTGGCAGACCTCAGATCATATCCCCCACTGGTCTCTGACAGACCTCAGAACGCATCTCCAAATAGTCTCTGACAGACCTTGGAACACACCAACTGGTCTCTGACAGACCTTAGAACCCTCCATAAATATCCAAGATCCTGATCAACAAACCGGTGGTCTGAAGGTCTAGTTACCTGCATAACCCTGAATCCCCTCACAGGTGGGTGGCCCTATAACTGGCACAAGGTACGGCATCCTATGCGGTCGTCGGCGTCACAGACTTTCAGGGTTGATGATACGATTCCCAGAAGGAGTGGCATCATCAATCCCTGAAGAGGCCTCACTTAGCCAACTTCCAAATGATCGGTCCCCAGAGTCGACAATCCAACTAACCAGCAACCCACGCCAACCAAAGGAAGGGGCAGGAGGCCAACCAGAGGAACCTCGTCTGAGTGTAGATTTCATGGGACACCAAAGCAAGCAAAGCAAGCGGGCACCCACTAATTTCTACTCTAATTCTAGGTGCACTCAAGCCCAGGTCCGGCTTATCTCTCAATATCAGAACACCCGTCACACCCCAACATACAGCAACAATAATCAATATATAAAGCTGAAAATACAAGGTTAGAAATATGAAATAACTCCATACAAAATCCTCGACGGGAAAACAAGCGTTAGGATTGACTCTCTTAAGGGACGTTGGATCCCAAATGCATAAGAACCATCGCAGTCCTTAGCAGCCAGGGGACGTTGGATCCCCAGCAGAGTCGCCAGCTGTCGCTACTGCGAAAATCGGCGCCGGCTGAACAGAAGAGTCGCCACCGTGCGTTATTTATCCCACGGGAGGGAAAGGAAACGCTCAGAGTAAACCTCGCACAACATGGGAAAGGTATGGTCGTCGCAACCAAAACCTGGGTTCGGGAGTCGGTTACGCAAGGGGAAGGTATTAGCACCCCTCACGTCCGTCGTACTCGACGGGATCCACGCTTGTTTTCGGGTATGGATTGTTATTCTACCTAAACTATAGGTCAAGGGTTAAAAAAGAAAATAAAATGAAAATAAAAATGACTCGGCAAAGTATCGCACTTTATGCCTACGTATTCCCGCCTGGAACGAGAAATCAGAGTCAACGTAGTTCGCCTACCTACGGGAAAGGAGGGGAAGGTTGCTCGCTAGGACATCGTATCCTATGCCTACGTACTTTCATACAGCATGAAAGATCAGAGCAAACGTAGTTCGGGCCACGTACGACACAAGTCTGTTTTGATTGTTTTTATTCCTTCTGAAAAGGGTTTTTCTGATTAATAGTCCAAGCGGACAAAAATGACGTCTTGATGAGTTCACATTCTTTTACGAAAGAAGTGTCTTTTATTGTGTTTGAAATCTTTATGTGTTTTTCTGTTTGTTTTGAGAAAGAAGAGACAGAACTCTAACCTACGGTTGCGAAGGGAAACAAACTACCCTAATGTTATCATGCATGGGTTAAGACCTAGTGTCTATCATGCTCCTCTCTTGCACAAAGAGAAACAGAGATCCTACGGGATAGGCAGAAACAGAAACAACATCAGATATATACAGTAAAACAGTAAAATGCATGGATGCAACAGTACAAGCGAGGCAAGGGAGTCCCACTCAACCTCGAACCTAGAAAACAATAGGCAAAAGTGAACAGGCTTCACTTTCAACCCAACGGGGTAAACAGCAAACAATACAGTCCAGAAAACCAATCAATACATCAGTAATGAAATACAGCAATAAAAACAGCATCAGCAGCTCTGAATCAACATATGGCTTCAAGTAATCTCCAATCAGTTACAGGCTTCAACAAGCATCAATCTCCATCTTCATGGCCTTCAAGCAAGGGCTTTGACCATCAGTCTTCTATCTGCAATGGCTTTTCTTCAAGTTCAAACCTCCAGGATGAGGGATCAGTCACAAGAGTGAATTGGGTGTTAAGCAATCAGTTGACTACCAAAGGTGGTGAACAGACTGCTTCTAACACAAAAGACATTTTCTCTCAAGAGTTCTATCTCTTAGACACTATCACCAAGCCTTCCAAAGGAAGGGGGTGAGTGTCTTAGAGAGACTCTGAATCACAGAGAAGAATGGATGCAGACAAGGCAATCCATGTTTGAGAAACAAGCTTTCTAATCTTGAGCTCTGCCTAGCTCCTAAACCCTAGTCTCCTCAGCATCTGCTAACAAGAATCTTCTCTTCAACTCTGGAAGTTGATCTTCAATCTCTGGATCTCCAATGGTCTTCATCTCCTCAAGTCTTCAGCTCTCCCAAGTCCCCAGACAATCCCACTACCCAAGCAAGCAAGCAATAATCCCCAGAGGGCACACCACACCAGTCAATCAGATATATACAATACAGTAATAGCAGTAGGGGAATCCTGACTTTTTCTAAGGGATCTAATAACTACCCATAGCCCCTATAGTCCCATAACTAAACTATTCAAACCCTAAGTCCTAAGGGAAAAGAATCAAATCTCCTAAGTCATCACTTAAAACCCTAGTTTTATCCATGTTGTTCAAGCCTACATTAAGCACCTAAAATTAATTTCTAAAAATGGGAACTAAATTGAATCTACAAGTTTGATGTCTAATCTAAACAACCTAAAAAGAATGGATGAAAAATATGAAAGCAATTAATAGAACAAAAAATATCAAAATCATGTATGAAATGGAATTATGTAAAATGTTATTTATTTAGAAAATATGGGAAAAATATCAAATAAAAAATAAAATGCAATTTTTATTTTTTATAATTTTCTAGACATCCTAAAGAAAAATATGCAAAAAGAATGAATTAAAAATGATGATTTTGCTATTTATTATGAATTTTAGAAAATATATGAAAAATGTGAAGAAAATAAAAAGAAAATATAAAGAAATAGAGGGAGGGGGTGAGAATAGTAAGGAAAACACGCTCAGCGCATTGGGCTTAATAAATTGGGGGGTGCGAATAGCTCTCTGAGCCCAATCCCCCCAATTAATGAAACGTTGCGTTTCAATTTTTCAAATCTCCCACCAAAACTCAGATCAAACGTGGGCCGTTCGATTCCTGGTCAAGTCAATTCTTCCCACCAGATCCAAGGGCGTGTGATTCGTCTTCTTCCTCCATTCGTCTAGGGTTTCAGTCACGACCTCCATGCACGAAGGTTCCATTCAATCTTTCTCCATGATTTCTTGATGAAAATTAAAAATTCCAAGCCCTAAAATACTCTATAAAACCCAAGGAATCCATGCCTAATCCTATTTTTCTCTAACTCTCCTTGTAAACTCCAAACAGAGGGCACGAAACTCAGGGTACACCATGCTTTCCTGTTGTCAATTTTGCCAGAACTCCAACCTGATGATCCACAGATCATCTACATACTTCCCTCATTATTCTATGCATCGTTATATCAATTATGGTCCAGTACACAGCTTATTCTTGAAGCTAACAGAAATGGCAACCTGTCATGGATCTCCACGAAGCTATCCCTAAACTTCAAGAATCAATCCCCTAGGGTTTCTAAACAACATTATCCTAACCACATGATCTCTACCAGCCAGAATAGTGAGATTCGAAGAAGTTCACATACCTTGCACTTGATGATGGTGATGGTATCTAGACCTCAATTCAACCTTTGATACTTGCTGAAAATGATCTCCAATGAATGAGTATGCTTCTGTTTGCAATGATTTGTGCTTAATCCTTGTGAATCATGCTATTCCATCCTTCATGCAAGTTGGAGTTTCAAATTGAATCTCTTCACACAGCCACGGATTCTCTCCAATCTCTTGTGCCAATTACTCCATGATGATAGTGGATGATGATAGTGACAGAAATCAGAATGGTGGAGGAAGTTTCAATGGATTTTGGATGAAAATGCAACTTGGAGTGAATAAGATAATGGGTATAATCCTTGATCAATTCAACCACTTCTTGATGTGAATCCTAGGGTTTGAATGATGATGATGATGATTCAATCCAAAGATGTGAGAATTTTGAGAGATTTGTAAGAGTTTGAGTAGTTTATGCAAGAATGAGAAAATGGATGAAAATGGATATTTTGGACAAATGGGAGCACCAACCCTTGCATGAATCAGCTTGCATGAATATATAGGTTGCATTAGAACCTCCTAGAACATTGGAGAAATTTCCCTTACACTTTTCCCTTTCAATTTGGATTATGTTACTTTCAATTCAAGCAACCATGGATAACTCACAAAGTATGACCTAAGCTCAAAATTCCACTTTAGCCAATGTTTTTAAAATGCCTTTTCCATTCAAAATGACCTATAATTTTGCATCATTTGGCCAAGATATGAAAAATACCATTTTTTAAGCCATTTTTCTTCATTAAATTCACCAATTTTGAAACCTTGTGCTATGAACTTTTCCAATCTCTCATGGTCACTTTTCTAGACTCAAAATGTCATTTGGAGCAAGTTTGATGTTGTAAGTTTTTCCATTTGAGGCATCCTTGTATGAGTTTTGGACATAGGTTAAAATGACCTGTAATTCACAAATGACCAAAATACCCTTTGCTTTCCAAGCCCATAAGTTGAGTTTCACACATCATATGAAGGCATACCATACCATTATAGAAAGCTAAGACAATGAGGAACAATTCTTATGTTGACCAGAAATTCATTTGAAATCTCCTTGAGGGGTAAAATTAACCTGGAAGTCAAGTCACTTTCACCGACAAAATTTCAGATACCTCAGATGACCTGTAACTTGCAAGGACCATAACTTGAGTTCTATAAATCTCCTTAATGTCTTCCACCACTCAAATTAAAGGTATTGAGATCCTCTACAAGTTTCATGTTGGCCAAGGATCCATTTGAAGCTTGCATTTTGACTTATCTTGCTTGGAAATTTGACCTAAACTAGGGGATTTTACATAGAAACCCTAATTTAGAAACTCCTCTTCTCTTTGATTTCTCTTGATTTCTTCTTAGCATGACAACATATTCTTATTCTCCATGTCAAATGATGAACCCCACATCTCTCCAATAACCCCTGATGCCTTTTAATCAGTCAGTGGACCTAGGGTTGACCTAGGGTTGACCCAGATGAAACCCTAGTTGACTGTCTTCAACTGCAATTCTTGTGATCACATGAACAACTTGTTTTCTTCTCCAAATGACTTTCTAAGCCTCTCATGATGTCTATATACTCTCCATGCCTTCCATTCACAGCTCACAACCCCCCTTGTTGACCCTCAGATAGGGGATAGACTCAAGGCTTGATCTGCTGCACTCTCTGCTCTCAAATTCTTTTCTGATGAATTGAATGAGATGGAATTAGGATAATAACCTCTTGATAGGCCTCTAGAGATGAGAATAATGATTGGTCCCTTGTTGAATGACTTGCTATGCTATGCAGATGGTTAGTCTATGTACATGACTCTATATGCAAATGCTAATGATATTGAAACATGAACCAAGTGAATAAGGTTGAACAAATTTTAGGGTGCAACAACAGTACTGAAAGTAAAGGCAGAAAAATAAATACAGAACCCCAGACGGGAAAACAAGCACTAGGATTGACTCGCATAGGGAACCACATTTCCCCATCAGAGTCGGCAGCTGTCGCTACTGCGAAAATCGGCGCCGGCTATGACAGAAGAATCTCCACCGTGCATTATTTATCCCACAAGAGGGAAAGGAAACGCTCAGAGTAAACCTAACGCAAAGAGGGAAAGGAATGGTCATCGTAACCAAATCCTGGATTCGGGAGTCGGTTACGCAAGGGGAAGGTATTATCACCCCTCACGTCTGTCGTACTCGACGGGATCCACGCTTGTTTTCTATCTAGGGTATGTTATTCTATCTACTCTACAGGTCTGGGTTAAAAAGAAAAGAAAATGACTCGGCAAAGTATCACCCTTTATGCCTACGTATTCCCGTCTGGAACGAGAAATCAGAGTCAACGTAGTTCGCCTAACTACGGGTTAAGGGGGGAGGGTTGCTCACCAAGATATCGCATCTTGTGCCTACGTACTTTCATACGGCATGAAAGATCAGAGCAAACGTAGTTCGGGCTACGAAGACACAGGTTTGTCTGACAGTTTTTTATCTCCTTCTGAAAAGGGTTTTCCTGATTAAAGGTCCAAGAGGACAAAAACAGAATTTGAATGTTTGTTTTGAGTTTTTTTACGAAAGAACTGTTTTTTAGGATGTTTGCAATCTCAGTCGCACTAGAGACTATGACCCAGGAGTGAACGTTTCGTATGTCACCCAAAGGGTACCACACTAATATCCAGATTACTGGAGAGAGAACCTCCACCAACCTTTTCCCAGATAGCTTAAGGCTCGTAATGCACGACTTCAATTAACCTTATTACTGTGTTTTTGAACTGTTTTGAGATGAGGAGAGAAAGACACCCTAAGACTATGGTTGAAAGGGAAATCTACCTACAAGTATCATGCATGGGTCAAAACCTAATGTCTGTCATAATTCCCTCTTGCACAGAGGAAATCAGAGATCCTAGGGGAAACAGCAAAGGAAAGCAAGCAGTAAACAGTAAACAGTAAAATGCATGCTATGCAATAGTTCTAGTGAGGTAAGAGAAAAAAAACCAGGCAAGAGGAGACAAGCTCCACCTCAAAACTAGAGGTAATTAACACAAGAAAACAGACAATGTAGAGAAAAACAAAAGATACAGGGGAGGCAACCCAAGCAGCAGCAACAAACTCCTACAGCAGACATCAACAACAAGCTCTAAACAACACAGTTGAAATAACAACAAAGTTGACAGCAAGACTTCATCTTCAAGCTAGCTTCTATCTTCAAGCTCTATCAAACTTCATCTTCAATCTCTAATAGGCACACTCCAAGCAGAGGAACAATCACCAAGATCAAGGTTGAAATGTTGAAAACTTAATGAAAACCAAAGGAAATCATCAAGTACCAACATTGAAATGGAAAGGTATCCTCAAAGTTCTACTCAACTATGGGCATACCACATATCCCTCCAAAGGAGAGATGGAGTTTCCCTATGAGGACTTCATGTCATTGGATGGAATAGAATCACACAATGCATTCTATGTTTGATGAAGAAATCAAAACTAGCTCTAATGTCTCTTCCTAAAACCCTAATTTCCTAAGCTCCTCAAACAACTCCTAAAAGAAAAGAAAAATTCAACTCCAAGCTCCAATATTCAAGACATAGCACCTACACCAAGTCTAGAAGACCTCCCCAAAAGGAATCCAAGCAAATCCAGCTCCAAAGTCACCAACAAAACCAAACAAGCAAAGGCACTCAAGAGAGAACAACATAAACACAAGCAACTTGCAAAATATATGAAAAATATGAAAATGCATCTAAAAATGCTAAATAAAATCTCAAAGGACCCATAAGGTATAAGGGACCAGGGGTCAAAAGGGGAGATAAAGAATCAGAAGGAAAGTGCCCCAATAGAGGGAAAACACCAAAAGTGTCCCAAACAAAGTTAGCAATGGAGAGGGAACATAAGGCAATTCAAATCACAAGAAAACAACACTTAAAAATTATGAAAAAAATATCCAAAGATCAACTAACATGTTAATACAATGCTAAAAAAAACTCATGCAAAAATAAGAAGTTTAAACATGGAAATAAAATCAAGAAAGAACAGAACTGCAATTTAAATCAAATAAAACAGCTCCAACATTTAATTTGTTTTAAAATAGAAAATGAAACGAAAAAAATAAAATAAAATATCCAGAAAAAGATATACATCGTAAGGTTTCTGAAATTTTTTTTTGTGTATTTTTATGACTGTTGAAACTATTTTAAATGATTTAAATTGTAACAGCAACAAAACAGAAAATAAAACCAACTAAAATTAAAACAGAAAAAAAATGGTGTAAACAGCAACTAAATGCAGTGCAAATGGCAGACTGGGCCTAAACCAGGGGTGTGAGAAGTAATGCGCTACAGGCCCATGAAACAAATGAAATTAGTAAAATAAAATAGCAAACAAAAATGAAAGGAAAAAAAAAGGAACGCACACCAGCATGATCGATCCCGCGCGCGTCCAGCCAGCTCCCGCCTGCCAAACGACGTCGTTTGGGCCCTGGGACGTGTGGCGCCTTCTCGTCCCTCCGATCAGGACACGTGGTCTCCCTCCTCTCACATCGGACGTCTATCGTCCTTCTTCTCCAGCCAGCACCTCCACCGCCGGTTCAACATTCCGGTCACCCCTACCAAGCATTTCGGCCACCACAAAGTGCACAACAACACACATAAAATGCAAAACTCAACCGTTTTTAGAGTTTTTTATAGCAAAATTCATCTACTTCTCGCGAGGATTACAAATATCTCATCCAAAATTATTAATAATGCAAGATCAAAGAGAAACAAAGCAAACAAAGTTTGGCACCAAAACCTCAAGTTCATCAAAACCTCTCCAAATTAATTCCAAACCCATCCTTATGTCATGGAGGTTATAGATCAAGCAAAAACTAAGCAAAATCATCCCAAAACAGTCCATACAACATCTCACAAGTTTGGAGCTCCAAATTTTGAACGACATAAACATCAACAATTATCATCCAGAAATGATCTACATGCTTCAAGGAGTGCAAAGAAACAAAAATGGCAAAGAATCATCAAGTATTAAGAGAGATATGGTGAAATTCAAGTACCTAGTGGAGAACTTCCACTGAGCCTTTAATCCTTGATGAAGCTTCGCAAAACTATCCAGAATCGTTCAATGATCTTCAATAAAGCTTTCTCAATTCACAATTTGGCTTGAAACGATCTAGATCTTAGAATTCACTTTTTGAATTTTCTTCACTTTTTCAAGCTTGTTCTTGATCAATTCTGCTCCAATTTCCAAAACTGATGATTTGTGAAGGTTAGAAATGTTATATACAATGGATGATCAAGAGAAAGCCCAATCCTTGCCTCTAGGCCCAAAATGAAATTTCAAAATTTCACCACTTTTTGCTCTTGAGTGTACACAAAAATGGCAATGTTTTGGCTCCAAAATGGTTCAATTCAACTAATAGCAGCATGTGGAGTGTGAATGGCTAGGATTTGATCCTTGTATTTGATCCAATGGCTATTTTTGATTATGTAACTTCATGGTGAAGTAATCTAAATGACAACTCCCAAAACTTGGCCTATGCTCAAAATTCTGCCAATGCCATTATGTTTAGAATGTGATTTCCAATTAAAAAATGTACTCACATGACATGTTTTGGTCCCCTAACTCAAAAAGTCAATTTTCCCTCCTTAATCCATTTGAAAAATTCCCTTTTTTAGGCCATTTTAAGTGACTTTTTGCTACAAGCCAAACCAATCCCAAATGATCACTTGGTTGCACTTAAAATACCATTTTGAGCAACTTTCATGTTGAACAAAATTGCATTTGACAAGTGCAAGTTGGAGATTTTGGCCTATGATTGAAAATGACCTATAATCTCACTTTCCCAAAATACCCCTGACTTGTAAACCTCATAACTTGAGTTCTACAAATCAGATCAAAGACTTCAAGTACAATTTGGAAAGCTAAGACCAAGACCTACAACTTTCATGTTGGCCAAATGTTCAGGTGAAACCACCTTCTAGGTCAAAAATAGCTTTGAAGTCAGATGATTTTCACAGATAAATTTTAGTGACCTCTGAGGACTTATAACTTGTCTGGACCATAAACTGAGTTATATAAATCCAATGGAGGACTTCTAGTACTCAAATTAAATTTATTGAGATGATCTACAAGTTTCATGTTGGCCAAAGATCCATTTGAAAGTTGTATCTTGACTTATATGGTCTTGAAGTTAGGCACTAAACAGGGAATTTTGCACTGAAACCCTAACTTAGCAACTTCCCACACTCTTGATTCTTCTTGATTTGATCTTGGCACAACACCAAAAATGTCTTATCACATCATTTTATGAACTCCATAACCTAAAAGTAGGTCTTAATACTCTTCAATTGTCCAGTTGACCTAGAATTGATCCAGATGAAACCCTAATTGCTTGCACCTCAACTGTGGCTCTTGCATTTGACACAATGACTTGATTAAAATCTCCCATAGCCCTCTAGGCATTATATGAGCTCCATACACATCCTCTTCTCACATTCAACACTTCACAACCCTCTGATGGTCTTCAGTTGATCCTCAAGTTAGGAGAAACTCCACATGGAAGCATTCAAACCTCTTAAGGCCTCAAACCACCTCCTGATGACTTGGATGAATTCTCAAGCTTGGCTAAGACCTCTTGCTAGGCTTCTCTTGATAAGAATCACATTTGATCCCCTGCTATATGAATGATATCATGATATGCAAATGATATAACTATGCAAATGATAATGCAATGAAACATAAACCAGGTAAGAAAAGGTTGAGCAAATTTTGGGGTGCAACACATGGGATTAAGATGCGATAACGGTCTTAAATGCATATGGTTGTTGATTGCATACGCATCATTGTTGTCAAGAGGCAATGCTTGCTAGTTTCGTGGAGACTAGTAACTTGTCCCAAACCTAGAGTGGGGTTTGAAAGCCTAGAGGACAGACTTTTGTTTGTTATTGGTCTAGAGGACGGGCCCAGTTTAAATGAAAAAACCGAAAAATAATAACAAGTGTTGGTACCACATGGTATGAGTTGCATTGAGTTGCATTGAGTCACATGACATAGGTATAATTGTTGTATGAAAGTATGCATATGTGTATGAATTATTGAACTAAGAACTGTGAGTTGGTGAATAAACATAATTGTAAATGTTTAAGTGGAGCGATGAGAATTGTGAATGTATGCATGATGAATATGCATGGTGATTATCCATATATTTATATATACATTGTAATGTATATGGATGACTTGTGGTGAGAATGTAGTTCATGTGTATTCTAGGATTGTAGATATATATGATTATATGCATTGTTATTATGATACTATTTCTAACCCTTCTGCTGGAATGATGTCCTATCTGACATCGTGCAGGTATCAAGAGTAGAGCTGCTCGTAGTTGCATGGTCGCTGTTGGTGTAGCTATTTAGTATTTTAGTTATGTTGGGTCGAGTTGTGCTCTGGTCATGTAACACTGAGATCGCTTGATTTATGTCTTAGAGATACATTATATACTCTACGCTATATTTTTATATTCATTGGAATATTATGATATTGGCCTTGGTGCCTAAGTAATGTTGAATTATGTGATGAACATGAATATTCTGTTAAGAGAATTATGATATGAAATGAATCCGCTGCTACATGCAAAGTGAAACTTTGAAAAGCAAGATTATTTATTAAAGTGTTAATGAGCATGACAGGTGGTTGTTGATGTTTTTAAAGTTATGTGTGACACCCTTTTGTGAATGCATGATGATTTACTCTGACTATGTATATAAATTCTGTGGGGTTAAGAGGGGTGTTACACTTTAACTTAGTTAAGTTAGAACCTATATCCATTAGACTTTTCTTTAAGTCTAAATACCTTCCCCTTGTTATGAGTATCCTTCAATTAGAACTTTAAGATAGAGTTTGTTAACTCTATGTAAGGATCATTGGCATGATTACTTACTCCCCTCTTGGCTGTTGTCAAAGTCAATCCCCTTAAATGTTAAACTTAGATCTAGATATTTTTGTCAAACTGTATACAAATATTTTTATGTTTGTTCCCCCTTGGAGTATTGACCATGGTCCAGTATTCCTCCACCTTAGTGAGGTGAACTACGGTTGCTCTGATTCCATCCTAGTAAGGATACGTAGGCATAAGATGCAATATCTTTGTAAGAAAACTTAGAACCATCCTTAGGTCTTTACCTCAAACTTTACATTAACCTTAATCCCATGACTCTAGCAAACAACAACTTAGATAACTTAGCATACATATACACAAAAGGTTTTTGTAGAGTACTACAGATGTTTGGGATGTGAGTAACTACCCTAGGCATAACCAACTCCCAATCCCCAAAACTCTAGCATTGTTGTTACATCGTGCAAAAGGTTTTTCTTTATTTAAAATTTCCTTTGGATAAATCAAAGATTGGTGGTGAATTTCAATGAATTAATATTCAAGTTAATCAATAGATTGATATCTGATTCTCAACACAACATAAATGGCAACTTCACTGGGGATAGGTTGAGGGTTTAACCCATTTTGTGTGTGTCGCTTCCGCGAAAATAAGGTGCCGGCAAAACAGAAGAGTCGCCACCTTTCGTTATTTATCCCTCGGAGCGGGAAAGGAAACGATCGGAAAAACCTGACGAAAAGGGTAAGACAAGGTCGTCGCAACCATTGTCTGGGTTCGGGAGTCGGTTATGCAAGGGGAAGGTATTAGCACCCCTCACGTCCGTCGTACTCGACGGGATCCACGCTTGTTGTGTTTACTGGACGAGTTGGTTTATATATCTACCTATCAAAGCTGGCTTAAAAGAAAAGAAAATGACTCGGCAAAGCGTCGCGCTTTATGCCTACGTATTCTCATCAGAGAATGAGAAATCAGAGTCAACGTAGTTCGGCCTACTACGGGTTACGGGGAAGGTGGCTCGCCAATACATCAGTATTGTGCCTACGTACTCCCAATAGGTATGAGAGATCAGAGCTTACATAGTTCGGGCTAATACGGCTTACGGGGATTCAGCTTCATCTGTTTTATCGAGTAGGGTTAAACAGCAGTTCCAGCAGTTAGGGACAAAGCCTGTTTGCGTTGGCGCTGAAGTTTAACGACACTCTTTTCTTCAGAAAAGCTTTCCTTTGAATTATGGGCCCACGGGGCAAAAAGGTTTGAAGTTTGTTCTCTGTCTTTTACGAAAGAAGTGTCTTTTATTGTGTTTGCAATTTCAATCGCACTAAAGACTATGACCTGAGAGTGAATGCGTCGCATGTCATCCAAAGGGTGCCATACTAAACATCCAGACTGTTGAAAAGAAGCTCTCCAACAATCCTTTCTCAGATAGCTTAAGGCTCGTAACGTACGAAAGAAATCATTCATGATTACTGTATCTTAAGCTGTTTTGAGATGAGAAGAGAAAGGCTCAACTACGGGGAGACTATCAAGTCCTACTGTTGTCATGCCAAGGATTCATCCTATAGTTGAGGTTTGAAATAGGGAACCCCTAGAAGTTATCATGCATAGGTTTCAGCCTAAAGTTCTATCATCACTTCCTTATCAAAGGAAATGAGAGTCCTAAGGGATCATGTCAATGATAAACAGAAACAGATAAAGCATCAGCTTAAACAGTAAACAGATAAACGACTGTAAAATGCATGCAATGCAAGTGAGGGAGGAAATGTGTGTGGGGCAGCAGCCTCCGCAAGCTCATCTCAACCTCAAGCCAGAATGAATAACAGTAATCATACTGAGGAAATAATATGCCATCAAGCAAAATACAGTAAACTGCAATCATACAGAAGAAATAACATGCCATCAAGCAAAATAAACCACATGGGCAAGGGAGCTGGGCTCTACCGAATACCCGCAAGCAAAGCCATACAGTAACAATACAAGCAGAGGGAGCAATCCAACCTAGTGCAATCATGCTCCTAGTTGAAAGTCAGTCTAATCATGGACTTATTCTAATGCATCAACCAAGTCAAACAAAGCACATCAGCACAGAAAAGAAAACAGACAGGAAAGCAGATCAACAACTCTCTCAAGTCCAAGCTTCAGCTCTTCTAGCAGCAACTCAGTCTTCAGACTTCAATCACCCTTCCAGGCTATCATCTTCCATGACAAATATCAATTTGCTTCTCCAGGTTTCAACCCAACAAACATAAGTGTCAACTTATCTTCACTTCTCCAAGCTTCAACTCTTCAGTCAATTCCACCTTCAGGCTTCACTCTTAACTACAAGTATCAACTTGATTCCCTCAGGCTCTCCCAGCATCAATGTAAGTATCAACTCATCCTTTATTCCTCAAGCCTCAGCTCTACACTCAATCTCAATTGAATCTCCTTCACAAGTATCAACTTAGTCTTCAAGCTTCAGCTCTCTTTGCTTCACCAGTATCAACTAGCTTCTCTTCACCTATAAGCTTCAGCTTCTCAGAGCAATCTTCAATCACATGGAAGCTTCAACTTCATCCTTCAATTCTTTCTCAGGCCTCAACTCTTCACTCAATCTTTATTGGATCTTCAAGTATCAACCTGCTCCTCTTGTTCTTCAAGCTTCAGCTGCAATGGCAATGCTCAAGGAATCATCCTCTTCCACACCCTTTTAGTGAAGTCCTCATCTTCAAACTTAAGCCCAACATCTTTCAAGATACTGAAACCAGAAGACAATTGATTGAATAGAGTGAGAAGGAATGATAAACAGCTTACTGACAACCAAAGGAAGCCTGCAAGGGTTCATCACTGTGAGAGACTGGTTCCCTCAAAGTTCTACTTCCCAGATAAAGCCACTCATCCTTCCAAAGGAGGGATGTGAATATCTGAGAAGGACTTTTAGTCATTGGGAGGAATGGAAGCACAAGATGCTTTCCATGTTTGAGAAAGAAATCATTCTAACTACCAGGCTCTCCCTATGTCCTATCTCCTAATCTTCATCAGATACCTCAGGCACAAACAATCCAAAGCTCCAAGCAACTTCAAGCATCCTCACCTTGTCTTCAACTTGTCTTCAATCTCAACCAAAGGAAAACCAAGCAAAAACCCTAATCTAAGGGAACTAGAGGAGTTAAACTAGTTGAATTAATGAATTAGGATCACCTAAAACCTAGTACTAAAGTTAGTCCTAAATAAAATACTAAAATCAATTGTAAAATCCTACAAAAATTACTATGGGAACCTAGGTCAATCATGACTCTATCACATTAGTTTCAAAGATCAAATCATCAATTTGGACCTAGAACTAAATCATACATTCTAAGGCATCAACCTAAAACCCTAAAAAGGAGGCATCTAAACATCAATCTAGAAAGCACACCTATTTTCATCACAAAAATGTGAAAAAAAATACTATGGGATCATACATGTCTAACCTAATCACACACAAAAAATCAGGCTTAAAATCATCACCATGAGATCACACAAAATTCTACAAAAATATGCATCAAACATGAACATTTTAATATCAATTAAAATACAAAATTCCAATTAAATCAGAAATTATATGAAATGAAAATATTTTTTCTCTAAAAAATAATAGACTCAATCATGAGTAATATGCAAAAAGAATGGATTTGATTGGATTAATATTCAATTTATTATGAATTTTACAAAAAACATGAACAAAATGAAAATTAAAATGAAAATCAAATAAAAAGATTAAACACACGGTGCAAGAAGCAATCAGATTCAGTTCAAAACATGGGTTGGGCTTGCTGGGGGTGTGGATAACACTTATTTCACTAAGCCCAAACGCCTGGATTAATGAAACGCAGCGTTTCCTTCAGAAACCCTTCACAACTCAGAATTAAAACGTGGCCCTTGGATCTTCTCCCAGTCAATGGTCAATCCATCATCCAATGGTGAGGACTTCATCTTCTCCATTTCAAAGCTCTGAGCTTCGCGCCCAGCTCCGGCCACCGCCGATGGAGCTCCGATCGTCCCCTTCAACCCTAGTTCTTCCTAGAGGCCTCCAATCCAAGAGGTCAAAACATGAAACACACTCCAAATCTTGCCACGAACACAATCATGCCCATAGTTTCCTCTGAAACCCCAAGAATCAACATCTCCCAATCTCAACCGAAAATGGTGATCTTCCTATTTTGTCTCTAATTCAACAATTGACCATCTAAAATCCATCCTAGGCCATTCTACAACTAATCTAGCACCTTAATTCAACCTAATTCTACCTAAATCATGCTATAGGAAGAAGATTACCAACCTGGAAATTCTTGAATAACATATGCACGAAATCTTCACTTCAAGCCCTCAAATCTTCTGGACACGATCACTGAACTTCCTCCTAGCTTCTGTATGCAAAAGATTCAATGGAAAGTGCTTCAATCTTGAAACACGATGAAGAGTTGCAGGTGCTGAAAATCACTTGCTCCCACACGATCTAGCCACCAATTCTTCTTGGAAATGGTCTGGAATCAATCCTTGATACTCATGGAAGAAGAACCAATCAAGAAAATGGAAGGATATGGGGGAATTTGGTGAAACCGATTGCACTTGCAAGCTATGAAAACTCAATCTCAAACTATGCTCAAACCTTCAATGATTACCAACCTCTGCCATGGATCCATTCTACTCATTATATAGATGAAGTTTGGATGATCTAGAACTCTCTAGATCCTTCCAATGAGATTTTACACTTCTCATGTCATGAGATTTTGAATCACTTATCATGCCATGCTCAATTCTGTTTGCAGCTTGAAATTCATCTCAATCTCCTTCAATTTCTCCCCTAGTGACATTTTGGAAGGGTTTAGCTTGCCAAGTTCCTTGCCCATGCCTCAATTTTAAGTTATGCACATGTTACTTAATATGCAAGCAAGTGTTTTTCAAAGCAAGTCCATGATTTAGGCCTCAAATCAAAAATGTGGCTAAACCATTGTTTTTAAAAAATTTTCTAGAGTCAAAATGATATATTACATGCCATGGTTTGGATGTGTAGGTTGAAAATATCAATTTCCAACTTTGGTTTATTTAACTTATGCCTTTATTTTAGGTCATTTTTGCAACTTTGAGCTACAAGCCTTTTCAACATCTCATGACCTCCTTATTAGCCTTAAAGCATCATTTTAAGCAAGTTTAATGTTGAAGATTTTTCCATTTGAAGCTTGGAAATAGGAGTTATGGCCTTATGCTTGAAATGACCTGTAATCTCCAAATGACCAAAATGCCCTTGACTTGTCAAAGCCATAACTTGAGTTCTACAAATCCAATCAAGGACTTCTAGTACTATCTAGAAAGCTAAGAAGATAAGGAACAACATTCATGTTGACCAAAAGTTCATAGGAATCATCCTTCTTGGGCAAAATTTTGATGCAAGTTGGGTAACTTTCAAGCCCCCAAATTCACATCCCTCAGATGACCTGTAACTTGTCAAAGTCATAACTTGAGCTCTACAAATCCTATCAAGGACTTCTAGTACTCAAATTAAAGCTAAGAATAAGCTCTACAACATTCATGTTGGGGGCAAGATTAGATGACAATCACATCTTGAGCTAACCTGCCTTGAAGACAGGGGTCAAACTAGGGGATTTTACACTGTCAAGCCTTAGAAACCCTAGCTTGAAACTTCTCAAACTCTTCAATCATGAGGAGTTGACCTTGGAATCATCCTTATATCATCTCAATGCATCAATCCATGATCACATGGCTCTTGGATTATGTCTCAACCCTCTTTAAGTCATCAGTTGACCTAGGGTTGACCCAGTCAAACCCTAATTACACCACTCATGGCTGAGTCTTCTTAAACTTGCACCATGACCTGTCTAGGCTTCATGATGGCTTTCAAGACATCTCATAAGCTCTCTCAAGGCTTCAGGTCCACATTCTTGGCTTCAGAATCATCTGAGGAGCCCCCCACAACTCTCAAGTTAGGAGGCACACAACCTTGGTTTCAACCACTCTCTCTGAGAATCTTCTGACTTCTCTGACAAAGATATCTACCCTTGAACACTTGAATAGTCTTCTTTTCTAGCTTCATAGTCTTTGATTGGTAATTATACCTCTTGATCTCCTGCATACATGTCAATGAAATGCAAATGATAATGCTAATGTGAATGAAATGAAACACAAGCTAGGTAAAGAAATGTTGGTCAAATTTTCGGGTGCAACAGTGTGCTTGTATGCTATATCTCTGTATGTTTGCCTAAACATGTATATTTGTGAATATATAAATGTATGTTTGCATTGAATCATTTGGGTGATATCTTGAGTGGTGAGATAAGTCCTAACCCGGACTTGAGCGTAAACATATGATAGGATGTGGTATTATCAATAGTTGACTGTTGGGAGTAGTCCTAACATGTTTGACATATGATGTAACCATGCTCAGTTGAGACCTACTTGAGATAATTAATGGTGTATGAGTAGTCATGCATTTTATTAGTTGTTTCAACTTGAGAGCCTGTGAAACTGAGGACCTTTAGTTACCCACTTACCCCACTTGGCCTTTTTAGGATGTAGTGTGGTAACTATGAGAGAGTAGTCCTGAAATAGTTGTTACGTGATACTACACTCAGATGATTTTATCCCGAGAATATTTTTGACCCGCGTGAGTAGTCATGTTGGTTGATAATATCCGAAGGATTTATCTATGACTCTGGGAACTCTTGATAGAACCCATTATGTAGGTACAATGAACACCTTAGCACATGTCCTTTGGAAGGGTATACACTGGCTTCATGCTCATAACCCCGAACCTAGGACCCTTTCTTGTTAGCATATGTATTTATGCATTGTGTATACTTGTATATGTGCTATGTGTGCATCATGTCATCATATCATTATGGCATCTCATCTTGTTGCACTGGTTTTATGAAACTCAGTTGTCTTCTTTTTTCGAAACCCTAGATATCATGGATTTTGGGAAAAGAAACACTAATAAATACAACTTCAAGAAATGTGATACAACGAAGTTGAGAGAGCTAGGAATGTTGGTATCCAAAGATTTTGGGAAAACGTGCGGGAAACTCATGAGTATTGTGAAAACTAGAATGGAAGAAGGGGTTCTTAGCACTTTGGTTCAGTTCTACGATTCTCTATACCATTTCTTCACCTTCCCGGATTACCAATTGATGCCGACACTGGAATAATACTCTTACTTCATTAGAATCCCTGTGGCAGATAAGAAATTGTTTGCTGTTTGGAGAAGTTACCCTCGCCGAAAGAGATTGCTAATGCACTTCATCTATAAGTATCCGAGATCAAAGCCAATTATGCTTCAAAGAATGGAGTTAAAGATTTTCATTTTAATTACTTATTGGAGAAGGCTACTTACCTTTCCAAGGAGGGTAGTATGGACGCATTTGAAACGATTTTGGCTCTATTGATATATGGGTTGGTGTTGTTCCCTAAGATAGAAGAATTTGTCGATTCAACTGCTATCACCGTGTTCTTGAATGGTAATCCGGTACCCACTTTGCTAGGTGATGTTTATCATTCCATTCATCATAGGACTTTTCATGGAAGAGGAACTATTCTCTGTTGTTCACCCTTGTTGTACAAATGGTTTATCAATCATTTACTAAGGACGGGCGCTTTCAAGAAAAATCCTAGTGGTTGGAGATGGTCTCAAAGGATTATGTCTCTAACTCAAGCAAATATTCACTGGTACGATCCCGCCTATGATCGAGGGGTCTACATTGATAGTTGTGGTTCTTTTCCAAATGTACCACTCCTGGGAGTACAAGGGGGAATCAAATGCAACCCCTCTTTGGCCAGACGTCAATTTGGATTCCCAATAAAGGATAAACCTAGCAACATCCTATTGTTTGGTTTCTTCTACCTTAACGCCAAAGTAGAGGAGAGTTCAAGGAGTAGTATGATTGATGCTTGGGAGAATATCCAGAAGAAAACTAAAGCTGACCTTGGGAAAAGGAATTGTGTAGCCTTTGGGCCATTCACTCAGTGGGCTCAATCTAGAGCCTGTCATCTCAAGACGCCCTACCTTCCTGAAAAGAATACACAGATTGTCATCGCATCATCTTCCGCCATCCCTATTGAAAAGATGGAAGAATACCAAGATATCCTTGAGAGAACCAAGCTTGAAAGGGACACTTGGGAGGGCAAGTACCATACTCTTCATTCTGAGATGACGAAACTGAAGAGAGAGCTAAAAGACAAGGATGAGTTGATTGAGTGGCTCGAAAGTCACTTGATTGGTGAAGATGTGACGAAAGAGAATTTATTTTTCTCTAGCGCCAGGCCTACGTAAAGTACTCATGAGTATTCAAATATCTCACTAACTTCTGGGGCCTGGAAAGGAATAGTAGATAAATTGGTGGTGGAGAACACTGCTGAAAAGACTGAAGAGGACGCGCAGATAGGACTCTTGTCAGATTTCTTGACCATAGGGCCTAGTATTCTCCTTTGATGTAACCTCACATTTCTTGTATTGTATTTCAAAAGTTGTAACTTTTCCCAATATAAATGAAACGAGGGTTTTGCTTCAATTTATCTTCTGAGTTTTGTAAAACCAGTTGCATCTAGCATCTTTGCATTGCATTTTGCATCTTGATAACCATTCAAGGAATTCAAAATCTTTTTTGCAGACATAGTAATGGATCAAAGAAACAGGTTCAAATTCCCAAGCCTGAGGTTGGACAACTTGAGGATCTTAAGAGGCCTAGTAAGGAACTCTGTTGCTTTCGTCGCCAAGTATGGAGATTTGTTATCTTTACTAGACATGCAAGTAAATGAGGAAATGCTGCTAGCTCTCATAAAGTTTTATGATCCTCTTTACCATTGCTTCACATTTCTGTACTTTCAGTTGCTGCCGACTTTGGAAGAATACTCTGCGCATCTGAAGATTCCCATGACTTTTAAACCTCACCATGAAAGAGAGAGAAGACCAAACAGGAGAGATGTTGCTGAGGCTCTACACCTAGAACCCACTGACCTTCCAACCCGTTTATATATTAGAGGTGGATTTACTGGAACGAAAGCAAGACCATTTATGGAAAAGGCTAAGTTTCATTATGATCATGGAGATATGGGAACCTTTGAAGCTATACTAGCTTTCTTAATTTATGGCTTATATATGTTTCCAAATAGCCCTGAGTTCATCAGCTTAGAGACCATCAAGTTATTCATTGTTAGAAATCCTACTCCTAATTTATTGGTTGATACCTATTACACCATTCATCGATGGAGGTGTGTGATATCAGACAATTTGCTTGTTGCACGACACTCTTAAGCAAGTGGTCTATTTCGCATTTGCCTAGGACGTTCTCTCTATGGAACCTAGAAGACAGTGATGCATGGGTTAGAAAGTTGGCTTCACTCTCTCACTATGACATCAACTGGTATGATCTTGCTCATGGAGGAATAGTAATGATACATAGCTATGGGGATTTCCCAAACGTACCTCTGATCGGCACCAAAGGATGTATCAGCTACAGTTCTATCCTGGCCCGCCGCCAGTTAGGATATCCAACTGAGGAAGAACCGGATCCAGCTTTGTTAGAGACTTGCTTCTATGAAAAAGGTAGTAACCCGGATTTCGAAGCACAAGTCATATTTTCCTGGCATCATCCTAACTTACAAGGAATGAGTGCCGTGGAAAACCCGAGTTGTCTCGCTTCAAAGGCATGTCTGCTTTGGTCAAAGGAGATAGAACTGAAGATGTTCTACACCCGCTCTTATGACATTTCGCCAGTCCTGGAAGAACTTTTGTCTAGAGGAGAGTTGAGGTTCACTTTAGTCAAAGCCGAACGATAAAATGAAGAACTCTGGGAGCTGTTTTGTCAAGACCAGAGGAGGACAAGGCTGCAAGAAGGAGAAGAATCATCTTTTTAGAAGATTTTGGCCTTTTAATGTCCTTTTGTTTAGTTTGTACCCCTAGATTTTGGGAATGTGTAACCTTCATTTTGTAAAATTTTGTAAAAGTTTCATTCGTTAATGAAAACTTTATGCATGTGAGACTCCATTTGTTAATGAGAATTTGGTTAAGCTTTCATTTGTTAATGATAAGCATCACGTTGTTACGTGTTGATCCACTAATTTTATTCGTAAACAAACCTTTTGGTTTTCCTTGAATGTGTGGCTTGCATTTGCATCTGCATCCTTCATTTCATTTGCATTGCATTGCATCGGTTCTCTGGCTCATCATGTGCTTTGTTGCTGTCAGAAATCACGCTGAATACCCATCGATACGATACCAGAGCCAACATTCAAAGAAGAGTGGATGATCAAGATCAAAGAATCAATCAAATCAATAACGACCTCGAGGGGTTACGCAGCGACGTTAGCCAGATTATGGAAGTCCTTCAAGTGATAAAAGCAAAAATGGACATAAAGATTACAGTGGTATCTAAAATCAATACAACGGTGGTAAATCCTCCTCCGATAGTGACCTCAATAACTGAACATCCATTTGGTATCGCCAGGGATTTCATGCCATCATTCAGTAATACCCAGCAATTCAATCTTCAACAGCACTCTAATCCACAGACTATGTGTTGCACCCCAAATTTTGACCTCTTAGATCCTCATCATCAGTTTAGGATCATATTCATTTGTTTATCTAACCATAACCTATTTCAAGTTTTATTTGTTAAGATACAGGTGAATTAGGGTTCCGTACAGTCAGGAATTGAGGTTTCGATTGTTTAAGCAGTCAATGTATTGGATTTATTCTCCATGAAACAATTCTCCACATCATCAAAGATACTACATTGGGTCAAGTATGAGTCCAATTTTATTTTGTCACCCAAAGATCAAGAACAATACAACCCACAACACCAACAGTCGATTCAGAGGTTTTTGATCGTTCAGTTCGTCTGACTGAAAACTCAACCCATTCACCAACAGGGTTTTAAACTAAAATTGAAGCCAAATATGTTCCCAAAATAATTTAATATCTAATCATGAATTTTTGTGACCAATTGATCAAGAATTGAGAAGTAATCGAAAAGTTGGGGAATTAAGGTTTTAAAAAGGGCAAAGCCATAACTCCTTAACCACACAAGGGTTTTTGACCTAGTTTCAAGAGGAATGAGTTCCTAAAACAAACATAAATATTGTAGTACCTAATTATGGATTTCTAAAAAGTACAAGTGTGTTCCATAAATCTTCCTGGTTAGAGAGAACCGAGGTCCACAAGTTGACAAAAAACTCGCATTGGCAAAACCAGGTCAACATGAGTTTTTTAATTCCAAATCCTCTCCAAATCGATGCTAATCAACGATTAAGCCTCATTTATGATGTTTATATTGATAATAAACATTTTTACATCAATTCCCATGAAAATGGCACAAATATCAAAGGAAATCATTATTTAATGCAAGTTGCAAAAGTGAATAGTGAAGAAAGAGAAAAAAGGTGGCTACCCTTGTCAAATCATCAACTTTAATTCAACAAGTCACCTCCTATGCTATCAATCATGATAAAAAAATCTATAGGGCATGGATAATATCTTATTAGAGTGACTTAAAGACAAAGATGAAGATTGCATTGGAAAACTCAAAGATTTTCATGATGGAAGGTTAAAATTTGCAATTTGCTTCACTTTTACCCATACCTTGATCCAAGGCTTTTCGCTATAAATAGAACTCACTTCCTACATAAAAAATACACAAGTTTAATGCTAGAAACCATCTAGAACTCCAATCCTTACACAATCACAATATGCAAAATCTCATTAAGTTTCCAAGATCCCTCAAAATCTACTTTTGCAAAACACCTTTCAAAACCATTTCCAAACTTCTTCCAACTCAAGAAGCACTTCAAACACATCAAATACGATGTATTGAAGCTATCCAAATCACTTCCATATTAATGTAACAAGGTTCTAGTGAGTTGGTCTTTGAAATCTTTGGATTTTGGAGATTTTCCTTCATTTACAAGGCATTTCGTCCACTAGCTTGCTTGGAGGTTGTTTGGAGCATCTATTCATCATCCTAGGAACATTTGAAGATCTTGGAAGAGCTTTCAAGATCTCTGGTTTTCTTATTGCTTAATCTTTCTTCAAGAGGTAAACCTAAAACTCATAAATGTGAACTTTCCATTTGCATTTTACATGCTACCATGACTGTTTTTAGGGTTTTTACCATGATGTTCTTAAACTTTTTCAACTTGTAACTTGATTTTTCTTGCGATGTTGATCTTTCATTATTTATACATGTTTGTTAACATGTTTAAATAATCAAATTTGTTTGATTCATTGTCTTACCATGTGCATTTTATTCTTTTTATCATTTAGATTTTTATGTTTTGTTCACAAACTTAAAAACCACATAACTTCTCCATTTTAAATCATTTTAAGTGGTTCTTTTTGAAAAATTCGATTGTTGTAACATATTTCCATATAATGTTTAAAGAATTGTAAAAATCCTATTTTAGAAACACTTTGCATTATGAGCAAGTTATAACCCATTTTAGAGTTTTCACCCTCCTATCTTTCCTTCTTTATTTCAAACATTTGGATTTCATTCTCTTTGAGTTTTTAATTTGAGATTATGAACTTGGATTGTTAGATTCCTTGGGCATTTAAGTTTGAATTTCAACTTTGCTTGTACACATTTAGGTGGTTCACCTTTAAAAACTTTTGATTATCCCCATGAGGTTTTTAACCTTTTGTTTACATTGTTGTGACATTGATGGTTTACATATGATATCCTTTAACTTTACCCCTTTATCCTAACCTTAGGATTGGAGTCGCCGTGCTCTATTTAGCGTCCCACCGTGGACATTCTTTACCTTTTATCCTAACCTTAGGATTGGAGTCGCCTGCTCTATTTAACGTCCCACCGTGGACATTCTTTACCCTTTTATCCTAACCTTAGGATTGGAGTCGCCGTGCTCTATTTAGCGTCCCGCAGTGGACATCTTTTACCCTTTACCTTAACCTTAGGATTTGAGTCGTCGTACTCACTTTTAGCGTCCCGCCGTGGACATTCTTACACCTTTCTAACCTTAGGATTGGAGTCTTCGTGCTCTATTTAGCGTCCCTCCGTGGACATTCTCTCCCCTTTATCTTAACCTTAGGATTGGAGTCGCCGTGCTCTATTTAGCGTCCCGTCGTGGACACCATTTATCCCTTTATCCTAACCTTAGGATTGGAGTCACCATTCTCTATTTTAGCGTCCCGTCGTGGACATTTTTTCCCCGTTATCCTTACCTTAGGATTTGAGTCACCGTACTCATGTTTAGCGTCCCGCCGTGGACATTCTCTAGCATAACAATCTCAGCTTAGATTCAGGAGTCGCCGCACTCCATGTAAGTCCTTCCCTATGAATGCTTACATCCCCTTGGAACCTTGACCACAGTCAAGAGTTCCTCCCCCCTAACCAGGGGAACTACGAACGCTCTGATTTCTCGATGAGAATACGTAGGCACAAGATGCGACGTCTTGGCGAGCCAACTTCACATTTTTCCAACCTTTTCTTCCTCCCTCACTAGTAACTAACTTTATGTTAACATTTACAACTTAGAATTGGAGTCTCCGTGCTCTATTTAGTCGTCCCTCCGTGGACATTCCCTTTGTTTACCTTTGCAACTTAGAATTGGAGTCACCGTGCTCTATTTAGTCGTCCCGTCGTGGACATTTCCCTTGTTTATCTTTAAAAATTAGAATTGGAGTCGTCGTGCTCTATTTAGTCGTCTCGACATGGGCATTCCCCGTGTTTACCTTTGCAACTTAGGCTTGGAGTCGCCGTGCTCTATTTAGTTGTCCCGCCATGGACATTCCCTTCCTTGCTAACTTAACTTTAGTTTAGAGTCATCGCACTCTATGTAAGGGTCTCGCTGTACACATTTACTTTCCCTTTAGAACATTGACCATAGTCAAGAGTTCCTCACCCCTTAGTTAGGGGAACTACGGTTTCTCTGATTCTATTCCCGTCAGGATACGTAGGCACGAGATGTGATGTCTTCGCGAGCATACTTTACCAAACTTTGTACATACTTTATACTTTATACCTTTAAACCCTTAGCACATTTACTTTAGCAAGCAAACTTTAGCAAAACACAAATATTAACAAGAGGTTCCTGTAGAGTACTACAGATGTTTAGGATGTGAAATACCTACCCTAGGCATAACCAACCCCCGAACCTTTAGATCTCTCTTTGCTTAGCTTTAAGCCTTGCCTTTTTCTTTGCATTTTAATAGGTTTTTCTTTCTTTAAACCTTTCCTTTTTGGATAAATTAAATTCCGGTTGTGAATTTAAGAATTAAGATTCAAGTTAGTCAATAGCTTGGTATCACGATTCTCACCGCAACAGAAATGGCGACTTCACTGGGGACCTCCCCTAAGAGGGTTAAGCCCACCTTGTTTATATTTTTGTTTTCTATATGTTTTCTTGCTTGTATATTTGTGTATATTTGTCAATATATCTGTTTGTTTTGGGTGCCTTGAGTGGTGAGATAAATCCTAACTCGGATTTGAGTGACACATGAGATAGGATTGTGATAAGATCAATAGTTGGGCTATTGGGAGTAGTCCCAATATGTCTGACATATGATGTAATCACGCTCAGTGGAGACTCTTTGAAATGGTTAGTAATGCATGAGTAGTCTTGTATTCACTAATTGTTTCAACATGAGTCTGCGAAGCTGAGGACCTTTATTAACACTTTTACCCCACTTGGCCTTTTAGGACGTAGCGCAGAAATTGTTAGGGAGTAGTCCCTCAATAGTTGTCATCCGATGCTACACTCAGACGAGTTTATCTTGAGAATATTATTGACTCACGTAAGTAGTTGCATTAGTTGTCAATATCCGAAGGATTTACTATGACTCTGGGAACTTTTTAGAACCCGTTGTACAGGTGTTTTATCCCTAATACACACCCTGTGGTTGGTTCTTTACCCAGACTCCATACTGTGATCTTGAACCTTTGATCCTATTATGTGTGTTTTGCATCCTGTCTTGCATAGCATTGCATTTCATTTACATCTTTGCATGGTTCGTTGCATACATCTGTTTGTCCAGTCGCTCATGTCTAGCTGTCTCCATCTCCAAGTGTGCCTTTGAGTCGTCAAACTGATTCCTCGACACCAATATCGGACTAGAGCTAATTATAGACGCAAGATATCAGAGCAAGAAGTGCATAATGTAGAAATCCAAATGGAGATCGTTGATTTGAAATCAGACAGGATAACTCATTAATCACTAAGCCATGTTTCTTGTTGTTTGCATTTTCCTTATTTGGTATTAGTTGTTTGCCTTCAAATTATGTTTGTACTTTTGTATTAATGAATGACCATTGTAACTTTTGATTCAATTCATTTTGTCTAATATTTGCATCTTTATCTTTTAAAAATATACACCTTTTGTTCAAACTTTTGATATGCAAATATTTGATGGAGGATGATGAAAATGTTATACCCATAACTGCTGTCAGTATGCTTTCAATCAAACTTTGTTGACGATGTAAGGTATTGTTTCAACTCCCAAACACTGGAGAAATGAGGAAGATAATCCCTCGTTAACCCCTTTGAGCCTAGAAGTAGGAGTTTCTTTCTTTACAAAAAAACCGCAATCTTAACCTGGGGTAGGGTAGTTTCTCAGTTATCTTGGTTGTGCTTTCCTGCAAGGCACCTTTCATATAAAGGTTGCATCCACAATTTTCCTTCGCACACAACAAACAAGTGTCGAAGATGTTTTTCAAGCCAAAATGCCAATGATTATTCACCGTAATCATTAAAGCCAGACAGTCACTCTCTTTCTTTCAAAATAAATAAATCAGAAGAAAAGCTCCCTAAGTCAAAACGTATGAAGGAAACTTAGGCAAACCTGGGGCATCCCGCTGACTGTAATCTTCATAAGAAACAGTTCAGAAAAAAGTTAGGGATAATAAAAAAGAGGAGGTATTTAAATCTTCACCTTGAAAATCCTCAATATCAAAATAACCAAATGTTATAGAGAATAGTGACTGCCGTCTCAAGGGTCCTTGGACTTCTGGACCATTATCATGGCTATAATCAGTGCAATTCCTATAGGAACCTGAGTGCATATTCTGAGTTAACTGAGCATAAGACTGAAGATCATCACGTAGATTGGGTGGGCACAAATAAACTTTGTTCCTTTATCCTTTGTTTCTTAAACCGTGAACCAGGCCACACTACAACCCTCAAAAGACCTAACTGAAAAAAGGTTATTTTGAAAGCATACTACAACAAGGTTGCGTAAACTGACTCCAAAAGATCTTTGCAGGTCATTTATTTTGGCATCATACCTTTTGCTTTACCTGTCACTTTTAAGTGTCTTGAACCACCGTGTTCTAACTAATGACTCATTTATTTTTCAAATGATTTTGATTTTAAATGTTTCATGAACTTTGCATTCCCGTGTTTGTATGAACACTTTTGTTTGGAAACTGGCTTTCTTCGCAAGGAATTTTCAAACAGTTGAGAAACTTGGTCGGTGATTCTATTAGGAGAAAGTTCTTTTCACATCCTGTTGAAGAATCAGTTTAATATTTGTTCAGAGCAAGGTCTTCTCATATGTGGTTTATCCAAAAGATATTTCCAGACTTAGACTGGGGCAAGCCTTCCAAGCACCCAGCGGATCAGTCATTTTCAACATCTTCAATAAGCTGAAGCAATTATCAGTTTACCTACAAAAGACAACTAAACTGGGGCAGTTTAATTGAAGAATCCCCAAGCAGCTTTTCATCCTTCCTACAAGGATCATCAATTTGACAAAGTTTACCAGTATGACAGAGATGTGTTCAGCAGTAGCATCTTTGGTCCCTAAGCAGAACGAAAGTGATCTCCGTGTTGAGGAATTTGTCTTCCAGTCTTGTCTTCTCATTAAAAGAGTCGAGCCTTGTCGTCTGCACTTACATTTGCATTTGATCATATATCATCTGCATAATTCATATTCATATGCATAACATGAGTGTTTCATCCTCATTTACATTTCTCCCGAGGTCGTGTTTTATCCACGTCTTACCTTGTGGTCAAAGTCCAACTCACTTGGCACCTACGAAATAGATTTTTGTGTCGTGTCTATCTGATGGTTTTCCAGATATTTACCTTGATTATGATGTTTTTCCAGAATCTATCCGATGTTTTTCCGGATATGTTTCTCTCTCTGATGTTTTTCCAGATTGAGTTTTTGTTTTGATGTTTTTCCAGAACTTATCTGATGGTTTTCCAGATATTTACCTTGATTCTGATTTTTTTCCAGAATCTATCCGATGTTTTTCATGATATGTTTCTCTCTCTGATGTTTTTCCAGATTGAGTCTTTGTTCTGATGTTTTTCTAGAACTTATCTGATGGTTTTCCAAATATTTACCTTGATTCTGATGTTTTTCCAGAATCTATCCGATGTTTTTCCAGATATGTTTCTCTCTCTGATGTTTTTCCAGATTGAGTCTTTGTTCTGATGTTTTTCCAGAACTTATCTGATTGTTTTCCAGATATTTACCTTGATTCTGATGTTTTTCCAGAATCTATCTGATGTTTTTCCGGATATGTTTCTCTCTCTGATGTTTTTCCAGATTGAGTCTTTATTCTGATGTTCTTCCAGAACTTATCTGATGGTTTTCTAGATATTTACCTTAAATTCTGATGTTTTCCCATAATATTTTCGATGTTTTTCCGGATATATATATATATATATATATATATATATATATATATATATATATATATATATATATATATATATATATATATATATATATATATATATATATATATATATATATATATATATATATATATATATATATATATATATATATATATATATATATATATATATATATATATATATATATATATATATATATATATATATATATATATATATATATATATATATATATATATATATATATATATATATATATATCTTTTGTTCTGATATTCTTCCAGAACTCCTTTGTTGCTTATCTGATGTTCTACCAGATATGTCTCCAAACCTCTTCCCGTACATTTAAATACCCTTCTAAATGTTTCAGATATACCTTCAAAATATATGTCTTCAATGTGCTTCTTTGATATGTTCCGGAGTTTATTCGATGTTTTTCCGAATATCTCTGGTATATTTCAGAGTACATTCGATGTTCTTCCAAACGTCTCTGATGTTTGTTTATATGTCCCTGTTATATTTCTCAGATTTCTCCTCACGTCATTCATTGATATTTTGAATGTTGTGACTCTTTTCCATCCAGTTCCGTTCATGGATGATGTTTGTTGTTTCCCCAGTGTGTCGGGTCCCTTGTGAGTAATTACTCGTCGTATTGTCGTTCTTTAATTTTTGCTCGTGTGTCTGCATTTGTCTTGCATCCAAGCATCATTTAGAATTCATTGCATTTAAGCATTTATCCTTTTGCATACCACTTGATCTAAGGGACAAAATTTCTGGTTTGCTATATTTAAATACCTTTCACTACGATTCTATGAGGATTATCATCTCTCATTGCCATCTGGTGAAGATATTTAAATAGGGGCATCTGTTGCACCCCAAATTTTGACCTGTTAGATTCTCATCATCAATTTAGGATCATATTCATTTGTTTATCTAACCATAACCTATTTCAAGTTTGTCTTTGTTAAGATACAGGTGAATTAGGGTTCCGTACAGTCAGGAATTGAGGTTTCGATGGTTTAACCAGTCAATGTATTGGATTTATTCTCCATGAAACAATTCTCCATATCATCAAAGATACTACATTGGGTCAAGTATGAGTCCAATTTTATTTTTTCACCCAAAGATCAAGAACAGTACAACCCACGACACCAACAGTCGATTCAGAGGTTTTTGATCGTTCGGTTCGTCTGACTGAAAAGTCACCCCATTGACCAACAGGGTTTTAAACCAAAATTGAATCCAAATATGTTCCCAACATCATTTAATATCTAATCATGAAGTTTTGTGACCAATTGATCAAGAATTGAGAAGTAATCAAAAAGTTGGGGAATTAAGGTTTTGAAAAGGGCAAAGTCATAACTCCTTAACCACACAAGGGTTTTTGACCTAGTTTCAAGAGGAATGAGTTCCTAAAACAAACATAAATATTGTAGTACCTAATTGGGGCTTTCTAAAAGTACAAATGTGTTCCATAACTCTTCCTGGTTAGAGAGAACCGAGGTCCACAAGTTGGCAAAAAACACGCATTGGCAAAATTCTTGTGTTGTAACATATTTCCATATAATGTTTAAAGAATTATAAAAATCCTATTTTAGAAACACTTTGCATTATAAGCAAGTTATAACCCATTTTAGAGTTTTCACCCTCCTATCTTTCCTTCTTTATTTCAAACATTTGGATTTCATTCTCTTTGAGTTTTTAATTTGAGATTATGAACTCGGATTGTTAGATTCCTTGGGCATTTAAGTTTGAATTTCAACTTTTCTTGTACACATTTAGGTGGTTCACCTTTAAAAACTTTTGATTATCCCCATGAGGTTTTGGACCTTTTGTTTACATTGTTGTGACATTGATGGTTTACATATGATATCCTTTACCTTTACTCCTTTATCCTAACCTTAGGATTGGAGTCGCCATGCTCTATTTAGCATCCCGCCGTGGACATTCTTTACCCTTTCATCCTAACCTTAGGATTGGAGTCGCCGTGCTCTATTTAGTGTCCCGCAGTGGACATCTTTTACCCTTTACCCTAACCTTAGTATTTGAGTCGCCGTACTCACTTTTAGCTTCCCGCCGTGGACATTCTTAGACCTTCCTAACCTTAGGATTGGAGTCGTCATGCTCTATTTAGCGTCCCTCCGTGGACATTCTCTCCCCTTTATCTTAACCTTAGGATTGGAGTCGCCGTGCTCTATTTAGCGTCCCGCCGTGGACACCCTTTATCCCTTTATCCTAACCTTAGGATTGGATTCACCGTGCTCTATTTTAGCGTCCCCTCGTGGACATCTTTTCCCCGTTATCCTAACCTTAGGATTTGAGTCGCCGTACTCATGTTTAGCATCCCGCCGTGGACATTCTTTACCATAACAATGTCAACTTAGATTCAGGAGTCGCCGCACTCCATGTAAGTACTTCCCTATGAATGATTACATCCCCTTGGAACCTTGACCACAGTCAAGAGTTCCTCTCTCCTAACCAGGGGAACTACGAACCCTCTGATTTTTTGATGAGAATACGTAGGCACAAGATGCAACGTCTTGGCGAGCCAACTTCACATTTTTCCAACCTTTTCTTCCTCCCTCACTAATAACTAACTTTCTGTTAACATTAACAACTTAGAATTGGAGTCGCCGTGCTCTGTTTAGTCGTCCCTCCGTGGACATTCCCTTTGTTTACCTTTGCAACTTAGAATTGGAGTCACGGTGCTCTATTTAGTCGTCCCGCCGTGGACATTTCCCTTGTTTATATTTTCAACTTAGAATTGGATTCATCGTGCTCTATTTAGTCGTCCCGCCGTGGACATTCCCCGTGTTTACCTTTGCAACTTAGGCTTGGAGTTGTCGTGCTCTATTTAGTTATCCCGCCATGGACATTCCCTTCCTTGCTAACTTAACTTTAATTTAGAGTCGCCTCACTCTATGTAAGGGTCTTGCTGTAGACATTTACTTTCCCTTTGGAAACTTGACCATAGTCAAGAGTTCCTCACCCCTTAGTTAGGGGAACTACGTTTGCTCTGATTCTATTCCCGTCAGGATACGTAGGCACGAGATGCGATGTCTTCGCGAGCATACTTTACCAAACTTTGTACATACTTTATACTTTATACCTTTAAACCTTTAGCACATTTACTTTAGCAAGCAAACTTTAGCAAAACACAAATATTAACAAGAGGTTCCTGTAGAGTATTACAGATGTTTAGGATGTGAAATATCTACCCTAGGCATAACCAACCCCTGAACCTTTAGATCTCTCTTTGCTTAGCTTTAAGCCTTGCCTTTTGCTTTGCATTTTAATAGGTTTTTCTTTCTTTAAACCTTTCCTTTTTGGATAAATTAAAGTCCGGTTGTGAATTTAAGAATTAAGATTCAATTTAGTCAATAGCTTGGTATCACGATTCTCACCGCAACACTATGTCGTTAATGACGGAATTCCAAAATCCTATCTACACTCAGGCAGGTGCTCAGGCACAGGTGCGACCAATCTTTAACAATCATCAGCAGATATTTGATATACCTGACGGGTCTGAGGTCGAAGATGAGAAACACAAAAAATTAAGGGTTAAGATGGATATAATGGCAAGAAGGGTGAGGGCCATAGAAGGAAACGACCTCCTTGGTTCCGATGCTAAGGACATGTGCCTGGTTTTGGGTTTGGTATTTCCTCCTAAGTTCACGATGCCCACATTTGAAAAATATGAAGGAGCGACCTGCCCAAAGAATCACTTGAACATGTATTGTCGGCGTATTGCCGTGCACATTGAAAACGACAAATTATTAATCCATTGCTTCCAGGGCAGTCTTAAGGGTGCCTCTGCCAAATGGTACCTAAGTCTAGACCAGTCAAAAATCCATTGCTTCCGAGACTTGTCCGGCGCATTCATTCAACAATACAAGTACAACTTAGACTTGGCGCCAGAACATCGGCAGCTCTTCAGCATGACACAGAAGAGCTCATAATCTTTCAAAGAGTACGCGCAGAGATGGCGCAAAACTGCTGCTCAGGTGGAACCTCCCCTAATAGAGAAAGAATTGGTTAATTGGTTCGTAGATACATTTAAGCCCGAATTCTATAAGAGGATGATTAGTAGCGTCACAACGAACTTTTCCGATATTGTGGCTGTAGGTGTGAAAGTGGAGGCAGGTTTGAAGAACGGCAAAGTAACAAGCTTAGCTAGTAGTACCAACACTAGCACAATGAAGAAGCCACCGAGCAATTTTCATAAGAAAAAAGAAGGGGAAACTAATGTTGTAATGTGTGACAGGAGGGTTCAGAGCATAAGGAATCGCCTACAAAATCAACAACTATCTTGTCTACAACCACAACAAACTATCAGTAGTACCAACAACAATAGTATGTGGTCGTGGTCACGCCAGTTTTTCAACCTCGGCCAAATCAACAAAACTTTTAACAACAGGCTCCCAACGCCTACAAGCAAAATCATAATCAACAAGCACAACAACAACAAAGAGCTCTGGCTCCGAGGCCTACTTTCCAGAATAGAAGGCCAAGTATTCAGCCCATTCTTGTGAGTTACACTGAGTTGTACCCCTTAATGGTGCAACAAGGCCTGATTCAGACAAGGAAATTGGGTCCTCCTCCAAATCCGTTGCCACATTTCTACAATCCAAATACACAATGTGCCTTTCATGAAAATGCTGCGGGACACGACCTTGAAGGTTGTATAGCACTTTAGCATATTGTATGTGAGTTGATTGAAAAGAAGATTCTCTCCTTCGAGGATAATCAAGCCAATATGGAAAATTGCCCTTTACTAAACCATGGTGGTGTCCATGCCGTAGAGGAAGATTCTGATATGAGAGTGATTTCCAAGGGTTCTGAAGTTAAAACTCCATTGACCGAGTTACACAAGAAATTGATAAAGGCAAGTCTGATCAAAGACTTTCATGAAGACTGCAGTAATTATTATCATAATTCGCAAGGTTGTGACTTAGTGAGGAGGAATATTCAGTCGATGATTGACGAGGGTCTGCTATAGATATGTGGGAAAAAGAGAAAAGAAGATATCTCCGTGATTGAACCTATACTCAATTTACCAAAAAAAGTGTCGGTATTCAACACTGCAAATAACAAGTCTGCTTCTCCTGCTGTTGTTAGACTTGTATTCCACAACAACCCAGTAATGACGGTTGGCCAGCCTGAGCCAAGTTCTGATCCAAGAAGAGGACCACGTCCCAATTCAAAGGTTGTATCCTAGAAATATAACTATTCCTGGTACGATATGAAAGCTGGGAGAAAGCATGAGGATGTAACATATATTATTGGGACAAGAAAAATGACCCGCAGCGGTCGTATATATCAATCCAAAGTAACTTTTACCATTCCCAAGGAAACTATTCCTAAGGAAACCATCTCAAAAGATCATGTTATTATTAAGAAGTCAAAAGGAAAAGAAGTCGCGAAAGAAGAGTTCTTGAGAATAATCCGTCGGAGCGACTACAGGGTAGTAGACCAGCTCAATCAGACACTGTCAAAAATACTAGTCATGTCTCTGCTGCTAAGTTCTCCTGCTCACCGATAAGCATTGCTGAAAATACTGACACAGGCCCACGTAACAAAAGATGTCACTATGGGGCAGTTCGATTTCATTGTTGCTAACATCACGGCTTGCAATACGCTGAGCTTCAACAACGATGACTTAACCACTGAAGGTCGCAAGTGTAACACCCTAATTTTTAGTAATTATTTATTTAACTTGATTAATTGTGTGATTTTGTGCCTAATTGAATTAACTAATTTATGTAACTTATTTGATATATTTGAGTTAGTTGATTTATTGAATTTATATGAAATATTTAATTTATATGAATTAATTGATTTATTAAATTTATATAAATTATTTGAGTTGGTTGAATTAATTGATTTATTGGATATATTTGAAATAATTGATTCAATTTTTATTATTTAATTTATTTGATATATTCTATTTGGTATAATAATATAGAATTGTTAGATTAATTAATTGGGCCTATTTAGGGGTGTGAATATACATGAGTTATTAAGCCTATTAGAAATTATTAGGTTAATGGGAATTGTGAGAATTTTATAAAACAATAGAAAGAGAGAAAGAGTTAGAGTGGAGATAGAAAGATAGAAAGGGGAAAAAGAAGAAAATAGAGAAGTGGAGAAGAAGAAGAGAAGAACTAAGAGGGTTCAAGAAATTCAACAAATTCAAGGTAAGGGTGGATTTTCACTCATTTATTGAAATTATATGATAATGTATAAATGGGTAGAAACATGTTTATGATTAAACCCTTAAATTTCTATAAGTTTATCATTGTTAGGTTTTGATGGCAATACTTGATAATTGATTATTGAGCTAATGTTTCACGTTTACTGTAGTATCAAGTAGATAAACAATGGGTACGTTTTTTTTTAATTACACTAGCTATATAAACAAGGATAATTCCTATATGAATAGAATAGATGTATTTTTCTTTTGGATTTAGTCACATATGTATCATTTGTGTCAAGAGGCAATGCTTGTTAGTTCCGTGGGAGCTAATGACTTGTCCCAAACCTTGAGCGGGGTTTGAAAGCTCAGAGAACGAGCTTTTTGTGTGCTATTGGTCTAGGGAGCGGACCCGGTTTAAATGTAAAAACTGAAAAAATAATAACAAGTGTTGGTACCACATGGCATGAGTTGCATTGAGTTTTGCATTGAGTTTTGCATTGAGTCTCATTGTGTATATGTTGGTGCTATGAGATTATGTGTGATATGTGAAATTGATAAATTGGTGAAGTATGGAGTTGTGTGTATATACTTGTGAATAGTATGGTTACTTGAATGATATTATGTTGATGAAACTTTTGAAGTGTGAGGATAATTGTGATTATGTTTGTATGCCACAAAATATATATTATCTTATAATTTCAATAATTATGTGAATTCTCACCCTTCTGTTGGAATGATGTTTTATACGACATCACACAGGTACTGAGGAGTAGAGTTGCTTCTAGCGCAAGGTAGTTGTTGGAGTAGCTTGACTTATGTCTTTAATTATTTGGGTCGAGTCATGCTCTGATTATGTAACACTGGGGAATGTTTCGATTTCATGTTTTGAGAGATACTTTATGTACTCTACTTCTTTCTGTTATTGTTATTTTGAATTATATGAAGTAATGGCTTTTAAGCCTAAGTATTGATTATAAATGAGATGAGCATGAGACTTCATTATGTCTATCATGATTAAAGTAAATCCGCTGCTACATGCTAATGTGAAAGTGTATGAAAAGCATGAATTTATTTTAAGTGTTATTGAGTATGACAGGTTTATGTGATGTTTTGAAAAATTATGTCACACCCTTTTGTGAGATGCATGATAATTACTCTGATTAGTTTATATTTATAGAGCGGGGTTTAGAAGGATGTTACAGCAAGTACAATCATTAGAGTACTTATTGATATTGGATCATTCCTCAATGTGATGCCCAAGAGAACATTGGCCAAGTTGGCATATAAAAGAGTTGTGATGAGAGCCACATCTCTGATCGTGAAAGCCTTCGACGGATCAAGAAGAATAGTAATTGGAGAAGTTGGTTTGCCAATTATGGTGGGACCACAGGTCTTTGAGGTCACTTTTCAAGTAATGGATATAAATCTGGCATACAGTTGTTTACTAGGAAGGTCGTGGATACATGCAGCAGGCGTCGTCACATCCATACTACATCAAAAAATTAAGTTTGTTACTAAAGATCAGTTGGTCATAGTACACGGCAAAGAAGATTTAATGGTGAGAAATCTATCATCCTTTCGGTACATAGAAGCCCATGAAGACGCATTGGAAACAACTTTCTAGGCATTGGAAATTTCACACACTGTATTGATTGAGGACATTGTTGTCATACGTGGGGCATCTTTCATCTCTGTCCAGAGTATCAAAAGTGCCATGAAGGAAGGTCTTCCTCAAGGTTGGGGAGAAGTAATTAAGGTCAACTCTCGGGCAAAGAACAATCAACAAGGGTTGGGTTACAAACCAACTCTAGATGAAGGATCAGAGATCGACGACAAGCGCCTAAAGACCTTGAAAGAAACCTTTGTGAGCGACGACATTCAAATAAATGCCATCAAAGAAGATGCCGAAGTAAGCTGTATTGATAATCTGGTATTTCGAGATGAAGTCGTTTTGTGCAATTGGGAGGCCGTTGAATTTCCCATCATGTTACCACTCTTATAGTAATATGTTTGTCTTGCTTGTTATCTTTTTCTCTGTTTAAAATCCATGGTCATGCCCGAGGCCAGTGGATCATTTTGTATGGGCCACACTTTTGCAATTAAAGATTAATCAATGAATTAGTATTTTGTTAAACTTCCATTTTGTTGTTCATTTTTTTTCTTAAAAAAACAAAAATGGAAATCTTTTGAATACCTAAAAAGAATTCATCATCTGCATCTCTTTGTGTGTGTTTCATCATTTAAACCCGCCCACTAAATCTGATGATCATCCAATTCTTTCTGACTTTGGTTCACATGTATTCCAAGCTGAAGATGAGAGTGATGAGGATTTTGAAATTCCTAAAGAACTGATAAAGATGACTGAGTATGAGAATGCCTATCTTCAACCTTACAAAGAACAAATCGACATTATTAACTTGGGCTCTGAAGAAGTAAAATGAGAAGTTAAGATTGGAACATCACTTGGGGTAGAGGTTAAAGACAAATTGGTAATGCTTCTCAAAGATTATGCGGATGTGTTTGCCAGGTCCTACCAAGATATGTCTGGGTTGGACACCGACATTGTAGTTCACAAGCTGCCTCTTAAACCTGAGCGTCCTCCAGTTAATCAGAAACTTCAAAGATCCAGACCCGACATGGCTCTCAAAATCAGAGATAAGGTTAAAAAGAAGATCGACGCAGGATTTCTGGCAGTTTCTAAATACCCTAAGTGGGTGGCTAATATTGTACCAGTACCTAAGAAGGATGGAAAAGTTAGAACGTGTGTAAGTTAAAGGGATCTTAACAACGCTAGTCCAAAGGAGGATTCCCCTCTGCCGCATATTGATACTTTGGTGGACAATATAGCCAACTTTGCAGTATTTTCATTCATGGATGGCTTCTCCGACTATAATCAGATAAGAATGGACCCAGCTGATATGGAAAAGACAACCTTCATCACACCCTAGGGCACTTATTTTTATAAAGTTATGCCTTTTGGTTTGAAAAATGCTGGAGCCACATACCAACGAGCCATGGTGGCATTATTTCATGACATGATGCACCAAGAAATTGAGGTTTACGTCGATGATATGATTGCCAAGTCTCAGAGCAAAGATGATCACCTTGATCATTTGTTGAGCTATTTGAAAGACTTTCAGGAAGTATCAATTGAGACTAAGTTTTGCCAAGTGTACCTTCGGAGTCAGATCTAGAAAACTACTTGGCTTCATTGTTAGTCAAGGTGGAATCAAAAATTACCTTCAAAGTCAAGAATATCCTGCTGACGCCTCTAAACTTGATAAGAGAATTTTGCGAAGATTTTTAGCCAAGTTCTTCATTAGCAATAATGTTCTGTACAAGAGAAATCACGACATGGTCTTACTCAGATGTGTTGATAGTAGAGAAGCAGACATGTTGATGACATACATTCATGAAGGTGCCTTCGATACTCATGCAAGTGGCCATGCCATGGCAAAGAAGATCTTGAGGGCTGGTTATTACTGGTTGACTTTAGAGACCAACTGTATCCTATTTGTCCAAATATGTCATAAATGTCAGATTTATGCAGACAAGGTGCACGTGCCACCACATCCTCTGAATGTATTATCGTCATCTTGGCCATTCTTAATGTGGGGCATTGATATGATTGGGGCAATTGAGCCTAAAGTGTCTAACGGTCATCGGTTTATCCTAGTCGCCGTCGACTATTTCACTAAATGGGTGGAAGCTACCTCCTATGCGAATGTAACGAAGCAGATGGTTGCCCAATTCATTAAAAAGGATATTATCTATCGTTATGGAATCCCTAACCAAATCATTACAGATAATGGGACGAATCTAAACAATAAAACAATGAAGGATCTTTGTGACAGTTTCAAGATTGGACATCACAACTCTTCTCGTTATCGGCCCAAGATGAATGGAGCTGTTGAAGCTGCAAATAAAAACATTAAAAAGATTATGCAGAAAATGGTAGTAACTTACAAAGATTGGCATGAAATGCTACAATTTACTTTACACGGATACATAACATATGTTCTCACTTCAACAAGGGCAACCCCTTTCTCCCTGGTTTACAGGATGGACGCAGTACTACCTATTGAGGTTGAGATACCTTCATTAAAGGTCTTAATGGAAGCCGAGCTCGAAGAAGCTGAGTGGGCGAAAGAAAGGTTTGATACATTGGATCTCATTGACGAGAAAAGGATGATAGTAATATGCAACAATCAACTATATTAGAAGTGAGTTAAAAGAGCCTTCGACAAAAGAGTCCAGGTCAAAGAATATAAAGAGGGTGAATTGGTACTCAAGAAGATTCTACCAGTGCATCGAGACATGCGTGGAAAGTAGATGCCAAACTATGATGGCCCATTATTTGTGACGACGATTTTTTCTGGAGGTTCTCTTATCCTTACGACGGTGGGCGGTGAACAACTCCAACATCCCGTGAACTCAGATGTAGTAAGAAAATAGTATGCCTAAAAAACCTGCTAAGTTGAAAACCTGAAAAGGAAACTTAGGCAAAAAAAAAGGGGGGCATCTTGGTGAACCATAACCTATGAAGGAGATCTAGGCAAAAATTAGGGATAAAATAAAGAAAAGCTTGCTAAGTCGAAAACCTGAAAAGGTGGCTTAGACAAAAATGAGCATCCCGATGAATTGAAAATCCAAAAGGGAAATTCAGACAAAAGTTAGGGACAAAGGGATTTCACTACATTAGGAGTTATCACTGCTGCAGAAGGTCGTCAAAGAGGCTCACTTTCCTCTACTCTCATTAGAGGTAGCGATTCAGACGAACTCTTAGCTAGTTAGGACTGACTTATCGTTGGAATTTGTAACCTTTTCCCATATTGCCATTTTTCCAAATTGTAAATGTTCCATGGGACTTCTCCTTTTGCAAGTCTCCATCTTTGAATGAAATAATATTTGGACCAATCTTTGTTTATGCTCTATTGGTTTCCCTACCTTTTTGTTATACAAAAACATCACTTATTCGTTTTTTAAAGGCAAAAGTTTTTTTGAAACAAAAATAGTTTTGGAGAAAGTTAATTAACAAGCAAGTCATAACTTTGATTGTGAAATGACGGTGTAAAATTAAACTCTTCTCATAAGGACAGAACGGTTGAAACCTTAATACCATCATTTCAGCAATATAAGGTCTATAGAGATTTCTTTCCCCATGTCGCAGTGCTACAAAATTTCGATATCTCTCATTAGTTATTTTGTTTGCTGTATTGAAGTTGTGGCCTCTCTCCGGCAAGTTTGCAAGAACATGGATCATTTACTCTCCAGAGGATTGAGACCATTCTCGAGCGTTGGGATTCAGTGTGATTCTTTTTGCCTCTAGTATGATAGATCGTTATCTATCTTTTGTTTCCATCTCCTGCAGAGTCGTTCGATATTGCATTTGCATCATACCTTTAATATATGCATTTTTCAGCATACCTCTTGTTTTGGCTTGTTCTGGCTGTGGCCATTGTGATCCAGTTGAAACATTTTTCTTTGTCAAGAATATGTCGGGTGTTCCTTTCCTAGTAATTACTGGATACCATCTTGAGATCCTTTGGTCTTTACCAAACTCCTTTGCTTTAGACCTGTTGTCATGGGCTTACCCTTTGGTTGTTACCTTAACTTTGTCAAGTTATCTGGCTTAGGTATTATTGTGATAAATACTTATATCCCCCGGGAAGTCTAGTTGTGACTAGCAATAGGCCGACCACTGACCCCTACTGATATTGCCAATTGATGGTTACCAAATTTTAGTCGTTACTAATGTTGCAACTTATCCTTAAAATCTGATGTTTACCTGAATCTACCCCTCAGTCGATGTCCCGTTTGTTAACCGACTCTGCTGAGACCCAATTTTTACTGGTGTTTTTTAAATCCAATCGTTATTGGTAACGTTGATTTGGTCGTCACCATATCTGCTAAAAGTCTAGTAGTTACTAGCGTATTTTTAAATCCAATCATTATTGGTATCGTTGATTTAGCCGTCACGATATCCTCTTGGAAGTCCAGTAGTTACTGGCATTGCTTAAAATCCAATCGTTATTGGTATCACTAATTTGGTTGTCACCATATCCTCTTGGAAGTCTAGTAGTTACTGGCATTGCTTAAAATCCAATCGTTATTGGTATCGCTGATTTGGTTGTCACGATATCCTCTTGGAAGTCCAGTAGTTACTGGAGTTGCTTAAAATCCAATCGTTATTGGCATCACTGATTTGGTTGTCACCATATCCTCTTGGAAGTCCAGTAGTTACTGGCATTACTTAAAATCATATTGTTGTTGGTATCACTATTTTGGTTGTCACCAATCCCCAAGAAAGTCCAGTAGTTATTGGCATTAATTGAAAACCCATTGTTATTGATAGTGGAGTGTTTGGTCGTTACCTTTCTCCTCTCAAAAGTCCAGCGGTTACTGGCATTGTTAAGTCTAATGGTTATTGACAATTTCATCCAACTATGTTGTGTTCTTTGATTGTTGGTTGTTACCAGCATCTCCCCATGAAGTCCGGTAGTTACTGGCACTGTTTGAAAGCCAATTGTTATTCGAATGTGTTTGTAACCTACATCTTTTTCCCCCTGTAAGTCTAGTGGTTACTAACATTAATTGATAATTCCAATTGTTATTGGCATGTAGTTTGGTTGTCATCAATCCCCAGGAAAGACCAATGGTTACTAGCATCGTTTGAAACCCAATGGTCATTGGTAGGTTGTGGTTGTCACCCATCCCTTTTAAAAGCCCAATGATTATTGGCATGGATATTTCTATACTTTTAGGATAGTTGGTTGTGACCAACATCCCTAGATGTCCCCGGTAGGTCTTAGAGGTCTAGTAGTCACTAGCATCCCCGGTGAGTGTGGTCTTGTTTCTACTCTCTTTTTTAAGATCCCTTTTGAACTCTTCGTTGAAAGGAAAGTCCTAATTTGGTTTGTTCCCTAATAGGGACCATGTATCTTGTCTTTTTAATCCCCAGTTGGAGTCCGAGTCTGTTGACTTTTGTTCCCCCTGTGTGGCTTCTTATCCTTGTCTCCCTTGATGCATCTTCCGACTGGATTTGCATTTCCCTAGTGGAGATTTGTCTTCCCTGCTGGATTTTTTGTCCCCTGTCCCTTATATGGAGGATCTTCTTGAAGCACCATCATTAGTCATGTCTAAAATATTGGTTGATATGCTTTGGATCTCTCCTTAGTGTGTCTATGTTCCTAGTGAGTGGTTACTCGTTGTTTTGTTCTTCTTTTTTCTTTTGCTCGTATGTCAGCATTTTCTTGCACTCAAGCATAATAAAACATCATTCTTAGAACTCATTTCATGATCAACATTTGTCCTTTTGCATACCATCGTATCTAAGGGCAAAATTTTTGGTTTGCTATATTTAAATACCTTTCACCATGATTCTATGGAGATCGTTATCTCTCATTGCCATCTGGTAAAGATATTTAAATAGGGGAAACTGTCATACCCCAAATTTCTACCCCTATATTCCATTATAATTCTAGGTGCATAAAGCATATGTTATCTAACTGTAACCTCTTTCAAGTTAGTCTTTGTCAAGATGCAGATGAATTAGGGTTTCACACTGTTAAAATCAAGAATCTTGTGGACTGATAAGTCAAGGTTTTGGATTGATCTTCTTCATACCAAGTCTTCATATCATCAAGAGGTTCATATCTTACCAAGAATAAGTGCTATTAGAGGTTGTTACTGTAACACCCCCTTTCTTTACCCCCAAATAAACAAATAAATATCTTAATCACTTATTGAAATTTCGTCAGAGTAAATTTAAAATATGGTATAAAAGGAGCATGTCACACATACATGAAAATAAATCATACAACACCTGCTCAAAATGACATGTAAGAGTGGGGTAGTTTTGAAATAGAGGACTTGGTCCTTACACCTACATTTCAATTTTCGAAATATCAGCGGAAGATTAAAACATTAAACCATTTGAAAACATAATATCATAAATATACATATCAAATCAGTTTGTTCATCACATCATCATGGTTTTACAAAACACATTTGCCAATAGATACATATACAATGTATCTCAAAAGAATGCTATACAGCCTATCTACCCGGTGCTACATATCAGAGCGACCCGACAAAAGAATGAAGATAAAACTTCACAAAAAGAACCTCCAGCAACCTAATCTGCAATGCCTCATATAGCATTATAAAACAACATAAGGGTGAGAAATATTATCATAATAACCAATGCATATAAATATATATACATATACGAAAATAAAGATACAAATATTTCACAATTCTCACCACAAATCATTCATAACTCATTATACATTTCACGACATGTATAAACACATATGAATAATCACAAAACATCTTTCACCAACACACAAATCCATTATTCACAATTCACCAAATCACCAATTCGCATACAAACATAATTCATATAACAATGACATTAATGCTATGTGACTCAACAAAACTCAATGCAGCTCAATGCCATGTGGTACCAACACTTGTTATCATTTTTCGGTTTTTACATTTAAACCGGGTCCACCCGTCTAGACCGATAACAACAAAGGTCGTTCCCTAAGCTTTCAAACTTACCCTTCTAGGTTTGGGACAAGCCACTAGTCTCCACGAAACTAGCAAACATTGCCTCTTGACTAAATGATGCATATGAAATCAACCACAAATGCACTTAAGACCGATCTCACGTCTTAATCCCATGCATTCAAATAATTCCTCCCTTCAAGAATTAAAACAAGATTGCACACACAACATATTATAAAATCACGTATTCATACTTTACATCATCATGTTTATCAAACAATGCACGCATATCTTACAATATGCTCCCATGCATTAATTCACAATAATCGGATACAACAAATATGCATTCATAATTCAACCTCATTACCTTTTCAAACAAAGCACACATATTCACAATATGTTCTCATGCATTCACAATATTCGCATACAATCAATATGCATTTACACTTCAATATCATTACCACAATTATCAAGCAATGCACACATATTCACAATATGTTCTCATGCATTCTTCACATACAAACAATATGCATATATTTGTCAAAAGACTATATTTCATAATCGATTCCACCATCTAGGATTCACGCCATACGGCTACCTGCAGCATATCATATCACAACATGCACAAGCTATACGTTATATAACAAAAGTATTCTGCACAATAACACATCAATCACACACATTTGCGACGGTAAAAATCAACACAACAATATTTTTTCAATTTTCTGCTATAATTGAACCAGGTACAGGCCTCAAAGCCATTTTTTCTAGAAAGATAATCTCGTTAACTTACCAACGCTTCGAACGGGGGTCAAAACCGACTTACGGTTCAAGAGTTATGAATTTTCGAAGCTTTCCGAAAAACTAGAATTTTTCCTAAACACGGCTATGGGATTTTGCATTTTCGCCTGAAAATCCGACCGATTCAATTCTTTTTTTCGAAACAAACACATACTCATACTCACCTAACATATAGCAGTGAATTAGAACCATTAAACATGATTTCCACGACGTCCGATTTCCACTCAAATCTCAAACCCTCAATTATCCAAAAATGTCAAAACTCACAAACTCAACCAAATTCAATCAAACGAAATCCAATAATTACGGCTAAACATTACCCGACTAAACTACGCAATTTATTTTGAATTCTAACCGTTCAAAACTCGATTCTACCGATTAAACCATTTATGCCCTAGAATGGAAATGGAGAAAAACACCCAAACAAACTCAAACAATCCATACATAATCACATACATTGATAAGATAATGATATTTCACACCCTTACCTTACTTAAATCGATGCTTGGGAGTTGTTCTTGATAAAAATCCAAGCTTTGATCTTTTCTTCCCTTTTTCTCCTCTTCCACTTTCTTTCTCTTCTTTCTCCTTCTTATGTTTCTAACTTTCTATTTCTTTTCCAAATTTTTTTATATCACTTTCTATCCAATTTCCTTCCAATTTATATTCCTCTCAAACATCTACCAATTTAATAAATAATCACTCAATTAATTAAATAAACCCCATAATTCATTTAATTAATTAAAACAATCACTTAATTAAAATTTGACTGTTACAACTCTCCCCCACTTAGGAATTTTCGTCCTCGAAAATGTTACCTGATTCAAACAACTCTGGATAAGACTCCCTCATCTTGCTCTCCAACTCCCAAGTAACATTTCCACCAGCCGGTCCTCCCCAGGCAACCTTAACCAAAGCAATCTCTTTGCCTCGAAGTTGCTTCAACTCCCGATCCTCTATCCGCATAGGTGATGTCTCCACAGTCAGGTTATCTCTCACCTGCACATCATCTACTTGGATCACATGAGACGGATCCGCAATGTATTTCCTCAACTGAGATACATGGAACACATCATGGAGATTAGCAAGCGACGGCGGTAAAGCAACACGATAGGCCACTTCTCCTATCCTCTGTAAAATCTGATAAGGACCAATGAAACGCGGCGTCAACTTATGCGACTTCAATGCCTTACCAACACCAGGCATCAGAGTGACTCGAAAAAACACGTGATCTCCCTCTTGAAATTCAAGTGCTTTCCTCCTCTTGTCATGATAACTCTTCTGGCGACTCTGAGAAATTCTCATCTTCTCTTGAATCATCTTAATCTTATCGGTAGTCTGTTGAACTATCTCCGGTCCAACTACAAGACGCTCTCCCGACTCATACCAACACAATGGCGTCCTACACCGTCTACCATACAAAGCCTCGAACGGTGCCATACCAATACTCGAATGAAAATTGTTGTTGTAAGTAAACTCAATCAAAGGCAAGTAGCTATCCCAAGCTCCTCCCTTCTCCAACACACAAGCTCTCAAAAGATCCTCAAGTAACTGAATCGTCCTCTCAGTCTGACCATCAGTCTGTGGATGATAAGTTGAACTCAAACGCAACTTCGTACCCAAAGCACCTTGCAAACTTTCCCAAAATCTCGAAGTAAACCTCGGATCTCTATCCGACACAATACTAGACGGAATGCCATGCAAACAGACAATCCTCTCAATGTACAGCTTCGCCAATCTCTCCAACGGGTAATCCATTTGGATAGGAATAAAGTGAGCAGATTTAGTCAATCTGTCCAAAATAACCCAAATACCTTCAAAATTATTCGGTGTCCTCGACAAACCAGATACCAAATCCATAGAAATGCTATCCCATTTCCACTCAGGAATAAACAACAACTTCATCAAACCCGACGGTTTCTGATGTTCAATCTTTAACTTCTGACAAGTCAAACAAGAATACACAAACTCGGCAATATCCTTCTTCATACGAGGCCACCAAAATACTTTCCTCAAATCTTGATACATCTTAGTAGCACCCGGATGAATACTCAATGCACTATGATGTCCTTCTTCAAGAATACTCTTCTTCAGCTCTACAACATCAGGAACACAAAATCTATCACGACATCTCATAATACCATTCTCATCAATTCGAAAATCACCACCTTGGCCTTGATTGATCAAAGTCAACCGATCAACTAAACTCAAATCAGATTTCTGACCTTCTCGAATCTCCTCTAAAATACCACTCGTAAGCTTTAACATACCCAACTTAACTCCATTAGAAGTCTTCTCACACACCAAACTCAAATCACGAAATTGCTCAACCAATTCCAACTCTTTTACCATCATCATCGACATATGCAATGATTTCCTACTCAGAGCATCAGCTACCACATTCGCTTTACTCGGATGGTAATTCAACCTAAAATCATAATCCTTCAGAAGCTCTAACCATCTTCTCTGTCTTGCGTTCAATTCTCTCTGATCAAAGAGATACTTCAAACTCTTATGATTGCTAAACACTTCAAATCTCGAACTGAACAAATAATGCCTCCAAAGTTTCAACACAAACACCACGGCGGCCAACTCTAAGTCATGCGTCGGATAATTCTTCTCATGCACTTTGAGTTGCCTCGAAGCATAAGCTACAACTTGTTTATCTTGCATTAACACACCTCCCAAACCCATCAAAGAAGCATCACAATACACAACAAACAGTTCTGCTGGATTCGGCAAAATCAACACAGGAGCCGTCGTCAACCTTCTCTTAAGTTCTTGAAAACTTGCTTCACACTTAGCATCCCAAACAAAAGCTTGACCTTTCCTAGTCAACTGCGTCAATGGCAAAGATAACTTAGCAAATCCTTCAATAAATTTCCGATAATAACTGGCTAATCCAAGAAAACTTCGAATCTCAAAAACTGACTTCGGAGTCTCCCACTACGATACCGCTTCAACCTTCGACGGATCAACCGCAATCCCTCTAATCGAAATCACATGACCAAGGAAACTTACTTCCTTCAACCAAAATTCACACTTAGAAAGTTTCGCATATAGTTGCTTCTCTTTCAACATAAATAACACAATCCTCAGATGCTCGACATGCTCTTCTTCGCTCTTCGAATAAACCAAAATGTCATCAATGAACACAACCACATACTTGTCCAAATAAGGATGGAAAATCCTGTTCATGTACTCCATAAATACACCCGGTGCATTAGTCACACCAAATGGCATTACAGAATACTCATAATGTCCATACCTTGTTCTAAAGGTAGTCTTCGGAATATCCTCAGCCTTCACACGAATATGATGATACCCAGACCTCAGATCTATCTTACTAAACACGCTTGCACCAACCAACTGATCCATCAAATCATCAATCCTCGGAAGTGGATACTTATTCTTGATAGTCATCTTGTTCAATTGTCTATAATCCACACAAAGTCTCATAGAACCTTCTTTCTTCTTAACCAACAACACTGGTGCACCCCACGGCGACATACTCGAACGAATAAACCTTTTATCAAGTAAATCTTCAAGTTGACTCTTCAACTCTTTCAGTTCTGATGCGGACATACGATACAAAGCCATCGATATCGGACTAGTTCCAGGAATCAAATCGATCGTAAACTCCACCTCTCGTTCCAGCGGTAAGTCTCTTATCTCTTCAGGAAAAACTTCCAGAAAATCACGGACAATTGGTAAAGCATCAATTGCTCCACTTTCACCAATACTCAAAGTTGCCAACAACATAAACACCTTAGCACCATCTTGCACCGATTCCTTCACTTGCTTAGCAGACAAAAACAAATCTCCTTCATCACTAGATTCAGGAAAAATCACTGTTTTGTCAAAACAGTTAATATAAACCCGATTGAATCTTAACCAATTCATCCCAAGAATAACATCAAGTTGGTCTAGGTGAAGACACACTAGATCAATCCCAAAATCTCTACCAAAAATACTCAACGGACAATTCAAACACACATACGGAGTAGTTACCGAACCCATAGCAGGAGTATCAATAACCATACTACCACCCATAACAGACAACTCAAGATTCAACCTCTTAACACAATCCAACGAAATAAAAGAATGCGTAGCTTCGGTATCAATTATAGCGATCAAAGGTATACCGTTAATAAAACACGTACCTTGGATCAATCGATCATCACTAGCAGTCTCCGATCCTGATAGAGCAAACACTTTCCCTTTCTCTGGAGTCTTCTTCGGTTTGTCACACTTGGTACTAATGTGCCCTTGCTCACCACAATTCTAGCAAGTCACATTCGCACCGCTTCTGCACTCAATAGCTTTGTGGCCTGGCTTGCCACACTTAAAACACTTTTGCTCAACACTTTTGCACTCGGGAGCATGATGTCCCGCTTCACCGCATCTAAAACATCTCATCGGAGTAGAAACTCCCCCACTTGGCTTCTTGCCAAAACTAGCTTTCTGTCTCCCCTTATCAGCAGGAGTCACATACGACTTTCCTCTAAACTGACCCTTTCCTTTCTTATTATTCAAACTCTTGTAGTGGCTAGATCGAGCCCTACTATCCTTGTCATAAATCCTACTCTTGTTCACCAACTCAGAAAATCTTCTAATTTCCTGATAACCAACAGCTTACTTGATTTCAGGTCTCAAACCATTCACAAACTTGAGACACTTAGATCTCTCAGCATTAGCAGTGTTGTAATGAGGACAAAACTTAATCAATTCCTTAAACCTTGTCGCATACTCGGCCACAGTTGAGTTACCCTGCTTCAGCTCAAGGAATTCAATTTCCTTCTTACCACGCACATCTTCTGGAAAATACTTCTCCAAAAATGCCTCTCTGAAAATATCCCATGTAACCACAACCTCATCTTCTTCAAACCTTTGGCAAGTATTATCCCACCAATCCTCAGCTTCCTCTTCAAGCATATGAGTGCCAAACTGCACTTTCTGCGCATCTGAACAGTTCATGACTCGAAAGATCTTCTCGATCGCTTTCAGCCAAACCTGTGCTTTGTCAGGTTCATGGGTTCCCTTGAACATTGGCAGATTGTTCCTTTGAAACCTTCCCAAAGCACGAAACTTATCATCAGCATTGTTTCCAGCATTCACGTTGGCTTGCAGATTCTGCCCAATTGCTCCAGCCAACATCGCCAAAGCCTCAGCAACCGCTTCATCATTCCTACCGGCAACCATAGTTCTGAATTCCAACAACAGAACTCCATAAGAACAAACAATATCGATAGTGTCACACACAATCAGATATAAATGGGAAAACAAACACGTTAACAACTTGGCCAACTGGCCAACCTGCTCTGATACCACTAATGTAACACCCCATTTCTATACCCCCAAATAAACAAATAAATCACTAAATCACTTATTGAAATTTCGTCAGAGTAAATTTAAAATATGGTATAAAAGGAGCATGTCACAAATAAATCATACAACACCTGCTCAAAATGACATGTAAGAGTGGGGTAGTTTTGAAATAGAGGACTTGGTCCTTACACCTACATTTCAATTTTCGAAATATCAGCGGAAGATTAAAACATTAAACCATTTGAAAACATAATATCATAAATATACATATCAAATCAGTTTGTTCATCACATCATCATGGTTTTACAAAACACATTTGCCAACAGATACATATACAATGTATCTCAAAAGAATGCTATACAGCCTATCTACCCGGTGCTACATATCAGAGCGACCCGACAAAAGAATGAAGATAAAACTTCACAAAAAGAACCTCCAGCAACCTAATCTGCAATGCCTCATAGAGCATTATAAAACCGCAGAAGGGTGAGAAATATTATCATAATAATCAATGCATATAAATATATATACATATACGAAAATAAAGATACAAATATTTCACAATTCTCACCATAAATCATTCATAACTCATTATACATTTCACGACATGTATAAACACATATGAATAATCACAAAACATCTTTCACCAACACACCAATCCATTATTCACAATTCACCAAATCACCAATTCACATACAAACATAATTCATATAACAATGACATCAATGCTATGTGACTCAACACAACTCAATGCAGCTCAATGCCATGTGGCACCAACACTTGTTATCATTTTTCAGTTTTTACATTTAAACTGGGTCCACCCTTCTAGACCGATAACAACAAAGCTCGTTCCCTAAGCTTTCAAACCCACCCTTCTAGGTTTGGGACAAGCCACTAGTCTCCACGAAACTAGCAAACATTGCCTCTTGACTAAATGATGCATATGCAATCAACCACAAATGCACTTAAGACCGATCTCACGTCTTAATCCCATGCATTCAAATAATTCCTCCCTTCAAGAATTAAAACAAGATTGCACACACAACATATCATAAAATCACGTATTCATACTTTACATCATCATGTTTATCAAACAATGCACGCATATCTTACAATATGCTCCCATGCATTAATTCACAATAATCGGATACAACAAATATGCATTCATAATTCAACCTCATTACCTTTTCAAACAAAGCACACATATTCACAATTTGTTCTCATGCATTCACAATATCGCATACAATCAATATGCATTTACACTTCAATATCATTACCACATTTATCAAGCAATGCACACATATTCACAATATGTTCTCATGCATTCTTCACATACAAACAATATGCATATATTTGTCAAAAGACTATATTTCATAATCGATTCCACCATCTAGGATTCACGCCATACGGCTACCTACAGCATATCATATCACAACATGCACAAGCTATACGTTATATAACAAAAGTATTCTGCACAATAACACATCAATCACACACATTTGCGACGGTAAAAATCAACACAACAATATTTTTTCAATTTTCTGCTATAATTGAACCAGGTACAGGCCTCAAAGCCATTTTTTCTAGAAAGATAATCTCGTTAACTTACCAACGCTTCGAACGGGGGTCAAAACCGACTTACGGTTCAAGAGTTATGAATTTTCGAAGCTTTCCGAAAAACCAGAATTTTGCCTAAACACGGCTATGGGATTTTGCATTTTCGCCTGAAAATCCGACCGATTCAATTCTTTTTTTCGAAACAAACACATACTCATACTCACCTAACATATAGCAGTGAATTAGAACCATTAAACATGATTTCCACGACGTCCGATTTCCACTCAAATCTCAAACCCTCAATTATCCAAAAATGTCAAAACTCACAAACTCAACCAAATTCAATCAAACGAAATCCAATAATTACGGCTAAACATTACCCGACTAAACTACGCAATTTATTTTGAATTCTAACCGTTCAAAACTCGATTCTACCGATTAAACCATTTATGCCCTAGAATGGAAAATGGAGAAAAACACCCAAACAAACTCAAACAATCCATACATAATCACATACATTGATAAGATAATGATATTTCACACCCTTACCTTGCTCAAATCGATGCTTGAGAGTTGTTCTTGATGAAAATCCAAGCTTTGATCTTTTCTTCCCTTTTTCTCCTCTTCCACTTTCTTTCTCTTCTTTCTCCTTCTTATGTTTCTAACTTTCTATTTCTTTTCCAAATTTCTTTTATATCATTTTCTATCCAATTTCCTTCCAATTTATTTTCCTCTCAAACATCTACCAATTTAATAAATAATCACTCAATTAATTAAATAAACCCCATAATTCATTTAATTAAAATTGTACTGTTACAGTTACCAAGAGAATTGAAGCAGTGTTGTGCAAAACCCTAATTAGGGTTTCTAGTTAAAAAAGTCAACTGTAGTTTGAATTTTGGTTTAAATGGGTTTCCAAAGCTTGAACCATGGTCCATTATGTTTCTATGACTTATTGAAGTCCCCTCAAGAAGTATGAAAGTTTCAAAAAACCCTAGAACACTAAGGATCGATCCTGAAGATTTCAACTATTCGGTTCGTCTGTCTGGAAAGTCAACTCTTTGACTTTTAGGGTTTTGACCATAAATTGAAGCAATAAAGGCTTCCAACATCATGTTATGTCTAAATAGTGAGTTTGGTGAAGATTTAATCAATAATTGATGGATAACTTGTGAATCAAGAAATTATGGTTTATGAAAAACCCTAATTACAGGCTTATTTGGAATGGTCATAACTCTCAAACCACACATCCAAATTAAGTGTTCTAAAGTTGGTTGGAAAGGTCTTGAGAAATCCTACAAAAGTGTCCTATAGGATTGATATCCAAAAATGCATAGATTTTGAGTTATGAGCTCATCAAGTTGTGAAGGATTTCCACACTTAGAAAAATTTCTTGTTTTTTTGACTTGTAAGTCAAGTTTTGCAACCAACTTCATGAAGATTTTTGACCTAATTCCCTTTGGAATCTGAACTTTGGAAAAACATGAACATTTTAGATCATATTTGGGTATTTTTAAGAAGTACAAAAGCATTTTCACATCCTTTGTGGTTAGGGAGAATCGAAGAGAGCAAGTTAGAGATTTTTCATGTCACAAAACCAAGTTCAGCACTTGCATTTTGATGCATAAACCAGTCAAACCTCTTTTAGTCACTTGTTTAACTCATTATATGATGTTTAGGGACTTAATTGATGAGACTACAATGGATTACCCCGAGCAAAAACTAGAGATTGGATTATTTGATTTGTTTATTCAAGCAAGTGGATGCAAGTGGCAAGGAGAGAGAAACGTTTTGCATTTTCTACTACACCTCAGCTACTGCGTCAGATATTCTTTCCTTCACTTTATTTCAATTATTTGCAGACTATTGGTGGTGTTGAAACACATAGGAAGGTTGCTCATGCTCAGAAAAGAAATCCCAAGTTGGATTTGCTCATTTTGCCTCCAAAAAGGGCAAACTTGGCAAGTTGGCACAATCTGCCCATACCTCTCATTCTCCAAGCTTGCCTATAAATAAGAAACGCTCCTAACATCCAAACTGCACCAGAATCAACTAGAAACTAATTTGAATCTCTCTCATTTCTCTGATCACCATCTTCTTGCAAGTGGTAGAAGTTGCTTCCTTTTGAAGAAAAATCTGCCTTGCAAAATCTCTGCCACAACTCAATACAACCACCAAACACTTGAACCAACACCTAAACACATCACATATGATGCATTGAAGTTGTCTAAACTCTCACATTCACCATAAAACCTCACATTCCAAAAGTCAACTCTCATACCTTGAAAATTTGACTTTTCTGCATCCTCATAGACCAAAACCAAATCAGCCCTTTGCCAATCATTCTAACACTTCAAACACTCTCCATATAAGTTCTTTAAACTGTCCATGGAATCATAAAACTTCAGTAACACCATTTCCTAGAGTTTCACTTTGAAGCGTTTGGTGTTTTCTTGCATACGAATGCATTCTGTCAAGACAATGATCTTGGAGGAGTTATCGTCATTTGAACACCTTATTTGGAACATATTGGAGCTTCTTGGATCATCATTCATCAACTGGTTTTATTATTTGGTGCATTGACTTGAAAAAGCTACAAGAGTTAAGTGTTCCAACTTGCTACTTTTAAGATCATGCTGAATATTGATGTACACTGATTACGAACATGCTAGATACGCTTTATAGGTCATGTTTGAACCATCTCTTGCTCATAAACATGGGTATTCATGATTGTCCCTTTGGTTTGGCTTGTTAGCTTACTTTAAGTGTCATTTCAATATGAAACTTGTTGATTCTGGTTAGGCATGGATGATTGGTGTTTGTAAACATCATTTATAGGTTATATGTGATATGTTTGGTCATTTAGTTGATGCTTAATTGGTACATTTCTGTCTTTTGCTTTGCTCTTGCGCAAGCTTGCTATCTTTGCCACTACACATGCCATGTGTTGAATTATCTTGTATATTGATGTATGATTCTTGTAAGCACTCTCTATATGTCTCATATGTTGTGTTTGAATCATTACTTGCTGCTTAGAACATGTATGTTGGACTGTCACATTGCTCTTGCACATAACATGTCTTTTTCAACGATGCTACAGAGTTTTTCACATGGGGCATGATCTGAGAAAACCACCACCATCATTGGATTCCTTGTGAAAAAATATACAATTTTATTTTTTATTTCATCTAATTTAATTAAGTTTTGAGTGAGTTATGACCCTTCTTGCAAAATCTGCCTTGCCTTGGTTTTGCTTGCCTTGTTTTTATCCTCAGTTGCCTAGTTTTGTGCCTAGTTTTCAAATGTGCATAATTTCTTTGATTTTTATCATTTTGATGCCACTATTTTTACACTATTCTCATTAATATGTCTAGTTTCAATGTGTGAAGAAATAATTCAAAAATTGTTAATTTTTAAACACTTTGGTCCACTTGAATGACATGGTCCTTTTTAGGGTTTTCTTTGGTTTTCATGAACTTTCTTGACATAATACTTGATTTTTCTTGTAAGATTGATCTTGTATGAATCATTATTGAATGTCTAACATGTTTATATGTTTGAAAATACTTATTTCTTTTTCTTTACCATGATTATACTTGCCTTTGTGAATGCATGAATGTGAAAAGTATGCCTTGAAACTTCCATGTGAACCATGACATGTCTCTTGATGTTGTAACCTCATGAACATGATCCTTTACCCCCATATTACTTGTTTATGTGTCTTTTTAGAACCATAACATGTTTAGGGTTGTTTATTGCCTTGAAAGTTACCATGAATCTTGTTTATCTTTCCCTTTGTGAAGTTTGAATCCATGCTTGAACTGTTATTACTTTTCTTGCCTATCCATGATTGATTGTCATCAATATGTATTAAATATTATTAAATATGTTAGATTTGTCTTTAATTGATTCATATACCATGTTTAATTCAAGTTGTAACTTGTTTGCATGAGTTTTGTTTGAATATCATTGATGAAAATGTTGTTGTTACACATGTTTCATGCTTGCCCTTGTTGGTTCTTACCTTCATGATATTTGAACATTGTAATGTTAAATCATAAAACCTTGGTTGTTACCATGCTTTTTATGTTCAATTTTTTAATTTATCCTACTTTTTTATATCTTTATCTTTATCAAGTTTGTTTCTCCAGTGATGGAACTTGTCAGTTCTCATCAAGTTGTCTTGTTATCATCTTTACTTAATGTTGTCACAAGCTTGCACTTATCTTTCTTGGTTTTTACAATGACTTTATATCTTCATCATGTTTGAATGAATGCATGTGTGTGTTTAGGCTTTTTAAGTTTCCCCAAGTGATGTAGCTTTTTAGCTCTCATTCAGTTGCCTTGTTATCCCTTATTCCAAAGGAAAATCTCTCTATTGACTTCACTGTCATAGATAGCTCATTACCCCTCCCCTTGACTTGGTTAAGTCATTAGGTCCTTTAAATTAGTTAATTTAGAACCTATATCCATTATACTTTGCTTTAAGTCTAAAGACGTACCCCTTGTTAGGAGTATCCTTCAATTATAACTTTAAGATAGAGTTTGTTAACTGTATGTAAGGATCATTGTCATGATTACTTACTCCCCTCTTGGCTTTTGTCAAAGTCAACCCCCTTAAGTGTTAAACTTAGATCTATAGAGTTTTGTCAAACTCTATATAAACATTATTATGTTTGTTCCCCCTTGGGGTCTTGACCATAGTCAAGTATTCCTCCACCTTAGTGAGGTGACCTACGGTTGCTCTGATTCTATCCTAGTAAGGATACCTAGACATACTATGCGATATATTTGTGAGCAAACTTAGAACTATCCTTAGGTATTTACCTTAAAATTTACCTAAACCTTGACCCCATGACTCTAGCAAACAACAACTGAGATAACTTTGCATACATATACACAAAAGGTTCCTGTAGAGTACTACAGATGTTTGGGATGTGAATCACTACCCTAGGCATAACCAACCCCCGATCCCTGAAACTCTAGCGTTATTGTTACATCACGCAAAAGGCTTTTCTTTCTTTAACCTTTCTTTTGGATAAATCAAAGCTCGATGGTGAATTTCAATGAATTAAGATTCAAGTTAATCAATAGCTTGATATCTAATTCTCACTGTAACAATTGCCAAAAATCTTCCGACAATATCAAAGAATATATGCTAAATCCACCTATTATGTCCTCTCTAGTGGAAGAAAGACCAATGATCATCTACTTAGCAGTCTTGGAAGACTCCATGGGCTGTGTGCTTGGCCAACAAGATGAAACCAAAAGAAAAGAGTCTGCCATTTTACTACATAAGCAAGAAGTTCACGGATTGTGAAACTCAATAACTATGCTCGATAAAACTTGTTGCACTCTAACTTGGAGAGCTAAATGTCTTTGCCAGTACATGATTTGTCACACTAGTTGGTTAATCTATGAAATAGATCCGATCAAGTATGTCTTTGAAAAGCCTGCTTTAACAGGAAGTATTTCCAGTTGGCAGATGTTGTTATCAGAATACAACATTGAGTATCATGCTCAGAAAGCCGTCAAATGAAGTATTATAGCCGATCATTTGACTCATCAACCGATTGACGATTAGGAATCAATCAAATTCGAATTCCCAGAGGAGGATGTAATGTATCTAAAGATGAAAAATTGTGATGAACCGCTACCAAGCGAAGGGCCAGAGCTAGGATCCTAATGGGGATTAATATTCAACGTAGTTATCAACGCTTATGGAAACAGAATTAGGGCAATTATTATTACACCTCAGGGTACCCATATTCCTTTCACCGCCCGATTGGAATTCAAATGTATCAACAATGAGGCTGAATATGAAGTTTGTATCATGGGTTTCGAAGAAACTATTTATTCAAGGATAAAGAACTTGGATGTGTATGGAGACTCAGATCTGGCTATAAATCAGGACAAAGGAGAGTGGGACACACATCAACTTGGACTAATTCCCTACGAAGACTATGCAAGAAGGTTGTTACCTTTCTTCAACAAGATTGAGTTTCATCACATACCCCGTGAAGAAAACCACATGGATGATGCAAGAAGATTGAGTTTCCTCTATGACTAATGTGAATCGATGGAACAATGTGCCTAAGATTAACATGATGCGTCTCGATAGGCCCGCTTACATATTCACAATAGAGGTAGTCATCAATGACAACCCTTGGTATCATGACATCAAGTGCTTCCTTCAAAGACAGGAGTACCCGCCTGGGGCATCAAGAAAAGATAGGAAGAATCTCAGAAGACTAGCTGGAAATTTCTTCCTAAAAAATGATGTACTCTACAAAAGAAACTTCAACATGGTTTTGCTAAGATGCATGGACAGACACGAAGTAAACGTGCTAGTGAAAGAGATTCATGAAGGATCCTTTGGCCTCAAAGCTCTCTCTTCTCCACGACATTTTACTATATGGGGAATTGATATGATTGGCATGATTGAACCCAAAGCCTCAAACGGACATCAGTTCATCCTGGTAGCCATTGATTACTTCATCAAATGGGTCGAAGCAACCTATATACCAATGTGACCAGACAAGTGGTTGTCATATTTATCAAAAACAATCTCATATGCTGCTATGGTGTTCCAAGCCAGATCATTACTGATATGGAACTAACCTGAACAACAAGATGATGAAAGAATTATGTGCCAAGTTCAAAATTGAACACCATAACTCGTCTCCTATTGGCCTAAGATGAACGGAACAGTAGAAGCAGCGAACAAAAATATCAAGAGGATCATTCAAAAGATGGTTATAACCTACAAAGATTGGCACAAGATGCTACCATTTGCTATTCACGGTTATCATACATCCGTCAACACTTTAAATGGAGCAACCCCTTTCTCTTTAGTATATGGCATGGGAGCAGTACTCCCCATAGAGGTCGAGATCCTGTCAATGAGAGTATTGATGGAAGCCAAGCTAATAGAAGTTGAATGGTGTAAAAGCAGACATGATGAATTGAATCTGATCAAAGAAAAAAGAATGAGGGTTTTATGTCATGGTCAGTTATATTAACAAAGAATGAAGAAAGCTTTTGACAAAAAGGTTTGACCTCGAGTATTCAGGGAAGACGTCCTCGTGCTCAAAAAGATCCAATCATTTCTCACTGATTCCAGGAGAAAATGGACTCCAAAATATGATGGCCCCTATGTTGTTTAGAAAGCATTCTCAGGGAGTGCTTTAATACTCACAACCATGGATGGAGAAGAGTATACTTATCCCACAAATTTTGATGCAGTCAAGAAATACTTCGCCTAAAAGAAAAAAAAAACAAAAAATAGCTCACTTAGTTAAAAACCCGAAAGGACGACTTAGGCAAAAAGAGCGTCTCGGTGGATTAAAAACCTGGAAGGGTGGTCCAGGCAAAAATTAGAGACATAAACAAGAAAATAATCATCCTGATAGATTGAAAGCCTGAAAAGGTGATCTAGGAAAAAGCTAGGGATTTATGGCAAGTAACTGCATCCAAAAGATTGGATCCTCAAAACCAACATCGTCTATCAAGGAATCCTCAATCAAGGTCACCTTCAACAAGAGCTCAAGAATGTCCAGAATTCAAAGTTGATAAAAGGATAAGTGGTAATTATGTTTCAATGTAGCCTTTCCCCTTTAAATTATCATTTTCTAAACTTTGTAATGCTCCATAGAATCACGCATTAGGCTAATCACCATTCTATCAATGAAAACTTGAGCCCTTGTGCCTTTTGTTTGCAATTCTCATTTATTCTGCTTTGCAAAATGACATGTTTATTTGATTAATATTCTTGAAACACAAAAATACATTTACCTCTTGTTTTCAAAATAGAAATTCTGAAATTTTACTTATGCTTTTAAAGAAATGATGGCAATTTCCTTTTGATTAATGAACACAAAGAGGAACATCAACAACTTCTCTGAAAGCATTCCCACTTCAAAATGCAAAATCAAAATATTTCTTGTAATCGATATATCCTGAGTGAAAGGTCAGTTACTTCAGATTGATAGGATAAAGCATCCCGTACATCGAGGATCGAGTTTCATATCCCTTCAACTAAACATTTCTATCCTCGGTAGAGTATTATCACCAGGAAAAAAGATAAGAAAATAGGAATCCCTTCCTCCAACAGGTTGCTACCTTCAGGAACAACCGGTAAAAGTTTCCACTCCTCAAGTGTCGCATCTTGTTACTTCCAAGAGTAGGCGAAGTTCAGCAACAAGACTTTGTTTCCCTTAACAATACTCATCACCAATAATAATTTTTATCCCCCACAGTGGCTAAGTATCCCGTTGTATTCACCATCAGTCAGTATGTCGTGTTTGTTTTGTCAGTATACGCATACATACATCATACATATTTTATTCATATTCATATTCATAATCATAAATCCATAAGTTGCATCATTTACCCCATAAGTGTTATTTGTCCTCTCTCCATTAAGGTCGTAAGCCTCAGGCAGAAAGAATATGCCTTTTTGTAAATCCTCACTGAGTTTGATCCTTGTGGAAGATTTATCTTTAGTCTCCTTTCCACACTTGGATATGATAAAATCCCAGTTCTAGTTCTTTCCTCATCGGGAAATGTCTTGTTTAGAAAATATCTCTCCAATTCATTCCTAGATTGAAGTTGGTCCTCGATCACTTTGATAACTTGAACCTCTGAAAGGAAAGAAGATATTTGGTTATGCATCCTTGGAACTTCACTCTTCATCATTGAAGATGATATTTCACTTTCCTGGATTAAGGAAAATCCCCAGTAAAAGTTTTTCAAAAAAATCTCTTGGTGGCAACATGGACATCAAATCCACCAAGAAACCTCTACCAATTAACAAGCAAAGAGCCATCTATTAATAAGCTTATTTTTCCCCATGAATGCCTAGTAGGTCAACAAATCGTAGTCTCTCCCTGAGATGTTTGTCCTGCTTCCGAGGAAGTCATCAGCACCTCAAATTAAATTACATCACCTGGCATCTCTCCGAAGAAGTCTCGAATGGAAGAATTATGTAATCTCTCCAAGCAAACGACTCTCCAACAGATAAGTTTGCATCTCTCTGTAGTTCAGAAAAACGCTACACCCATCAAGTCTGACATCAAAACTTTACTCATCCTATGGCATCTCTCCGAAGAATGCTCGAATAGAAGTATTATGAAAGGTATTTATCCATTAAATGGCTATCTCCCCGATTAACCTCGAAGAAAAGTTTGGTGAAGACCCTCACAGATAACTTTCCTTGTCAAAAGAAGAACTTGACAAGAAGAAAATGAGACCAGTTTCGTGGCTAAAGACCAGGATCGAGGGGGAACTTATTTCAAACTAAGACTAGTTATGTGGCTGAAGGCCAGGATCGAGGAGAAGTTTATTTCAAACTGAGACCAGTTATGTGGCTGAAGACTAGGATCGAGGGGAAGTTTATTAGAAACTAAGACCAGTCTTGTGGTTGAAAACCATAATCGATGGGAAGCTTTACCCTTTTCTAAGTAAGATTACTTAGTAAAAGAAGATGGATGAGCAATATTGGTAATTTACTACCATTCACATCCACAATCAAAATTTTGGGTATTCTGATATTTAATCCTCTTTTACCTTGAATGTCCGGATATCTTCGTCATTCACACCTTCAGGTCCAAGAAGATTAAATAGGGGCATCTGTCATACCCTAAATTTTTATCACAAGAAATCATACCATTGTGTAATTCATCACCATAATATGGATGTATTTTCATACCTCACCAATCTTCTCAAAGATTGTTGAGTATTCACCATAACCAAGGATTAGGGTTTTGAGCCCTCTCAAAGCATTCAGGCAAGGGATTAATCAAGAATTGACTTGATCTTCAACTTTTCAAGCCTCTAAAACATTCATGAAGGATAAAGAGATCCTCCCCATCAATAATTTAACACAAGATTACACCATTCCAAGTTAATCAAGCTTCAAGACCATCAGTGTCACCAAAATAGGGTTTTGATCGACCAAGGCTTCCAAAGAGAAATTTTCATCTAGGCATGAGCAAATACTTAAAATACATGATACAATAAGCTTAAAATAACCTCATGAGTCCATTCATAAGTTCAAAATAGCCTCAGGGGTTTGCATCTATCAAAAATCAAGAATTAGGGTTTTGACCTAATTCAACCCATAGGTTGACTTTTGAAGTAAGGCATGATCCAAGACCTCAAGATATGCTTCAAGAACCTCAAATACATCATATTGACCTCTTCACAAGATTTTATTGATTCAAAGAACTTGATTCATAAGAAATGCAAGGATTCTAATTCATTTGGACCACAAATTAGGATTTTTGAGAAAAAGTCAACCATACTTTTGACTTTTGACCAAGACATGATCTCAAACCTTGGGACATGATTCAAGACCATAAAAAACACCTTTGAAATCCATCCATTAGGTTCAATTTAGCCCAATAACTTGATTTCATAAAGGATCACAAAGTTCAAGTTACATCTAATGTAAAAAAGTCAACTGTGATCAAAACCAAGTTTGACTTTTGGGATTTTTTTGGCTAACATGGCCTATTTAAGTCAAGAACAGTGTTAAATTATAATTTGGATCATGATCAATCAAGAAAAGTAAGGTTACTTGCAAAAAGGACAACCTTGAGAAACTTGAGATTTCACTAAGTTATGGAAGGAACTTGATTTTTACCCAAATTTGCAAGGCCACAACTTGTGATCCAAGCAACCATTTTCTCCCATCCAAAGCTCAAATGATAGATCTTCTTACATACAACAAGATTTCAAATCACAAGTACCCCTAAAAAATTCCTAGATTTTGAGATATGAAGCATTAAAGTTAGGGTTTCATGAGATTTTGAACTTTGACACTTCGAAATTTTTAGGCAGAATCTGCCTGATGTTTTGCCCAACTTTGGAGGCATTTTTCATTATAATCTAAGATGAATCAAGACTAAATGTAAACATAAAAGTTTAAGTATGATATACAAGCTTTCCAAAGAGTCCAAGAACATCCATTGATCCAACTTGGGCAATAAGTTATGAACCTCACAACATGCCTTGATACAAACTATTTTTGACAACATTTGGCACATAACTTGCCTCCCACGATTTTCAAGCCAATTTTGGACACTTGCATCATTGAATTTATGTCCAATATCAAAAAAAATGATGAAGGAATTTGAACCATAACACAAGGGGTCAAGTATCTAGCCTAGCATGTGCAAATCCGTCATGGCATGAACCTTGAATTTCCACTTTGGCATCAAGCATTAATGTGATGCATTGAGGTGGCATGGATCCAGCACAAACCAGCCAAGACTCAATCGAAAGCCATGAATGTTCAAACTTGCATAATTGAATTGAAGTCAATGCCTAGCTATGCTAGGAGGAGACTTCGGCTACATGACAAAACATATTGAATAATAGAATGCTCCCTCATCCATTCATTATTCCTTCCAAAACAAACTTGCTCTCTTATAAGTAGAGCTCATTTCTGATCATTCAAACCACCCCAAAACATCACAACACATGTTTTCTCTCATTTCACTCTTCAATTCAAAATTTCAAAACCTTAAGAAGTGAGAATCGAATTTTCAAATAGAGAGCAATTCAATCCAAACCAATAATGCAAACAACTCACATACATCATATATGAGTGATCCAAACACTTAAATAACATCTGTAACACCAAAATCATCAAGATCATAGTTTATCCCAAGCAAGCTGCAGTTGGATTCGACCCACCAAACCAAAAGGTTTCAAACCATCCTAAGCAAATCAACACATTCCTTGAGGTTTAGGGAAGTTTTCCAGATCATCATTTCATATATGTGACACCTACAACTGAGGATTTTAATTCCTCTTGCACATATTTCTTAAAACAAGAACCCAGTCTTGAAGAAAGCATCTAATCAATCATAGTACACTCGGGCCTCTATCCAAAGTATAAGACCCACCACCTTTTTCAATTCAATTCATACTTGTTCATAACTTTGTATATATGCTTGTACATATTTTGTTAAGTTTCTCTTAGCATTTGAATCATCCTTAGTTTATACTAGTTCAAACAATAGGATCCTTGTCAATCAGTATAGCTTTAGTTCAAACAACTAGTTCCCCCCTATACATAAGAATTCTTATTCCCAATACAGTCAGCCTCCTCTTGGGCTTTGTTCAATTGATTCAACCTTGAAAAACTTCAATAAAGAGAGGATTATTTCCCGGTGAAACCTCTTCTTTAACCCCTTTAATCTTGGAACAGTTCAACAAAGAAAGGATTATTTCCCGGTGAAACCTTTCATGAACTATTCTTAAGACTTTGACATTCTAAATTCCTCAGCCTTCTCTTGGGCTTAGTAGAAGGACCCACAAGCTTCCTATAAGCAACCCCAGCCTCGTCTTGGGCTTAGTACAAGGACCCTCAAGCTTCTTTGAAGCATAGGATAGACCAGAGTCATTCCTACACCAATCCCCAGGAGAGTCAAAATCTCTAAGACATACAAACTCATCCTTTATGTCTCCTATGATCCTCAAAAAGGCTTGGGTTCCACCTTAAATCCCCAACAAGGGTCAGGTTACCATCAACAAATCCCCAAAAGAACCAAAGCCTTTATGGAAGTTCAACAAATACAACTCTCCTCTAATTTCCAGCAGGAGTCAGTTTCTCTTTTGATTCCTCAGGGCAGTTGGAACCTGCTCTTGGATTTTATTTTCCTCAGCAAGAGTCAGTCTCCACATAAACTCCATTAGCCTCCTATTAGGCTTCATATAAGAATTTTCTCCAATCATCCTCAATCTTGGGCTTTGTACATGACATATATAATACTCCCCTAGTTGAGTCAGTTTTCAATCCTTCTTTTAGCTTCAACATTGGGCTTTGATCAAGGCACAAAATTCAACATCCCCAAAGATGAGACTCTGAGTCCTCTCTATAGGAAGATATTTTCTCTATACAACATATTTCAAAACAAACAAGTAAACCCTTTTCCAAATAATTAATGTAAATGTCACACTTGTTGATTCAAATTCCAAGTTGGAGTCCCTCATTTATCATGGCCAAAGTTCTCTTTCATCTAAATGATGTAAGTGGCAAGCCTCTAGAACACATCCAATCCAATGTCCCTCTCTTAGCATGCAAAGATTGATAAAGGAACAAGTGGCATTCCTCTACATTGAGTTAAAGCTTCTTCTTTCATGACATTTTAATTCTCTTATAAAAGAAGATGTGACATTGTTGGATTCCACATATCCCAGTTAAAACTGTTAGAACACAGATTGGTGTTTAACATATCTCATTGTTTTGATGATAACATTAATGAAATTTTGTATAGAGAAATTATATACTCTAATTTTGTTCAAGTGTTTATTTGTTTCAGATATCAAAATTAATATTATTCTAGAAGCAAGAACGCCCCTGAACACTACAAAACGAAAAATCTCTGAACTTTAGAAGCAAGACATCAGAAGACTCTGATCTGCTACAATGACTTTGAGTGAAGCTAAGAAGAATTTGAGTAAAGAACGTACAGTAAAGCTTCAGAAGACTCTGAAATTACTTATCGCTGCAAGTACAAAAGCTCTGATAAGCAAGTATGCTCTGATAAAGAATTTCACGCTTAAAGCACTTTGCTGCAAACTCTGATAGAGAAACTATGATTAAGTTAACTCTGATCTGAAGAACTAGGAACATCATCAGAAGTTCTGGTGCAAGATGTTCCAAAGTTGTTGAAGAATATGTTGTTCAAATAAAGATCTTTTGGCATATTCCTTGTCATTATCCAAATGGCTCTTTCCTTATTCGTGCATGACACAAGATTTCAGACAAAAAGGTTTTGTTAGAACATTCCTCTTCTGAGAAAGGAAAAGTCAATAGAACACAAAAAGAACATAATGCGCAATGTTGCACAGTCTTTGAGAAATGGATTTCAAATTACTATAAAAGCAAGTCTCAACATCACTTCAAAGGTTAAAGAATTTGAAACGAACTACCAACGAACTTCAAACAAATTATTCAACAAGATACTCATATAAACTTTCTTCAAAAGTTGAATAGTTTTATTTCGTTCTAAAACTTGTGTAAAAATCACTGTTGTGATATAGCTTTTTAGAAGCAAATCTTAAACACATTGTTAGTTTATCTTTTGTAAAATATTCCTTAAGAGACCAAGTGTGGTCAGATTTCTTGAGAAGACTAAGTCAGTTGTCTTAGTGGTTTACACTATAATCAGTTTGATTTAGTGGATTAAGTCCTTGTTGAGAAAGGCAAATCACCTTGGTAGGATGGAATGGATTAGTTTGAGTTCAAACGAGCCAGGATAAAAATACTGTGTTATTTTTCTATCATCTTAATTGTTTTAAAAACCCTTATTCAACCCCCCTTCTAAGTGTTTTTCCTACCTTCAGTTGGCATCAGAGCTCCGGTTCTGTAAGTGCTCTCACTTAACCGTGACAAAAAAAGATCATGTTGCAAAAACTCTTAATCTATTGTTCTTTATTTATCATGGCTGCTGAAGCTTCAACTTCAACTTCATACAACAACAAATATGATGATAGAGACAGAATTAGCACCAAACCTCCCATGTTTGATGGTGAGAAGTTTGATTACTGGAAAGATAGAATAGAAAGTTTCTTTCTAGGCTATGACGCTGACTTATGGGATTTGGTTACTGATGGTTATATTCATCCTACAAATGATGAAGGCAAAAAGGTTGACAGAAAGAGTATGCCTGATCAACAGAAGAAAGAGTTTAGAAACCATCACAAGGCGAGAACCAATTTATTAAATGCTATATCTCATACTGAGTATGAGAAAATAACAAATAGAGATACTGCATTTGATATTTTTGAATCTTTAAAAATGGCGCATGAAGGAAACTCCCAAGTAAAGGAGACAAAATCCATGGCACTCATTCAGAAATACGAAGCCTTCAAGATGGAAGAATTTGAATATGTGGAAGCTATGTTCTCAAGGTTTCAGATTCTAACTGTTGGTCTGAAGGTTCTGGACAAAGGTTACTCTACTGTTGATCACGTCAAGAAGATAATCAGAAGGTTGCCAACAAGGTGGAGACCAATGGTCACAGCGCTGAAGCTTGCAAAGGATATGAATAAGATCACTCTGGAGGAACTGATCAATTCCTTAAGGAGTCACGAGATTGAGCTGGAAGAAGACGAACCTCAAAAGAAAGGTAAGTCTGTTGCGCTAAAATCTAACAAATCTGCTAAAGCTTTGCAGGTAATTGAAGAAAGCTCTGAAGAATCTTCCTCTGAAGAAGATGAACTGTCTTTGTTGTCCAGAAGGATAAACCAACTCTGAAAGCACAAACAAAAGAAGTTCAAAAACTTCAAGAGATCTGATCAGCGTGGCGAATCTTCTAGACATAAGAAATCTGGAAAGAAAGATGTAGTATGCTACGAGTGCAAGGAGTTTGGCCACTATAAAAATTAATGTCCCAAACTTCTACAGGAGAAACCCAGAAAGAAGTTTGAAAAGAAGAAGAAAGTTCTAATGGCCACATGGGATGATTCAGATGCTTCTAAATCTTCATCAGAGTCAGAAGATGAATGTGCTAATGTGGCACTAATGGTTGACGTGTGTTGCACCCCAAAATTTGCCTTATATTTTTCTTTAGCTGACTTGTGTTTCATTTTCTTTCTAGCATCTTCATTGCATAGCATTGTTTCTTGTAACAAGGGATTAGGAGGTTGTGCATAGAAAAAGGAGCCTACATAGAGGGTTGAGCCTAAGCAAGGGGTTTTACTCAAGTTTAGGTGGTAATCAAGTCATCAGGAAGTGGGCAGTGGTCTTATGAAAGAGAGGATGGATGTATGTGGGTCAGCTCCTAACTTGGAGACCAGTTCAAGATCATCAGGGGATTGTGAAGCCATGGTAGTGGATATAAGATGTTTAGATAGCTCATTGAGTTCCATGAAGGTCATTGTGGAGCTCATCCAGGTGTTTGTGCCAAGTGTGAAGAGTTGCAGAAGAAGGTGTTGCAATTAGGGTTTTCATCTAGCTAATCCTCAGTCAATTGTGCAATTGAAGGAGATTAAAACTCAATTCAAAGTCTCTATGGTAATGGGATGTTGTGTTTGGACATATGAGACATCATTTCAAGTTAAATTCATCAAGGGTTAAGTGTGTGAGAAGTTACTAAATTAGGGTTCTCAAGGTAAAATCCCCTATTTAGTGCCTGACTTCAAGACCACCTATATCAAGATACAAGTTTCCTATTAACTTTTGACCAACATGGAACTTATAGAGCATGATCTTAGCTTTAATTTGAGTACTAGAAGTCCTTGATTGGGTTTATAGAACTCAAGTTATGATCCAAATAGGTTACAGGTCATCAGAGGGATGTGATTTTGGTCAACAAAAGTCAACCAACTTCCAAGCAATTTTTGACCTAGAAGGATGTTTCTCCTCAACTTTTTGCCATAATGAAAGTTGTATATCATGATCTTAGTTTCCAAAATGTACTAGAAGTCTTTCATCTGATTTGTAGAACTCATGTTATGAGGTTTACAAGTTAGGGGTATTTTGGGAATGTAAGATTACAGGTCGTAAAATTATAGGTCCATTTCACCAACTTTCGCACTTCAAATGGAAATCTTTTCAACATGAAACTTGCTCCAAATAGGGCCATTTGCATTACCAAATTATCTCTTGTCATGGTTGGAGCTTGGATTGAAGAATTGGGATTTGAAATTCTCATAAAGAAGGCCTAAAATGAGAATTTAAGATTTAATTGATTTTAAACTTTCTCAAGGCAAGTTTGTACTTTTTTTGAGTGCAAATAACATTTTGAGCACACGGGCAATATTACATTTTGGATTTGAGGTCATTTGGTTAGCCATTTTCATAGTTTCTTCACCATGAAGCAACAAATTGGAAATCTACCATAAGATCACAAGCAAGGGCTAATTCTTGACCCTTTGATTAACCAAAGCCATGTGCAATTGATTTGGATCAGAATATGAGCATGTGCAGTGGAAATTCGTGTGGTTTGGCAAAGCAAAAAGTGAATGCAAATTGAAATTGCATTCTCACAATTTAGCCACAATTGGGCCCCCATTTGATGTTAAATCCAATACATAAATATTTTGGATGAAGAATGGATCAGATTTAGTTCATTTTCGTGCAAGAGGAGCAAGAACACATGAAGAAAAAGTGAGAGCAAGGTGGAATTCGAATTCTAAGATTCATCCATTTTCAGACCAAATTGAGCATTCAAACACCTTTAATGAAGTTCATGGAATGATTCTGGGCACTTTTCATTAAGCTTCAGCATAGTTTCAAGGCCTAGTGGAGGCTCTCCACTAGGTAAACTAACTTTCAAGCTTTCTCTCAATTCATGACGCCATTCTCTGCCATTTTTGTTGCATTTTGATCCTTGAGTGATGTAGATTGTTTCTGGATAATAATTGTTTGTGTTTGTGATGTGTGATGTGTGGAGCTCCAAACTTGTTTGGTTCGGTTTGATCAATTTATGAGGTGTTTTGCTTAAATTTTGATTGATATATGACCTACGTGACATATAGATGAAGTTTGGATCCATTTGGTTGAGTTTTACGAACATTGAAAATTTGTGCATCTTGCTTGTTGTTTACTTTTTGAGTTTATTATTAGGAATTAGTGGAAACTATGGTTAGATTGATCTTCCTTGCGATTTGTAGATGAATTTTCATCTAAGTTATATGCAAAATGGTGAAAACTCGTGGACTGTGTTTGTAGCTTGAAGATCCACGGCGGCCGGAGTACATGAGGGAGATGACCGGAAAAATTTTCGGCCAGTGAGAGGAAGTGAGGCATGGTGTGGCGCATCTGATTCAAATACTTTCATTCCAATGGTGTTGATTAGGAGCTATCGTGGACAATGTTTGACTGATGAACACGTGATTTCTTCATTAATGTGCTGTCACAATGAAAACCGTAGGATGTGAATACCATTTGATCACACGTCCTAGATTGAGTCCTCATGGTGTACCTTGTTGACTTTGATGCGCTTGATTTCTAGATTTTATTTCTTTATTGAAATTCGCTATTGGGCCTAGCGCGTACCTGCTTTTCGCACTTCCCTCTTTGCCCAAGTCCACATTTCAACTATTTCTTTTTGCTAACTACACCTTAATCTTGCTTATTTATTTTCATTTCTTTTTGTTTTATTTTCATGTTACAATTTAATTCATCATAATTAATTCCCCAATTATTTAAATTCACCAAAAATAGTTTTTAGACTCTTTAATTTGTCTTTTATTTTATAATATTTTTATTTTATTTTTTTTCCAGTTTATTTTCATTTAAAAAAGGAATTAATTAATTGGGGATGTCTTATTTGAATTAAGTTGTAGCATTGTTTTCTCTTTATTTTATTTCTAGGTGTAAACTCCTTATTTTTGCATGAAAATTTTTGAGCATTGCATTAACATATTGAATGATTTTTGCATATTTTTATTTCTGTTTTTTTTATCAATTTTTGTTTAGTGTTTTGGTATGGTTTTGTGAACCTTTATTTTTGCCCTAGTTTAGGGCATACCTTGTGTGTTTGCCTTCAATTGAGGTAGCTTTGCTTTGAGTTTTGATCTCTAATTTGGACCCCTGGTTTCTAAAACCTTGGGGGTCCAATGAGATTTTATTTGGTATTTTTAGGGGTTGTTTACTATTTTTCATGCCTTTTCCATTTCATGTCTACTTTGTGTGATTCTCTTTTTGCATATGTGACTTAAGTATCGACTTGTTTGCTTGGTTTTGTGCATTTCTCTCCCTTTTCTCTTTGCATTCTCATATGCATGCTTGGTTGAGTGAGCTTGTGGTGACTACTTCCCCACACATATTTTCCTCCCACTTTCATTTTATGTTTTCTTACTTGTGCATTTGTGCTTGCATCCTTCATTTGCATTGTTTCTTTTATGGTTTCTTCTCCTTCTTTTGTCTTCCTTCCCTTAGGATTTCTAACCTCTCTTGTTCAAGAGAGGTTATGATAGACATTAGGGTTCTAACTATGCATGATAACATTAGGTAGAGATTTCCCTTTTGTAATCCCAACTTTAGGTGCACTTTGCATGACAACTTCTAGGGTTTGGTCTAGTCCCCTTTTAGTTTGTCCCCTTTCTCTTCTCATCTTCAAACAACTTCAATCCACTTAATAAATATAATGAATGTTCTGCCATGATCCTTATACTTGGGAAATGGTGATTGAGTGATTACCTCTCAATTGCCTAGAGTGTTTAGTATACGTCCTTAGGACGATATGCGACGCATTCGATTCTAGGTGTTAGACTTTGTTACAACATACATTATGAACACTCTAATTCAAAACACTTCTTCTTAAAAAACACAAAAACACTTCAAACCTTTTTATCCTTCGGGATCTTAATCAGGAAAACCTTTTCATAAGTAAGAGTGTTGTTAACTTTCAGTCCTATCGCAAACGGTAACGCCTAAGTCTCCAATGGTCGAGCTGCATACACCAACTGCTAGAACTGTCTATTAACCCTACTCGGGTAAAACTTTTGAACAGCCTGTGCTCTTGTTATCCTGAACTACGTTTTCTCTGATCTTTTGTACCAGATGAAAGTATGTAGGCACGAGACGCGATGTCTCGGCGAGCAACCTTCCCCCTTCTTTAGCCGTAGTTAGTCAAACTACGTTGACTCTGACTTTCCCATTGCACGAGGGAGTACGTAGGCCCAGAGCAGCGATGCTCTGTCAAGTCCTGTACTTTATTTTTCTTTTGTCCATAAGCCTTTAGCTAGATAGTATCAACACACCCTTTTAGATAGACAACAATACGTGGATCCCGTCGAGTACGACGGACGTGAGGGGTGCTAATACCTTCCCCTTGCGTAACCGACTCCCGAATCCAGACATGGTTGCGATGACCTTGTCTTTCCCGTTTTCTTTAGGTTTTTGCGATCGTTTCCTTTCCCTCTCTTTGGGATAAATAACGAAAGTGGAGACTCTTATGTTTTTTCTGCCGGTTATTTTTCGCATTTGCGACAGCTGGCGACTCTGTTGGGGAATCTGGTTCCCTACGTGAGTTAATCCTAGCGCTTGTCTGTTTATCTTTGGGTGTTGTATATATGTGCTTTATTTACTTTCGCATTTACTTTTCCGCATTTATTTTCCGCATCATATATCATTTGTGCTGTGCTGTGGGAATTGGGGAGTTCTGATGAGTGATAAGCCGGACCTGGGCTTGAGTACATACCTAGTATTAGAGTGAAGACTAGTGGGGGGCCTATTTGCTTAGCAGATACAGTTCCCTACGAAATTCACACTCAGACGAGATTTTCTTTGATAATTTTCCTTCAGATCCTTAGGATCGGTTGGGATTTTAGATTTGAGAATTGTCGACTCTGGGAACCGATCACTTGTGAGTCAGCTAAGTGAGGCCTCTTCAGGGAATAATGATGCCAAACCAAAAATGGTGAACGTATCATCATTTCTTGAAAGTCTCTGACGCTGATAAACGCATAGGATGCCATACCGTATCAGTGAATAGTTCCATACCTATGAGTGGGACTGGGGTTATGCAGGAAACCTTTACCTTCAGATTACCCGTGTTTTCTCCGCAGTTTGAATCTGGATTGTTGGTATCAGTTGGTTTCTATCGAAGCAGTGTTATGTTCTTGCTGAAGCAGAGCTCTGATCTTCCTCAGTCTACAGCACATCAGTCTTGATCTCTTGTGTGTGCATTAGAATTTTGCATATAGCATCGTTTGCATTTGCATTTCATTTTTGCATATCCATCCTCAGCCGGAACAGGGAGCTTACCTGTCTTTTGTCTGCTTCGTCAGTTGATTTCCCGACATTCGTATTGGATTTGAGTTAGCTTCTGGAAGGATCATGAACTCAGGAGAGCAGAACTTGGTTGTTACAAGGGAAGCGTTTGAATTGATGAAGAATCAGTTGAGTCAACTCGTGGAAGCCATGTCAGCTATGACTAGAGGAGAGAATGGTACTTAGAAGACTCCAGTGAACAATGTTGCTCGAGCTCCGCCTACGCATATTCCTGTTGAAGAGCATCCCATTGCCAGCAATAGAGATTCTTCTTCTCTCTATGACACAGAATATCATAGCTTCGCATTCTCTGTGCCAGATTCTCAGAGTATTGTTCCAAAGGTTAATGCTGAAGACCCGCAGACTATGGAATTTATGGGGAAATGTCAGCTGTTGGAGGAAAAGCTTGATACCTTGATGAGTCAGAATACTCTTGATTTGAATGCTTCGAGCATATGTTTGGTGCCAGGTCTGGTGATGCCTCCTAAATTTAAGATACCAAAGTTTGAGAAGTTCAAAGGAGATAGTTGTCCGAAGCAGCATTTGGTGATGTTCTGCAGGAAAATGACCTCACATGTTCACAATGATTAGCTTATGATTCACTGCTTCTAGGATAGTCTGAGTGGAGAATTGTTAAGTTGGTATATGCAGTTGGAGAGTGGTTGCATCAAATCATGGTCAGATCTAGCTAATGCCTTTGTGAAGCAGTACGACTACAATCTCAATATGGCTCCTAGTCGCACGCAATTACAGAAATTATCTCAGGCGGAGAATGAATCCTTTAGAGGGTATGTGCAGAGATGGAGAGAGTTAGCTGCTCGTGTTCAACCACCGCTTCAGGATAGAGAACAAGTTAACATCTTCTTGGGTACTCTGAAGGGCCATTACTTTGACAAGTTGATCAGTGGTGGAATGTCAAACTTTGATGACTTGGTGATAATGGGTGAATGTGTTGAGAGGGGACTCAAGAATGGGAAGATTAGAGACATTCCTTTTATCTCAGTTGAGGAAAATGAATCAGTTGTGAGTTCTCAAGAAGAATGGGAGAAAGGAAGTGATCTTATCTCAGAATCTTCGGCATCTCAGGTTCAGTCTTCAGATGTGTCAAGCGTTCAAAGTCAACGGCCTTACCGTCGTCAACCGCGCCAGCACGCTCGACAAAGACCCAGGAAACCCGAAAGGCGATTTACTCAGCTACCGGTGTCGTATAGCTAGTTGTTGCCAGATTTGGTAAAAGGTGGGCTAATAGTGCCGAAAGAGACTAATCCAATGATCCCGCTGTACCCTCTAGGCTTCGATGTCAATGCTCGCTGTGAGTACCATGTTGGGGCACATGGGCATTCCACGGATGATTGTAAGGTGCTTAGGAGCCAAGTTCAGACTCTGTTAGAGTCTAACAAGTTTTCCATCACGCCTCAGGGTATTATTTAGATTAATGATTCCCCTTTATCCTGCCAGGATGGCACAATAGTTCTTGTTATGGAAGGATCCACCGAGAGTGTGAGTTCTGAAGAGTTTCAAACTTAAGGCTCAGTTGAGTATGAGGGAAGTTGCTAGAAGGTTTCATGTGCCAGCTGCCGCATCTGTTTTCTTTGCTTACGTGATTAGCTTCTGTTCATTATTGTTTTCTGACCATCGCCAGGCTTTTTGGTCGAGTTCACTCTGTTTGTATTCAGTTACTCTTGTGTGGTGCAGATATGTGTGATGGTCATCCCTGGTTGGATCTTGGGTTTCTTTTTGCCTTGGTGCTATTCTGAGATTTCCTTGTTGCATGTTTGTTTGCATCTTGCATTTATTTTTGTGTAACAGGTACCTCGGAGCTGTTAATCTGACTTCATATACTCCACTAGTTTGTTGCAGGTTATATAATCAAGTAGTCACAGGAATTCCCGCAAAGTCATGGAGCAAGTCCAAGCAGAGTTGAAGAAAGTCCAGGGCCAGATGGGGCAGTTCATTATCGACATGCAAGTGTTGTGCTTGGATCATAACGCACTCAGAGAGGAAAACCATCAGCTGAAAACTCAAGTGGGTTTAATCATGGAAGTGATAAGGAGCGTGCTCAGAAAGGAAGGTGATCAAATTTCTGAAGCTGCCACAAAGATGCTTGTTCCACTGCTGTTTGCGGAGCCTATCCCAGAGCGTGACGTGTGTGAGAAGTCTGCTGCACAACAGGAGGTTCCGAAGTCCCCGTGTCATCAGCTGCGCCCTGTTTCTTAGGAGAATCCCAGGATTAGAAGATATGGTCAAAGGACAAAATCACAAGATAGAATCTTCTATCAGATCCCATTGGATTATGCTCAGTTGGTGCAATTCTTGCTCCAACTTCGGTTAATAAAACCTCGAACTTTGGATCCACTTACTGGCCAACCACCACCAGACTTTGATATCAATGCTTATTGTGATTTCCACTATGGGGGACAAGGGCACGACATTGCGAACTGTAAAGCTTTTAAGCATAAGGTTCAAGATTTGATTGATTCAAAGACAATTAAATTCACGCCGAGCGGCATGAAGGTATCAGGCGAATTTGCTCCCTGTCGTGAAAAAGAGATGGATATTCCTATTCCTAAAGTTGCAGTAGGTCAAGAGTATATCCTACAATCCTTGGTGTCAGAATCCCCCTGCCCATAGTTGCTGCCTATTCATGGGTCAAGTTTAAGGATGAAAGCGCCCGAGCAAAAAGAACCCGCAAGAGTCCAAACCCAGTCGCCGGATGTTTCTGTTTTTCATAGTCCACGACCTTTTGGGTCATCACAGCAAGATTACTTTCTCCAGATCCAGAGTAGGCCCCGCAGTAACAATCTGAAAAGAAGGAGTACTCCTTTGCGCCCGGTGCCTATGTCGTATAGTCAGCTGCCGCCATACCTAGTTCAAAATTCTTTGGTGGAGCCTAAAGCTCTCAAACCGGTGCCAGAACCTTCCCCTCCCGGGTACAATCCTAGGGCCCAATGCGGATATCATGGAGGATCCTTAGGGCATGCTACTGAAGATTGCGAGGCTTTTCAAGCCAAGGTACAACAGTTGATGGACCGAAGGTGTATATCTTTTCCAGGAGGAAGGTTGGTCGTACATCGCTCGTATGACTGAGTTTGAAGGCTTCAAGGGTTGCATCTCCCGCAGAGGCAAATCAGTGTGAAAGCCCAGTTCCCAGAAGCTGGCAATTTTCATTTTATCCTGTTATTTCTTTATGTTTGTAATTCCCTTTCCTGTTTAAAGTGCAATCTCATTTGTAAAACTTGTTGTTTCCGTTGATTGATATTAATGAAATGAATATGCATGTTTTGATTTAATCCATTCTTGTTCACTAATCGCTTTTTACAGATGTTATACGCTTGTTTAAGCGGAGTCCGGGGAGGATGACGAAGTTTAAAGACGGGCAAGCTTCCGAAAGTATGCTTTTGAAATAAAACCTGCTGATGATGTACAGGTATTGTTTCAAATTCCCAAACACCGGAGATATAAGGATGATAATCCCTTGTCAACCCCTTTGAGCCTAATAGTAGGAGTTTCTTTCTGAAAACGAAAAACCCTAAATCTTAACCCAGGGCAGGGTAGGTGTCAGCTAGTTCGGCCGAATATCCAAATTGCAATAGGAGCGTTCCCGTTCGAGGATCAATCACACCTGTATAGGTCGTGCCTAAAGAACCACAGAGGTTAAACCTTGCCGATCAAGGAGTGAAACAGTCATGTTATTCTCCAAAGAGTCAGACAAACCGGTGTCGCACGATTTGTTCGAAAAAGAAAAAAGTTAAAAGAAAAAAGAACAAAGCCCGCTAAGTTGAATCTTGAAAACAAGTGACTTAGGCAAAAAATTAGGGCATCCCGCTGGACGTTAAATCAAAAGAAGCTCGAAAGAGCCAGTCCAGGCAAAAGTTAGGGAAAATAAAGAAAATGTTGAGGAAAAACAAGTCGTGTGATTCAGGAACCAAAGACAAAAAGCGAGTGACTGTCGCTCCAAAAAAAAACTTGTGGTTTCCTGAACCAGCACTCCTGTCATTCAACTTCTGAGAGGTGAGCGTTAGCGTCGAATTAGCTGAATATAGGATTGGAGAACATCACGGAGAATGGGTGGGATACAATAAACTTTGAGCCTTTATCCTTTCCTTGTAAACCGTGAACCTGACCAAGTTACAACCTGAAAAAGTCCTAATTGAAGCAGGTTTATTTCGAAAGCATACTTCGGTAAAGATCGCATCGAAACTGACTCCTAAAAGGATTCCCCTTGCAGTGTTGTATTAATGTTGACATGTTGATATTTGATTTCACACACTTTATGTCACAATTTTTTTTCCCAGTGAACCGATTGGAATGTCAAAACTGTCATATGCGTTGCATTTAATATATCTTTTATGCAGGACAACTTCTTTTACTTGTGAGTAAACGCTTGACAGCAGGAAAGTTTCCACAGTGGAAAGATTGATCAGGATAGAATGAAAATTGCTTGAATACTTCATCGAACTGGGGCAAGTTATATCGAATGATCATGGGAGTCAGCCATCCGAAAGTCAGTCAATCTGAGGTAGTCAAGTCGAGATCCGGTGAATATCGCAGCTAAGAAGCACTCTCCCCACAGATCATCCAATCAGGGGCAAAGTCATTGCAGACTGGGGCATGCCACCATAGGAGCGCAGAAGCTATTCCTTATCCGTGGGGCAATTAATGTGAAACACCTTTTCGAGGTTCAAGATGCTTAGTCAGTGCATATCAAGCCATCAGGGCATGAGATTTCAGACTTCCTTTCGAGGAATATCCCCACAGAGGTCCCACGAGCTGGGGCAGGTGTGGAAGCGTAGGATTTGTTCCTCTCCATGTCTTCAAGAGCTGTTCAAGCAGGTTCAGCTAACTTTCGAGTGCAAGAAGAATGTCGGGAAGTCGTGTTAATCAATCAACGTCAGGTTTCACCTGTCTTCCCCAACAGAAGCCCAATCATCATTGGCACGTGTAAGCTATCCCAGTAGAGTCCAATCGTACTTGGCACATCTGGTTACCCCTCGGCAGAGTTGTCTTCACCTTTCCAGCATTTATTTTGTTGGAATGTTCTGTTGTCCAGCTTTCCTCGGCAGCCCGAGCCTGCATTTGCATCTTTGCATATAGTCATTATATTTGCATCTCATCCTCAAATGCGTAGCATTTCCATTTCGTATGGAGCATTACACCATAGAAAAATTCAAACATACGCATATGCATTCGAAGCATAAGCCAGTTTCTGTCAGCCTTCCATGGCAACTTGAATCACTCTTCGCAATCAATGCAGGGGCATTTATCCAGCAACTTTGTTCAGATAGCTTATCGGTTTATTCGGGTTTCAGATCATCCGTCGGTTATGATTTTGTCCATCAGTCCTCTGATGATGACATCCCCAAGCAGATTTTCTTTCCGTCAGTTCCTATCGACAATGTGTTTCCCCAACAGGTTTTCTCTCGTCTATCATTAGACGATTCGAGCTTTGTGTATGGTTTTCCTCTCGTCTATCATTAGACGATGTGAGTTTTTTTAGGATGTACGTTTCTCTCATCTATCATTAGATGATATGAGTTTTGGATATGGTTTTCTCTCCGTCTATCTTCAGACGATGCGAGGTTTCAAGGCGATCTTTCAGATATGGTTTTCTTTCTATTTATTGATTGAGATGACATTACAAGAGGGTTCTTCTGGCTGTCGATTCTTATTGATGTCAGGGTTCTTTGAAGAATGTTAGGATTTCCTAGTTGTTGATTCTTATTGACGACATGGCTCTTTGAAGGTGGTTTTCTTCCTGTTAGTTCTTATTGATGATGTGGCTCCTTTGAAGATATTTTTCCATCAATTCCTATAGAAGAAAGGATTCTGAAATTTGATGGGTGGTTTTAAGGTTCAATGACGGAGATATGATTTTCCTCTCGTCTATCATTAGACGATGCAAGATTTGGATATGACTTTACTCTCGTCTATCATTAGACGATGCGAGATTTGGATATGATTTTCCTCTCGTCTATCATTAGACGATGCGATATTTGGATATGATTTTCCTCTCGTCTATCATTAGACGATGCGAGATTTGGATATGATTTTCCTCTCGTCTATCATTAGACGATGCGAGATTTGGATATATTTTTTCCTCTCGTCTACCATTAGACGGTGCGAGATTTGAATATGGTTATCCTCTCGTCTATCATTAGACGATGCGAGCATCAGATATATTGTTTTTCTTCCTGTCTATCATTAGACGATGTGAATAGATCCAGTGCATGTTGATCTGGTTTTGGACAATGGAAAGGATCAAGTGCATGTTGATCCAGTCCATGGGTTCAATATCTGTGGCGTTACACAGATGACTGGCAGCGATGTCAGACGTTCTTTATCGGATGATCAGTCAGCCGGTTGCCGTTGCAACTGTCTGCGTTCAGTTTTCTGGATATTTGTTCCCCAGTTAGAGTTTTGCAGATTTATTTTCTGCAGTTGGCAAATTTCTGGGTTCTTTGGTATTCAACCTCCTTTTACCTTGATTGTTTGAAAGTCGTTCGCTTTTCATCCATTCAGGTCCTAGTCGTTTGAATAGGGGCAGCTGTTGCACCCTAAAATTTTCCCAACCTTTTTCTTTAGCTGGCTTGTGTTTCATTTTCTTTCTAGCATCTTCATTGCATAGCATTGTTTCTTGTAACAGGGGATCAGGAGGTTGTGCATAGCAAAAGGAGCCTACTCAAAGGGTTGATCCTAAGCAAGGGGTTTTACTCAAGTTTGGATGGTAATCAAGTCATTAGGAAGTGGGCAGTGGTCTTATGAAAGAGAGGATGGATGTATGTGGGTCAGCTCCTAACTTGGAGACCAGTTCAAGATCACCAGGGGATTGTGAAGCCATGGTAGTGGATATAAGATGTTGAGAGAGCTCATTGAGTGCCTTGAAGGTCATTTTAGAGCTCATCTAGGTGTTTGTGCCAAGTGTGAAGAGTTGCAGAAGAAGGTGTTGCAATTAGGGTTTTCATCTGACTAATCCTCAGTCAATTGTGCAATTGAAGGATATTAAAACTCAATTCAAAGTCTCTATGGTCATAGGATGTTGTGTTTGGACATACGAGACATCATTTCATGTTTAATTTATCAAGGGTTAAGTGTGTGAGAAGTTACTAAATTAGGGTTCTCAGGATAAAATCCCCTATTTAGTGCCTGACTTCAAGACAACCTATCTCAAGATTCAAGTTTCATCTCAACTTTCGACCAACATGGAACTTGTAGAGCATGTTCTTAGCTTTAATATTAGTACTAGAAGTCCTTGATTGGGTTTATATAACTCAAGTTATGATCCAGACAGGTAACAGGTCATTAGAGGGATGTGATTTTGGTCAACAAAAGTCAACCAACTTCCAAGCCATTTTTGACCTAGAAGTATGTTTCTCCTCAACTTTTGGCCAACACGAAAGTTGTAGACCTTGATCTTAGCTTTCTAAAATGTACTAGAAGTCTTTCATCTGATTTGTAGAACTCAAGTTATGAGGTTTACAAGTTAGGGGTATTTTGGGAAAGTAAGATTACAGGTCATAAATATATAGGTACATTTCACCAACTTGCACACTTCAAATGGAAATCTTTTCAACATGAAACTTGCTACAAATAGGGCCATTTGCATTACCAAATCCTATATTGTCATGGTTGGAGATTGGATTGAAGAATTGGGATTTGAATTTCTCATAAAGAAGGCCTAAAATGAGAATTTGAGATTTAATTGACTTTAAACTTTCTCAAGGCAAGTTTGTACTTTTTTTGAGTGCAAATAACATTTTGAGCACATGGGCAATATTACATTTTGGATTTGAGGTCATTTGGTTAGCCATTTTCATATTTTCTTCACCATGAAGCAACAAATTGGAAATCTACCATAAGATCACAAACAAGGGCTAATTCTTGACCCTTTGATTAACCAAAGCCATGTGCAATTGATTTGGATCAGAATATGAGCATGTGCAGTGGAAATTCGTATGGTTTGGCAAAGCAAAAAGTGAATGCAAATTGAAATTGCATTCTCACAAGTTAGCCACAATTGGGGCCCCATTTGATGTTAAATCCAATACATAAATATTCTGGATGAAGAATGGATCAGATTTAGGTCATTTTCGTGCAAGAGGAGCAAGAACACATGAAGAAAAAGTGAGAGCAAGGTGGAATTCGAATTCTAAGATTCATCCATTTTCAGACCAAATTGAGCATTCAAACACCTTTAATGAAGTTCATGGAATGATTCTGGGCACTTTTCATTAAGCTTCAACATAGTTTCAAGGCCCAGTGGAGGCTCTCCACTAGGTAAACTAACTTTCAAGCTTTCTCTCAATTCATGACGCCATTCTCTACCATTTTTGTTGCATTATGATCCTTGAGTGATGTAGATCGTTTCTGGATAATAATTGCTTGTGTTTGTGATGTTTGATGTGTGGAGCTCCAAACTTGTTTGGTTCGGTTTAATCAATTTATGAGGTGTTTTGCTTAAGTTTTGATTGATCTATCACTACAAGAAAAACGATGGATTGCGACGGTTATCTTGGCAGGTTACGACGGTTAAAACCACCACCACATACATTCTACGACGGCTGTAGTACCGTCGCAGAAACGTGTGTCCCCAGGCTGTTTAGCGACGGTTGAAAAAACCGTTACACAAAACCGTCGTTATATTTCACGACGGGCTTCAACTGGCCTAAACTGGAGATAGCGACGGTTAAAGACCGTCGTTACTAGCCTTTTGATTTTGATTTTCATTGTTGATTGTGACGGTTTAAAACTGTCGTGAACTCTATTTCACGACTGGTTGGATAAATTGGAAATGACAACAGTTAAATATTGTCGTGAATATCCTTTTGATTTTTGTTACCATTGTTGATTGTGACGGTTTAAAACTGTCGTGAATGTGATATCTTGTCGGTTCATTATTAATTTTTATATATTGTTTTATAATATATTCTTTTATTTTAATTATTATATACTAAAATAATTATATTATTTTTTCTTTAAATTATTTATACAATAGTATTTTTAGTTATAGTTTTTTTTAAAAAAAATTTCTATCGCTTTTTAGCGTAGTAAAATTAATTCCAAAACTTAATATCAAATAAACATTATAATATCAAAAAAAAAACGTGAGTTTCATAATCATGTAAAATGAATGTCCCATAATCATGTCATGTAATACAAAAATCCGAAAACATATCAAATCATAATCTTATAACAATAAGTATCATTGTGCCAAAAATGAATAAGAAGGTTCATAATCTAGAAAGTATGTCATTATGGAATTCGGTGATCTAGAAAGTATGTCCTGCGCCAAGGGTTTCAATAATGTTTTGCACGTCCACCTTCACTCCATCTACTCCACATGAAGCTAAATAAGCATGGAGCTCATCGTAGAAGTTGAAAACCTTCTTTGGATGTACTAGACCGAGGCCATGTACAGACAAGCTGTCCATGACAATGTCTGGTTGTTTTCTCAATACTCCGGGCGATTGCACCGGGTATGCCAAAGTCGTGTCGTAATGTTCCATGCCAGTTGCTGCTGGCTTCACTCCACCCCAATAACCAGCTAGTGCATGCCATACATAAACATTTCTGTCCACTAAAAGAGTAACCAATTAAGAATTCAAATAATTAATCTGTTGAGCTAGTTATCAAACAATACTTCTCTAATACAGGAAAGAGAATGCCCTGCATAAAATATTGACAAATTTTATAGAACTAGGACCATACTTGACATTGTGGTGTTTCTTCACTCCGTCAACAAGATGTTTAAAACCCGATGTTGGTTCGTTGTGCTCTGCGTTTTTATTCTTTTGAAACTTTGCATTCTCTTTAATACCAGTCAACATAGTAGCAAACCTGCAATAAGAACAACAATTTCAAACATATCAATTGCCAGTACTTTACTCAGATTGGTTACAAATGAACAACTATTTAAAACTGTATAGTAATAAACAAGAAAAGAGAATAACAGAACACATGATTCTTATTGTGTTCCTTCTTGCACAACACAACCAGGATCCTTTGCTAGACTGAAAGACTGCAGTTACAGAAAACAAATTTCATTCTTTAGTTCATCTTAAAATTCACCTTTACATCATTCATATGAAATGAAGCAAACATAGTATACAATTCTCTTAAAAAAATTACCTTTTCAGGCCTTGTTCAACACCCTCAGAAAAGATGGTAGTCCATGGTGGAGAACCAAAATATCGCCATAACATCTGTTTTATGGCGCCGTCGTAGTGGATTATGACGGAAAAACCCAAAAACCACCACTGATATCCACCGTTGCAGATATCCGATAACACTGAAAGTGGTTAATGATTCAGAATTGAAGATATGCTTTATGAAGTCCCTAAATTACAATTCTTTAAATTTCCCTTAAAGAAGAGGCTTATAGACAGCAATAGGAATTATAGAGGTATTTGTGCAAAAAATTGTGAAATATGATTTATACTAATTACATAAAATAGACGACTGTTAGAAAAAATATTGAAAAGTAAAATGACCAAGCAAGAAATTAGATTACACACCTGAGAGTGGTCAAAATTTCTATTAATGGAAGTGAAGGATACATCCTTCTTGGACACTCTTGGTTTCCTCTCCCCAAACAAGACAGGAATTAGATCAGAAGCAGGACCCTTATGCACACCTTTACTCAACTGTACTAATGCCTCTTTCATCCTGTGATATGTCACCTGGATGAGCGATAGACATTTTCTGTATATAAGAACCCAGGAGAAGTAATTGAGTAAAAAATGGATAAAAAAACCAAATAACGTGCTAACATGTATGTTTACAAAAACACACTAGAAAATAGTTAAGTAACTAACCAAAAGTGAGATTCAGAGCATCACAATAAGTTCCTATTTAGTGCAGTTCATATATTTCACAAAAACATACAGTTATAGTATATATCAAAACGTGTTGAACATCATTTTAGTAGTTAAATTGTCTTATAATCAAACCACAGAACTATCCTAAACAAAAAGAAATAAGAAGTACCTAGGGAGTAGGAGCTTATCAACATACCTCATTTGCAACCTTTTCCAGCCTTAGGGGACTGTTTAAGCCATCTTCTGGTATATCATCAAAAGCAACAGTAATTGATGATGTCCACAGCCAATGGCATGGGAAATAATTTTTTTCTTTTCCCAAAGCAAACCAATCAGATACCTTTAATCTGTAAACTACACCTTGCTCAAGAGCAAGAGAACCTAAATCAACCTTGTTGAGTTTTAAAACAACAACATCATGAGTACCAAACTGCACATAAAAAAAATAACTCAATAATTCATGAAAGTAATACAATATTGATTTAATGCATTGAAATAACTCAACAACATCATGCGATCATATAAATATTTTACAAGTTTTTATCGGTGCAAAAAAATTTACACTTCCGAGGTAATTATATATTAAAGTTAAATATATAACATGAGTTTGCACTACATATAGAATTAGATAGTAAAAATTAGAAACTATATTGGAACAGCAGAAAGTAACAATGCCAAACCTTCGAAAGAATCCTGCCTGTCTCCAGATTTCAATTGAGAGCCCTATCAAGACATAAAGACATTAGGAAATACTATCTACATTCCTAAATACAGGACTCTTGTTGACTAAATCACAGAAATTAAGAGAGTTGGTGGTAGTATTAAATTTGTTAACAATTGAAATTGTTCTTACAAGTTTACCCTTCAAGAGAGAAAATTAGTTTATATTTTTATCATAGTACTTGTTATTAATTATAGAAAAATATGTAAATGACCATCGCAGAAATTAGATTCTGAGAATTTGCATCACTTCCTTCCCTAGTACCTTCAAAACTTCCACTTTCACCACTGCATATCCAAGATTTCCTATCAGCACAAATTGCTAGAATTTGCAAATGGCAAAATAAACTACTCAGCGGGCTAGGAAAAATAAATCACTGCCAGACTTAATGTTATATTTCTGGTTACTGAAAGTGCAGTACAGCCGCAAAATTGATTAAATACAAAGCAAATCAAGTAACTGCGTACGGGTCATTCAAAGCACCAAATTTTATCTCTTGGGCATGTCACACTATAACAAATTTTATCACATAATATAGGTCTCAAAATTCTATTACTCTACCAATTTCATTTTTGCAATTTATGACATAAATAATACTATTGACCAAACTAGAAATGATCCATGTCATCAGCATTTATCGAATTATATGACATTGACCCTTCAAATTGAAGTTTAAAATGAACTTCCCAATATACTTAAAGTTTGTTATGGGATTAAAAAATCGATTAAGCACAAATTCAATAGACTATTACATGAATGAGAAGCGTATTGAAGTAAGTTGAAATGAACATTTCATCATGAGTTGCTTGCTTTTATAAATTTATCTATATACAAATATAAGTGCTTTTTTCATTAAATGAATCTAAAGGAGTGTTTGGATAAACAACCTAATGATACATTTAACATACAAGTATTATCTACAAATTACTTCTGCATTTTCAAAAAAGAAATAAGGGTAAACTCTGCATAAGTTCTATATGAGGTGTTTTATAATTTATCAAAATAAGTTAAGAAAAGCTTATGGATAGATCATAAACTATAAGAAAAATCACTTTAGAAGTTTCTTAACTTAATTTAAAGTTTCAAAACATTGATCTTCATATTTGCCCTTTTCTAAAGTTTCAAAACATTATCTTCATATTTGCCCTTTAACTATTAAACCATTAAGTGTATGTTTGGTTTAGCTATTGGAAAGCCAAAAACAATTCTAGAGGTGTATGATTCTTCTAAAGTAGAATTGACTATGCCTTCAAAATTGATTTTACTTGAAGCTAGAATTTGTAATTTTTAAGTTTAAACTTGATTTTTACATTAAATTTACTGTTTAACTCAATTTTGCATAAAGTAACCCAAACATAAATCCCTTTACATTCAAGTTACTTTTAACCAAAATCAATTCACTCATAATTAATCTTTTCATCGCAGAACCAAACAAACGCTAAGACATTATACTTTTACATCAATTTAGTCTCTTAAGCATAAAAAAGTCTCAAATTAGTCTCTTATATATTAAAACTATTTCAAACAATTACAAAAAAGTGCTTATAAGTTATATCATATATCATATGTTCCAATAAGCTATGAAATTAAGCTAAATTAAAAGTTGTTTATATACACAATCAGAATAACTGAAACATGAAAACAGAACCGTGCGGACCTGAGAAGTACCTTGAAGAACAGAAACAAGAATACAAAGACAAACTCGCCATTATTAGGCGTCTCGTTGGTGACACAAAAGTCCTTTTCAACATAGCATCAGAATCCTGAGATTGATCTTGAACTATCCTATAAACACACATCAACAACAGTTACACTTACAACTAGCTTATACTTAAACTCAATTTTATGATAAAATCGATTATGCTATAAGCAATTAATTGGAGATGATTAATAGAGTAGTGGTACCTTGAAATGGGAATGGATTAGGGAGGAACGACGTCGTTTGGAGAGTTGGAGCAAAGAGAGGAGGATATGCAAATTTCACGGCGACTGAGAGCAGTGATTCTCTGTGATATGAGATTAATGTTGTTACTTGTACTGCTTTGAAGGGTGGGTATTAACAAATTTATTCATATCAAAGCTAGTAATTGTAATGTCTATTTTATTTATACTTATTTTAAACTACTAAAATCAAATATTATGTTAATCAAGAATAACAAAAAAAATCACACACTAGAGATAGAGATGAGAAATTCAAAATTAGGGTTTGAGAAGACAAACCTGGTTCAAATTGATGGTGGTTGCTTTGATGGTGGTTGTTCGTTTCCCTTTTTCTCCAAAGGCATCAGCGGCGAGTGAAAAAGAAGAGAAAAAAAGATAAATAATTGAATAATGAATTTTTCAATTTTAGCGTGACAGATTTTATGGAGGCCGACGGTTGAAATCACTGTCGCGACCTTTGTGAAAGGGAACGGGAGAACGACGGTAAGTTCACCGTCGTGATACATAAATTTGGGATATATAGTTTTGAGTTTAATTTTTTTATATATAGTTTAATTTTAATACTTTAATTTTGAATATAATATAGAGATTAATTTTTTTTATAAAAATAGTTTTTAAAATTAAAGTTTTATTTTGAGTATATATAGTGTTTTAATTTTTATAGTTTAATTTTGATACATCAAATATTTTAATAAAATGAAGTATAATTTCTAAAAAATTGATGTATTTTGAGTTTAATTTATTATTATTATTATATTTTATAAATGTTTTTAGTAATTTATTTATTCAAATTATAATAATTATTATATTGTCATGAAAATTATAATAATTATAATAATTATTTATTAAATTAATTAATAAAATTGAAAAGGTTAGAAAATAAAAATGAAGAAAAAAGTGGAAAATTAAAGGAATAAAAAAAATAGTGATTATGATTGGCTAAAGTAATTGCGACAATTCACCTTAACTGTCGCGAGTGTGAAAAAAGGGTGGTTCTTTGGTAACTGTCGCATTATTTTGTACAACATGTCTAAAAAATTTGCGACATTTGGCTCAAACCGTCGTGAGAACTGTCGTAGTCCAGGAATAAGGACGGTTTTTTGATAACTGTCGCAAAAAATCTACGACAGTTGCCCCTAACTGTCGTGACAACCGTCGCAATCTTGGAATAAGGACGGTTTTTTGATAACTGTCGCAACTCAAGTGTCGTAAATCTCCTTTTTTCTTGTAGAGTATGATCTACGTGACATATAGATGAAGTTTGGATCCATTTGGTTGAGTTTTATCAACATTGAATATTTGTGCATCTTGCTTGTTGTTTACTTTTTGAGTTTATTATGAGGAATTAGTGGAAACTATGGTTAGATTCATGTTCCTTGCGATTTGTAGATGAATTTTCATCAAATGTGCAAAATGGTGAAAACTCACGGACTGTGTGTGTAGCTTGAAGATACACGGCAGCCGGAGTACATGAGGGAGATGACCGGAAAAATTTCTGGCCAGTGAGAGGAAGTGAGGTTGAAGATGCGTACGTGGCATGGTGTGACGCGTCTGATTGAAATACTTCCATTCCAATGGTGTTGATTAAGAGCCATTGTGGACCATGTTTGACTGATGAACACGTGATTTCTTCATTAATGTGCTGTCACAATGAAAACCGTATGATGTGAATACCATTTGATCACACGTCCTAGATTGAGTCCTCATGGTGTACCCTGTTGACTTTGATGCGCTTGATTTCCAGATTTTATTACATTTTTGAAATTCGTTGTTGGGCCTAGCGCGTACCTGCTTTTCGTACCTCCCTCTTGGCCCAAGTCCACATTTCAACTGTTTCTTTTTGCTAACTACACCTTAATCTTGCTTATTTCTTTTCATTTCTTTTTGTTTTATTTTCATGTTACAATTTAATTCATCATAATTAATTCCCCAATTATTTAAATTCACCAAAAATAGGTTTTAGACTCTTTAATTTGTCTTTTATTTTATAATATTTTTATTTTATTTTTTTCAGTTTATTTTCATTTAAAAAAGGAATTAATTAATTGGGGATGTCTTATTTGAATTAAATTGTAGCATTGTTTTCTCTTGATTTTATTTCTAGGCGTAAACTCCTTATTTTTGCATGAAAATTTTTGAGCATTGCATTAACATATTGAATGATTTTTGCATATTTTTATTTCTGTTTTTTATCAATTTTTGCTTAGTGTTTTGGTTTGGTTTTTTGAACCTTTCTTTTTGCCCTAGTTTAGGGCATACCTTGTGTGTTTGCCTTCAATTGAGGTAGCTTTGCTTTGAGTTTTGATCTCTAATTTGGACCCCTGGTTCCTAACATCTTGGGGTTACAATGAGATTTTATTTGGTATTTTTCGGGGCTGGTTACTATTTTTCATTCCTTTTCCATTTCATGTCTACTTTGTGTGATTCTCTTTTTGCATATGTGACTTAAGTGTCGACTTGTTTGCTTGCTTTTGTGCATTTCTCTCCCTTTTCTCTTTGCATCCTCATATACATGCTTGGTTGAGATGAGCTTGTGGTCGTTATTGCCCCATACATGTTTTCCTTCCACTTTCATTCTATGTTTTCTTACTTGTGCATTTGTGCTTGCATCCTTCATTTGCATTGTTTCTTTTATGGTTTCTTCTCCTTCTTTTGTCTTCCTTCCCTTAGGGTTTCTAACCTCTCTTGTTCAAGAGAGGTTATGATAGACATTAGGGTTCTAACCATGCATGATAATATTAGGTAGAGATTTACCTTTTGTAATCCCAACTTTAGATGCACTTTGCATGACAACTTCTAGGGTTTGGTCTAGTCCCCCTTTAGTTTGTCCCCTTTCTCTTCTCATCTTCAAACAACTTCAATCCACTTAATAAATATAACGAATATTGTGCCATGAGCCTTATACTTGGGAAATGGTGATTGAGTGGTTACCTCTCAATTTCCTAGAGTGTTTACTATACGTCCTTAGGACGATATGCGACGCATTCGATCCTAGGTTTTAGACTTTGTTACAACATACATTATGAACACTCTAATTCAAAACACTTCTTATTAAAAAACACAAAACACTTCAAATCTTTTTATCCTTCGGGATCTTAATCAGGAAAACCTTTTCATAAGCAAGAGTGTTGTTAACTTTAAGTCCTATCGCAAACGGTAACGCATACGTCTCCAATGGTCGAACTGCATACACCAACTGCTAGAACTGTCTGTTAACCCTACTCGGGTAAAACTTTTGAATAGCCTGTGTTCTTGTTATCCCGAACTACGTTTGCTCTGATCTTTCATACCAGACGAAAGTACGTAGGCACGAGACGCGATGTCTCGACGAGCAACCTTCCCCCTTCTTTAGCCGTAGATAGTCGAACTACGTTGACTCTGACTTTCCCATTGCTCGAGGGAGTACGTAGGCCCAGAGCAGCGATGCTCTGTCGAGTCCTGTCCTTTCTTTTTCTTTTGTCCATAAGCCTTTAGCTAGATAGTATCAACACACCCTTTTAGATAGACAACAATGCGTGGATCTCGTCAAGGCATATAATTATATATACATATACAAGTATAGAACACATACATTCCACATTTCTCACCGCAATTCATTCCAATCATCATATACATCACAACATATGTGTAAACAAACATGGATAATCACCAAGCATATTGCATCATGCATACATCCATAATTCTCAATTCAATACTTCATATAAGGGTATACTTTCATACAACAATACACATTAATCATGTGACTCAATGCAACTCAATGCAACTCATGCCATGTGGTACCAACACTTGTTATCATTTTTCAATTTTTACACCTAAACCGGGTCCACCCTTCTAGACCGATAACAACAAAAGCCTGTTCCCTAACCTTTCAAACCCACCCTTCTAGGTTTGGGACAAGTCACTAGTCTCCACGAAACTAGCAAACATTTCCTCTTGACTAAATGATGCCTATGCAATCAACCACCAAATGCACTTAAGACCGTTCTCGCATCTTAATCCCATGCATTCAAATAATTCATCACTCAAGAATTATAACATGATTGCACACACAACATATTCATATTCAATATCATCAATACATTTATCAAGCAATGCACACATATCCACAATATGTTCTCATGCATTCTCAAACACAATCGCATACAAACAATATGCATTCAAAACATCGTGCTCACGACAACAAATTCCATAACAATCATCATGCATTTTAATCAATTAAGACAATGCATTATATTTGTTAAAAGACCACATTTCATAATCAATTCACAATCTAGGATTCACGCCATATGGCTACCGACAACATATATTCACAGTATACAATTACTCATTTCCAACAAGGATCAAACACAATCGAACAAAGAAATCAACATGGAATGGAATCACAAGAAAATCAAATGCTGTCACGCTCGCTGGCTTGCTCGCCTAGCGAGTCTCTAGCGAATACTCGCTATCTGTTCGCCTAGCGAACAAGGTCGCGAAGGCAAACAGAAGCTACTGACTTCACTCGCCACCTACTCGCTGCAGTGAGGCCCTAGTGAATCCTTCTCCACCTCACTCTCTACCAGCGAACTAGATCAAATGCATTATGTCCAAGTCTGGGACCTCTCGCTAACTTGTTAGCCTAACGAGTTGCTAGCGAACGCTCGCGACCTGTTCTCCTAGTGAAGGTGCTAGCGAACGTCTGCGAACTCAGAATTCCTCACTGTCTTCGAGTCCTCAACTCTTCACAAAACCGACCGATTCTCACCAACCCAGTTCCATAGCCTTAGTCTAACCTCCCTCGACTAAATTATACCACTTATTCTCATTTTCGACCGTTAAAACTCGGTTTCTATCGATTAAATCCACTTTTCCCTAAAATGGAAGTTGTAGAAAAACATCCGACAATCTAACCCAAGCATACATAATCATATACATTGACAAGATAATGATATTTCACACCCTTACCTCGATTAAATCGATGCTTGAGAGTTGTTCTTGAGCTTTTCCAACTTCTCCTTCTTCTCCTTCTCTTTTCTCCTCTTTCTCCTTCTTCCTCTATTCTTTCTCTTATGTTTCTATCTTTCTCATTTCTCTCCACTTTTCCTTTATAAGTCTTTCCATTCTAATTCTCTCCAACATCTATTAATTCATTTAGTTAATCATACATTAATCAAACAATCGTCTTAAATCATTTAATTAATATAAATAATTAATTAGTGAAAATTGGGCTGTTACAACTCTCCCCCACTTTAGGAATTTTCGTCCTCGAAAATGTTACCTGATTTGAACAACTCTGGATAAGACTCCCTCATCTGCCTCTCAAGTTCCCAAGTCACACTTCCACCAGCCAGTCCTACCCAAGCGACCTTTACCAAAGCAATCTCTTTGTCTCAATGTTGCTTCAACTCTCGATCCTCTATCCGCATAGGTGATGTCTCCATAGTTAGGTTATTTCTCACCTGCACATCATCTACTTGGATTACATGAGACGGATCCGCAATGTATTTTCTCAACTGAGATACATGGAACACGTCATGAAGATTAGCAAGCGACGGCGGCAAAGCAACACGATAGGCTACCTCCCATATCTTCTGCAAAATCTGATAAGGACCAACACCAGTCATAGGAGTAACTCGAAGAAACACGTGATATCCCTCCTGAAATTCAAGTGCCTTCCTCCTCTTGTCATGATAACTCTTATGACGGCTCTGAGAAATCTACATCCTATCTTGAATCATCTTAATCTTATCGATAGTCTGCTGGACTATCTCGGGTCCGACCACAGAACTCTCTCCAGATTCATACCAACACAATGGCGTTCTACACCATCTACCATACAATTCCTCGAACGGTGCCATACCAATACTCGAATGAAAATTGATGTTGTAAGTAAATTCAATCAAAGGTAAGTAGCTATCCCAAGCTCCTTCCTTCTCCAACACACAAGCTCTCAAAAGATCTTCAAGTGACTGAATCGTCCTCTCAGTCTGCGGATGATAAGCTGAACTCAAACGCAACTTCGTACCCAAAGCACTTTGCAAACTTTCCCAAAATCTCAAAGTAAACCACGGATCTCTATCTGACACAATGCTAGACGGAATACCATGCAATTTGACAATCCTCTCAATGTACAGCTTTGCCAACCTCTCCAACGGGTAATCCATTCGCATAGGAATAAAGTGAGCAGATTTGGTAAATCTATCCACAATAACCCAAATAGCTTCAAAGTTATTCGGCTTCCTCGGTAAACCAGATACAAAATCCATAGAGATGCTATCCCATTTCCACTCAGGAATAAACAACGGTTTCATCAAACCTGACGGTTTCTGATGCTCAATCTTCAACTTCTGACAAGTCAAACAAGAATACACAAACTCGGCAATATCCTTCTTCATGCGAGGCCACCAAAATAATTTCCTCAAATCTTGATACATCTTAGCAGCACCTGGATGAATACTCAATCCACTAGGATGTCCTTCCTCAAGAATACTCTTCTTCAGCTCAACAACATCAGGAACACAAACTCGATCATGACACCTCATGATACCATTCTCATCAATCCGAAAATCACCACCTCGACCTTGATTGATCAAAGTCAACTGATCAACTAAACTCAAATCAGATTTCTATCCTTCTCGAATTTCGTCCAGAATACCACTAGTAAGCTTTAACATACCCAGCTTAACTCCATAAGAAGTCTTCTCACACACCAAACTCAAATCACGAAATTGCTCAATCAATTCCAACTCTTTTAACATTATCATCGACATATGCAACAATTTCCTACTCAACGCATCAGCTACCACATTTGCTTTACCCGGATGGTAATTCAAACCAAAATCAAAATATTTCAGAAGTTCCAACCATCTCCTTTGCCTTGCATTCAATTCTTTCTGATCAAAAAGATACTTCAAACTCTTATGATCACTAAACACCTCAAATCTCGAACCAAACAAATAATGCCTCCAAAGTTTCAGCACAAATACAACAGCGGCCAACTCTAAATCATGCGTCAGATAATTCTTCTCATGCACTCTGAGTTTCCTCAAAGCATAAGCTACAACTTGTTTATCTTGCATCAACACACCTCCTAAACCCATCAAAGAAGCATCATAACACACAACGAACGGTTCTGTCGGATTCGGCAAAATCAAAACAGGAGATGTCGTCAATCTTCGCTTAAGCTCTTGGAAACTTCCTTCACACTTCGCATCCTAGACAAAAGCTTGACTTTTCCTAGTCAACTGCGTCAACGACAATGATAACTTGGCAAATCCCTCAATAAATTTCCGATAATATCCCGCCAAACCAAGAAAACTTCTAATCTCAAACACTGATTTCGGAGTCTCCCATTGTGACACCGCTTCAACCTTTGACAGATCAACTGCAATACCTCTACTCGAAATCACATGACCAAGGAAACTCACTTCCTTCAACCAAAATTCACACTTAGAGAGCTTAGCATACAACCACTTCTCTTTCAATACAGAAAACACAATCCTCAGATGCTCGGCATGTTCTTCTTCACTCTTTGAATAAATCAAAATATCATCAATGAACACCACCACAAACTTGTCCAAATAAGGATGGAAAATCCTATTCATGTACTCCATAAATACACCTGGTGCATTAGTCACACCAAATGGCATCGCAGAATACTCATAGTGTCCATACCTCGTTCTAAAAGCGGTCTTCTGAATATCCTTAGCCTTCACGCGAATCTGATGATACCCAGATCTCAAATCTATCTTACTGAACACACTCACACCAACCAACTAATCCATCAAATCGTCAATCCTCGGAAGTGGATACTTATTCTTGATAGTCACCTTGTTCAATTGTCTATAATCCACACAGAGTCTCATAGAACCTTCTTTCTTCTTAACCAACAACACCGGTGCACCCCACGGTGACATACTCAAACGAATAAACCTCTTCTCAAGTAGATCTTCAAGTTGACTCTTCAACTCTTTCAATTCCGATGCAAACATACGATATGGAGCCATCGATATCGGACTAGTTCCAGGAATTAAGTCGATCACAAACTCCATTTCTCGTTCTGGCGGTAAATCTATTATCTCCTCAGGAAAAACTTCCGGAAAGTCACGGACAATTGGTAAAGCATCAATTGTTCCACTTTCACCAATGCTCACTGTAATACCCCAAATTTTACCCTTATATTTAGTCAGTCATTTCGCATAGCATCTCATCTGTGCATCTGCTAACCACTAACCAGTCATAAAGTGCGTTTTGTTTTGCAGGAACTACCCCAGGGGCGTTTTAGTCATTTTGAAGCATAATTCGTAATTTTGGGCCCAATGAAGTTTTATTCCTGAGGCATTTATTTACGTGGGTTTGATTATGTTAAGATATCAATTTGGGTTGGAAAATCTGATCTGTGGAGCAGGGTTTTAACAAGAAATCATTCTTCTATCTCCCAATTCATTTTAGAGGGGAAACAGTGAAAACTTCGACTGATTAGTGGAACTTATTCATGTTGAAGGTATTAAGCTTATTATGCAAGATTGGATCGAATTAATTCAGGGATATTTGACTGGTGAGGTTTAATCGGATGTTGAGGTGTTTGCAAATTAAATCATGGAAAAGAAATTGGAAAATGATTTTAATAGAATATGTGAATTTTATTCATAATATTTTATTATCATTATTACAATTTGTAAAGTGAATTGGGATAGAAATTTGAAGTTTATTCATAATATTTTATCATGATCTACAAAGAGGAAATAATTTGGATAAAGAATGTTATTGAATTTATTCATAATATTTTTTATTACAAGTTACAAAAGAGAAAATCAAATTTGTATATCCTAAAAATCCTAAGTCCTAAACATCCCTTGGTGTCTTCATGATGTTCATCCCTTGGACATTTCTCCATGCTCCTCCGATTAACCTGCACGAAGAGAAACAAAACAAAACAGAATGCAGGAATGGGTTAGAAATTGTTTTCGACACTCTCAGAACAGCGTCATCATCGGGTGCCGGGAGTGGCACAACCGAAGCTGCGTCCTACCCCCGTTACCGACCCGCGCCGTTGGCGTCAGATCAAATGGTCATCTGTTCTTATCATGCGGGACAGCCGAGAGATAAAAGAGATAAAAGAAGCGGGACTGATTCGTTTTTCCGTATGTGGATTCGTTCATCAAGTTTGGTTTCCAAACTGATACAAGGGTAAAGCAGCACCATCAACTTGGTCATAAACCCGGATGCCGACGGGTGTGAGCCACTATGTGCTCAAAACTTGTCAACACCTGAAATGCAAGCATCAAAACTGTATCAGAGTTTTCAAAGGAACCCACCACTGACTAAGAACACCTGCATCAGCCCTAAACCAAACAAGAAATTCATAATAGGGAAACTAGTTCAACAAGGGAAAAACAAGTCAAACAAATTTGTCACGGACAGGAATAACCACAAAACTGCATCAATTCTGAACCACATCAGTGAGTTCATGAAAACCAAGTCCCAAACATGAACAGAAAGTAAAGGCTGCTGGATCTCAAACTGCACCACATAAGAACAGGAAGCTGCTACCAACCCTTATCAGAAAAATGAAATACAAACCAAAACTGCATCAAACTGCATCATACACTGTATCAAAGTTCAGAAGCATCAATTAAAGTCAAGCTTCAGTTGGAAATCACAGCACAAAATCACAGCACAAAATCACAGCACAAAATCACGGCACAAAATCATAGCACCAATCATACCATAGCTCACGCAATCACATCAGTTCAGGGCAAGCCTGAATCAAAGGTGCAAGTCACCATGACAAGCCAACAAAGCAGTAAGCTACGGGCATCGTGGAACCGAATGCAAGGGCATCAGCTATCGCACATCATGGCCTCACAATCAATCTGAAAGCCAACAACCAGATGCCATCCTGCTCGCAACACGAGCAACAACATAGGATTGTAGTGTCTTCTCCGAACGACTCAGACAAGCTATCATCATCGCCGTATACCCTCCTCGGCAATTCTGACTCGACCGAAGCATCAGCCTCAATTCACTGAAAAAAAGAAGAGGAAAAATAAGTGAATTCCAACTGATAACCAAACTGAACGAAACAAGTCCATCAAAACAAATCAGTTCAGATATCAAACAAATCAAATGAAATCCGAGCGAATCCATTCAATCAAGGAGTTCTGAAAATGGAAAGCTTCGAATCAGATCAGAAAAATCATATCAGAAGCTGGTGCTAAAAACCCCAACAAAATCAAATTGAATCCATCAAAATCAATCTCAGAAAAATAACGCAAATCCAAGGCCCAAAAGAGAGTATATAATAACAACATCACCTCATTGAAACGGGGGTAGCCGCGAGAGAGAGACGAACCACAACCGCAAACCAAACCCTAACGGCCGCGATATCGGAAGAAGAAGAAGTTTTCAACCAAAGCCATCACAAGACCTCAACTCGTTCACACGGAAGACCGCCGGCGCCGTTTTAACCAAACGACGGGCAATCAACCGCTTCGGGCCTCAGCTTACTTCATCATCGGTCGTTTTCACCGTAAATGTAAGCCATGAGACGTTTTCCTTACCATTTTCATGTTCTGTTTCAGGTTAATGAAAGGAATGATCGAAACACAGAGAATCGCAGCAAGGGGAATACGAGAGATGGAAACAAGAGGAGAGAAAGACAAACGGCGCCGCTAAGGGGACGATGGGGTTTCGAAACCCTAAAACTTGTATATTGTTCTTTATTACTAACCAACCGGGTTGGGTCCGGGGTGATGACCGGCCCAACCCCTTTATTTTCTGTTCTTTTAAAAATTGTTTTTTTAACCTTTTATTTTTGTTATTTTTGTTTTTTAAAACCATTTTTATTTTTATAATTAAAAACTGTTTTTAAAAAACCTTTTTGTATAAATATTGAAATTGTTTTTTAAAATAAATAAAAACTTTAAAAACCTTTTAATAAAATTAAAAAAACCTCTTTTCATATAATAAAAATAAAAAACTTTTTTATAAATAACTTAAAATATTTTCTAAAATTAAACTTTTTTTAAGATTAAATTTAAAATATTCTTCTAATTAACATTACTCTTTCTTTTTTATAGGTTCACTTAACATCTCTTTCAAAACAACAAAAAACCTTCAGCATTGCACTCTTGTCTCATGACTCGTCCCATTACTATCTAACTTTGCTTACTAACGGGTGTTCATTTTTTGCAGCTCATGTTCACTATTATTACATTACGTTTTTTATTTAAGTTTCGTTATTATTGTAACTGCATCTCATCTGTAACCTCGCGAATCCTAATAATCGCGTTTTAATTTCTGCCTTTAAATTTCTGCATGTATGGTTTTAATTTCTTGTCATTATTCTCTGTTTGCATAATTCAATTATCTCACACATTCATCAATACTCCTGTCACATTACACACTTCCGAAGGAATTAGGTCTAGCTTTTGGTCGCCGCGCCAATAGTCCTCAACTTCAAACCCTCATAACTTCAAAATTACAAACCCTGATTTTCACAAATGCCTCGCCGCAGGCAAGATTACGATTTTACCCCTAGCATTAGGTCAAAGAGCCGCCGCGCTCATTTTAGGGTTTCCCGCCGTGGAATCCCTAATTTAACCCTAATTACAACTTAACAATTCAACGTAGAGATATGGAGTTTCTACACTCCGCGTAAGCGTGCCCTTAAGATGCGTTTATTCCCCTTGAGACCTTGACCACAGTCAAGAGGTCTCTAACCTCCCTTTTGAGGGGAACTACGATTACTCTGATTCCACTCCCGTAAGGATACGTAGGCACAAGATGCGATGTCTTGCCGAGTAAACTTAGAATTAACCCCTTAGGTCTCTTTTCTCACTTCTAATCCTTTGTACATATACCTTAAGCAAATAAATAAAGCAAATAGTAAACATTTGAACAAAAGGTTCCTGTAGAGTACTACAGAAGTTTAGGGTGCTAATACCTTCCCTAATCTTAACCAACCCCCGAACCCTAGATCTTTCCCTGCATTGTGTTTACGATGCAAAATAGGTTTTCCCTCTTTTGACCTTTTCCTTCGGATAAATCAAAGAGCGGTTGTGAATTGAATTGTGATTCAAACTCATTAATAGTTTGTGATCCTATTTCCACCGCAACAGAAAATGGCGACTTCACTAGGGACAGTCTTAATTTTTGAGGGTTATCCCTAACTTGGTCACCCTTATTACTATCTGTGTTATTATTCATTTGAATGTATGTATTTGTGCTCTGATTTGGGGGATTGTTCCTTGTGCAGTGAGATAAGTCCTACGCCCGGACTAGTGACATTATTATAGGATGGGGATATATTCGATGAGGCTTATAGGGAGTGAATCCCGACCAAGCTGATTCGAGAATCACCGCTCAGTTGAGACCTTTTCGAAAATGGTTCGGTTGAACGAGTATAATCGTGAAAACTTTTTCCATGGTCGATTGGAGTCTGTGATATTGAGGACCGTAGTACCTTAACACCACCTTGGCCTTATTTAGGACGTAGTGCAGGAGCTATGTGGGAGTAATCCTACAACGGTTGCTACGCGATACTACACTCAAAAGAGGTTCTCTTGAGAATATTATTAACCCCCGAGTCAATCGGAAGGTTGATAATATCCGAAAGATGGGCTGATGACTTTGGGCACTTTTTAGAACCTTGTTTTGCAGGTACAACTAACCTATAGTACACTCCTCTTTGGGATGGGTAGACCTTAACTCCGCTCACATAACTTTTAACCTAGGGTTTTGTGTATTCATGTGCATGGCATCCATAAAGCATCCCATTGCATTGTATTTCATGGAATTCAAGCATCATTTATATCGCGGGATAAAATAAAAATGAAAAAACAAGGAAAATTTTTTTGGTACCCCACGACATTCGTAAATGTTTGAATTCCATGAAATCTTCATTTGCATTTGCATCATAGCATCATATACTTTCTTGCATTGCATGTGTCGTCCGTTTTCTCATGTTCGGTTCTCTCGCCTTCCAGTTTCGTCACCCTGAGTTCTCGGCACCAGTACAACACCAGAGCTCAAACTCGGAAGAGAATGGAGGATCAGGCAAAAGAGATTGATCGCCTTAGCAATGAACTTGAAGACCTGCGAGGGGGTATGGGGCGTATGATGGAATTGTTACATGTCATGAATGCTAAGATGGATACCCAGCCCACTGTTGTTTCCGAGATTACCGGCGCTACCGTGGACCCTCCACCGAATGTGACCGTAGCAAGGGACCCACCTTATGGTCTTGCTCCCGGTTTTGTGCCTCCTCAGGCCACTGTTCCGATTAATCAGCCTGTTCAGCAAGCCGTTCCTTTATTTTCTGAAGTTTCTAGGGGGGCCCCTATCTTTGCACCACCTGTTGTACACACCCGTGCGCAACCGTATTTCAATGAGACTGTCTTCGATAATCTTGATGAGAATGTTGAAGGTTATGAGAAACATGACAAGCTTCGTGAGGAAGTAGATACTATCGTCCAGAGATTGAGAAAAGTAGAGGGCGATCAAATTTTTGGGACTGCTGCAAGGGATGTTTGTTTGGTCTCAGGTCTGGTTATTCCCCCGAAGTTCAAGACTCCGAACTTCGACCGCTATGAAGGTGCCACTTGTCCTAAGAGTCATCTGATCATGTACTATCACAAAATGGCTGCCCATGTTGAGAATGATAAACTGATGATTCATTGCTTCCAAGATAGTTTGAAGGGTGCTTCTTCCAAGTGGTATTTAACTTTGGACCAGTCTCGCATTAAGAGTTTCCAAGATTTATCTGACGCTTTCATCAAACATTACAAGTACAATATGGATCTGGCTCCTGACAGAAGACAGTTGTTGAGTATGTCACAAAAGAGTTCTGAGTCATTCAAAGAGTACGCTCAAAGGTGGAGAGAGATTGCTTCGCAAGTAGAACCTCCTTTGACCGAGAAAGAGTTAGCTGATTGGTTTGTCGACACGGTTCGTCCAGAATTTTACGAAAGAATTGTGGGTAGTGTGACTTCAAATTTCTCTGACATCGTTGCTGTGGGTGTCAAGATTGAATTGGGTATGAAAAGCGGTAAAATGACAAGTAATCATGGTGTTTCCAAGGATCAGCCGAAGAAACCCCCGTATAGCTCTCAGAAGAAGAAAGAAGGGGAAACTAATGCTATATCCTCCGGTAGACGAAGAGACCAATTTTATCAATATCCGCAAGGTTATGCTCAACCTCAAGGATACCCGATCCAATATGCTCAACAACCCTATGTGGCAGCTGTAGCACCTTCCTTCAATCAACAGGTTCCTATGTATCAACCTATGCAACAATCTCCTGTTTATCCGCCTCCTATCAATTACCAACAGGCGCCCAACGCTCCTGCTCCTCAACAGCCAAGGAATCCAGCCCCTCGCCAGAATGTTCCGAACAAGAAAACGTATAAACCTTGTCCGCCGATTCCGATGACTTTCACCGAGCTGTATCCCTCATTAGTCAAGCAAGGTCTAATCACTACTCGAGCTCTAGGTCCGCCTCCTAATCCGCTGCCCTCCAATTACAACGCCGCCGCTCATTGTTTATTTCATGAGGGTGCGTCTGGTCATGATCTGGAGAACTGTTATTCTCTCAAAAATCTTGTCAGGGATTTATTGGAAAAGAAGATTTTGTCATTTGAAGATCCTCAACCGAATGTTAAGAAGAATCCTTTTCCTAACCATGAGAGTGTCAATGCCATTAGTGCCGATTATGAGGAAGGTTATGTCCTTGATGTTGTACAGATTAAGACTCCTCTCAAGATATTCCATTCGAAACTGTTTGAAGCTGGTCTGGTAGATACTTCCCACGTTGCATGTGTAAGTTGTGAAGCCTGTATCAAGGGTTGTGTGTTGGTTCAGAATGATGTTCAGAGGTTGATTAACGAGGGTGTTTTACAAGTGACAAGCCAAGCCAAGAAGGATGAAGTCGCTGTGGTTGAGCTTGTCTTCCATCAGCCTGAATCAAAGGGTAAGGTACCAGTGTTTAATATGTCAGGGGCAAGTTCTGCCAATCCCGTGTTCGATATACCAAAGTCGTCTATCCCTGAGGTGAATCAGCCTAAGCCTATAGTTATTCGAAAACCAAGTCCGTTTCCTTTCAGTGATCCTAAAACTGTGCCTTGGAAATATGACGTGACGATGATTGACAAGGAGTCTGGGAAGATTATTCCAAATGAAGAGGTTAAGGACACTGTGACTAATATCGCAGAGGCAAGCAGGATGACTCGCAGTGGCCGTGTGTATACTCCCCGTTTCAATGAGATTCCACCTAAGAAAACAACTAGTATCCCAGTGCCTGCCAAAGACAAAGGTAAGGGAGCCGTTACGAATGATGAAGATGCTGAGTTTTTGAGGATCATCAAGAAAAGTGACTATAAAGTTATCGATCAACTTCATCAAACTCCTTCCAAGATTTCGATCTTATCTCTGTTGATGAATTCACCCGCTCATAGGATGGCCTTGCAGAGAGTTTTTGTAACACCCATTTTAATTATTTAGTCATTTTATTATTATTTTAAATATTATATGTTGATGTGCCCTTTGGTAGGGTGTATTTGATGATGTTTGGTGGGTGTCCCTGAGATGAGAGATCATTGGTGGTAATTTGGTGAGTTTATAATAATATAAGAAATAATAGTAATATTGGTGGTGGTATTAATATTATTATTATTATTATTATTATTATTATTATTATTATATTTATGATTATTATTAGCATTTGTAGTAATATTATTAATATGGAGAATATAATATTATTATTAATATAGTTATTATATTATTATGATTTTTGGTGTGAATATGATAATATAATGAATAATAGTAATATTGGTGGGGGTATTATTATTATATATTATTATATTTATTAGTATTATTAATATTATTATTATTTTGGTGAGATAATAATATTATTACTATTATTATTATTATTATTATTATTTTGGTGAGATAATAATAATAATATTATTATTATTATTATTATTATTATTATTATTAATAGTATTATTATGATTAGTATTATTAATATTAGTAATATTATATTAGTATTATTAATATTAAGATTATTATTATTCATATTATTTTATTATTAGTATTAATATAATTGTTATTATTATCATTAGTATTATTATTATTATAATTATAATTATTGTTGGGTGTATTACTATTATTATTATTATGTTGAATATTACTATAATAGTATTATATTATATTATTATTATTATTATTATTATTATTATTATTATGATTATTATAATTATTATATTAGAATTATTATTGGGAATATTAGTGGTTGAAATAAGTAAAATAAGAGGTGGAAGGGTTATTGGGAAGTTAGAATGGAAATATGAAAAGTCATGATAGAAACCGTGAGGAAGGAAATATGAAGGGGTAGCAAGGAGATATTAGAAAAGTTGGAATAGAGAGAAAAGGGATTACCATAGATCGTGGGAAATTGGTGTGATAATAATAATAATAATAATAATAATAATAATAATAATAATAATAATAATAATAATAATAATAATAATAATAATAATAATAATAATAATATTATTATTATTATTATTATTATTATTATTATTATTATTATTATTATTATTATTATTATTATTATTATTATTATGTTATTTTTATTAGTTATTATTATTATTATTATTATATTATTTTTATTAGTTATTATTATTATTGGGATAGGAAATAAAAAGGAAAATAGAATATGAAGGGATGGGGGAAGTATTAGAGAAAATAACACGATAGAAAGATGGAAGAGAGAAAGAGCGATAGAAAGAGAGAAGAGGAAAGAACGAGAGAAGTGAGAAGAACGAAGGAAAAAGGGAACGAAGAACGGAAAGAAAAGAGGAGGCCAAGAGACCAAATCCAGGAAGAATTTCATCGATCAACCGATTAACAAGGTAAGGGGGGAGAAACTTGATTGGGAATGGTATATACATGTATAGGGTAGTGGGGATTCCTTAACCCCGTAGGAATGTATCGTTGATGAAGTTTTATATTGACATGCTATTGATTGTTGAGTTATGTTGATGTTGATGGATTGAAATATGTTGAGTGTTGGTGAATTGTTGTTTTTGGTTAATTTGGCGTATAGGTTGGGTTTACGGTTTTAGGGAAGTTCTGTGTGACCTTTTTGATGTGTCGATAGATTGTTTAAGTGATGACTTTGGAATAATATGTATATGATGATGTACGGATGTTTGATGTTGCCATTGTTGATTGACTGTTGGTGTTGGTTTGGTTTGAGTAAGGTTCAGAGTAACTCTAAAGTGTCGGTAGTGTGTCGTAATGTTGATCTGGAGTAGAATTATAGGAAGATTGATAAGCCTAATATGCATTGGTCGTAATACGGATAGTATAGGAAGTGGATGTTATAGAATAGGCTTGAATCAGAGAAGAGTGAGAATTCTGAACTGTGAGAACTTGAGAAGTCGCAGGCAACTCGCTAGCACTTCACTTAGCGAGAAGGCAGCGAGCGTTCGCTAGGTGCTCGCCTAGCGAGTGAGGTAGCGAGTGAGTCTAGTAGGTTCTGTTTGCCTTCGCGAGGAGGTTCGCTAAGCGAACAGGTAGCGAGCATTCGCTGGGAGCTCGCCTAGCGAGGGTGTAGCGAGCGTAGCAGAATGGGGTTTTTCTATGCTGTTATACTGTGTGCGCTAAGAGTGTAGTGCCCTTGGACTTTGTTGATTATAGGGGAGATGATTGAGTGTTATAGAGTGAGTACTCGGTGATAGTATGTGATTTCCGTTACTAATTATTTAAATGGATAATTAGTTGGTGTATGAATCATGCGGAGCATGGTGTAGTGATCAGTAGGATCGTGTATTCCCGAGTGGTGGGACGTGTTTATATCTTGGTGATAAAGTATGAACTTGTTTACTTGGTGATGGTACTCGTTTTCCTTGATATTGTTGGTGAACAATTGGTTAACGTATATGTATGTAGTGATCAGTAGGATCGTGTGTTCCCGGGTGTTGGGATGTGGTTATATATGGTGTTATAGTATGAATTTATTTACTATCTGATTGATTTATATGGTGTTGGTGTAATATATCTACACATATATGCATTGATGTATGATGATATGATCAGGAGGATCGTGTGCACTTAGTGTGCCTAAATATGATAGTTATGCATTGGTGTGTGCATATCATGGTGTTTTGGTGGGATGAATCATGTCTCAGGAGGAGCGTAAGTGATTCATCCGTACTCCTTGGTGGAGAATGGTGGGGGATAGATCATGTCTCAGGAGGAGCGTAAGTGATCTATCCAGGTTCGATTGAATGAACCAATGAGTCGGTACCGCATGCATGGTGTTGAGTTGCATATTTGCATTATAATATGTTATATTGTAATTTGAACAGTAGGTTCGTTATATGGAGTTGTTGGGGTGAATATTGGTGTGTTGGTGTGTTTTACTACCTTTTTTACATGTATTACATTACCAATATATTTTTGATCATGTTTTCTCACCCCTTGGTTGTTGTTGTGTCTGTGCTTCTCCGGAAGTACAGATAATCCAGGTACTTAGATAGCTTGGATGGTGGTGTGCCAGTCGAGTCTAGGATGCTCTGATACGTAACACGGGATATGGGTGTTTTAATTGTTTTATGTCAAACTTGTTGTAATCCTGTGACGTATCACTTTTTTTTGTGAATTATAATAATAAAGATTTTACGAAATTTGGCGGATGGCCGAGAATGTTGGAATAATGTTTTCTGCTGTATTATTTTTGAGAATAATTAATAAAGTATTTTTATAAAAATTTGGTGATGTGATATCCCACTATTTTGGGGAAAACTCTGATGTTTATTTATAATGTTTATATTTTATTTAATTTGGGAAGTGGGGTGTTACAATTGGTATCAGAGCAGGTCGGTCCGTCCGGCCAATGTTGTCTAGTGTTATTGTTTCCTGGTATGCGACAGGTGTGTAAAAACACTGTCGGTACATGTTGTTGGTTAACTTCATTGGTAGAAGTGGAATGATTCCAGTGGGGGAGAAGTTGTATTTCTCCGAAAAGCTACAGTGTGGTGGCTTAGTGTGTTGAGGAGTGATATTATAGTTTGGTAAAGATGGTTTGTACCCCATCATGATTTCGGCTGTCTATTAACAAATTGAGGAACTGATCACCCTTAATCTCTTGTTAATAGTGGACGGGATTGTGTTGGATGGGATAGACGTATCTTGCAAGCTTGGGTGGCGTGAGCAGTGTATAGTCTTGAGTTAAGCTAAGTGCTTAAGGGATTATTTTGAGGAATTTGGCGTAAGACGGTGTTGAAGTGTCTATTTTGACTGAAACTTGGAATGAGAAGGAAAGTGAGAAAAATTGGGATTTGTCAATTAATTACGATTGCCGGAGGTTTCCGGATGAGGTAGGTGATTTACTATCGGAGTGTGAAGTAAAGCTCACACGTTGACTTTGTTGTTGGAACGAGTCCGATATTAGTGACTCCATATGGTGTGTTTTCGTTGGGATTGGAGAAGTTGAAGAGTCAACTTGAAGACCTTCTAGGAGAGAGGTTCTTTTGTTTGAGTGTGCTACCGTAATGTGCACCAATTTTGTTGGTTAGACAGATAGAAGGTTTTGTGAAGCTTTGGGTGAACTATAGATAAGTGAACAGGGTGACTATCAAGGATAGGTGTTCGCTTCCAAGAGTTAATGATTTGATGGAACAATTGATCGAGGGATGTGAGTCCCTTGGTCATGTGATCTCGAGTAGAGTTCTTGTGGTGGATGGGACGAAGGTCAAAAGTTCTATCGTATTAGGAGGCTCAAAGATCTGCTGTTGAGATTGGAAGTAATTGAGTTTTAAATTATTCATAGATTTAAAATGTGTTGGATGGCTTCCTAAGTATAAAATTGTTGTTGTACGTTAAATTCCGAGATCGCAGCTTTTTACGGAATCGAAATCGGACACTCGGAAGTCGGGTAACGGTCGAAAAGAGGATTTTGGGACTGTCATGTTCGTCTGGCGAGCATACTGGCGAACGTCCATATTCGCTGCGGTGTTCGCCTGGCGAAGGGGTCCTGGGCAGAAAATGTTATTCTGGTGTTTTTGCCGTAACGGGAGAACCGTAACTCGGAATGACGCGCGGTTCGAAGCGTTGGAAAGCTATTCAAATTATCTATGAGATGGTGAAGTATTGACATAGATTTAAGCTATTTATTGATGAAGTGTGTTTGAATTTTGTGGTAAGGACGGGCGGTACGGTATGTGTTCCCGCTATAACTCACAACTTGTTTGTCCACTTGGCATGGGATCTTCTTTAATTATTTATATAAGGCAATGGTTGTGTTAATAAATGATATTTTAAGGTATTCGAAGCGTATAGAGGATTAAGTTGAGCATAAGGAACTGGAGTTATCAGTGTTGGAAAAAGAGCGGTGATATACTTCCGTAAGGAAAGTTCTGCCGAATCCGATAGAACTAATTGTGGTGTTTGTGATGCTTGTTGATATAATTAGGGGATTTGCTAAAGACAACTTCAGCGAGTTTCAATTATGCAAAAGGCAACTTGAAGTGTATAAGAGAAATCATCCGACCAGTGATTTAGAGTTGGTTACTATTGTGATTGTACTGGAGTCGGAGTCTTCAAAAGTTCAGACTGAGATCGGAGATGTTTGGTGATCTTAAGAGTTTAAGGTGTTTGTTTAATTTGAATAAGACAAATATGAGGCATAGGAAATAATTGGGACTTCGAAAAGAGTACAACTTCGAGTTGAATTACCATTTGGGTAAAGCGGACATGGTAAATGATGCAGTGAGTTAGAAATATTTGCATATACCGAAGATGATGGTGAAAAGAGTTAGAACTGATTGAGAAATTTCATAATATGCGTTTTGTGAGTAAGGATACTTCTTATGGAGTTAAGCTTTTATTATTAAGATCTGACTAGTGATATCCTTGAGATGAATCGAGAAAGTCAGAAATCTGGGTTGAATAGTGAATTAGTTGAAATTGATAAATTAGAGTCGAAGAGTGGATTGTCGGGTTTGTGGAAATAATACCACGAGGTGTTATGATAGAGTATGTATATCAGATGTTGTTGAAGGGAGTAGGAGTACTCGTGAAGAAATACATTGAGGTAGATGGAGTATCCATCTCGGTGCTATGAAGAAGTAACCGAACTTGAGTAGATTGTTTTTGAGACCATGGATAAGGAGAGGTGGAATATGCTAGTTAGAATTGTCGGAATTCGAAGAGTGAACATCAGAGACTGTTGAGTCTGATGTAGTCGTTAAATATTCTAGAGTGGAAATCAGGTAGTATTTTCACGAAATTGGTGTTGAGATTTCCAAAGAATTTGTAAAGACATAATTTTAATTTGAATTGTTAGGAGTGGATTAACTATTCCGTGTTGAGGATATACGAGATGCATATTGAGAAAGTGGTGAAGTTGGATGAGATACTGACGAATATTGTGTCAGATGGAAATTTGAGGTTTATATTGAGATTTTGGAGGGGCTTACAGGAAGCTTCGGGTACTAAGTTGAAGCTGAGTTCGACCTATCATCCGCAAACTGATGGTCAGTCAGAGAGGACTATTGAGTCTGTAGAGAATTGGTGAGAGCTTGGGTGTCGGATCAAGGTGGAGCGTGGGATGATTAATTATCGTTGATTGAGTTACCTATAATAACGGTTACCATCCTAGTGTCGGAATGGCACTATATGTGGCTTGGTGAGATAGGGAGTGTAGGACTCTCCTGTGTTGAAATAAATCGAGTGAGAGTGTTGTACTCAGACTTGAAGATTATGCTTGAGATGGCTGAGAAGATCGAGAGGATCCGAGGCAATATGTATTTTGAGGGTCACGCCGGTGGCTGGTGTTGGTCGAGCTTCGAAATCTCAGAAGTTCGCACGTGTTCTGTAGTTGTATCAGAGTGGCGCAGCGGAGGCATGGGAGGAGTAACATGTTAGACTGTTTTTCTGTTGTCGCTGTGAATTGGCATGATATGTTTCATGTGTCTTAGTCGAGAAAGTACATTAAACCAGGTGGATGATGTACAAGTGAAAAATATTCCGATTGTTGAGGCATTGCTAGTTCGTTTTGGCGAGCGAGGAACAACTCCGAAGGGAGGAGATATCTTTGGTGAAAGTAGTATGGGGAGGTGCTGCAGAAGGCAGTGTGACCTGAGAATTGGAATAAAAGATGCGGGGAGCGTATCCGGAATTATTTCCATCAGATAATTTTCGAGGACGAAAGTAATTAAAGTGGGGGAGAGTTGTAACACCCATTTTAATTATTTAGTCATTTTATTATTATTTTAAATATTATATGTTGATGTGCCCTTTGGTAGGGTGTATTTGATGATGTTTGGTGGGTGTCCCTGAGATGAGAGATCATTGGTGGTAATTTGGTGAGTTTATAATAATATAAGAAATAATAGTAATATTGGTGGTGGTATTAATATTATTATTATTATTATTATTATTATTATTATTATTATTATTATTATTATTATTATTATTATTATTATTATTATTATTATTATTATTATATTTATGATTATTATTAGCATTTGTAGTAATATTATTAATATGGAGAATATAATATTATTATTAATATAGTTATTATATTATTATGATTTTTGGTGTGAATATGATAATATAATGAATAATAGTAATATTGGTGGGGGTATTATTATTATATATTATTATATTTATTAGTATTATTAATATTATTATTATTTTGGTGAGATAATAATATTATTACTATTATTATTATTATTATTATTATTTTGGTGAGATAATAATAATATTATTATTATTATTATTATTATTATTATTATTAATAGTATTATTATGATTAGTATTATTAATATTAGTAATATTATATTAGTATTATTAATATTAAGATTATTATTATTCATATTATTTTATTATTAGTATTAATATAATTGTTATTATTATCATTAGTATTATTATTATTATAATTATAATTATTGTTGGGTGTATTACTATTATTATTATTATGTTGAATATTACTATAATATTATAATAGTATTATATTATATTATTATTATTATTATTATTATTATAATGATTATTATAATTATTATATTAGAATTATTATTGGGAATATTAGTGGTTGAAATAAGTAAAATAAGAGGTGGAAGGGTTATTGGGAAGTTAGAATGGAAATATGAAAAGTCATGATAGAAACCGTGAGAAAGGAAATATGAAGGGGTAGCAAGGAGATATTAGAAAAGTTGGAATAGAGAGAAAAGGGATTACCATAGATCGTGGGAAATTGGTGTGATAATAATAATAATAATAATAATAATAATAATAATAATAATAATAATAATAATAATAATAATAATAATAATAATAATAATAATAATAATAATAATAATAATATTATTATTATTATTATTATTATTATTATTATTATTATTATGTTATTTTTATTAGTTATTATTATTATTATTATTATATTATTTTTATTAGTTATTATTATTATTGGGATAGGAAATAAAAAGGAAAATAGAATATGAAGGGATGGGGGAAGTATTAGAGAAAATAACACGATAGAAAGATGGAAGAGAGAAAGAGCGATAGAAAGAGAGAAGAGGAAAGAACGAGAGAAGTGAGAAGAACGAAGGAAAAAGGGAACGAAGAACGGAAAGAAAAGAGGAGGCCAAGAGACCAAATCCAGGAAGAATTTCATCGATCAACCGATTAACAAGGTAAGGGGGGAGAAACTTGATTGGGAATGGTATATACATGTATAGGGTAGTGGGGATTCCTTAACCCCGTAGGAATGTATCGTTGATGAAGTTTTATATTGACATGCTATTGATTGTTGAGTTATGTTGATGTTGATGGATTGAAATATGTTGAGTGTTGGTGAATTGTTGTTTTTGGTTAATTTGGCGTATAGGTTGGGTTTACGGTTTTAGGGAAGTTCTGTGTGACCTTTTTGATGTGTCGATAGATTGTTTAAGTGATGACTTTGGAATAATATGTATATGATGATGTACGGATGTTTGATGTTGCCATTGTTGATTGACTGTTGGTGTTGGTTTGGTTTGAGTAAGGTTCAGAGTAACTCTAAAGTGTCGGTAGTGTGTCGTAATGTTGATCTGGAGTAGAATTATAGGAAGATTGATAAGCCTAATATGCATTGGTCGTAATACGGATAGTATAGGAAGTGGATGTTATAGAATAGGCTTGAATCAGAGAAGAGTGAGAATTCTGAACTGTGAGAACTTGAGAAGTCGCAGGCAACTCGCTAGCACTTCGCTTAGCGAGAAGGCAGCGAGCGTTCGCTAGGTGCTCGCCTAGCGAGTGAGGTAGCGAGTGAGTCTAGTAGGTTCTGTTTGCCTTCGCGAGGAGGTTCGCTAAGCGAACAGGTAGCGAGCATTCGCTGGGAGCTCGCCTAGCGAGGGTGTAGCGAGCGTAGCAGAATGGGGTTTTTCTATGCTGTTATACTGTGTGCGCTAAGAGTGTAGTGCCCTTGGACTTTGTTGATTATAGGGGAGATGATTGAGTGTTATAGAGTGAGTACTCGGTGATAGTATGTGATTTCCGTTACTAATTATTTAAATGGATAATTAGTTGGTGTATGAATCATGCGGAGCATGGTGTAGTGATCAGTAGGATCGTGTATTCCCGAGTGGTGGGACGTGTTTATATCTTGGTGATAAAGTATGAACTTGTTTACTTGGTGATGGTACTCGTTTTCCTTGATATTGTTGGTGAACAATTGGTTAACGTATATGTATGTAGTGATCAGTAGGATCGTGTGTTCCCGGGTGTTGGGATGTGGTTATATATGGTGTTATAGTATGAATTTATTTACTATCTGATTGATTTATATGGTGTTGGTGTAATATATCTACACATATATGCATTGATGTATGATGATATGATCAGGAGGATCGTGTGCACTTAGTGTGCCTAAATATGATAGTTATGCATTGGTGTGTGCATATCATGGTGTTTTGGTGGGATGAATCATGTCTCAGGAGGAGCGTAAGTGATTCATCCGTACTCCTTGGTGGAGAATGGTGGGGGATAGATCATGTCTCAGGAGGAGCGTAAGTGATCTATCCAGGTTCGATTGAATGAACCAATGAGTCGGTACCGCATGCATGGTGTTGAGTTGCATATTTGCATTATAATATGTTATATTGTAATTTGAACAGTAGGTTCGTTATATGGAGTTGTTGGGGTGAATATTGGTGTGTTGGTGTGTTTTACTACCTTTTTTACATGTATTACATTACCAATATATTTTTGATCATGTTTTCTCACCCCTTGGTTGTTGTTGTGTCTGTGCTTCTCCGGAAGTACAGATAATCCAGGTACTTAGATAGCTTGGATGGTGGTGTGCCAGTCGAGTCTAGGATGCTCTGATACGTAACACGGGATATGGGTGTTTTAATTGTTTTATGTCAAACTTGTTGTAATCCTGTGACGTATCACTTTTTTTTTGTGAATTATAATAATAAAGATTTTACGAAATTTGGCGGATGGCCGAGAATGTTGGAATAATGTTTTCTGCTGTATTATTTTTGAGAATAATTAATAAAGTATTTTTATAAAAATTTGGTGATGTGATATCCCACTATTTTGGGGAAAACTCTGATGTTTATTTATAATGTTTATATTTTATTTAATTTGGGAAGTGGGGTGTTACAGTTTTGACTCAAGCACATGTGGATCAAGATATCAGCACCAGTCGGTTTGATAGTGTGATTGCCAATTTGACCGCATGCAACACCCTTAGTTTCAGCAACGAAGAGTTACCAAAGGAGGGTCCGAATCATAATCGGGCTTTACATATATCAGTGAAATGCCAGGAGGACAATTTAGCAAGAGTGCTGGTGGACACCGGTTCTTCTTTGAATGTTCTACCCAAGAGGGTTCTTGATAAGTTGGTTTTCAAAGAGACAGCGTTGAAACCCACTCCTTTGATCGTCAAGGCTTTCGATGGTTCTCGTCGTTCGGTAATGGGGGAGGTTGAACTTCCTATCCTGATTGGTCCACAAGTTTTTAACATCACGTTTCAAGTCATGGACATTAACCCCAATTACAGCTGCTTACTTGGAAGGCCGTGGATTCATGCCGCTGGGGCAGTAACCTCCACGTTACATCAAAAGATGAAGTTCGTGATCGATGGAAAGTTGGTTATTATACACGGTGAGGAGGATCTGATGGTCAGTAACCTGTCTTCTTTCCGTTACATCGAGGCCGATGAGAATGCTTTGGAAATCTCCTTTCAAGCACTCGAGATCGCCAATGCTGTTCTGTTAGAAGTCGAAGAGACAGTAGGCCAGGGTAATCCATCTTTTGCATCTCTGAAGAGTACCAAATCAACAATTGACAGGGGTATTCTGGAAGGTTGGGGAGAGGTAATTGATGTCAAGACCAAGACTGATCGCTTTGGGTTGGGTTACAAACCAACTCAGAATGGAGCTGCCACAACCGTCGAAGGGCGCCCGAAGGTTATCCAAGAGGTATTTGTCAGCGGAGATTTCCAAGTCAATGCCGTCAGTGACTGTGAGGAAGATGAAGATCTGAGCAACCTGGTGTTTAAGGGTGATGCAGCTTTGAACAACTGGGAGGCCGTAGAGATCCCTGTTATCTTTCCATTGTCAAAGTAATTTTAGCATTTTTCATTTACGTTTTCAAATAAAAATCCGTAGCCCTGCCCAAGGTTATAGGGTCGTTTTTGTTGGGCCACCTTTCATTTTTAAAAGGATAGTAATAAAGGCATTTTGTTCAAATCCATTTTGGTTCATTTGCGTTTTTCGTTTTCACCTTTAAAAAATGAAATTGGCAACCTTTTTCAAAAAATAAAATAAAAATAGCATTTCATTTCTTATCTTACATATCTTCGAGCATTTAATTAAGTAAGCCTTCCATCATGCAGAGACATCTCAAACCTTGTTGGATCCAATGACTCTAGTGACACTCCTAACTGGGATGCACCCATCAATCAAGCTGAAGACGAGGGTAAAGAAGATTTTGAAATACCCGCTGAACTGACAAGATTGATTGAGTACGAGTACACAGAGCTTCAACCGCATAAAGAGCAGGTGGACTTAATTAATCTTGGTACAGATGAAAACAAGAAAGAGGTCAAGATTGGTGCAATGCTTGGGACAGAGGTTAAGCAGAGGCTGATTGAGTTGTTAAAAGAATATATTGATGTGTTTGCGTGGTCGTATCAAGATATGCCTGGTCTAGACACAGACATCGTTGTTCACAAGTTGCCACTTAAGCCAGATTGTCCACCTATCAAACAAAAACTTCGAAGAACGAGACCCGACATGGCTTTGAAAATTCGAGATGAGGTTAAAAAACAGTTAGATGCAGGTTTCTTGGCAGTTGCAAAATATCCAGATTGGGTTGCCAACATTGTGCCAGTGCCCAAGAAAGATGGTAAGGTCAGGATGTGTGTGGATTACAGGGATTTGAATAAAGCAAGTCCGAAAGACGACTTCCCTCTGCCACATATTGATACACTTGTAGACAATACAACCAGTTTTGTGTTGTTCTCATTTATGGATGGTTTCTCTGGCGATAATCAGATCAAAATGGATCCCGATGATCGAGAGAAGACTACTTTCATTACTCCTTGGGGAACCTTCTGCTACAAAGTCATGCCTTTCGGTTTAAAGAACGCAGGGGCAACTTACCAACGCGCTATGACCACTCTTTTTCATGATATGATGCACAAGGAGATCGAGGTGTATGTGGACGATATGATAGCCAAATCTCAGAGTGAAGAGGAGCATCTAGACCATTTGGTGAAGTTGTTTGAACGACTCAGGAAATATCAGTTGAAATTGAATCCTGCTAAATGTACCTTCGGTGTCAGATCTGGAAAATTGCTTGGTTTTATTGTTAGCCAACGAGGGATTGAGGTAGATCCTGACAAAGTCCGAGCCATTCAAGATATGCCAGCTCCGCAAACCGAGACACAAGTTAGAGGCTTTCTTGGGCGTTTGAATTATATTTCCAGGTTTATCTCTAACATGACCGCTACTTGTGAGCCGATATTCAAGCTGCTTTGTAAAGGGAAGACGGTTGAGTGGAACCCTGATTGTCAGAAAGCGTTTGAGAAAATTAAGAGTTATTTGCAAGACCCCCCTATTCTGATTCCTCCCGTACCTGGAAAACCGTTGTTTATGTACCTTACTGTTCTTGAGAAGTCTATGGGTTGTGTGCTTGGGCAACATGATGAGACTGGAAGAAAGGAACATGCGATTTATTATCTGAGCAAGAAGTTTACTAATTGTGAAAACCGATACTCACCATTGGAGAAAACTTGTTGTGCGTTGGCATGGGCCGCTAGGCGCCTTCGACAATATATGGTCTGTCATACCACGTTGTTGATTTCTAAAATGGATCCGATCAAGTATATTTTTGAAAAACCTGCTCAAACCGGGAGGCTAGCCCGTTGGCACATGTTGTTATCCGAATATGACATCCAGTATGTACCCCAGAAGGCAATTAAGGGTAGTATTTTATCGGATTATCTTGCAGATCAGCCAGTTGAAGATTATGAACCTCTTAAGTTTGACTTTCCCAATGAGGATATTTTGTTGATCAAGAGGGATTGTGAAGAGCCAGATCCGAGCGAAGGTCCAGAACCAGGTCTTTGGTGGAGGATGATGTTTGATGGTTCCTCGAATTTCAATGGGCATGGTATAGGCGCCGTTTTGATGAACCCAAAGGGTGGATTCACTCCGTTTACAGCCAGGTTGGACTTTGAGTGTACTAATAACGTCGCAGAGTATGAAGCATGTATTCTCGGTCTCGAAGCAGCCATTCACCTCTGAATCAAGCTTCTTAAAGTAAGTGGTGACTCAGCCTTGGTTATTTACCAGGTACAAGGAAAATGGGAAACGAAGAATGAGAAGTTAATCCCTTACAAGGACTACATTGTCGAGCTGATTAAGTATTTCGACGAGATAGAGTTCGAGCATGTTCCTAGATCTGAGAATCACGTTGCTGATGCTTTAGCCATGTTAGCATCTATGTGGAAAGTTAAATTCGTTAATGAAGCGCCTCTTATCCATATTGAACGCAAGGTGGAGCCCGCGTACTGTCAAATGGTCGAAGAGGTTGAGGTGGGTGGAAGGCCTTGGTTTCATGACATCAAGAACTATCTAGCCAAGCAAGAGTATCCCGACGGTGCTACCGGTCTGGACAAGAAAACGTTGAGAAGACTGGCTTCAAAATTCTTTATCAGTAATGGTGTGTTATACAAAAGAAATCACGACATGGTTTTGCTCAGATGTGTTGATAAACGGGAAGCGGACATGTTACTGCAAGAGATTCACGAGGGGACCTTCGGAACTCATGCCAATGGTTACGCTATGTCTAAAAATATGTTAAGGGCTGGATATTATTGGTTAACCATGGAAGCTGACTGCATCCAATACGCCAGAAAATGCCATAAGTGCCAAATTTACGCTGATAAAATGCATGTACCTCCCTCGCCGTTGAATGTTTTTTCTTCACCATGGCCGTTCTCTATGTGGGGCATTGACATGATTGGGGAAATCGAGCCGAAAGCTTCTAATGGTCATCGTTTTATCCTTGTTGCTATTGATTATTTCACCAAGTGGGTAGAGGCTGCCTCCTACACCAACGTGACTAAGCAAGTGGTTGCCCGCTTCATCAGGAAAGAAATTATCTGCCGTTATGGAATTCCAAGTCGGATAATAACTGACAATGGCACCAATCTGAATAACAAGACTATGAAAGAGTTGTGTGACAGTTTCAAGATCACTCATCACAATTCTTCTCCGTACCGTCCTAAGATGAATGGGGCCGTTGAAGCTGCGAATAAGAATATCAAGAAAATCCTGCAAAAGATGGTCGTGACTTACAAAGATTGGCATGAGATGTTACTGTTTGCTTTGCATGGATACAGGACCTCAGTGCGAACTTCGACAGGGGCAACACCTTTTTCATTGGTGTATGGAATGGACGCTGTACTCCCCATCGAAGTAGAGATACCTTCTTTGAGGGTGCTGATGGAAGCTGAACTTGAGGAAGCTGAATGGGTTCAAGACAGACTGGATCAGTTGAATCTCATTGACGAGAAACGCATGACAGTTATGTGCCATGGGCAATTATATCAGAAACGGATGAAAAGAGCATTTGATAAGAAGATTCGTATCCGTGAGTTCCGTCAAGGAGAGCTCGTACTCAAAAAGGTCTTGCCAGTGCATAAAGATATGCGTGGAAAGTGGATGCCCAATTATGAAGGCCCATTTGTTGTAAAGACCGTTTTCTCCGGAGGGTCTCTGATACTTACAACAATGGATGGAGAAGAGCTAGCACATCCCGTGAATTCTGATGCAGTCCGAAAATATTATGCCTAAAAACCCGCTAAGTCGAAAACCTGCAAAAGGCGACTTAGGCAAAAGTAAGGGTTGAAAAAAAGAAATAATAATAAAAAGCTCGCTAAGTTGAAAACCCGAAAGGGCGGCTTAGGCAAAAAAGAGCGTCCCGGTGGATTGAAAACCTGAAAGGGCGGTCCAGGCAAAAGTTAGGGACAAAGGCATTTCATTGCATCAGAAAACACTGGTCATCGCGAACACGCTTTCCACATGCGAGCCATTTTCCAGTTCGTTCATCCTCGTCCAAAGCGAGATTCTGGTTTAGTCTTAGTTATTAGTGTCAGTAGGTGTCGTTGGATTCAATGTAACCTTTTCCCATATTGCCAATTTCAAAACATAATCATCTGTGGAGCTATGCCTTCAGCAAGCGTCCACCCTTTAATAAAAGATACCATTTTGTTACTTACATTCCTTGGTGCATTACTCTTGTTTTCTATTGTTATGAAAAATGCATTTATTCTTAAAATTTTGAAAATGAAAGGTGCATTGAAAATTTTTTAAAACTGTTCTTCGAAAAGCAATCGAAAATGTAAGAAATTACTTTGACTAGTGGAAATTTCGGAAGGATCTCTTCACTCCTCGAAAAAATCTCATTGTTGCAGAAACACTTTCAAATCATTGCTCTGACACAGTCCCCAGAGAGACTATAAGCTGACAACCTTTTCTTGGGTAACTCGAAAGTGTCCCTCAGGTTTTCTTCTCCCCATGTGAAGACATGATACTGTGTACCCAAGCAGATTACCTTCTCCCCAGAGAATTCAGAACTTTAAAACCAGACTTGGTTCTACCATTAATCTTTCTTACCCATGATTGACGTATTGGTCGCAGAGAATGCAGGGTATCCCCGTCGAGATGTTTATTTCATCTCTCGTCCTGTCTCTAGTCTGTTTCGTCAGCATACGCAGGGGCGTAAGCATCACTTGCCTATTTCATACGCATACTCATTGCATACTCATTTCATAACATCCTGCATGATTAAATACATAGACATTAACATACATTCACATTAACATACGCATTAATATATGCATTAGCATTCACAGGTTCGTTGTGTTTCGCCGTCATTGGTTGTTACCGCCGAGTAACTGGGGGTTTGTCTGTTCTCTCCAAATAGATTGTCAGCCATAAGCATAAAATACATATGTGTTTCCAGTTTCCCCACAAAGCTCGATCCTCGTGGATGACGGTTACTTCAGCTATCTTTCCTCGCCAGGATAAGATATTTACCCTTCGAGATCATTCCCTCGATGAAGTCTTGATTACCAGTCTTCTTTCTAGCTCGATCCTAGATTGAATCTCCGTCTTGTCGGTCGCTGAGCCAACCGGACGTGCATTTATTTTGCACCGTCTAAAAATTTTCACCCTACCTTGGCAGATATGCGACTGTTCTCGCCTGAGAAGCTTATCACTATACCCGGATGTGCATTTATTTTGCACTATCTTTCAAGAAAATCAATCACACGCCTTTACAGATACACGCCAGTTCACGCCTAGAAAATCTATCATTACAATCCTACATCTTACAGCATCGGTATGCGACATTTCTCACCTAAGAAGCCGATCCTATCTTCGTTATGACTCACAGCAAATGGCCATCTCCATTGAGAAGTTGGGCTTCCATTTACCTGTCGTCTTGAAGTATGGGGAGGTTTGAACCAAATTGTATTCAGGAGAGCACGATCTTGAAATACGGGGAGGTTTGAGCGGAATCATATTCAGGAAAGCACGATCTTGAAGTATGAAGAAGTTCATTTACCCTTTAGTAAAAGAAGGAGCGGAATCATATTCAGGAGAGCACGATCTTGAAGTATGAAGAAGTTCATTTACCCTTTAGTAAAAGAAGGAGCGGAATCATATTCAGGAGAGCACGATCTTGAAGTATGAAGAAGTTCATTTACCCTTTAGTAAAAGAGGGAGCGGAATCATATTCAGGAGAGCACGATCTTGAAGTATGAGGAAGTTCAGTTTACCCTTTTCATATTCAGGAGAGCACGATCTTGAAGTATGAAGAAGTTAGTTTATCCTTTAGTAAAAGAAGAATCATAATTGTATTCCAGGCGCCGACCTTAAATATGAGAAGATTTATATATCAGATAAGCAGCAGCCTCTTTATTTGAGTGCTTATCCATTTTGGCATGTAAGTCCCTTCCAACGATAAGTGACAGTTCTCCCTCGAGAAGATTATCAGGGCACTATCCTTAAAGTCCATTTATTTTGGCCTACAGCCGGTTTTTACCCTGTATATTTGCTACGGATTCCCGAAAAGTCCGTTTAATCCTATCACGAAGGATAGTTCATAGAAGCTTGGATGTTATTCTTTGCTCAATGCTCCAGCATTCTGTAATCGATCCTGCAGTCGTGTAGATCCAGTTTCATTATTAGACATTCCCAAGTGGAGGTCATCTCATAGGTGCCATCTCCATTTAAGGATCTTATTCTTAAAAGTCTATTTATTTTGGCATACAGCCGGTTTACCCTGTATATTTGCTACGGATTCCCGAAAAGTCCGTTTCATCCTGTCACGAGGGATAGTTTACAGAAGCTTGGGTGTTATTCTTTGCTCAATGCTCCATGCATTCTGTGATCGATCTTGCAGTCGTACATGATCCAGTTTTACTTTTAGATTCCCCAGTGGAGGCCGTCTCATAGGTACCATCTCCATTTGAGAATCTCGTTCCCAAAATGACATTTGGTCGTGTTCGCACCAGTTGACCATCATTTTAGGATTCCCCAGTGTTGTACTGTGTCTCAGCGCGTCGCTTTCCCCAGTGTGTTTCTTCTCGTAGCGTCCGTCCCTGTGTCGTCGCATTCGTCAGCATTTTCGCAATTCATCATTCCATCATACGCATCATGTTATCTGCATTAATCTGTTCTCGCTTTGTCCATAGCATTGCATATCGCCGCATATAAGGGCAAAATTTTCGGTTATATATATTTAAATCTCTCCACCACGATTCCTCGAGTCTCTGTCACTCAAATCGTCCGGTGTAGCTATTTAAATAGGGGAAACTGTAATACCCCAAATTTTACCCTTATATTTAGTCAGTCATTTCGCATAGCATCTCATCTGTGCATCTGCTAACCACTAACCAGTCATAAAGTGCGTTTTGTTTTGCAGGAACTACCCCAGGGGCGTTTTGGTCATTTTGAAGCATAATTCGTAATTTTGGGCCCAATGAGGTTTTATTCCTGAGGCATTTATTTACGTGGGTTTGATTATGTTAAGATATCAATTTGGGTTGGAAAATCTGATCTGTGGAGCAGGGTTTTAACAAGAAATCATTCTTCTATCTCCCAGTTCATTTTAGAGGGAAAACAGTGAAAACTTCGACTGATTAGTGGAACTTATTCATGTTGAAGGTATTAAGCTTATTATGCAAGATTGGATCGAATTAATTCAGGGATATTTGACTGGTGAGGTTTAATCGGATGTTGAGGTGTTTGCAAATTAAATCATGGAAAAGAAATTGGAAAATGATTTTAATAGAATATGTGAATTTTATTCATAATATTTTATTATCATTATTACAATTTGTAAAGTGAATTGGGATAGAAATTTGAAGTTTATTCATAATATTTTATCATGATCTACAAAGAGGAAATAATTTGGATAAAGAATGTTATTGAATTTATTCATAATATTTTTTATTACAAGTTACAAAAGAGAAAATCAAATTTGTATATCCTAAAAATCCTAAGTCCTAAACATCCCTTGGTGTCTTCATGATGTTCATCCCTTGGACATTTCTCCATGCTCCTCCGATTAACCTGCACGAAGAGAAACAAAATAAAACAGAATGCAGGAATGGGTTAGAAATTGTTTTCGACACTCTCAGAACAGCGTCATCATCGGGTGCCGGGAGTGGCACAACCGAAGCTGCGTCCTACCCCCGTTACCGACCCGCGCCGTTGGCGTCAGATCAAATGGTCATCTGTTCTTATCATGCGGGACAGCCGAGAGATAAAAGAGATAAAAGAAGCGGGACTGATTCGTTTTTCCGTATGTGGATTCGTTCATCAAGTTTGGTTTCCAAACTGATACAAGGGTAAAGCAGCACCATCAACTTGGTCATAAACCCGGATGCCGACGGGTGTGAGCCACTATGTGCTCAAAACTTGTCAACACCTGAAATGCAAGCATCAAAACTGTATCAGAGTTTTCAAAGGAACCCACCACTGACTAAGAACACCTGCATCAGCCCTAAACCAAACAAGAAATTCATAATAGGGAAACTAGTTCAACAAGGGAAAAACAAGTCAAACAAATTTGTCACGGACAGGAATAACCACAAAACTGCATCAATTCTGAACCACATAAGTGAGTTCATGAAAACCAAGTCCCAAACATGAACAGAAAGTAAAGGCTGCTGGATCTCAAACTGCACCACATAAGAACAGGAAGCTGCTACCAACCCTTATCAGAAAAATGAAATACAAACCAAAACTGCATCAAACTGCATCATACACTGTATCAAAGTTCAGAAGCATCAATTAAAGTCAAGCTTCAGTTGGAAATCACAGCACAAAATCACAGCACAAAATCACAGCACAAAATCACGGCACAAAATCATAGCACCAATCATACCATAGCTCACGCAATCACATCAGTTCAGGGCAAGCCTGAATCAAAGGTGCAAGTCACCATGACAAGCCAACAAAGCAGTAAGCTAGAGGAATCGTGGAACAGAATGCAAGGGCATCAGCTATCGCACATCATGGCCTCACAATCAATCTGAAAGCCAACAACCAGATGCCATCCTGCTCGCAACACGAGCAACAACATAGGATTGTAGTGTCTTCTCCGAACGGCTCAGACAAGCTATCATCATCGCCGTATACCCTCCTCGGCAATTCTGACTCGACCGAAGCATCAGCCTCAATTCACTGAAAAAAAGAAGAGGAAAAATAAGTGAATTCCAACTGATAACCAAACTGAACGAAACAAGTCCATCAAAACAAATCAGTTCAGATATCAAACAAATCAAATGAAATCCGAGCGAATCCATTCAATCAAGGAGTTCTGAAAATGGAAAGCTTCGAATCAGATCAGAAAAAATCATATCAGAAGCTGGTGCTAAAAACCCCAACAAAATCAAATCGAATCCATCAAAATCAATCTCAGAAAAATAACGCAAATCCAAGGCCTAAAATAGAGTATATAAGAACAACATCACCTCATTGAAACGGGGGTAGCCGCGAGAGAGAGACGAACCACAACCGCAAACCAAACCCTAACGGCCGCGATATCGGAAGAAGAAGAAGTTTTCAACCAAAGCCATCACAAGACCTCAACTCGTTCACACGAAAGACCGCCGGCGCCGTTTTAACCAAACGACGGGCAATCAACCGCTTCGGGCCTCAGCTTACTTCATCATCGGCCGTTTTCACCGTAAATGTAAGCCATGAGACGTTTTCCTTACCATTTTCATGTTCTGTTTCAGGTTAATGAAAGGAATGAAGCGAAACACAGAGAATCGCAGCAAGGGGAATACGAGAGATGGAAACAAGAGTAGAGAAAGACAAACGGCGCCGCTAAGGGGACGATGGGGTTTCGAAACCCTAAAACTTGTATATTGTTCTTTATTACTAACCAACCGGGTTGGGTCCGGGGTGATGACCGGCCCAACCCCTTTATTTTCTGTTCTTTTAAAAATTGTTTTTTTAACCTTTTATTTTTGTTATTTTTGTTTTTTAAAACCATTTTTATTTTTATAATTAAAAACTGTTTTTAAAAAACCTTTTTGTATAAATATTGAAATTGTTTTTTAAAATAAATAAAAACTTTAAAAACCTTTTAATAAAATTAAAAAAACCTCTTTTCATATAATAAAAATAAAAAACTTTTTTATAAATAACTTAAAATATTTTCTAAAATTAAACTTTTTTTAAGATTAAATTTAAAATATTCTTCTAATTAACATTACTCTTTCTTTTTTATAGGTTCACTTAACATCTCTTTCAAAACAACAAAAAACCTTCAGCATTGCACTCTTGTCTCATGACTCGTCCCATTACTGTCTAATTTTGCTTACTAACGGGTGTTCATTTTTTGCAGCTCATGTTCACTATTATTACATTACGTGTTTTATTTAAGTTTCGTTATTATTGTAACTACTTCTCATCTGTAACCTCGCGAATCCTAATAATCGCGTTTTAATTTCTGCCTTTAAATTTCTGCATGTATGGTTTTAATTTCTTGTCATTATTCTCTGTTTGCATAATTCAATTATCTCACACATTCATCAATACTCCTGTCACATTACACACTTCCGAAGGAATTAGGTCTAGCTTTTGGTCGCCGCGCCAATAGTCCTCAACTTCAAACCCTCATAACTTCAAAATTACAAACCCTGATTTTCACAAATGCCTCGCCGCAGGCAAGATTACGATTTTACCCCTAGCATTAGGTCAAAGAGCCGCCGCGCTCATTTTAGGGTTTCCCGCCGTGGAATCCCTAATTTAACCCTAATTACAACTTAACAATTCATCGTAGAGATTTGGAGTTTCTATACTCCGCGTAAGCGTGCCCTTAAGATGCGTTTATTCCCCTTGAGACCTTGACCACAGTCAAGAGGTCTCTAACCTCCCTTTTGAGGGGAACTACGATTACTCTGATTCCACTCCCGTAAGGATACGTAGGCACAAGATGCGATGTCTTGCCGAGTAAACTTAGAATTAACCCCTTAGGTCTCTTTTCTCACTTCTAATCCTTTGTACATATACCTTAAGCAAATAAATAAAGCAAATAGTAAACATTTGAACAAAAGGTTCCTGTAGAGTACTACAGAAGTTTAGGGTGCTAATACCTTCCCTAATCTTAACCAACCCCCGAACCCTAGATCTTTCCCTGCATTGTGTTTACGATGCAAAATAGGTTTTCCCTCTTTTGACCTTTTCCTTCGGATAAATCAAAGAGCGGTTGTGAATTGAATTGTGATTCAAACTCATTAATAGTTTGTGATCCTATTTCCACTGCAACACTCACCGTTGCCATTAACAAGAATACCTTAGCACCATCTTGCAGTAATTCCTTCACTTGCTTAGCAGTCATAAACAAATCTTCTTCATCCTCAGGTTCAGGAAAAATAACCGTTTTGTCAAAACAATTAATATAAACACGATTGAATTCCAACCAATTCATCCCAAGAATAACATCAAGTTGATCTAAGTGAAGACACACTAAATCAACTCCAAAGTCTTTACCAAAAATACTCAACGGACAATTCAAACACACATACGGGGTAGTTACCGAACCCATAGCAGGAGTATCAATAACCATACCTCCACTCATGACAGACAACTCAAGCCTTAATCTCTTAACACAATCAAAGGAAATAAAAGAATGCGTAGCTCCAGTATCAATTATAGCGATCAAAGGTATACCATTAATGAAGCACGTACCTTGGATCAATCGGTCATCATTAGCAGTCTCTGATCCTGATAGAGCAAACGTTTTCCCACCCCCTTGAGTCTTCTTTGGCTTATCACACTTGGTACTAATGTGCCCTTGCTCACCACAGTTGTAGCAAGTCACATTCACACCGCTTCTGCATTCTAGAGCTTTGTGGCCTGGCTTCCCACACTTAAAACATTTCTGCTCAACACTTTTGCACTCGGGAACACGATGTCCCTCTTCACCGCATCTAAAACATCTCACCGGAGTGGAAACTCCTCCCCCACTGGGCTTCTTGCCGAAACCAACTTTCTGTTTCCCCTTCTCTGGAGGAGTCACATACGGCTTTCCTCTAAATTGACCTTTTCCTTTATTTTCACTTAAACTCTTGTAGTGGCTAGACCGAGCCCTACTATCTTCATCATAAATTCTGCTCTTGTTTACTAGCTCAGAAAATCGCCTAATCTCCTGATAACCAACAGCTTGCTTAATTTCTGGCCTCAAACCATTCATAAACTTGAGACACTTGAATCTCTCAGCATTAGCAGTGTTATAATGAGGACAAAACTTAATCAATTCCTCAAATCTCTCCGCATACTCGGCCACAGTTGAGTTACCCTGCTTCAGCTCAAGGAACTCAATTTCCTTCTTTCCACGCAAATCTTCTGGAAAATACTTCTCCAGAAATTTTTCCCTAAAAATATCCCAAGTAATCACCATCTCATTCTCTTCAAACCTTTGGTGAGTATTACCCCACCAATTCTTAGCTTCTTCTTCGAGCATATGAGTGCCAAACTGCACCCTCTGCGCATCCGAACAGTTCATGACCCGAAAGATCTTCTCAATCGCTTTCAGCCAAACTTGTGCTTTGTCAGGCTCATGAGTTCCCTTGAAAACTGGTGGATTATTCCTTTGAACCCTTCCCAAAGCACGAAACTCATCATCAACATGGTTTCCAACATTCACACTGGCTTGAGGATTCTGCCCAATCGCTCCTGCCAACCTCGTCAAAGCCTCCGCAATCGCTTCGTCATTCCTACCTGCAACCATCGTTCTTGATTCCCACAACAAACCTTCATTAGAACAACCATATTGATAGTGCTACACACACGTACCAAATGCAAATGGGGAATAAACACATTAATAACTTGGTCAACAGACTGACCTGCTCTGATACCACTTAATGTAACACCCCCTTCTATACCCCCAAATAAACAAATAAATCACATAAGCACATAATAAATTTCATCAGAGTAAACTTGAAACATGGTATAAAAGAAGTATGCCACATCATTCACCAAAATAACATACAACACCTGCTCTATAAAAGACATGCAACAGTGGGGTAGTTCAACAGAGGAACTTAGTCCTACACCCATATCTCAATATTTAGAAATAAGCGGAAGATTAAAACATTTGAATCATTTAAAACATGTTATCATATATATACATAATTCATTTTGTTCATCACATCATCCATGTTTACAAAACATTACCATCAGATACATACACAAAATGTATCTCAAAAGAATACTATACAATCCTAACTATCCGGTGCTACATACCAGAGTATAACCGACCAAAAGAATGAAGCTAAACTTCACAAAAGACCTCCAGCAACCTAATCTGCAATGCCTCATAGAGCATTATGAAACAAAAGAAGGGTGAGAAATATTATCATAATAATCAAGGCATATAATTATATATACATACACAAGTATAGAACACATACATTCCATATTTCTCACCACAATTCATTCCAATCATCATATACATCACAACATATGTGTAAACAAACATGGATAATCACCAAGACAATTTCATCATGCATACATCCATAATTCTCAATTCAATACTTCACATAAGGGTATACTTTCATACAACAATACACATTAATCATGTGACTCAATGCAACTCAATGCAACTCATGCCATGTGGTACCAACACTTGTTATTATTTTTCGGTTTTTACACTTAAACCGGGTCCACCCTTCTAGACCGATATCAACAAACGCCCGTTCCCTAAGCTTTCAAACCCACCCTTCTAGGTTTGGGACAAGTCACTAGTCTCCACGAAACTAGCAAACATTGTCTCTTGACTAAATGATGCATATGCAATCAACCACCAAATGCACTTAAGACCGTTCTCGCATCTTAATCCCATGCATTCAAATAATTCATCACTCAAGAATTATAACATGATTGCACACACAGCATATTCATATTCAATATCATCAATACATTTATCAAGCAATGCACACATATCCATAATATGTTCTCATGCATTCTCAAACACAATCGCATACAAACAATATGCATTCACAACATCGTGCTCACGACAACAAATTCCATAACATTCATCATGCATTTTAATCAATTAAGACAATGTATTATGTTTATCAAAAGACCACATTTCATAATCAATTCAAAATCTAGGATTCACGCCATACGGCTACCCACAACATATATTCACAGTATACAATTACTCATTTCCAACAAGGATCGAACACAATCTAACAGAGAAATCAACATGGAATGGAATCAACAGAAAACCAAATGTTGTCATGCTCGCTGGCTTGCTCGCCTAGCGAGTCTCTAGCAAATACTCGCTATCTGTTTGCCTAGCGAACAAGCTCGCGAAGGCAAACAGAAGTTACTGTCTTCGCTCGCCACCTACTCGCTGCAGCGAGGCCCTAGCGAATCCTTCGCCACCTCACTCGCTACCAGCGAACCAGATCAAATGCATTCTGTCCAAGTCTGGGACCTCTCGCTAACTTTTTCGCCTAGCGAGTTGCTAGCGAACGCTCGCGACCTGTTCGCCTAGTGAAGGTGCTAGCGAACGTCTGCGAACTCAGAATTCCTCACTGTCTTCGAGTCCTCAACTCTTCACAAAACCGACCGATTCTCACAAACCCAGTTCCATAGCCTTAGTCTAACCTCCCTCGACTAAATTATACCACTTATTCTCATTTTCGACCGTTAAAACTCGGTTTCTATCGATTAAATCCACTTTGCCCTAAAATGGAAGTTGTAGAAAAACATCCAACAATCTAACCCAAGCATACATAATCATATACATTGATAAGATGATGATATTTCACACCCTTACCTCAATTAAATGAATGCTTGAGAGTTGTTCTTGAGCTTTTCCAACTTTTCTTTCTTCTCCTTCTCTTTTCTCCTCTTTCTCCTTCTTCCTCTATTCTTTCTCTTATGTTTCTATCTTTCTCCTTTCTCTCCACTTTTCCTTTATAAGTCTTCCCATTCTAATTCTCTCCAACATCTATTAATTCATTTAGTTAATCATACATTAATCAAACAATCCTCTTAAATCATTTAATTAATATAAATAATTAACTAGTGAAAATTGGGCTGTTACAAAACGTGAAGTTTGGAGGGAACCAGAAAGGCAAAATCATTGGGTCTGGAACTATTGGCAATTGTAACCTTCCTTCCATATCTAATGTCTTACTTGTTGTAGGACTAACACATAATCTATTATCCATAAGTCAATTAAGTGACAATGGTTATGATATAATCTTCAATCAAAAATGTTGTAAAGCTGTGAGTCAAAAAGATGGTTAAATCCTCTTTAATGGGAAAAGGAAAAACAACATTTACAAAATTAATCTTTCAGAACTTAAGGTTCAGAATGTAAAATGTCTTTTGTCTGTTAACGATGAGCAATGGGTCTGGCATAGAAGATTGGGTCATATTAGTATGAGACGTATATCATAGATTAATAAGCTCAATTTGGTCAGAGGACTTCCTCAGTTGAAGTTGAACTCAGATGCTTTTTGTGAAGCATGTCAGAAATGAAAAATTTTAAAATCTTCTTTCAAAACTAAAAATGTTGTTTCTACCTCTAGACCATTAGAGCTGCTTCATATTGATCTGTTTGGACTAGTGAAAATTGCATCCATCAAAGGAAAGAAGTATGGATTAGTCATAGTTGATGACTACAGTAGATGGACATGGGTAAAATTCCTGAAACACAAGGATGAGTCACATTCTAAATTCATTGACTTCTGTAAACAAGTCCAAAACGGAAAAGAATTTAAAATTGTTAAAGTCAGAAGTGATCATGGTGGAGAATTTGAAAATAAATACTTTGAAAAATATTTTAAATAAAATGGCATTGCACATGATTTTTCTTGTCCTAGAACTCCTCAACAGAATGGAGTTGTAGAAAGGAAAAATAGAACATTGCAAGAAATGGCCAGAACCATGATCAACGAGACTAACATGGCAAAACATTTCTGGGCAGAAGCAGTGAATACAGCTTGTTATATTCAAAACAGAGTGTCTATAAGACCTCTTCTGGAGAAGACTCCCTATGAATTGTGGAGGAATAAAATGCCCAACATTTCTTATTTCCATCCTTTTGGATGTGTTTGTTTTATGTTGAATACTAAGGAAAATCTGAACAAGTTTGATTCTAAAGCTCAGAAGTGTTTCATGCTTGGATATTCTGAACGCTCTAAAGGCTACAGAGTATACAATACTGAGACACAGATTGTAGAGGAATCAATTCATGTTAGATTTGATGATAAGCTTGGCAATCAAAATCCAAAGTACCTTGAAATTTCTGCAGATAGAGAAGTCCTTCTCACAGACTCTGAAAAATCAGAGGTAGACAAAGCTCAAGCAAAAGCACCAGAAGCAGCTTCAGATGCTACTCCCTTGACTGCTCAGATGGATAGCTTGACAATTTCTGAAGAACCAAATGTTAAAGAATCATCCAGAATCAATTCCTCTCATCCAGAGGAAATGATAATTTGGAAAGAAGGATGACCCTATCAGGACAAGATCATTTCTCAGATCGTATGGAACGTCATTGCTTGGTCTGGTATCTATCATTGAACCTACTTTTGTGGATGAGGCTCTGAACAATAATGATTGGATACTTGTTATGCAAGAAGAGCTTAACCAATTCACAAGAAATGACGTCTGGGATATGGTTCCAAGACCAAATGGATTCAACATCATTGGAACAAAATGGGTCTTCAAACACAAGAAGAACGAGCAAGGAGAAGTTATCAGAAACAAGGCTAGGTTGGTTGCTCAAGGATACAGTCAGCTAGAAGGTATAAATTACACAGATACATATGCTCTTGTGGCAAGGTTAGAATCTATTCGCTTGCTTATTTCCTTTGCTGCACAGAATAACATCACTCTGTATCAGATGGATGTTAAAAGTGCTTTCCTAAATAGATTCATAGAAGAGGAAGTTTATGTTCATCAACCCCCTGGTTTTGAAAATGAAAAATCACCAGAACACGTTTTTAAACATAAGAAATCACTCTATGGCTTAAAATAAGCTCCCAGAGCTTGGTATGAGAGGCTGAGTAATTTCCTTATAGAAACTAATTTTATCAGAGGAAAAGTTGATACTACTCTCTTCTATAAATCAATTAAGAAAGACATTTTAATCTATCAGATTTATGTTGATGATATTATTTTTGGAAATGCCAATATTACGCTTGGAAAGGAGTTTGCTCAATCTATGCAGGAAGAATTTGAAATGAGCATGATGGGAGAACTCAGATTCTTTCTGGGAATTCAAGTGAATCAGACTCCAGAAGGCACCTACATACATCAGACAAAGTATGTAAAGGAGCTTCTGAAGAAATTCAACATGACAGAAGTAAGCTAGCAAAGACTCCAATGCATCCTACAAGCACTCTAGGCAAAGAAGAGGTAAGTAAAAAGGTAGATCAGAAGCTTTACAGAGGTATTATTGGTTCTCTTCTTTACTTAACTGCTTCTAGACCTGATATTCTCTTTAGTGTTTGTTTATGTGCTAGATTTCAATCAGATCCTAGAGAATCTCACTTGACAGCTGTTAAGAGGATTCTGAGGTATCTGAAAGGTGCTACTAACGTGGGTTTGTATTATAGAAGATCTGATGAATACAGGTCAGTTGGATTCTGTGATGCTGACTATGCTGGAGATAGAGTAGAACATAAAAGTACTTCTGGAAGCTGTCAGTTTCTAGGAAGTCATCTGATCCCATGGTTCAGCAAGAAGCAACCTGTTGCACCCTAAAATTTGACCAACCGGGTCCCACATCTGATTTATGTTTCGACGCATTTCGCATTCGCGTTTACATACTGCATATAGTGCATTTTCTCAATCACGGTGATTTTAGTGGGATTACAGCCCTGTTGTCGCTTTTCGGGTATCTCAGACTGGTTCGGGTAATCGGAGTTTATTTTGTGAAGTCGCGCGCTTCCTGGGCGTTTTCAGTTCGCAGTGATTTTTGAGTTTTGGTGTCCGGTTTACTGTTTGCTTCGGTCTGGTCTCGCGCTCTCTTTTATATTGGTTATTTGCCTTTGTTTGCATTTTTTAGGATTTAATAGCCTTTTGTGGATTTTAAATAGGCTTTATAGTTTTTTAGAATTTAAGTAGATTTTCTTTATATTTTTAATAGCTTTTAAATGTTTTTAGAATAATATAGAATAATAATGGATTTTTCTTTTATTAGTTTTAAATAGATTTTAATATAGAAATAATATAGATATTATTTTTCTTTTAATAAATAGATGTTCTTTTATTAAATAGGATAAATTTTCTTAATATAGATATTATAGGTTATAGAATAAATAGTTTTTTTAGAACATTAGGGTTGTATTTTAAATAGGGAAATATTTTCTTTTTAATATAGAAGTAACTAGATTTTTGTTTTTATAGAGTATAATAGTTTTTTAGATATATTTTTAATATAGGATTTTATAGAATTTAATTGATTTTAGATTAATTAGAATTAATTGTTAGATGCAGTTTTAATTAAGATTAATCATTTTCACTTGCATTAATTAGTTAGTTTTTGCTAAGCCATATTAATCATTTGCACTAATCCATATTATTTCCATTTAATCATTTTCATTAGTCATTAGTTTTTCATTCATTCCCGTTTTTAATTGATAGTTAATTCCTTCATTAATCCTTTAACCCAACTTAGTCCATCGTTAATTCAGTGTTAATTCATTTTAATCACGTTTAATATTTCATTCCATTAACCATGTGCATTAGTCTTTTTTTTGGGCCTGATTATCCAAATTCATTCACGTAAAGCCCAATCTACTTCAGAAGTCCAAAAAGCCAGGTCATATAAATTCAGAGCTACACGTGTTTTGCAGAGGAGGCCCCACATATTCACTGCACTTTCACTGCATGTGTGATAACGCGTTTTCCACCTTCTCCCTCTCCCATCCAGGTGGCCAGCATGCATTCACTCCCTCCACTAACCACGCCACGTGTCTGCACCTGAGCCTTCACAGGTTGCATGGCCGGCGGCCATGCAACCACCGTCCCTAACACCTTCCGGCCACCGCAACAAACCACTTCCGGTCACCTAACTTACTCCGGCCACCACAACAAGCTCGCCGGAAAACCAATATTCATCATTTCTTTTCCAGTTTCTGATCAACAACCAATCTTCAACCAATCATAAACAACGTTTTTCCAGTTTCTGATCAACATCATCTTCCTCCTCCGATCCAACCTTCATCACCCCTAACATTTTTTCCGGAAATCTTTCTCCTTCGATCAACCTTCATCAACAATGTCGTATTCATCATTTCCAGGTTTATACAAGAATCATCATCGTTCAAATTGTCCTAATAGAACATTCATCAATCTTCGACATGCTCCAGAAAATCTTCATCGGAGCACTCATTCAACTCCAATATCTCTCAACAATGCTCAACAGAATCACCAGACACACCGATCTTCAACAAGAATGTTCACCAACGCCGGTAATCTCCAGGATTCGTAGAGAGTTCGTCATCCTTCAATAGTCACCGAAAGCTTCGAGGTTTTTCTTGATCTTTAACGTGCAAAGAGCATTCGTCATTTGTTCATTGAGTTCGTCCGAGTTCATCGCGATGTTCACCGTACTCGTCACGAACTCCATACGCGGTTCATCAATAATCTTCCAGATCTTCATCATCTGTGCATCCATCACCATGGTGTTCTTCGCGTTTTCCAGAAATTCCTTCAAACATCTCCGTCAATCTTGATCGTCCTTCATAGATCTTCAACATCTTCAAAAAGGTCCCTCTGAGATCATTAAGCCATGGATTTAGTTTGTATCGTTTGTGGTGTTGTTAGGTCGTTGGGGATTACAATGTTCAGAGTGTGTTTGATTTGAGTTGAACGATTTTGTGAGTGTTTGAGAAAGAATTTCGAGATAGAGAATCTGAAGAAGAAGATTGATTGAGAGGTGAAGGGAGATAGAACGAAAAAGTTTGGAGATGAGGGAGTGGTTCACGGCGGAGACGATGAGACTGGGTGGAGGTAGTCAGCAGCGGCGGTAAGAAGGAAGGAGGAGATTAGGGTTTCAGAAAGGAGAATGAGAGTGAAAGGGAGAGAATGGGGAGATGAGACCGGGTTCGGGTTTGGGCCACTAGGCCCAAAGAGTTTTTTCTTTCGTACACCCCCCCCCCCGTTTACGTTGCACCCATCCCTTTTTCCTTTTTTGTTTTTGGTGCTGATTGTTTGTGCTAGGCTGGGCCCAGTTCCAATTGTTTTTGCTGATACACACCCTCCGTTCACTAATTCCCCCCCCCCCTGGTTTCATTATTTTGTTTTTTTTTTCTGAACTAGTGCTTTGGGCTGGGCCCAGTTCAGAATTGTTTTTGTTGCACTTCCCCTCTAATAACTGATGTACCCCCTCCCCTTTTGTATTTCTTAGCTTAGTTTTTTTTTAGAAAAAAGAATATTGAAGAAAAGAAATATAGAAAAATACTTGAAAAAAGAATGTGGAGAATATTGAAGAAAAGAAATATAGAAAAATACTTGAAAAAAGAATGTGGAGAATATTGAAGAAAAGAAATATAGAAAAATACTTGAAAAAAGAATGTGAAAAAATATTGAAAAAGAAAATGTGGAAAAATGGAGAAGAGAATATTGAAGAAAGAAAAGAAATATGAAAAGAAAAAATAGATATATGGGGAAAATGTTTGAAGAGAAAATAGTGAAAAAAGAAATATTTTGAAAAAGAAATAGAGGGAAAAATAGAAAAAATATTAGCTTGTAGATTTAATATTTTTTTAGAGTACATATTTTCATAGAGTTTATTTTCCTTTTAGGGATAATTTAGAAGTTCACTTGTTAGGGGACTATTTTCCATTTGATTTTTCAGCATAGGATAGGATAGTATTTCCTAGGGGTTTATTTTCAGTATTCAATCATTGTAACCATTTTTCAGAATGTTAATAAAACGAGATTTGAGTTGTGGTCCCGAAAGTAGCCGAACTACAGCTGCTCTGATTCCTCGTACCAGACGAGGATATGTAGGCATAGGATGCGATATCCTAGCGAGCACATTAACAACTAATTCTTTTGTTCTCTCGCTGCTGTGCGATCGAGACTTTCCCGCTGACGACTGATGTTATCCCTTTTTCTTGCCCTTGGGCATTTGAGACCAGACCGTAGTCTTTCCCATAGGTTCCCGTACCTTCAAAACCAGATTAATTTCTCACTGCTGTGTGAGAACACCCAGTCTAGCCGTAGTTAGCCTGAACTACGTAAGCTCTGATCTTCCATGCAGTGTGGAAGTACGTAGGCACAAGACGCTAGGTCTTGGCGAGCCAATTTCCCTATAGTCCCGAACTACGTTGACTCTGACTTTCTCTCTTGAGAATACGTAGGCATAGAGTGCGACGCTCTATCGAGTCAATTCCCTTCTGTTTAGATTTAGCAGCCGTAGATAGATTGTTTTGCATCCTTTAGACAAACCAAGCAAGCGTGGATCCTGTCGAGTACGACGGACGTGAGGGGTGCTAATACCTTCCCCTTGCGTAACCGACTCCCGAATCCAGGTTTTGGTTGCGATGACCATACCTTTCCCGTTTTTTGCGAGGTTTACTTCGAGCGTTTCCTTTCCCTCCATTGGGATAAATAACGCACGGTGGCGACTCTTCTGTCAGCCTGCGCCGATTTTCGCAGTAGCGACAGCTGGCGACTCTGCTGGGGATCCAACGTCCCCTGGCTGCTAAGGACTGCGATAGTTCTTATGCATGTGGGATCCAACGTCCCCTAAGAGAGAGTCAATCCTAGCGCTTGTTTGCTTGTCTATTGGTGTTTATTTATTGATATTATTTGTTGCTGTTGTGCTGTTAGGGTGTGACGGGTGTTCTATGATTGAGTGAGAAGCTGGACCTGGGCTTGAGTGCACCTTAGACTTAGAGTAGAGATTAGTGGGCGCGTACCGACTTTGCTTGTATTAGTGTCCCGCGAAATCTACACTCAGACGAGGTTCTTCTGGTTGGCCTCTTGTCCCACCCTTTGGGTGGCTCGGGTTGCTGGTTAGTTGGATTGTCGACTCTGGGAACCGATCATTTGGAAGTTAGCTAAGTGAGGCCTCTTCAAGACTTGATGATGCCACTCCTTCTGGGAATCGTATCATCAGTTTTGAAAGTCTGTGACGCTGACGACCGCATAGGATGCCGTACCTTGACAGATATAGGTCCATACCTGTGAGTGGGGGGGGGGGGGGGGGGGGTTGCAGGAACCTTGACTTCCAACCTACCCGTTATTTTGGTCTTCTCTTCAGAGCGAACGTACTCCGTCAGCAGCGCAGCAGTATTCAGATTTGTGGGGGGGCTGTGGTCCCGTTGTTTGCTGCATCTTGCATATCATGTGCATAACAGTGTTGCATCATATTGCATATCATCCTCCAGTTAGCCAGAGTTCTGATCCAGCCTTTGTTTCCTGAAGGTGATTACCCGGAGTTTGGATTGAGCAGCTGTTGATTGTCAGAAGACGACCTAGGGGTTGAGTAGATTTGAGCAGAGTCAAGCATTGAAGTCAGCTGAAGATTATTGGTAGCTATGTCTGAAGGCAATTTCCAGTCTCCTAACACCTTGACAGGGTTCACTATGACGTCCAAACCTCTGTATGATTCTATGGAAGACTTCCCGCAAGCGAACAACATTATTGCAGACCGTTGTACAGCCTTCTGTGGAGAACCAAGGTCGACATGAGCAGTTTGTTGCCCGAAATGAACGTCCTCCTCCTGTTAACAATCAAGGTGTTGTTTTCCCTGTGATGAATTACCGAAGAGATATTCCAATAGCCAGGACCGTAGATCCAAGAGCTCTTGAGACGGATAGAAAACTCCGAGCGTTGGAAGAAGGAATGAAAGCTTTGAAAATGAAAGATGCTGTTAACCTGAATGCTGTAGACATGTGTTTGGTTTCTGACCTAGTGTTGCCTCCTAAATTCAGAGCGCCAAAGTTTGAGAAGTATAAAGGAGGTAGCTGCCCGAGGCTACATTTGGTGATGTTCTGCAGGAAGATGACTTTGTTTGTGCAAGACGACAAGTTGATGATTTACTGTTTTCAGGACAGTTTGACTGAGGCATCTTTGAGGTGGTATATACAGTTAGAGAGAAATCAGATTCAGTCATGGATGGATTTAGCCAGAGCTTTTCTGAAGCAGTACGATTATAATTTAGACATAGCTCCCCATCACATGCAGTTGCAAGAACTGTCTCAAGAGAATAATGAACCTATCAGGAAGTATGCTCAGAGATGGAGAGAATTTGCTGCTAGAGTGCATCCACCGCTTTTAGACCGAGAGTTGACAAGCATGTTTGTAGATTCCCTACAAGATCCGTACTTCGAAAGATTGCTTGGACTTCCGTTAAGTTTCTCTGACGTGGTAACATTAGGAGAACGCCTTGAGTATGCTATAAGAATCGGGAAAATTCAGATTACTTCAAATGATCAAGCTGGTGAAACTGAATATCCTTGTGACTATCAGAATGAAGAAGGAGTTGTGATCAATGCAGTCATGCCAAAGGTTGAATATCCTCGAAGCGAATCAGTGAATTTTGTTGGTTCTTCATCTTATCAGAGATCAGTACCTCCTGTGGCTTGTTATACTGAACAGACAGTCGTGCCTGGGGCACCCTATCAGGAATCTTATGTCGCTTCCATTGCAAAACAGCGAATTCGTGGTCAAGGTTATCAGACTCAACGTCAGAGTCAGAATCGATCTCGCAACAATTTGGAACGAAGGAAAGCTCCTTTTCACCCAGTGCCTATGTCGTATAGCCAGCTGCTACCATCTTTGATCCAGAGTTCTTTGGTGGAACCTAAAGCTCTTAAGCCAGTTCCAGAACCTTACCCTCCTGGGTACAATCCCCATGTTCAGTGTGGTTATCATGGTGGCTCACCAGGGCATTCGACAGAAGATTGTAAAGCATTTCAGGCGAAAGTACAGCAGTTGATCGACCAAGATCGCATTTCCTTTCGAGAAGGATTTTTGTTTTTTCATACCAATCGCTCAGCTGTCTAAGCTCGTAGACTCGGAAAGTATTCCCCAGCAAAAGCCAGTGGTTCAGACAGGCAGGCGCCTCAGCATTGGCAGTCCTCAGACTTTATATCATTTGCATTTGTAGTTTCTTTTCTGTTAGTTACTACTTGCTGTAAACATTGTATGTTTCGAATGGTGATAATAATAAAGTGACTATGCATTTTTCTGAATTAATCATGTCGCTGTCGCTCATTTATTGCATTGCACTGACACTTGCATTTTATTCACTCCACTTTATCACTGTGATTAGCAAAGATTGGAGGGAGGATGACGAAATAAACTCATAACCGATGATCGCATGCTTTCAGATAAGACCTTGCCGATGACGTACAAGGCATTGTTTCAAATCCCCCAAACACTGGAGATATAAGGAGTTAGTCCCTTGTTAACCACTTCGAGCCAGGAAGTAGAAGTTTTTTCGGACTTTTTAACCCTCACATCGTAACCCGGGGCAGGGTAGTTGTCAGTTAACTTGACCGAGCATTCAAGTCTTACAGAGGAGTGTTGTCTTTCGAGGACCAATCAGTTTATACCTTTCAAGAGGTCATACCTCATCAATCAGGAGTGAGACAGTTACAATCCTTTCGGAGCAATCAAGACAACCGGTGTCACACGACTTTGTTCCAAAAGAAAGAAGAAAGAAAGCCTGCTAAGTAAAAAGAAAGAAAAGGCCGGAAGGCTAATACTTAGGCAAAAATCATGGCATCCCGCTGGACTTCAAAAAGAAAACGAAAAAACGAAAAGAGCTCAAAAGGAGTCAGTCCAGGCAAAAGTTAGGGAATCAAAAGAAGAAAAGATATCAATAGAAAATTTTCCCCAGCGAGTCACAAAGTCGTGTACACAGACACCGAAAAAGAAAAGGAGTAACTGTCACTCCGGAAAAGCCCTGTGAATTCCTTAATTGAGGTTCTTACCATTCAGCATACCTCTCGAAGAGGCGAGCGCTTGTGCCAGGTTAACTGAACCTTAGGATCGGAGATCATCACGTAGAAGGGGTGGGTACAAATCAAAATTTGAGCCGAATATCCTTTGTTTCAAGAACCGTGAACCCGACCACAATACAGCCCTTAAAAGACCTAATTAAGGTAGGGTTATTCTGAAAGCGCATTACGATAAGGTTGAGTAACCTGACTCCTTCTTGACTTGCTAGTCACATCCTTGTTGTGTTTTTCACCGACCACGTAAACACTACGTTTGAACTTTGGTTCATTCGTCACTCACAATCATGACATGTAAATGAGTGACAGCTCAAATTTTTTCAAAATCTGCATAACCACTGCATTAAGATTACCATTCGTGAATAGACAATGTTAATTGCAGGTTAGTAGTTGGCATGAAAGAAATTCCAGCAGGGAATCGTCAAGCAGGACTGAGTAATTTAGCAGTCTGAACCAGAATGGTGTATGTTGTGGAGACCTGTGAATCAGGGGCATTAATTTCCAGTAAGTTCAGTATCAGTTAGTCTGCGGACAAGTCCCGAAGCAGCAGTTGATCAGGGGCAGTTTATTTGAAAAGCAGTTGATCAAAAAGGGAATCTTCTCGAGAGCCAATCAGGGGCAATTATACAGAATGTTGAGATCTGAAAACAGAGACTTCAGGTGAATAATCAGATCAGGTTAAGTCGCTAGAACGCTCATTCCGGGGCAAGGCAGTTCAGAAATAATGAAACCAGTCACGGTGATAGGTGTTTGATGGAGATTGAATCCTTCCGGTCGTACAGATACTGGGGCAGATAATATCGAGGTCGTCTCGTAGCGAGCTGTTCAGAGCCGTACTCCCAAGAGTTGGATTGGGGCAAGTTGAATTGTACTGGGGCAGGTCATTCAAACCAGCCTATTTATCCCCAGCAAGAGTTGAGTATCGGGGAATCGTGTCAATACCCTTATCAAAAACCTTAGAAAGAGCCGTGTTGTAGGTGGATTGTGATCCTACAGTTTAAATCTGTTACCTGTCAGAACTTCGTAACCAAGTCGTTTCCAAAGCCCAGGTCTCGCCTGGCAAACCGGTAACCAGTTCTCGTCTGGCCCATGCTTCCGTAAATACCAGTTCTCGCCTGGTACATGTTTTAGTTTTAATCAGTTATCGTATTGTCGATCTTTTTCCGTAAATACCAGTTCTCGCCTGGTACTGCCTTTCTTTTAACCAGTTATCGTATTGTCGATTTGCCTCCCGTAAACATCAGTTCTCGCCTGATGCATGTCAACTTCCAACCAGTTCTCGTCTGGTTGTTTTCTTTTCTTTAACCTATTGTTGTATCAGTTCTCGTCTGGTACGTGTCAGCCTTCAGCCAGTTCTCGCCTGGTTGTCTTTTCTTAGCCTATATCCAGTCAGCCCCGTCTGACGTTCAAAATACAAAAAAAAAAAACAGTTGTCGTTCAATTTTCCTAATCTATTTTGCTATCAGTTCTCGTCTGGTAGTCTACCTTTGAATGCTAGTTCTCGTCTAGTATTTTCCCTATCTTCCACTGTGTACATAGTCCATGTTTATCCTAAACCAGAAAAGCAAAAACCTAAAGGTCTCTGACACAGTAATTCCTAATGACTCGCATGTTGTCAGGTTCCCCGATACGAAGCTCGACGGATACCAGTACTCCGAGTAATGTTTGAGTTCCTTGTGGATGTTGTTAAATCAGAATTGCTACTCTTCAGCAGATGAAAGTTGCGTATTATCCCCGGAAGAGTCGAGATTGTATTTTACCCCGCATCAAAGTAGGATCAGGAGTATCCTCGGAAGATTAAGATTGATATCCTTGATAGTAGGGGCATTTCTAGCAGTGTGCTGCGCGCAATCAACCCCAGTTTGGATCAATCCCCACAGAGCACAATCAGTTGCCAATGGTTTGAAGAAAGCATCCCCGAGCAGAGTTGTTTTTTCTTTCTCCCCAAGCAGGGTTGCTTTTCCATTTCTCCAGCAGGACGGTTATCCCCTAGCGGATTTGGTTTCCCTTTTCCAGCATTTATTTTGCTGAGATGATTATGTGATATCAGGTTACCTTTAGTGGAGTTGTCTTTGCCTCCGGCATTTATTTTGCCAGACGGTTTGTAGACCTGGTGTTCTCTGGCAGCTAGAGCTTACATTAGCATTTGCATACATCGTTAGATTTGCATCTATCAAAACGCATATCATATTCATGCCGTATGGGGCATTGCAGTTGCAAACGCATAACATTTACATGTCATATAGGGCATTGCATCATTTCAGACATCCGCATGTCGAAACATAGACCAGGGTGGTTACCTATTGGCTTTCAAATTTGTTCACCTGCAGAGTTGTTTGGCTAAGCTTCTCTTCTCCATCAGCGGAGTGATTCCTTCATCTGGTTGTTACGTCAGCATCGGAAAGAAAGAAAGATTGACACATATCGAACTTCTAAAGCTGCCGCCTTCGTCGAAATAGGTGCCAGGCAGTTCAATTCAGAATTCCCCAGGAGAGTTTCCTCAGGTTCGCCGTGAACCATGAGTCGACAGAAAAGATCCCATAACAGATGGGAAGGTGTTTTCTTTTTGAAGCATTATTCCGAAGAATCAGTATCTGTGGCGTCACACAGGTGATTGATGGAAAAAAAACAACAGAAAAATTATCAGATAATTGACCAGATTGTTGCCGTGACAACCAAACTTCAGTTTATTAGACGCTATTTCTCAAGCAGCTTCGCAGTTTATTTTTGCGGTTGGCAAATTCCAGGGTTCCATTTATATTCAACCATCTTCTACCTTTGAATGTTTGAAGGCTGGGCGCTCTTCAACCATTCAGGTCCAAGCCGCTTGAATAGGGGCAGCTGTTGCACCCTAAAATTTGACCAACCGGGTCCCACATCTGATTTATGTTTCGACGCATCTCGCATTCGCATTTACATACTGCATATAGTGCATTTTCTCAATCACGGTGATTTTAGTGGGATTACAGCCCTGTTGTCGCTTTTCGGGTATCTCAGACTGGTTCGGGTAATCGGAGTTTATTTTGTGAAGTCGCGCGCTTCCTGGGCGTTTTCAGTTCGCAGTGATTTTTGAGTTTTGGTGTCCGGTTTACTGTTTGCTTCGGTCTGGTCTCACGCTCTCTTTTATATTGGTTATTTGCCTTTGTTTGCATTTTTTAGGATTTAATAGCCTTTTGTGGATTTTAAATAGGCTTTATAGTTTTTTAGAATTTAAGTAGATTTTCTTTATATTTTTAATAGCTTTTAAATGTTTTTAGAATAATATAGAATAATAATGGATTTTTCTTTTATTAGTTTTAAATAGATTTTAATATAGAAAGAATATAGATATTATTTTTCTTTTAATAAATAGATGTTCTTTTATTAAATAGGATACATTTTCTTAATATAGATATTATAGGTTATAGAATAAATAGTTTTTTTAGAACATTAGGGTTGTATTTTAAATAGGGAAATATTTTCTTTTTAATATAGAAGTAACTAGATTTTTGTTTTTATAGAGTATAATAGTTTTTTAGATATATTTTTAATATAGGATTTTATAGAATTTAATTGATTTTAGATTAATTAGAATTAATTGTTAGATGCAGTTTTAATTAAGATTAATCATTTTCACTTGCATTAATTAGTTAGTTTTTGCTAAGCCATATTAATCATTTGCACTAATCCATATTATTTCCATTTAATCATTTTCATTAGTCATTAGTTTTTCATTCATTCCCGTTTTTAATTGATAGTTAATTCCTTCATTAATCCTTTAACCCAGCTTAGTCCATCGTTAATTCAGTGTTAATTCATTTTAATCACGTTTAATATTTCATTCCATTAACCATGTGCATTAGTCTTTTTTTTGGGCCTGATTATCCAAATTCATTCACGTAAAGCCCAATCTACTTCAGAAGTCCAAAAAGACAGGTCATATAAATTCAGAGCTACACGTGTTTTGCAGAGGAGGCCCCACATATTCACTGCACTTTCACTGCATGTGTGACAACGCGTTTTCCACCTTCTCCCTCTCCCATCCACGTGGCCAGCATGCATTCACTCCCTCCACTAACCACGCCACGTGTCTGCACCTGAGCCTTCACCGGTTGCATGGCCGGCGACCATGCAACCACCGTCCCTAAAACCTTCCGGCCACCGCAACAAACCACTTCCGGTCACCTAACTTACACCGGCCACCACAACAAGCTCGCCGGAAAACCAATATTCATCATTTCTTTTCCAGTTTCTGATCAACAACCAATCTTCAACCAATCATCAACAACGTTTTTCCAGTTTCTGATCAACATCATCTTCCTCCTCCGATCCAACCTTCATCACCCCTAACATTTTTTCCGGAAATCTTTCTCCTTCGATCAACCTTCATCAACGATGTCGTATTCATCATCTCCAGGTTTATACCAGAATAATCATCGTTCAAATCGTCCTCATAGAACATTCATCAATCTTCGACATGCTCCAGAAAATCTTCATCGGAGCACTCATTCAACTCCAATATCTCTCAACAATGCTCAACAGAATCACCAGACACACCGATCTTCAACAAGAATGTTCACCAACGCCGATAATCTCAAGGATTCATAGAGAGTTCGTCATCCTTCAATAGTCACCGAAAGCTTCGAGGTTTTTCTTGATCTTTAACGTGCAAAGAGCATTCGTCATTTGTTCATTGAGTTCGTCCGAGTTCATCGCGATGTTCACCGTACTCGTCACGAACTCCATATGCGGTTCATCAATAATCTTCCAGATCTTCATCATCTGTGCATCCATCACCATGGTGTTCTTCGCGTTTTCCAGAAATTCCTTCAAACATCTCCGTCAATCTTGATCGTCCTTCATAGATCTTCAACATCTTCAAAAAGGTCCCTCTGAGATCATTAAGCCATGGATTTAGTTTGTATCGTTTGTGGTGTTGTTAGGTCGTTGGGGATTACAATGTTCAGAGCGTGTTTGATTTGAGTTGAACGATTTTGTGAGTGTTTGAGAAAGAATTTCGAGATAGAGAATCTGAAGAAGAAGATTGATTGAGAGGTGAAGGGAGATAGAACGAAAAAGTTTGGAGATGAGGGAGTGGTTCACAGCGGAGACGATGAGACTGGGTGGAGGTAGTCAGCAGCGGCGGTAAGAAGGAAGGAGGAGATTAGGGTTTCAGAAAGGAGAATGAGAGTGAAAGGGAGAGAATGGGGAGATGAGACCGGGTTCGGGTTTGGGCCACTAGGCCCAAATAGTTTTTTCTTTCGTACACCCCCCCCCCCCCCGTTTACGTTGCGCCCATCCCTTTTTCCTTTTTTGTTTTTGGTGCTGATTGTTTGTGCTGGGCTGGGCCCAGTTCCAATTGTTTTTGCTGATACACACCCTCCGTTCACTAATTCCCCCCCCCCTGGTTTCATTATTTTGTTTTTTTTTTCTGAACTAGTGCTTTGGGATGGGCCCAGTTCAGAATTGTTTTTGCTGCACTTCCCCTGTAATAACTGATGTACCCCCCTCCCCTTTTGTATTTCTTAGCTTAGTTTTTTTTTAGAAAAAAGAATATTGAAGAAAAGAAATATAGAAAAATACTTGAAAAAAGAATGTGGAGAATATTGAAGAAAAGAAATATAGAAAAATACTTGAAAAAAGAATGTGGAGAATATTGAAGAAAAGAAATATAGAAAAATACTTGAAAAAAGAATGTGAAAAAATATTGAAAAAGAAAATGTGGAAAAATGGAGAAGAGAATATTGAAGAAAGAAAAGAAATATGAAAAGAGAAAATAGATATATGGGAAAAATGTTTGAAGAGAAAATAGTGAAAAAAGAAATATTTTGAAAAAGAAATAGAGGGAAAAATAGAAAAAATATTAGCTTGTAGATTTAATATTTTTTTAGAGTACATATTTTCATAGAGTTTATTTTCCTTTTAGGGATAGTTTAGAAGTTCACTTGTTAGGGGACTATTTTCCATTTGATTTTTCAGCATAGGATAGGATAGTATTTCCTAGGGGTTTATTTTCAGTATTCAATCATTGTAACCATTTTTCAGAATGTTAATAAAACGAGATTTGAGCTGTGGTCCCGAAAGTAGCCGAACTACAGCTGCTCTGATTCCTCGTACCAGACGAGGATATGTAGGCATAGGATGCGATATCCTAGCGAGCATATTAACAACTAATTCTTTTGTTCTCTCGCTGTTGTGCGATCAAGACTTTCCCGCTGACGACTGATGTTATCCCTTTCTCTTGCCCTTGGGCATTTGAGACCAGACCGTAGTCTTTCCCATAGGTTCCCGTACCTTCAAAACCAGATTAATTTCTCACTGCTGTGTGAGAACACCCAGTCTAGCCGTAGTTAGCCTGAACTACGTAAGCTCTGATCTTCCATGCAGTGTGGAAGTACGTAGGCACAAGACGCTAGGTCTTGGCGAGCCAATTTCCCTATAGTCCTGAACTACGTTGACTCTGACTTTCTCTCTTGAGAATACGTAGGCATAGAGTGCGACGCTCTATCGAGTCAATTCCCTTCTGTTTAGATTTAGCAGCCGTAGATAGATTGTTTTGCATCCTTTAGACAAACCAAGCAAGCGTGGATCCCGTCGAGTACGACGGACGTGAGGGGTGCTAATACCTTCCCCTTGCATAACCGACTCCCGAATCCAGGTTTTGGTTGCGATGACCATACCTTTCCCGTTTTTTGCGAGGTTTACTTCGAGCGTTTCCTTTCCCTCCGTTGGGATAAATAACGCACGGTGGCGACTCTTCTGTCAGCCGGCGCCGATTTTCGCATTAGCGACACAACCCACAATAGCGCTATCAACAACAGAAGCAGAATACATTGCTGCTGCTGGTTGTAGCACACATATGCTCTAGATGAAAAGTCAACTAGAAGATTATCAGATATATGAGAGTAACATTTCTATTTTCTATGATAATACTTCTGCTATTTGCCTTTCTAAGAATCCTATTTTACATTCTAAGGCAAAAGATATAGAAATTAAGCATCATTTTATCAGAGACTATGTTCAGAAGGGAATTATTAGTTTGAACTTTGTTGATACAGACCATCAATGGGCTGATATCTTCACAAAACCCCTTGCTGAAGATAGGTTTAAATTTATTCTGAAGAATATTAGTATGGATTTTTGTCCAGAAAAAAACTATTGCTCAGAAGTAAATTTATTCTGATGAAATATGAATAATGCATATTATATGAAGTATTTCTTCTGATTATTTCTTTTAGTACATTATTTTTTATGAATCTCTGATCTAACAAGTCTCAGAAGATCTGAGCATTGTTTAATGTTTCTCATTCTAAAGAGATTCAGAGGCGCATCAACATCAAACGCGTGTCACATGATATCTGAAAAGGTGGAGTGTACTCAATGAGACGCCAATTTGAGGTACTGTTTGAATTCTCAATTTCTCATTTTCCTCCCCACAATTGTCAGTATCATTTAATGCTTTTAAATCATTATTCTTTTTTATGTGACTTTTTCTTTTAAATTAATTGAATTAAATGTTGATTGTGTGAATGTGTGCCCTAATTTTTGCCCCTATAAATTCCACAACACAACACCTATCACACTTTTCACTCTCTCACACTTTTTATGCATTTCTGTTTGCTTCATTGCTTCTTCATCTCCTCTAAACCTAAATCCCAGAGAAGAACTCGTTATCTCACAAGACCAGAAATGGAAACTTCATCTTCAACCTCTCAACAGTTTGAATCTACAATGGTTGTTGTTTCATCTTCTGCAATGGGTCCTACTCTGTTCAAAGAACCTGTAAGAACTCTCCTCACACCCGTTGATCAACTGGAAGTTTTATGTGAGTTCTTGATTGATTTTGAAAGAATTGTTGTGAATGGTTCTGATTTGCGTCCAGCTGTGTCATCACAAGGATGGACAAAGTATTTTGATAGACTGATTGGTCCAGTTTATCCTTGCTTGGCCAAAGAGTTTTGGATTCATGCAAACGTTTTCCCCAAATTCATTGTGTCTTCAGTTCAGGGTACAGAAATCATTATCACTGAAGATCTGATTCGCAAGCAGATAGGATATCAAGAATCAGATGGTGTTACTCATCTGCCAGCAAGTCGTATGGATATGGATGAGGTGTACAGTGAAGTTTTTACTTCTGGGGAAGCTTCAAGCAAGATAAAGGATTTAAAGGTTCAATACAAGATCTGGGCTAAGATCTTCTTAGGCTGCATATATAACAGGAAATCTACAAACTTTCCTAACTACATCAACTCTGATAAGATGTATTTCATCTATTGTCTGGGTAAAGGTATCAAGGTGGATCTTCCTTACTTACTTTTCACTCATATGTGGGGACATGTAAAAATGTCCAGAGAATCTGTCAAGACAAAGCATCAGAAGGTGAGAAATTGGATTCCTATGGGAAGACTAATCTCAGATTTTCTGACTGAGAATGGTTTAGTAGGTCATCTGACAGAAGCTGGTATGAAAGAAGAGATAGCTTCAGTTCTTGGAAAACCTATGAATGGAAAAAGTCTGCAGAGGATGAGGATAGTGGAAGAACTTACTTCTGCACCAGGTCAGATCAACACTGAAGAAGTAAGCAACAGAAGAATTCCTTTAGATGATTTTCCTCTCTTTTATGCTAACGAACCAAAGGAAATCCTTTTGGCTTACATAGCTGAATGCTTAGCAGATGGAACCCCTTTTCCAGAACATCTTATCCAAAGAGCAGATGAACCTGGACTCGATTTCTATGGGGAGAGACAGAGGAAGAAAAGAAAGGTCTCAGAAGAAGGATCTTCTAAGCCCAAGAGGAAAGCTTCTGGCGAAGCATCTTCTGCAAAGCCAAAATGCATCAAGAAGCAGAAAGGTAACCCTTCTGCCAGTTTATCTTCTATTTTAGAAATAGTAAGAGAAGTACTAACATCTGAACCTCCTCCTCCTTATGACCTAATTCCCTCACCTTCTCCTCCTCACAACTCTGAACCCATTCCATTTGAACCACAAAAATCTCAACCACCTCCTTCTACACCTCAACCACATCAAACTTCTGAACCTCAACCACAACCATCAGAACACACAACATCTGTACCATCCACACCTTCCTTCAACATCCATCAGAAAACTACCCCTGAGAAAACCCTAACCTCTGATCCACAAACATCTGAACCAACCCCTTCTGTAAACCAACCTTTTGAACATCCCCCATCTGTAATTCAAACATCTGAACCACAACAACCAGAAACCATACCATCTGATCCTGAACCAGTCGTTCTTGATCTGCAACCTCTCACGACTGTCTATCCAGTTCCATCTGGATCATCTGAATCTTTTGATTCATCTGATTCCACCGATTCTGATAGATCAGATGTCATCTCATCTCTTCTTAAACCCTTTGTTTCCATCCCATCTGACCCTGATGATGATACTTTTTCTTCTGAAATAACCCCATCTGAACCTAAGACTGTTAATACTTCATCTGTCCTTACTCCATCTTCCTCATACCCACCTGTTATCATTATCCCTTCCTTTTCAATACCTTCAACTTCTGCACCCATCAAAACAACATCATTAGAAGCCTACCTAAAACCCAAACCTAGGCTGGATGTTGGTACTTTGTTTGCTGGTTTTGAAAAAGAAAAAATATGTGGTTATCTACTGTTAAGAAGGAATGCCTTTCAAGTATGGATCCTGATGATTCTGAAGCTATTTGGAAGAGATTCAAAAATATATTCAATTCTGTTGCTTCAAATCATCAAGAGATTTGTTCTGATGATGCAAAGGTCAGATTTGCTGAAGCTGTCAGACTCACTCTTTTGAGTGTTAGCAGAAATCCAACCTTGCTTCTGGAAAACACACCTGCAAAGGATGTGTGCCTTCCTTCTGAAGACTTTGTTACTTCTGAGACTGCTGAATTGTCTAGACCTAAAAAAGTCGTTCCAGAAGTTTCTGCTCCTGGTCCTGAAGAGATTCTTGACTCTGCTCAACCTTCTGACATGATTGTCCAGAATGCTTCTGCATCTTTGGTTACTCACGATGCCTCTACTTCTGCATCTTCTCCTGAGTCATCTGAAGTGAAGAAAGAAGACGAAGATTTGCATGCTAAGTTTGCTGAGCTCAAGGCTAGCAACACTGAGATAAGATTTTGGATGGTCAAGCAGGAAAAGACAACTGAAGAAATCAAGACTTGGATGGTGAAACAAGACGAGTCCACGTCTTAGCTAACAAATCTTCTGAGGATTTTGGCTTCTCGTCCTTCTTAGTTTCTTTGTTGTTTGTGCACTTATGCGTTAACTATTTGTTTCTGTTTTGGATTGTCTTTATTAATGCATCTGAATGTTATGTTTTTCTGACTAAATCTATCATATGCTTTATTGTTTTCCTCTGTTATTCTTTTCTGTCTTAAAGTTTTTCATAATCAAGATTCTTTTTTATATGACAAAAAGGGGGAGAAAATGGTAATTTTGATAATTCACATAAATAGTTGCCAAAGGCAACTCATACATGATAAATTTCATCTAATCATATTTTTGAGTGTTTCAGAGCTAATAATTCTCATCTGACAAAATTCTAAGAATTAACTCTGAACTAAAGTCTGAGAATCTACAAGTTTCCTCTGATTCCGAAAAGAATACATAAGCTGAAAGGGAAGTATTTAATCTTTTCAAACGTATTCATTTCAGGGGGAGATTAATATTCTCAGGGGGAGAAATATTTCTTTTCTATTTAAACAAAATTTCCCATAGTTTTTGTTATCATCAAAAAGGGGAAGATTGTTAGAACACAGATTGGTGTTTAATATATCTCATTGTTTGGATGATAACATTAATGAAATTTTGTATAGAGAAATTATATACTCTAATTTTGTTCAAGTGTTTATTTGTTTCAGATATCAAAATTAATATTATTCTGGAAGCAAGAACACCTCTGAACACTACAGAATGAAAAAGTTCTGAATGTCAGAAGCAACACATCAGAAGACTCTAATCTGCTACAATGACTCTAAGCGAAGCTAAGAAGAATTTGAGTAAAGAACATACAGTAAAGCTTCAGAAGACTCTGGAAGTACTTATCTCTGCAAGTACAGAAGCTCTGATAAGCAAGTATGCTCTGATAAAGAATTTCACGCTTAAAGCACTTTGTTGCAAACTCTGATAGAGAAACTCTGATTGAGTTAACTCTGATCTGAAGAACTAGGAACATCATCAGAAGTTCTGATGCAAGACGTTCTAAAGTTGTTGAAGAAGATGTTGTTCAAATAAAGATCCGTTGGCATATTCCTTGTCATTATCCAAACGGCTCTTTCCTTATTCGTGCATGACACAGGATTTCAGACAAAAAGGTTTTGTCAGAACATTCCTCTTTTGAGAAAGGAAAATTCAATAGAAGACAAAAAGAACAGAATGCACAGTGTTGCACAGTCTTTGAGAAATGGATTTGAAAGTACTATAAAAGCAAGTCTCAGCATCACTTCAAATGTTAACGAATTTAAAACGAACTACCAACGAACTTCAAACAAATTATTGACAAATTATTCAACAAGATACTCATACAAACTTTCTTCAAAAGCTGAATAGTTTTATTTTGTTCTAAAACTTGTGTAAAAGTCACTGTTGTGATATAGCTTTTCAGAAACAAATCTTAAACACATTGTTAGTTTATCTTTTGTAAAATATTCCTTAAAAGACCAAGTGTGGTCAGATTTCTTGAGAAGACTAAGACAATTGTCTTAGTGGATTACACTGTAATCAATTTGATTTAGTGGATTAAGTCCTTGTTGAGAAAGGCAAATCACCTTGGTAGGGTGGACTGGATTAGTTTGAATTGAAATGAACCAGGATAAAAATACTGTGTTATTTTTCTATCATCTTAATTGTTTTAAAAACCCTTATTCAACCCCCCCCCCCCTTCTAAGTGTTTTTCCTACCTTTAAAAACAACTTCCCTTATAAAAAAACCTCAATAATTGTGATGAATATGTGAGATATCTCCCTTTAGAGATGAAAAATTCTCTCTCAAATACTCATTTAGCTTCAATCTTGGGCTTTGAACAAGACACAAAAACTCCTTTAGCTTCAATCTTGGGCTTTGAACAAGACACAAAAACTCTTTTAGCTTTAATCTTGGGCTTTAAACAACACAAAAACACTTTTAGCTTCAATCTTGGGTTTTGAACAAGACATCAAACATTTTTCCTCTCATAGAATAGGAGGAACTACGAACGCTCTGATTTCTCAGTTTCCTTTTTTGAGAATACGTAGGCATAAGATTGTGAAACCTTAGTGAGCGCATTAATCAAAAACCTTAGGTCCGAATATCTTTCCAAAAACAATAGAAAATCCTAAAGCAACAAAAACATTTACTCAATCTCCCAAAGGAGAAACTTTCCCCACCTGACAGCAAATATACTCAAGAAAGCAATTCAAACAGTAAAAACTGATGTAAATGAAGGTTCCTATAGATTACTATAGATACTCTGGGTGTTAATAGCTTCCCTTTATATAACCAATCCTCGATTCCAGATCTCTTCGCATTTGTAGGGAAAACACTTGCACGCAGGGTTATTTTAAGATATCTTCCCCTTGTTTTAAGCTTCATAGGATAAATATAGAAATCAAAAAGTAGCACTGGGAGCGGTAGTGGTCGCGCCATAAAACCGACTCAACACCTGCAAAGTGTACCTTTGGTGTTAGATCTAGAAAACTACTTGATTTTATCGTTAGTCAATGAGGAATCAAGGTGAACCCTGATAAAGTTTGAGCTATCCAAGAAATTCCAGATCCGCAAACTGAGAAACAAGTCAGAGGTTTTCTTGGACGCCTGAATTACATTTCCAGGTTTATTTCCAATATGACTTCCACATGTGAACCTATCTTTAATTTACTTCTCAAGGATCCAACTATTGATTGGAATTCTGATTGTCAGCAAGCCTTCAATAAGATCAAGGGTTATCTACAAGAACCTTCTATCTTGATATCACCTGCCCCAAGAAGACCACTCTTCATGTATCTGACTGTACTTGAAAGATCAATGGGTTGCGTGTTGGGCCAACACAATGATATTGGACGTAAAAGAGCATGTTATTTACTACTTAAGCAAGAAGTTTACTGATTGTGAAAGTCGATATTCACTTTTAGAGAAGACTTAATGTGCTTTAGCATGGGTCGTCAGGCACCTGAGGCAGTATATGATATGTCATACTACTTTGTTGATCTTAAAAATGGATCCAATAAAGTATATCTTTGAGAAACATGCTCAGACTGGGAGGCTTTCCTGTTGGCATATGTTGTTGTCCAAATATGACACCCAATATGTCACCCAGAAATCTATCAAGGGGAGTATCTTATCAGATTACCTTGCTGATCATCCTGTGGAAGATTATGAACCTCTCAAGTTTGAGTTCCCAGATGAAGATATCATGGTGGTGAAAGACTGTGAAGAACCTGGCCCGGACGAAGGTCCTGAACCAGTTTCTCGTTAGAAAATGACGTTTGATGGCTCTTCTAACTACAATGGGCATGGCGCAGGTGTTATTTTCATGAATCCTAATGGTGGTTATACTTCGTTCACAGCGAAAGTTTACGTTGAGTGTACGAACAACATCGCTAAATACGAAGTGTGCATTCCAATCCTTGAAGCAGCTATTGTTCTCCGAATCAAAATCTTAGATGTTAGTATGGATTCAGATTTGGTTATCTATCAAGTTAAGGGTGAATAGGAAACTCAAGATGAGAAATCGATTGCATATCACGCCTATATTATGGAGTTGATCTAGTACTTTGATGAGGTAACATTTCGTCATGTCCCGAGGTCGGAAAACCACATAGTTGATGCATTGGCTATGCTGGCCTTAATGTGGAGGGTCAACTTTGTTAATGAAGCATCACTAATCAGTATTGAGCGCAAGACTGAGCCTGCCTACTGCCAGTTGGTTGAAGAAGAAGTAGATGAGAAGTCGTGGTTCCTGTCACACCCTAATTTTTGACCTTAAGATCCCACCTCCTTGTTTTTTGTATTTTTATCTTTATTTCCTTTTGTATGCGAGTTTACTGTGACTAACAAGTGTATGCAGGTACATTGATCTCAACCCTAAGCAATGTTAATCCTCACAGAATTCTCTCTCCTTACACCACCCTTGGATCAACATTTTTAAGAAATATCTTGAACTAGCTCTCTGGTTATATCCCATGAATTAAGATTGGTTTCGCGACGCATATGCTATCAAGGTCCTCGATTGAAAAAGGATTTGTCAGGACAACAGATTCGGTAAAAGGCACGGGCCATGATGAAGAGGGAGGGTTGTGATCTTAAGTAGATTATTCTCTAGAAGTCAATGTCTCCATGATTATGAAGTTCAAGGCGTCTTACCATTCAATTATAAATATAAGCATAAAGAATTTGGGATCTCTTCATATTCAAATGCAGAGTATTTCCTATGATCATACCATTCTTGCTGCAAGGTTCAAGAAGTTCAAACTGCAAAATCATTTTGATTAACCCAGGGCGGAGTTAATCCAAATGGTCAAGGTTGTGCTTAAGGTTCACCTAGAATATAATTAAGTGATGATTTCAAGATCATTCGAGTGGATCGTTTAGAATCCAAGTTAATTGGAGCATATTATTTAAGGTTACAAGACAAGTCCAAAAATATTATAAGATTCTAATCCACTTTGAAATTTGTTACAATTGTTATTAAAGCAGCCTAAAGCTCTTGCCATCATAATCTAAAGAAGGCAGCCTCGTTGTTGTTTATTCGCTTATATGGTCGAGAAATCCAACACTTTTACATGACTGTTTTGAATTGCAACATCCGGTACTACGATTTAAATTACAAGAGTTTCATAAATGGAACCTTCCTAATCAACAACTAGTAATTTCTCTACAAGAATTTGGTGGAGACACATTGAACCAAAATGTCGTCAGCGTTAATCAATACAGCCCCCTCGCAATGATGTGACATGACTTGTTAATGGGTTGCAGGAAATGGCCGTAAGAACACTAGTTGTTGTTAACGATTCGTCTCAAAAATGGCTTTCCAACAGGGTGTAATCGGCTGCAATACCAATTCCTCTCGTTGTGTAAATTCTTTTCGGACTCAATCCATGAACTCCCCTGCAGAACGAGACCGGTAATCAGATTATCGTTAAAAATATAAATTGAGAAAGAGATAAGATGAGATAGTTTCGGCCCTCAGTTTCGAGTCATCATCGGGCAGAAATTCGAGCAGCCGGAGGGGCGACAACCGGAGTTGTCACCAAATCCTTACCAAGCATCGAAAGAATAGAATGTCGGACAAATAATACAACTAATTTCGGACAGCTCTCAACACAGTTCGAAAGCACTATGATATCAAGGCAACCGTAATCTCAAACCCTCCCGGTTTAGACAGAAGTCATCATAAACAAATTTGGGACCTTTCTCGATGGCATCAGACAGGAAGTGTCTACACCTAAGTGGTTTTCCTGAAAGAAGTAGAGAAATTTGCAAATGTTAGCAGAAGAAGGACTTCTCATTAATGCACAAACCGAACATAAAACCGACGTAGATTTCCCATCATGAAAAAGAGACAGTGAAAGCAGCAAGAGCATGACATCCCTTGTTCCTTCCAAAGACGTTTATCATAAGCCACAACCAGTGAGCCTTTCTTTTCCCTCCAGCTGCTGCTACTATGAGCCAGAACTCGACTTAGTTTGCTCGAGCATGCCATGTTACCATCCTTTAAATGACAAACAGAATGTATTAAATCAGTGAAACAGGGAAAGGATCAAAAATAAATTCTAAGTCGCATCAACCACAAGCATAGTACTTTCCTTTTTTCTTAAACACAAAACCATCTGATACTTAAGAGATTTTCGAGTGGACAACCTGATTACGGCGGTTCCGGAAACTCAATCCAAGGCAAACAAGGTTAAAACTAAGTGAAATGATTTGGTTGAGGAAGACTCTCCAGGAAGACAACTCAGAAATGATTCAGCTCGAGGGAGAGCATATTGTTGCAGATTTGAAGCAGAAAACCTCCATCTGTTAGGTTGCGTATCCTACATCAAAGCAATACATTTGTGCAAGATCAGAATTTAATGGCAGTAATTCAATACCAACAACAATTCAAAGCATGTTCAAACCAGAAAGATATATCATCACCTGCAGTTTTGAACTTGATATAGCCACAATTGTAAACCCACTACAAGTCACCAAAGAATCGTTAGCCAACTGACCATTTACTAAAACAGGTTAATATCCTAATTCACAACAACTTATGTTCTTTCCAAAATAAGCACAACATGCTGAAACAAAAGTGGAATGAGTTTTAACGCCTCAGAGACATGTTTAGACAGACGTTATTTCCTTACCAAAACCAGAACCAACAACATTTACCACTCTCAATTAATTCGTTTTTTCCTGAAATGCTATAAAAAAGAGATTCAAGATGAAGAGGATTGGAGACGAGAACACACAGCAGTCCACACAAAAACCAGAGAGTCCCAATTCAAAAACCTAAAAGATCAAAGGAAGAGAACTTATCTTTTAAACCCCGTCGCGCACATCGCCGGAAGCTTGCCGCAAAATCCATTCGCGAACCAGACTACTCGATGTTTCCTCGGAGCCACCGCGAACCACTATCTTCATTCGCACATCGTCGGAGAACTTCATCTGCCGCGAGCCGTGAATTGCCACAATGCCAACGGCCACTCTCAAAGAACCCATTTGCGAGCCGCCGTTTTCATTCCGCCGTCGACCACCGAGAACCTATAAAGGTAACCCACTTTCATCGTTAGTTTTTTACTATTGGTCGGTGTTTGTTTTTTCAAGAAAAATAGATTAGGAAAATAGAGAATTGGAGAAAGCTTACGGCGGAATAAAGGGAGCATGCGGCGCGAAGAAGAAAGAAGGAGGCTGAAATGCTGAGAAAGATGGAGAAAGCTTACGGCGAATTTGGGGGGGGGGATCAATTTGGGATTAGGGTTCTTATTTTGGTTTTTATTTGATGTAATCCTGTGATACACCCCCACGCTAGTAATCGTACACCCTCATATCACAGACACTCATCACCACTTAATCACGATCCAACGATTCGCATGCGCTTGCACACGATATACCCTCACTGCTCTACCGCACCTAATCACTTGCCTCCCCTAATTAACCTCATTAAACCGTTAATCTGCCTTAATTGAATCATCACTCTTTTAAATTAATTAACTAACTAATGATCTTTTCTCTAATAAGTTTTTTTTAAAAGTAAACTAAAACCTTTTCATTAACCATTTAATTAATAACTATAATTAAAATTTATTTTAATCATCCGTTTTATTCAAAACAAACTTGATAACCTTTTATTAGATAATGATATATTAATTTGTTAAAAAAATAAAAACCATTTTATAATTTACTTAACTAGTACTTATTTATTAATAATAACAAAACTTTTTTTTTAATAAAAAATTGTTAACTTTGACCTTTAATAATATTAACCAAAAAAAACTCATTTCATAATAATTTATTTTATTTATTAATAATAATAACCTTTTATTTAAATCAACTGTTATTTAATAATAATAATAATAATAACTAAAACGCATTTTTATTAAAAACTAATCAACTTATAATTTAAATTCATAATTAAAATTAATATAACATTTTCTTACAAACTAATTCACCCTTTAATATAACTACTTCTCTTAAAATCAATCTTACCCATTAATTAATCAATCGTGCACGCTTCCGTCTCCGCTCCGACTCTGTTCACATATTCACAACTCACACACTTGTTCGTCCTAGCGCTTTCATGCGTTTGTGTATGCTTTTACTTTATCCTCCGTTTATATTTATCTTCTTTTACCTTCCCGCAATTTATCTTATCGCATTACATAAACGTCCAAAGGAATAGTTTGCGCATAACGTGAAACTTGTGCGTATGCATTTCATTTGCCTCATAATCCCCACTTGATCCTTGACCCTTTTCAAGTTGATCAGCTTAAGGTAGATCCTACCCCATAAAGAGAACCTTTTTCTTTTATCTTTACAACATAGATAAAACCAATCAATATTCAACTCAATTCAAACTATTCAAACACATTAGTGAATTAGACATGAGTCATCTTGACCGTCAAGATATATATCTCCTGCCCCATAACAATACAATCAATATTTTCCTACAAGTTTTGGTGGCTAAGTCAAATATTATCCCTCGATATGACGACTCGTCTTTTCTCCCAGACCCAATCAATCAACTACCCTTCTCCCTTAGGAACTTTGACCACAGTCAAAGAGCTCCTTAAACCCTTTAGGGGAACTACAAATACTCTAATTCCATTCCCGTCAGGATATGTAGGCACAAGATGCGACGTCTTGGCGAGTATACTTAGAAATAAACCACTAGGTCTTTCATCCTTAAGCATATAACCCTTAGCAATAAACAACATAAAACAAGAGATTCCTGTAGAGTACTACAGAAACTTAGGATGTTAGCACCTTCCCTAAGTTTAACCAACCCCCGAACCTATAACTCTCTAGCTTTTGCATTTGCATTGCATTGTGGGTAATTCGATCTTTTTCCCTTCCTTTGGACAAATTAAAGACCGGTTGTAATGAATTTAGATTCAAGCTAATCAATAGCTTGGTATCCGATTTTCACCGCGACAGAAATGGAGACTTCACTGGGGACGCTTCCGTGGGTTTCCCTAACTCGTTTATTATGCTTGTTTATTATATATTTGCTTATTTGCTTATTTGTTTATTTTATTTTTTTTGGGTTGATATCTTTGAGTGGTGATAAGAAGTCCTACACTCGGACTTGAGTGAGCTTAAGATAGGATGGTAATATATTCGACGAGGCTTATAGGGAGTTGAATCTCGACCAAGTTGACTTGAGAATCACGCTCAATTGAGGCCCTCTTGAGAACAGTACTGTTGAATGAGTTAATCGTGAAAACATTCACTATTTTTGACCTTGGTGCCTATGATATTTAGGATCGTAGTTACCTTTAACCCCACTTTGGCTTTTATAAGGACGTAGTGCAAGGACTATGAGGGAGTATTCCCAAAATAGTTGCTACGCGATGCTACACTCAAAAGAGGTTCTCTTGAGAATATTATTAACCGCCGAGTAATTGGGAAATTGATAATATCCGAGAGATGGACTAATGACTTTGGGCATCCTCTTTAGAACCTTGTTCTACAGGTACCATCAACCTTTAGTCCACATCCTTTGGGAATGGGTATACCCTTTGCTCCATGCTCGTTACAAACCTAGGGTCTCCTTGTTTATTTATCTTTATGTCCCTATGTGCCTACTTGTGTTTGTTGCATCCATATAGCATCATATTGCATTGGTTTAACGGAATCCCGAGTTTATTTATAAACATTATAGAACCAATAGGGATTACAAAAGAAAATATTTTGAAATATTATTTTAAGAGTCCTAACTTGGGTGGCCTAAGGAAGTTAAGGGCACTAATTGAAGAATCAAGGAAACTCAAAAGACAAATACAAAAGGTTTCCATTATCATTGAAGATCAACAGAGGTTCAAAAGACTTTCATCAATATTGAAGATCCAAGTAAACAAGGGATTCCTTCCTTACCTTCCAGCAAGAAGAGAAGAGAGATGGAGGATTTATTTTCCTCTATTAGACTACTCTTTAGACGTTAATCATCGACAAAACTTATATTCAAGAAAGTCCAAAGTAGAACAAAAAATCAATAAGAACGATGAAGGACTTCCTTAGGGCTTTATTAGCTTTGATTTATCTATTATGTCAGGACTCTTCCAAGAATATCTATCTGTAATTCGTTATTAAAAATAATAATATTAAAATAATTTTCTTTGGTATTCTGTAACGTTTATAAATACTTGAGTTCCATGAAACCCCTTCTGCATTCTTGCATAGCATTTAGCATTTAGAATTTGCATGTGCATGTATCTCTTCTCTGTTGTGGCTCATCCGGTGTTCTGTCTTTGTCTTGTCAGCTAACATCTTGACCATCTGACCAAGCTTGAAGTATCTACTAAAGGATAGTTAAGAGAACGGAGGATATGGATTCCATGACTGGTTTTAGGGTGACAACTAATCCGTTATTTGATCTTCCCTCTGATGATAATTTTCAACAAATAGATGTTCCGACGCAATCTCAGCCGGTGCAAGATAATCTGGTTGGTCAAGTTGATAGAAGAGATTCCCAGTTTCCGACGTGTATGTCGAATCTTCAGAATGTTCATACTAAGATGAAGGTGGATGACCCTAGAATTTTAGCAATTGAGAAAGGATTTCGTGATCTCGAGGAACAGTTGAAGATGATGAAAGGAGCTGATGCATTTGGTCTTGATGCTCATGACTTATGTTTAGTTCCCGGCATTGGGGTTACTGCGAAAAAAGGTGCCGGAAAAGACAGAAGAGTCTCCACCTATCGTTATTTATCCCAAAAGAGGGAAAGGAAATGATCAGGAAAAACCTAACGAAAAGGAAAAGACAAGGTCATCGCAACCAAGTTTGGGTTCGGGAGTCGGTTACGCAAGGGGAAGGTATTAGCACCCCTCACGTCCGTTGTACTCAACGGGATCCATGCTTGTTGTGTTTATCTGATGGGTTGGTTATCTATATACCTATCAAGGCTGGTTTAAAAGAAAATAAAAATGAGACAAAGTGACTCGACAAAGCGTCGCTGCTCTGGGCCTACGTATTCCCTCGTGCAATGGGAAAGTCAGAGTCAACGTAGTTCGGCTAACTACGGGTGACGGGGGAAGGTTGCTCGCCAAGACATCGCGTCTTATGCCTATGTATTCTCGTCAGAGAAATCAGAGCGAACGTAGTTCGGGCTAAAACAAAGCACATGTTGATTCATTTGTTTTACCCAAGTAAAGTTAAACAACAGTTCCAGCAGTTAGGGACAATGCTTGTTTGCGGTAGAACGGAAGCTTAACAGCACCCTTTTCATCAGAAAAGGAAGTTTGATTAATCCCGAGGGAAAAAGGTTTGAATTTGTTTTTGAGTCTTTTACGAAAGAAGTGTTTTTTATGAATGTTTGTAATTCATACTGCACTAGAGACTATGACTTAGGAACGAATGCGTCGCACATCGCCCTAAGGGCGTGTACTAAACACTCTAGGTAATCAAGGAGAAGCCCTCCAATCACCACTTCCTAAGTGGCTTAAGGCTCGTAACGCACGGTACAAATTAGCCTTTATTAGGTATTTTACTATTGTTTTGAGATGAGAAGAGAGAGGACTCTACAGGGGAAACTATCAAGCATCCTACTATTGTCATGTAATGGATTCATCCTATTGTTCTATCATCACTATCCTTATCAAAGGAAGTGAGAGCCCTAAGGGAACATGTCAAAGGTAAACACCAGCAAAAATCATTAAGCAGATGAATACAAAGCTATCAAGTTACTGAGATAAATACATGTAGATATGTTATGCATCAGCACAAGCAGAAGGAGGAAGCCTCAACTTCTAATGCAAACAAGACAAGCACAGAAGAAAGGAACACACAAGCAAGGGAGGATCACCTCAACCTTCAATGCAATAAAGCAAGGGCAATTATGAAAGCAGGTAAACAACCAAGCAAAGGGAGGACCACCTCAATCTTTAATGCAAACAAGCAAAGGGATACTAGCTCAACCTTTCAGTGCAATCGTGCACCTAAACAAGAGTATCTACTCATGCAAATCTATCCTAATGCATCACAACAATCAGGTAGTCAAATAAGAACACAGTCATGCACGTAACACAAGAGTGTCTACTCATGCAAGCCTATCCTAATGCATCACAACAACAGATAGTCAATCAATCAATACAGCAATCATGCAAGTTGGATGTGTATCAACACAAGAGTCCATCATGGGCTCAACCTCTTCATGGAATGCACAGAGTACTTCCTAAGGAAGATCAGGCTCTCACAAGAGGGATCCTATGTCAATAGGACAGAGAAATTGAGTGTGGGTCCTAGATGTCAATCTAAGGTTTTGGGTTAAAGTGCATCAGCACAAGAGTCCATCATGGGCTCAACCTCTTTGTGGAATGCACAAAGTACTTCCTAAGGAAGACTAGGCTCTCACAAGAGGGATCCTATGTCAATAGGACAAGGAGATTGTTAAGGAAGAACCTAGATATCAATCTAAAGTTTTGATTTGAAGTGCATCAACACATGAGTCCATCATGGGCTCAACCTCTTTGTGGAATGCACAAAGTACTTCCTAAGGAAGACCAGGCTCTCACAAGTGGGATCCTATGTCAATAGGACAAAGAGTGGGTGATTAAGAACCTAGAAATTGTCTAAAGGATTAGGTCAATGTGTTTCAACACAAGGAGTCCATTCATGGCTCAACCTCTTCATGGAATGCACATAGTACTTCCTAAGGAAGACCAGGCTATCCTAAGAGGGATCCTATATCAATAGGACAAAGAGAATGATTTAAGATGATGGGAAGCATGGTGACAACCTAAGGAAATCACCATTGCACTCAACCAGATTCATCTGATTAGGAGTAGTCTTTAATGGCTCACCTCTTCATAGAATGCACAGAGTACTTCCTAAGGAATACAAGGCTCTCACAAGAGGATCTCATAATAAGGACTAGGAGAAATTGGAATGACTTGAATTGATCAAGGCAAAGGGAAGCACAAAGAGGAGAGGAATCATCCACAAAAGCCTCTAAGAAACCCTAATATCTAAGCACTAAAGGATATTTATCCTAAGGGATCTATGAACACTATCAAGCATTGAAAATTATTCTACAAAGGTATCAACCTATGCACTAGGCTATCAAGAAGGAGTGAGGAATATAAAGTTTGCTAAAGATCACTTTTGGAGTCAAACTAGGTGATATGCTAGGTTAGGGACACCCTAAAAACCAACCATCATGTAAAATCTAATAAATAGAGGAAATCATCCCTAAAAATTCTCATAAAAATCCTAGGGGACCCTAAGGATGTCATAAATCTATGGTAAAAATTTCAGAGCCAAACTCTAACTTTAAAGGCACTATCTAAATGCTAAACCTAAAGGTGTGTTATGGGAAATTCAAAAGGGGAAGGTCCTAAAGAACTAGTTCAAACCTATATCCAAAGGCCTCTAAAAGTCAGAGGAAAAATCATACAATTCCATCCAAGAGTCTAGAGCTATCAAGTAAAAAATTAGACCTTAAATCAAAGCATGATCAAGTAATAAAATCAGCAAGCAAGCATATATTTTTTACATTTATTAATGAACTAATTAAATGGAAAAAATGAAATTAAATGGAAAACACAACAAAAATGAAATTAAATGGTTCACAAAATTAAAGAAATTGTTTATGAACATCCATGATTTTTTTCAGAATTATTTGGCAATTTTATCTATTTTTTATGAATTAAAAATGAACAAAGAATAAAAGAAATAAAAGAAATGAATTAAAGAAAATAAAAAAATGGGAAAAAGCCACAGCCACGAGATCAGGGGACTGGTCAAAGGATCTAAGGATCAAGGGCGCGCCACGTACACGCCCAGAGCCATTAAGTGAAATGCACCGTTTCATTAATGCCCTGGTGGATTAAGGTTGACTAGGGTGCACCATGAGTCTTAATCCTGCACGCTCATTCCAGAGTATGTTGATCCAACACTCCATAACACGCCACCTCACCAAGTCAAAGGTCATCTTAATTGAAACTAAATCTCATGCGTTGGATCCTCATACCAAGTCAAGGAAGTCACACAATCCAACGGTGAATGAGTAATCTTCCTCATTCAAATCCTCAGAGATGGAGGGAACACACAGTGGTGGCCGAAGAAGACTCTGGTCGTCTTCTCTAGCGAGGGGAACAATGTTCTGATGTCAAACTCCACTAAACACTACAAAAATGATATCAATCTCTTCCTTATTTCATGCTGATCACGATTCCATGCTTCATTTTCATTTTTTCTCAAGAATAGTCCAAACCGAAAGCCAACAGAAAACATGCACTATCAAGAACTCTCACAATTGATCCTCTAACCTATCCTGGATTCATCTAGAGGTTTCCAGAAACCTAACCACATACATAAAATACTCTAATTACTCATAATTTAAGAGAATTTTGGGAAGAAAGAAACCTGTAAAAGCTCTGAACAGAGGCACGATTTGGTGATGAAGCTTGCTCAAATCAATCCAGAATCGCTCTATGATGGATGGTGAAGCTTTCTTGATTGTTGATTCTGCTTGAAAGTGCCTGAATCTCAAAAAGTATTTTCAACTCCAACTAACTTTTTCTCCAACTGCTCTAACCATTTCTTTCACCAAAATTCACCCACATTCATCTGAAAATGATGGAAATCTTATATAGAAATGATTTAGATCATGTTCAGGCCCAATCACAGCCCATAGAGTCCAATTCAAGTTTCAACTTTTCTTCATTTTTTTATCCATGTCAATGCACGAAAATGGCTTCAAGACTGCTTGAAAATGCTTCATCCATGAAGCTGATGGGGAGTATGATCCAATGGCTGTGATAAATCCCTTGAAACTTGATCAATGGTGGATGTTTGTGGTGTTACTTATTCTTGAAGTAACATGAAAATTGGCCATGAAATAAGACTCATCTTGCAATTCCAATGATGCCAAAGTGTTTAAAACATCAAATGCACTCAAAATATGCAAAAGTTTGCAATATTTTGAGCCAATATGAATTAATTTGAATTTTTCGTCATTTAATGCCTTTAAAGTCTCTTTTTGTGAATTTTTCTCAACTAGTCTTCACTACAATCCATATCAATGAATCCTTTGTGTTTGATTGACTAAATAACCCCATTTTGAGCAACTTTCAATTTCGACAAATTTCCACTTGAGGTATGTATGATGGTGAAATGGACCTATAACCAAAAGTGGCTTGTAATCTTACTTTCCCAAAATGCCCTTGACTTGCAAGCTCCATATCTTAAGTTCTACAAACCCAATCAAGGACTTATAGTACTCTTTGGAAATCTAAGAAGATAAGGAAGAACATTCATATTCACCTGAAGTTGAGGAGAAGCTTCCTTCTAGGTCAAAAGTGGCATGGAAGTTGGTTGACTTTCAAGTACCAAAATCACATTCATCTGATGACTTGTAACTTGTCTGCCTCATAACTTGAGTTCTATAAACCCTATCAAGGACTTCTAGTACTCAAATTAAAGGTAAGAACATACTCTACAAGTTCCATGTGGATGTCAAGATGAGGTGAAACTTTCATCTTGTGTTATGTGGTCTTGAAGTTAGGCACTAAACCAGGGGATTTTACATTGTCAAGCTTAGAAACCCTAACCTAGGAACTCCTCACACTCTTGATTATTGATGAGTTGGTCTTGGAATTACCTCTTGAGTGTCTCAAAACATCATTCCATGGTCACATGGCCTTGAAATTAGCTCTCAACCCCTTTCAATTCACCTGTTGACTTAGGGTTAACCAGATGGAAACCCTAATGGCACCAATCTTTGTTGTAGCTTCTTATACCTTGCAAAATGACTTATCCAAACTCCATAATGACTCTCAAGCCATCTCATGAGCTCTTTCAATGCTATAGGTTCATATCTATGGATTTAACATCATCAGATGACTTCCCATAACCTTCAAGTTAGGAAATATGCACATTTGGCTTCAGCCACTTCTCTGAGGATCTTTGACTTCTTTGCTGAGGATAACAACCCTTGAATACTTGAATGAAGACTCTTAGATATCTTTGTGACCTTGGTAGCCTTTTTTTGGTAGTCATACCTCTTGATCCCTGTCCACATGTCAATGCAATGCAGATGATAATGCTAGAATGAATGCAAGGAAACACAAGCTAGGTAAAGAAAAAAGTTAGGCAAAATTTGGGGTGCAACAGCTGCCCCTATTCAAGCGGCTTGGACCTGACTGGGTGAGAAGCGAACGGCTCTTAGACAATCAAGGTAAAAGACGGTTGAATACCAAAGAACCTGGAAATTTGTCAACCGCACAAGTAAACAGTACTCTGATTGGTAGAAAAATCTTCGGAAACTGAAATGATTTTTGCACGGCAACTGGATGGTGAACGATTAATCTCAAACCTCCGTTAGGAAGATCGTCTAATTTTGCTGCAGGACTTCGTCATCAAGTCATCAAGGGATCACCGGTTACTCGGTAACTGGTAACACATAGCTGATTTTGCCGTCAGGCATTCTGCGACACAACAGAAGAATCACCTCTGGACTCATCAGGTCATTAGGAACGTCTGGCAATCTCTGTCAGACTTCATCATCAAGTCGGAAAGGGAAATTCCCTGACCTCGTGGTCGGACTTCATCATCAAGTCTGAAAATAGACCCCTCGGTATGTATCAGGATATCTAGACTTTTGCCGTCAGGCGCTCCGCGTCAGCTAGGAGAACTTCTTCGACATCACAGTAGGACTTCATTAGTAAGTCAGAAGATAGAATCCTTAGTCAATCATGAACCAATAAGGATATCTAATTTTTCCATCAGGCACTCCGCGTCAGCTAGAGGAACTCCTCAACATCACAGTCGGACTTCATCAGTAAGTCAGGAGATAGAATCCTTAGTCAATCATGAACCAATAAGGATATCTAATCTTTTGCTGTTAGGCACTCCGCGTCAGCTAGGAGAACTTCTCGACATCACAGTCGGACTTCATCAGTAAGTCAGGAGATAGAATCCTTAGTCAATCATGAACCAATAAGGATATCTAATCTTTTACCATCAGGCACTCCGCGTCAGCTAGAGGAACTCCTCGACATCACAGTCGGACTTCATCAGTAAGTCAGGAAATAGAATCCTTAGTCAATCATGAACTAATAAGGATATCTAATCTTTTGTCATCAGGCACTCCGCGTCAGCTAGAAGAACTCCTCGACATCACAGTCGGACTTCATCAGTAAGTCAGGGGGATTTTGGCACTGTTGACAGACTTCATCATCAAGTCTGCAAGGGAAGTTTCAACCTCTCTGTTTGAAACCTGCTGGGGATGGCACATCTCTACTGGGGATTCTAGAGAACTATCAAGTAACTCTGCTTTGGGGATTCTGGAAAACTTCCTCAAGTAACTCCGTCAAGTATCGACCTCACGTCGAAAGGACCCATCTGACATCACTGTCAAGTATCGACCTCTAGTCAAAAGGAAAAAACTGACCTCACCATCAACCAAACATACCTTTTGATAAACAACTGACATCACCGTCAGGCACTGATAACACTCTAACCTCATCGTCAGAAAATAGAGAAACATCTAACATCACCGTCGGACAACTGATAATACTCTAACCTCGTCGTCAAAAAATTGAGAAACGTCTAACATCACCGTCAGACAACTGATAATACTCTAACCTCGTCGTCAGAAAATTGAGAAACGTCTAACATCACCGTCAGACAACTGATAATACTCTAACCTCGTCATCAGAAAATAGAGCAACGTCTTACATCACCGTCAGACAATTGAACTGAGAAGCATCCGTCTTCATCGCCAGAACTCCATATTGTTGATAACCACCTGACATCACCGCCAGAACAACACGACCGGTAAATATCTGATATCACCTCCAGAAGTCCATCATATCGATAACCACCTAACATCACCGCCAAGCATACGTCTAACCTCACTGTCAGACTACCATAATGTGGGGAAACATCTGACATCACTGCCAGAACACCCGACATCATCGTCGGACAAACCAAAGTTGAAGACTTTCTGACGTTGCCGCCAAACTACCATTGGATATAATGAGCAACGAACATCCCATTTGACCTCACCGCCAGACCAAACACGGGATACATGCGTCTAACTTCACCGTCAAACCCTCGCTAAATAAAAGCGAACTGTACACCTTGCTCTGGGAACTCCGGAAGGGCTTTGACTGAATAACTCTGCTGAAGAAACACCTGCACACAAGAACAGTACCCACCTAGCTCATGTTTCACATGCATATGCTTGACAATGGCGTAATACTCCATACGATGGAAATGCTATGCGTTTAGGGTAGATGCTATGCAATCACGCAAAAATGCTACGGCACCAAATCAGCAAAATAAATGCTGAAGAGAGAACCCTCCTGTCAAGGAGAAGGAACCATCCCGATGGGGAGAAGGAATCATCCTGCTGAGGAAGTGAACCACACCAATTTCAATTGGACCTGTCCTGGGGAAACGAACCTCGGACGACTTTATGCTGGGAAACAAAGTTCTATGAGAACCTGCACTTGATCACCTGGGTACAAACCTCAAACTGCTGCGGAAAAGATGCCAACCACAGAAATAAACTGCACGTCCTTCGCGGATAGAACTTTCCTGAAGATACGGGCTCCGATGGGGAAGTATAGCAATCAACCAATCAATCACCCTCTCTTGCTGGAGAAGACAAACAATGACCTGAACGGCCTTCCAGGATTCGGCTCTCTTGGGGAACTGTAAACTCGACCAATGATAGACAACCAGACGCTGGAATAAATCCTACCTGCCGGGGAGAACACAAATCTGTGGGGAATTCAACTTTGCTGGAGACTTCAATCTGAACCACTGAGAGATGAACACTTACGGATAGTCTTCTACGAGAAAACTGCATGTTGACCCACTGCTGGGAACGAGTATACACTTCTGCGCATGACTCAGCTGGGGATATGATGATCCTGCCTAGGATACATCTTGGCACACTTCCTGGAGGGTAACAGCTCTGCAACAATGATCCCTGGGACTTTTATCTTAAACAAAGAAAGCTTACCATGAAACGAACTCGAGATGGCTTGCCCCAGAATTTTAACAACTTCTGACAAACTCTGTAGATATGGAAAGGAACGATTCCTTCACTTTCAGCTTTTGCCTCAGCCTGTGGTATCTTCGTAACATCCTTTCGAAAGGAAACCTGAGATCTCTATATTCTGGCAGTTTGATATGAACAGCCTTAGGGTTTGAATCTCACGGAGGTGCTTCGAGTTAATCGTCTTTAGGATAAGGATAGCTTCGGCGCTCTCGGGGTGGCCTGCCCCAACCTTGTCATGACTTTGCCCCTGATTGGCAGATTTGTGGAGCCGTACCCTTTGGCTGCGAGAGATTCACCGAATCTCGACTTGATTGCCCCTGATTGCTAACTTTTGGAGGGCTGACTCCCATGATGTGATCATTTGACATAGCTTGCCCCGGTTCACCGGAATATTCAGGCATTCTGCATTCTGTCCTGATCAAATCTTTCCATCGTGGAAACTTTCCCGCTGTCAAGCGCTTACTCGCTAGTAAAACAAGTTGTTCTGCATAAAAGATATATTAAATGCAATGCATATGACAGTTTTGAAAATCCATTCCTGTTCACTGGAAAAAATTTTGTGACATAAAATGTATGTACCATTCATCAACATGTCAACATTAATACAACGTTGTAAGTGGAATCCTTTCTAGGAGTCAGTTTCGATGCGATCTTTACCGACGTATGCTTTCGAAACAAACCTATTTCAATTAGGACTTTTAAAGGTTGTAACGTGGTCAGGTTCACGGTTAACAAGGAAGGATATAAGGCTAAAAATTCATTTTAAACCACCCATTCTCCTTGATGTTCTCCAATCCTACGTTCAACTAATTCGACCTTAGCGTTCACCTTTCGAAGGTTACATGATAGGAGTGACAATTCGGGAAACCACACATTTTCGGAGCGACAATCACTCGCTTTTCGTCTTTGGCGTCCGGAGCCACACGACTTCGTTCTTGTTTGAGGATTTCTCTTTTGTAATCCTTTTCGTTTTTTTGTTTTTTCGTTTTCCCCTAACTTTTTCCTGGACTAACTCTTCAGAGTTTCTTCAATTTTGAAGTCCAGCGAGGTACCCTAATTTTTGCCTAAGTCGCCTGTTCGCATGATTTGACTTAGCGGGCTTTCTTCTTTCTCTTTTTTTTGTGAACAAATCATGTGACACCGGCTTGTCTGACTTGTTTGAAACGAGATTGTGACTGTTTCACTCTTGATCGGTCAGGTTTAACCATTGTGGTTTTTTAGGTACGACCTATACAGGTGTGATTGATCCTCGAACGGACACTCCTTTTGTAATTTGGACGCTTGGTCAAATCAACTGACACCTACCCTTCCCCAGGTCAAGATTAAGGGTTTTTCGTTTTCAGAAAGAAACTCCTACTACTAGGCTCAAAGGGGTTAATAAGGGATTATCTTCCTTATATCTCTGGTGTTTAGGAATTTGAAATAATGCTTGTACATCATCAACAGGTTTTTTATTCAAAAGCATAGTATCGGAAGCTTACACATCTTTGGATTTCGTCATCCTCCCCAGATTCCACTTAAACAAGCGTTAGAAATAAATGAAAGCAATGGAGTGAACACGAATGGATTAATTCAAAACATGCATATTTATTTCATTATCAATATCAATTGAAAAACAACAAGTTTTACAAACGAAATTTGCATTCTAACAGGAAAGAAACTACGAATGTAAAGAAATGTCATGATAAAATGCAGATTGCCAGCTTCTAGGAACTGGGCTTTCGAACTTGATTTACAACTGAGGCAGCCCTCTTCAGAATTACTCGTCAAAGTCGGCCTGAAATGCTTCTGAACCTTCGTTCTCGGTGAACTCTTCCATAGCATGAACTGATACGCCCACTTGGCTGGATGAAGGAAGGTCGTTAATCTGAATACCCTGAGGTGTGATCGAGAACCTGTTGGCGTCCAATAGAGTCTGAACCTGGCTCTTAAGAACCTTGCAGTTTTCAGTTGAGTGCCCCTGTGCCCCAGCGTGGTAATCGCAATGGGCGTCTACAATAAAACCTGGCGGATACGGAGGAATCACCGGGTTAATCTCCTTTGGCACTATTAGACCACCCCTGATCAAATATGGCAATACTTGACTGTATGACATGGGCAACCGAGTGTCGCTACTGCGAAAATCGGCGCCGGCTATGACAGAAGAGTCGCCGCCGTGCGTTATTTATCCCACAAGAGGGAAAGGAAACGCTCAGAGTAAACCTAACACAAAGAGGGAAGGGAATGGTCATCGTAACCAAATCCTGGATTCGGGAGTCGATTACGCAAGGGGAAGGTATTAGCACCCCTCACGTCCGTCGTACTCGACGGGATCCACGCTTGTTTTCTATCTAGGGTATGTTTATCTATCTATTTTAAAGGTATGGTTTAAAAAGAAAAGAAAATGACTCGGCAAAGTATCGCACTTTATGCCTACGTATTCCCGTCTGGAACGAGAAATCAAAGTCAATGTAGTTCACCTAACTACGGGTTAAGGGGGGAAAGTTGCTCGCCGAGATGTCGCGTCTCGTGCCTACGCACTTTCATACGGCATGAAAGATCAGAGCAAACGTAGTTCGGGCTACGGAAGACACAAGTTTGTCTGACAGCTTTTTATCTCCTTAAGAAAGGGTTTTCCTGATTAAAGGTCCAAGAGGACAAAAACAGAGTTTGAATGTTTGTTTTCAGTCTTTTACGAAAGAACTGTTTTTTAGGATGTTCGCAATCTCAGTCGCACTAGAGACTATGACCCAGGAGTGAACGCTTCGTGTGTCACCCAAAGGGTACCACACTAACATCCAGATTACTGGAGAGAGACCCTCCACCAACCTTTTCCCAGATAGCTTAAGGCTCGTAATGTACGACTTCAATTAACCTTATTACTGTATTTTTGAATTGTTTTGAGATGAGAAGAGAAAGACGCCCTAAAACTATGGTTGAAAGGGAAATCTACCTACAGTTATCATGCATGGGTCAAAACCTAATGTCTGTCATAATTCCCTCTTGCACAGAGGAAATCAGAGATCCTAGAGGAAACATCAAAAGAAAGCAAGCAGTAAACAATAAATAGTAGAATACATGTTGTGCAAGAGTACAAGCGAGGCAAGGGAGTCCGGCTCGACCTCAAACCTAAGAAAACAACAGGCAAGAGGAGACAGGCTCCACCTCAAACCTAAAGGTAATCAACACAGACAAGCAGACAAAACAGCAAAAGAAAAGAAACAGAGAAAACAGCCCAAGCAGCAGCAACAGTCTTCAACAGACAGCAACTCCAATACTCAACAGCAGCTCCAAACAACAAATCGTCTTGACAGTAAAGTAGACAGCAAAATGACTTCATCTTCAAGCTAGCTTCTATCTTCAAGCTTCATCAAACTTCATCTTCAATCTCTAGCAAGCACACTCCAAGCAGAGGATTAATCACTAAGATCAAGATTGCAATGTTGAGAACCAGATGAAAACCAAAGGAAATCATCAAGTACCAACACTGAAATGGAAAGGCATCCTCAAAGTTCTACTCAACTGTGGGCATACCACACATCCCTCCAAAGGAGAGATGGAGTTTCCCTAGGAGTACTTTACATCATTGGATAGAATAGAAGCACACAATGCACTCTATGTTTGATGAAAGAATCAAAACTAGCCCTAATAGCTCTTCCTAAAACCCTAATTTCCTAAGCTCCTAAAAAGCTCCTAAAAGAGAAGAAAGCTTCAACTCCAAGCTCCAACCTTCAAGCCACAGCAGCTACACCAAGTCCAGAAGACCTCCCAAGAAGGAATCCAAGCAAACCCAGCCCCAAAGTCACCAACAAGACCAAACAAGTAAAGACACAAAAAATAGAACACCACAAGCACAAGCAACTTGCAAAATACAACTAAAATAGAAAAAAAAAAGTTGTAAAATTATAATAAAATTCCTAGTGGAACATACATGTTTGAAAAACCTAGGGTTAAAATATTAAAGCCTAATTCAACTTCTAAGTCACCTAAATAATTTCTAGATTGAAGGACATCATGGTGATCCACAAGTTTGGGAAGGCTCTAATCTCAATACCTAAAACAGAACCTAAATTTGTTCTAAAATTCCAACAAAATTCCTAAGGGAACATGAATATCTATCCTAAAACATACTGAAAAATCAAAGCCAAATTCAACACCAATTGGAAGAACAAAATTCCACAAAACAGATGAACAATTATGCAAATATTAAGGAATTAAACAAAATAAGAAAAATAAAATTAAATTGAAAAATGCATGAAAATGCATTTTATTGATTTCAAAAAATCACAAATTCTCTCAAGATCATGGAGATATTTTTGAAATAATTTTTGGATCAAAATTGAATTTATTGTGATTTTTTGAATCAATAATGCATTTAAAATAAACAAAATGAAATAAGATAAAATAAAATGCTGAAATAAAACACGAGCCACAAGATGAGGGGACTTGGTAAGCAGATCCAAGGGCTATGGGCATGTCCATGCAAGCATCCCAGTCACACGCTGACTGGGATTAATGAAACGCTGCGTTTTGTGTTGAGAGTCAAATTCTCAGATCAAACGTGAGCCATCAGATGCTCCTACTAAGTCTTCTCAACAGACTAATTCAACGGCATTGAGTCATCATCCTCATTCAAATCCACAGATGGAGCGAGCTCTGTTCAGGTGGCCTGAGAAGACCTCCGGTCGTCTTCTCCGGCGAGCAGGTGGTTGCAGGTGACCAAAAACTCCAAACCTCATACCAATCTCACTCAAAATTTTATGCTGATCACAATATTGAGCTTAGAATTTCCTAAATCCTTATGCATTTTCAAAACCGATACCAGATCTAAATTATGTCAAACTCTTGAATGACACCAAATCCTAAACTAAAGGTATAGATGTCTTCCTCAAGTTACACTGATCATCCTAAGCTATTACAATTGCATTGATTCCTCAAGATCAACCATAACTGAATCCAAACAGAAATTGTGACACCTCCTTGATCATCACCAAACGCTATCAAATGGATCCTAAATCGTTCTACAAGTCATAAGGAACCTAACCACATGTTCAACTATGTCTACATCATGCTAGATCGTGTGGAATTTTGAAATTTACTAACCTTGTTTCAAACTTCAAATGGAGATGATTTTGACTCGATCTTTGCTCCAACAACTTCCAGAATCCTTCACTGATGATGATAGAAACCTCCCTGAATCTCAAATACGATTTTGATTCGAAGCTCCAAATTTTCAATGTCAATATCTCTGCTCAGCCTCAAACAACCACCAACCCTTGCCCAATTCCTCTTCTGAGCATTTATAGAATAGTTTGGGACCTTTTAGAGTCCAAGCCCTGGCCCAAATTGGAATATCCAAAAAAATCCAAACTCTCCAAAATTGAACATGGCAAGTGCACGAATTTGCTTAAACAGCTTGCATTAGAAGCTTTCAATCACTTGCATACCACCTTTGTGTCGCTACTGCGAAAATCGGCGCCGGCTGAACAGAAGAGTCGCCACCGTGCGTTATTTATCCCAACGGAGGGAAAGGAAACGCTCGAAGTAAACCTCGCAAAAACGGGGAAAGGTATGGTCATCGCAACCAAAACCTGGATTCGGGAGTCGGTTACGCAAGGGGAAGGTATTAGCACCCCTCACGTCCATCGTACTCGATAGGATCCACGCTTGCTTGGTTTGTACAGATTACACTTCTATCTAAACTAAAGGATGAGGTCTGAAAAGAAAAGAAAACATGACTCGGCAAAGCATCGCACTTTATGCCTACGTATTCCCGTCTGGAACGAGAAATCAGAGTCAACGTAGTTCGCCTAACTACGGGGGAAGGTGGGTGAAGGTTGCTCGCTAGGATATCGCATCCTATGCCTACGTACTTCCACACAGCATGGAAGATCAGAGCAAACGTAGTTCGGGCTATGCACGACACAAGCTGCTCAAGTGTCTTTTATGAAAAATCTCACCTTAAACAAGGGTTTTCTTATTGCGAAAAGGTTGATGTTTGTTCAAATCTTTTGACGAAAGAAATGAATTAATCTCTGTTATAACCTTTATTAGTGTTTTTCTGTTGTTTTGAAGGAAGAAGAGATGACACTCTATAAATCCTAGGGTTGAAAAGGGGAATAAAATCTACCCTAATGTTATCATGCATGGGTTAACTCCTAATGTCTATCATGCTCCTCTCTTGCGCAGAGAGAAACAGAGATCCTACGGGAATAAACGGAAACAAAAAACAGCAGATATATACAATAAAGCAGTAAAATGCATGGATGCAACAATACAAGCGAGGCAAGGGAGTCCCACTCAACCTCGAACCTAGAAAACAATAGGCAAAAGTGAACAGGATTCACTTTCATCCCAGCAAGTTAAACAGCAAACAATACAATCCGGGAAATTCACACAATACATCAAAATTAAAACAGCTAAAAGCTAAACAACAAAAGCAATCTTCATCAGCATCAGCAACTATCTTCAGGCTTCAAACAGACATCAGTCTTCTATCTTCAATCTCCCAATGGCTTTTCTTCAAGTCCTACTCTCCAAGCTGAGGAATCAATCACAAGAATGAGTTGGGTGTTAAGCAATTAGTTGACCACCAAGGGTGGCAAACATACTGCTACCAACACAAAGAATATTTCTCTCAAGAGTTCTATCCCTCATACATTAGCACCAAGCCTTCCAAAGGAAGGGGGTGAGTGTCTTAGAGAGACTCTGCATCACAGAGAAGGATGGAGGCAATCAAGACCTTCCATGTTTGAGAACCAAGTTGTCTACTCTAGGGCTCTGCCTAACTCCTAGATCCTATGAACTTCATCAGCTGCCAGCAAGAGATACCCCTCATCAACTCTGGAAGTTGGTCTTCAGTCTCTGATCTTCAAATGGGCTTCATCATCTCAGGTCTTCAGCTCTTCCCAAATCCCAAACAAACCCAATACCCCACACAGACAAAAAGTAACCCTAAAGAGGGCACACCACACAGATCAAACAAATATAAGCAATATACTAATAGCAGTAGGGGAAACCTAATATTTTCTAAGGGATCTATCCTATACCCATAACCCCTATAGTCCCATACCCCAAAATCAAATCAAAATTCCTGAAAGAACTAATCTATCTCACCTATGTTCACTTAAAACCCTAATTTCATCACTCTAATCTCACCTAATCAAATCACCTAAAAATTTAATCCTAAAAATATGAATTAAATCCTATATACATGTTGAAGTCCTAAACTAATCAACCTAAAAAGAATGGATTAAAAATGCTAAAGCATCTATACAAACTAAAATCACCAAATTTGAGTACTAAACTAAACTCATTAAAAGGCTACTTACAAGAAAAATACAAAAAAAAATAGTAAAACAAAATAAAAGGCTATTTTTATTATTTATTATTTTTCTGAACAAAAATATGAACCCATCACAAAAAGAACCAATTAAAAACCATCTATTTCCAATTTTTTATGATTTTTTTAAAGGTGAGAAAAACATTAAAGAAAATAAAAACACAAAATATGAATTAAAAGGGGAGGGGGTCTGAATAGCAGCTTCGCCCAGTTATTATTCACCATTGGGCCATGAAAGTGGGGTGCAGATATCATAATAGCAAGGCCCAGTTGGTTCAGAAAATCAAATGAAAAAATAAAACAAAAAACATAAGAACCACGGTGCAAATAACAACTGATCCCAGTTCATTTCCAATGGGCTTATCAAAAGGGGGTGGGGATATGAATTTGGATTCAGGCCCAGTTGGTGCGTTTAAGTGAAACGCATCGTTTCACGCTTGGATTTCCCTCCGTTTCTCAGCTTCAAATATCAGCCACACGATGAGGTTAATGAGTCAACAAATTGAAACAATCCAACGGCTCGTGTATCGTCTTCTCCAAATCAAACCTAGGGTTTGCAGAAATCCATGTTCATGCACGAATCTTCAAGTCCCTCGTCCTCTCTCCTCAGGCCATGAAATCAAAACTTATAAAGAGCAAAGTTGCTCTATTCTCTCCCCTGAACACAATGGTACCTTTAGTTTGGATTGAAACCAACTCCATAATAAAACCCGATAGATGTAACAATCTGAATCCATCATTATGCACTGCAATGGAACCTCACAATTCTCCAATTTAACTATCCTATCTTGTTCATCATGTCACACTGATCTCAGCAAGCCATTGCATGTTCATTAAAACTCATTATCCAGCCTAATCTTGATCATCAAAGAATCATCACCCTGTTATGGAACCTCATAGAACTCTCTCTAATTCTCAGGAATCACTCACCTAAGGTCTCTAAGCATGTTTACCCTAGCCATTTCATCTAATAATGCATAAATAGAGGGATTCGAATGCTTTTGCAAACCTGAAAAATGGTGATGGCAGATGTATCTACACTCCAATCCACTGCTTGAAACTTGTCACAAATGATCTTTAATGGCTGAGAATCTTTCTGTTTGCAAGATCTTGGATGGACAATGTTTGGACTATGAGATTGGATCCAACTTGCTTCACTTGCAATTTGGAAGCTACACCTTCAAACACTCATCAATGGCCACTCCAATCTATCTGCACTTGTTCAGTAGGATCCAAGGAATTGATTTGGTGAGAAAAATTCAATGGAAAGGAAGAAGAAAATGGAGTTTGAGATTGATTTGCAAAAATGGAGAAAATGGTATATCACTCTCTCTTCACACTCTTTTCACCAACCCCTTGCACCAATGGATTCATTTCATTATATAGATGAGGATAGGCAGATCTAGAAGTTTCTAGATTGATCTAGGAAAGTGTAGAATGTGGTGGAAAGTTCATGAAAATCTCATGACATGATACTTTGAAACATCTCATATCTCATGCATACACCTTTCCAAACTTGTGTCAAAATCTCTTATCATGAGTTATTGAAATGGTATGTGTGAAAAAACCAATCTCCTTGCCTTGAAATTCACCTTATGCCAAGTTTTCCATACTTGCCTTATGATGCAAGTAACAAAAATACAAAGCAAGTCCAAAAATTAACCCCTAACTCAAAAAAGTGGCTGAACCAATGTCTCTAAAATGATGTTTGGAATCAATTTGGTATATTGGATGACCCATTTTGGATTTGTAGATCTCTCAAACCAATTTTTCATTTCAACTTTTTCAACTTATATGCCTTTTTTAGGTCATTTTTCACCAACTTTCGTCAAGTCTCATTCCATGCATTTCCAAACTTTCATGACATCTTTTCTAGACTTAAAATGACATTTTAAGCAACTTTTATGTTGTGAAGTTTTTCATTTGAAGCTTCCTTGTATGAGTTTTAGGCATAGGGTAAGAATGACCTGTAATCCTCAGATGACCAAAATACCCTTTGCTTGCCAAGACCATAAGTAGAGTTCCACAAATCATATGAAGGAATACCATACCTTTATAGAACTCTAAGACAATAAGGAACAACTCTTATGTTGGCCAGAAATCCATTTGAAATATCCTTGAAGGTCAAAAGTTGCTTGGAAGACAGACAACTTTCACAGACAAATTTCAGTGCCCTCAGATGACCTGTAACTTGCAAGAGCTATAACTTGAGTTCTATAAATCATCTTGATGACTTCCACCACTCAAATTAAATCTATGAAGATAATCTACAAGTTTCATGTGGACCAAGAATTCATATGAAGCTTGCATCTTGAGTTACACTGCTTTGAAGTTTGACCTAAATCAATGGATTTTACACTGAAACCCTAATTTGGTAACTCTTCTTCTCCTTGATTCCTTCTGATTTTTCTTTAACACAACATCATATCCCTATCCATATAGAAAATAATGAATCCCACCTTCTTCAAATGCTCCTTGATGCCTTTCAAAACACTTCTTTGACTTAGAGTTGACCTATTGTTGACCCAGATAAAACCCTAGTTGACTGACTTCAACTGAGGCTCTTGCAATCATTCCCATGACTTGGTTCTTCTTCAAAATGATCATCTAGGCTCTTCATAACATCCATACACACCTCATGCTCTTGGCTCATGGCTCACACTTCCTCTGATGATCCTCAAATAACCTCAAGATAGGAGAGAATTCACGGATCAACCTGGCAATACTTCCAAGCTCAAATTCTTCTCTGCTGACCTGAGTAGACTTGAATATGAATGAAACCCTTGAATATACCTCTTGAGATGAGAATAGCACTTGATCCCCTGATTAAGATAGCTTGCCTATGCAATGCAATACAGATGAATACACTATGTACATGATGACAATGCAAATGACTATTCAATTGAAACATAAACCTAGGTTAGGAAAGGTTGGGCAAATTTTGGGGTGCAACAGCTGCCCATATTCAAGCGGCTTGGACCCGACTGGATGAAGAGCGCGCAACCTTCAGACAATTCGAGGTACGAGATGGTTGAATACGAAAGAACCCGGAAATTTGCCAACTGCAAAAATAAATTGCGAATACGATTACTGCTTGGGGAAAACCCTGGGAACTGGCTTCTGTTGTCACAACAACAACTAGCCATCCATCTGTCAAATAATCTGATATTGCCCGCAGACCACTCCATTCCGAAGAAATGAGCATACACCTCACAACGAAAAATTGTTGACATCACTTATCAACCTCTGTTGATCTCACTTATCAACCTCTGTTGATCTCTCTTATCAACCTCTATTGATCTCACTTATCAACCTTTGTTGATCTCACTTATCAACCTCCGTTGATCTCACTTATCAACCTCTGTTGATCTCACTTATCAACCAAGCACACGCTAACCAGCGGGAGAAAATTGACTTCACTTGTCATGTTGACTTCACTGATCAACCTTTCGTATCCTGAAGAAACGAGCAAACGCTTAACCAAGCGAGACAATGTTCGAAGATATGAACAACCGACTCTGCGGGGAAACGAGAAACTTAACCAAGCAACTCTGAGGAGACAATTCTGACGACTGCCATTAAACACCTGCTAGGAAAATTGGGAACTTAACCAAGTATCCTGACGAGAATAACCTTGTTGAAAAATAAGAGGAATTTAACCGAACAACTCCTGTAGCAATCTCCCTGCTGGGGACTATGAGGGACTTAACCAAGCAACCCATTGAAGTAACACCCTGCTGGAGAACATAACTCTGTTGGGGAAATTACGGGTAACCACCCAAAAATCTGTATTACCACCTTCTAATGCTGACTCTACAGCATCCTGAGAAAGACTCAGCTGGGGGAATACAAGTATCTTAACCAAGCGACTTGTCGAAGAATACCCTGACGGGGACTACGAGGAACTTAACCAAGTATCTCATTGAAGACCACCCTGCTGGGGATTACGTCCCTATTGAGGTAACTGCGGGTAACCACCCAAAATCTGTACCATGCTATCTCCATAGCACTCTGAGAAAGGACTCGGCTGAAGAGAAAGAGAAATGCTTGACCAAGCAACTCTGCTAGGGGAATATGACATGACGAACACGATCACTGCGTGTCTGGCACAACCATCCTCTGTAACAAGATGAACACGATCACTGCGTATTTTACACCACAACCCCTTTTGACAAAAGAAAACACGATCACTGCGTGTCTTGATGCTGTAAACAAAATCACATGATGGTACAAACACGACGAACACGATCACTGCGTGATGCGTTATAATCACATCAACCATAAATCCAACCGAATGAGGTAAACACGATCACTGCATGCCAGACGGAATTAATCCATATAGAAAAGGCGAACACGTTCACTGCGTACTTCGACTACCCATATGATGAACACGATCACTGCGTGTGCTGTAACAGGACTAACACGATCACTGTGCATCTCGACCAACAAACCCCCAAAATGATGCCAACGCGATCACTGCGTGTGCCACAAAACTAACCCATGTAATAGGACGAATACGATTACTGCGTATGCCGACCAACAAAACCAACTGATACAATAGCCACGATCACTGCGTGCTCCGTATCACAAGTTCCCATGGTACTATCAACACGATCACTGCATGCATCGACCAACAAAACTAACTGATACAATAGCCACGATCACTGCGTGCTCCGCATCACAAGTTCCCATGGTACTATCAACACGATCACTGCATGCTGTATGAATACGACCACTACGTATTCTGAACACGATCACTGCGTGTTTGAACACGATCACCGCGCGTTCTGAGCCACGATCCTCTTGACTGGAGAAAACACGATCCCTGCGTGTTGCGTGTCTCAACTAACCCACATAACTGGACGAATACAATCACTGCATATCCTAACCATACATAGGGTGTACGCGATCACTGCGCGCTTCAATGTCACGGCCCTCTTGACTGGAGGAAACACGATCCCTGCGTGCTGTGACATAACTTCAAACATGGGACGAATACGATCACTGCATACTTCTGCCACCCACAATCAGATGAACACGTTCACTGCGTGCCTCACCCTATAACCACTGTATAACGGACGAATACGATCACTGCGCATATCGACCAACAACATCACATAATATGGTAAACACGATCACTGCGTGTTCTGCTCAATAAAACCCCGAGACAATACCAACACGATCACTGTGTGCCTTACAAAACAATCTTCTCAGATAGGGACGAATACGATCACTGCGCCATTCGACCACAGATACACATACCAAGACCAACACGATCACTGCGTGTCCTACAGCATGAACCCCCATAGCTGGTACAAAATGCAATCACTGCGTACCTTGACCACGAATCAACATCTTCCTGAACCACGACTTCTCTTATTGGCAGGGATCTAACATATCTGAAACTGAAGAGGTAACCACCTGGCTTATGTTTCAACAATGCATGTTGGATAATGACGAAATGCTTCCATACAGCATGGAAATGCTACGTACTCATGTAAAATGTAAATGCTCATGATGCATGCTTATGCGAAGAGTTGCTTCAGCAAAATAAATGCCGAATCCGCTGGGGATGACCGGAATACTACCGATACGCTTCCAACAAAATAAATGTTGGAAAGATGAACTAACTCCGCTGGGGATGACCATCCTGCTGGGAAAGTAGCTCACAAACTCCAAACTCCAAAATCTGCTGAGGACGATCCTCCTGACGAGGAAGAACGACTTGCTGGGGAAAGAAAGGACTCCTGCTCGGGAAAACTCCTTTCAACAGCTCCAACCACTTGATCACACTCTGTGGGGAATATCCCCTGCTATCACTGAGCTGGGGATATCATCCTGCTATCACTGAGCTGGGGAAATCATCCTGCTATCACTGAGCTGGGGAAATCATCCTGCTATCACTGAGCTGGGGAAATCATCCTGCTATCACTGAGCTGGGGAAATCATCCTGCTATCACTGAGCTGGGGAAATCATCCTACTATCACTGAGTTGGGGATTGAATTACGCATTCTGATTTGCCCTGCGCAAGAACTCTCTAGGGAGTTTATCACATCCATCTCGACCTTTACTGGGGAGGATTCTGCTCTGCTTCATAAACTAATTCTGAACCACTAAAGATACATTTATCCTTTCCTTTGACGCGATCTCTGCTCTCCTGGGGAGATAACATTCAGTTTTTCCTGGGGCGACTTCATTGGGGAAGACACAACATTCAACCTCTGGGGAGGGTACCAGCCTGCCATGGATTCTGGCGGGGAACTTTGCGAACTTTTGAATACCTGCAAAAGTCAACAAGCAAACACAAGGCGATCTATGCAAAAAGAAACATCTTAGTAATCACCCACGCCAACCATTCAGGTAATTTTCGGTTTTAACAATCATCGGCCGAGGCCCGCCTGGTTACACGCATGTAAGTTTATCAAAAACATCGGCGCTTTTTACAAACAAAACTGTAAAAAATTAAAACCAAAGTCACACACTACACTGAACAAAACACTTTATTGATAACAACCTGAGAATAGGCAAGATTTGTACATCAGATGCAACTCCTGAAAAGAGGTAGTCACACATAAACAAAATGCAGAAGTATACAAATATATAGAATAAAATTTGTACACATGTTGGCAACGTGTTACAGACGAACACCATGAACCGATCCTCCTATGACTCGTCGGACTCTGACGCTTCCCGATCTCTGTCTTCGGAAGAAATTGTTTTGGATAGTAGACCCCCAGATGCTCCCAAACCGCTAACAATCAAACTTGGACCGCAGTCATTTGCTTCTTAAATCCCTAACTTTTGCGTGAATCGCCCTTTGCGGGTTTTCGATTCACCGGGATACCCTTTTTTGCCGAAGCCGCCCAGTGTAGGTTTTCGACTTCGCGGGTGTACATTTTTTCCGTTTTATCCCTAACTTTTGCCCGAACCTTTTTATTCTGTTTTTGGTTCGCCAGGATGCCCCATTTTTGCCTGGACTCTCTTTTTACTGTCCAGCGGGTCAATTTTAAGCAAAGTATTTTTTAACTGTGTCTGAGTTCACAGGGGATGAAAAGTCTTCACCATCCATGGTGGATAACAATAAGGCTCCTTCGGAGAAGACCTTTCTCACGACGTATGGACCTTCGTAATTGGGAGTCCATTTGCCCCTGTGATCCGATTGCGGTGGGAGAATCTTCTTCAGCACAAGATCACCCGTCTGAAAGCTTCGAGGTCGAATCTTCTTGCCGAACGCTTTCTTCATCCGACTCTGATACAACCTACCATGCGCAATGTATTCCAGTCTCTTCTCATCTATCAAGCTCAGCTGATTCAATCTGCTTCTCACCCATTCTGCCTCGTCCAGCTTAACATCAAGCAAAACCCTCAAAGATGGTATCTCAACCTCCAATGGCAGGACAGCCTCCATGCCATACACTAGTGAGAACGGTGTTGCCCCGGTTGATGTACGCACTGTAGTACGATAACCGTGCAAAGCGAATGGCAACATCTCATGCCAATCCTTATATGTTACCACCATCTTCTGAACAATTTTCTTTATGTTCTTGTTGGCCGCTTCAACAGCGCCATTCATCTTGGGTCTGTAGGGAGATGAATTATGATGCTCGATCTTGAAATCCCGACACAAATCCTTCATCATCTTGTTGTTCAAATTCGAACCATTATCAGTAATGATCTGTTCGGGAATACCGTATCTGCAAATTATATCTCTCTTGATAAATCTGGCCACCACCTGCTTCGTCACATTGGCGTAAGATGCTGCTTCCACCCACTTGGTGAAGTAATCGATCGCAACCAGAATGAAGCGATGCCCATTAGAAGCAGTGGGCTCAATCTTACCGATCATATCAATCCCCCACATGGAGAAAGGCCACGGAGAAGCCATAACATTCAGTGGACTGGGTGGCACATGGATCTTATCAGCATAGATCTGGCACTTGTGACACCGCCTGGAAAACTTGAAACAGTCAGTTTCCATCATTAACCAGTAATACCCTGCTCGCAACAACTTTCGAGTCATAGCATGCCCACCTGCATGTGTGCCAAAAGTTCCTTCATGGATCTCCTCCATGAGCAAGTTGGCTTCCTTCTCGTCTACACACCGGAGAAGTACCGAATCATGGTTCCTTCTATACAAAACACCGTCGGGATTCAGATAGAAGTTGCCTGATAATCTCCTTAGAGTCTTCTGATCACGACGGGATGCCCCAGCCGGATATTCCTTATTCTTCAGGAAATTCTGTATGTCGAAATACCAAGGTTTACCGTCAGATGCTTCATCAATCGCAAACACATAGGCCGGCCTATCAAGGCGAGAGATGACAATGCTGGGAGCTTCGTTCCAACGGTTGACTTTATACATCGAGGATAACGTTGCAAGGGCATCTGCCATTTGATTCTCCGCCCGAGGTACATGATGAAACTCCACCCTGTCAAAGAAAGGTAGCAACCTTCTCGCATAATTCATGTACGGCACCAGATTGGATTGGCGCGTCTCCCACTCTCCCTTAATCTGATTCACAACCAATGCTGAATCCCCATATACGTCCAGATTTTTAATCCTCATATCGATAGCCTCCTCTAGCCCCATAATGCAAGCTTCATACCCGGCTTCATTATTCGTCACTGAAAAAGTCAATCTGGCTGCGAACAGGATGTGCGACCCGTGGGGAGTTGTAATGATTGCCCCGATCCCGCTACCGTACGAATTGACAGCCCCATCAAAAATCAATTGCCACTGGGAACTCCGCTCAGGACCTTCACCAGGCAACGGCTCATCACAATCTTTAGCCTTCAAGTACATTATGTCCTCATCAGGAAACTCAAACTTCATAGGCTTATAATCCTCAATCGGCTGTTCGGCGAGATATTCGGACAGAACACTTCCCTTAATGGCCTTCTGGGAAACATACTGGATATCTTATTCTGTCAATACCATCTGCCATCTAGCAATCCTTCCAGAGAGCGCTTGCTTTTCAAACACATATTTGATCGGATCCATCTTCGATATCAGCATGGTTGTATGGTTCAACATGTACTGTCTTAGACGTTTGGCAGCCCACGCCAATGCACAACACGTCTTTTCGAGCATAGAGTATCGAGATTCACAGTCCGTGAAATTTTTACTCAAGTAGTAAATCGCATGCTCTTTTCGCCCTGTCTCGTCATGTTGACCGAGAACACAACCCATACTGTTCTCCAGAACCGTCAGATACATAATCAGTGGTCGTCCAGCTACTGGGGGTATCAACACCGGAGGTTCCTGCAAGTATTCTTTTATCTTTTCAAATGCTCTTTGGCAATTGTCGTTCCATACCACCGCTTGATCTTTCTTTAACAGCTTGAATAATGGTTCACACGTGGTCGTTAGGTGAGAGATGAACCTAGCAATGTAATTCAACCTCCCTAAGAATCCACGGACTTCTTTTTCTGTTCTCGGTGTTGGCATTTCTTGAATAGCTTTTATCTTTGCAGGATCGACCTCGATTCCTTTTTTGCTCACAATGAACCCCAGTAGCTTCCCGGATCTCACTCTGAAGGTACATTTATTTGGATTCAGCCTCAGCCTGAATTTCCTCAGCCTCTTGAACAACTTCAACAAATTAACCAGATGTTCTTTCTCTGTTTGAGACTTAGCAATCATGTCATCGACATACACCTCAATCTCTCTGTGCATCATGTCGTGAAAAAGCGTTATCATGGCCCGCTGGTACGTTGCCCCAGCATTCTTCAAACCAAAGGGCATCACCTTGTAACAGAAGGTTCCCCAAGGGGTGATAAAGGTCGTCTTTTCCATATCCTCCGGAGCCATTTTAATCTGGTTGTACCCTGAAAATCCATCCATGAAGGAAAACACTGAAAACTGAGCCGTGTTGTCAACTAACACATCAATATGCGGCAGCGGGAAATCATCTTTCGGACTCGCCTTGTTTAGGTCCCTGTAATCAACACACATTCGAACCTTGCCATCTTTCTTTGGCACAGGCACGATATTAGCGACCCAAGTGGGATAAGTGGTAACAGCCAGGAATCCAGCATCCCATTGCTTTTGCACTTCTTCCTTTATCTTTACGGCCATGTCAGGACGAGTCCTTCTGAGTTTCTGCTTCACATGCGGGCAATCTTCCTTCAACGGCAGACGATGAACAACCATATCAGTGTCCAGACCTGGCATGTCCTCGTAGGACCAAGCAAATATATCACTGTATTCACGCAACATCTCAATAAGCTCCTGCTTAATGTCCTCTTGCAACGCGGCCCCTATACGGATATTCCTGACGCATTCTTCAGACCCCAAGTTGACGATATCAATCTCTTCCTGATGAGGCAGAATGACTCTTTCCTCTTGCCTCAATAACCGACTAAGCTCTTCTGGTAAGTCACTATCCTCCACAATCTCCTCCTCAGCTTGGAAGATCGGATGCTCGAAGTCTAAACGAGTCATAGGAAGTTTTTGGTCGGTGTCATCTGAAAATTCATGAATCCTGCGAGGGAAACGGTTAAGTGCTTCAAAAATGATGTACAAGCAAAATGCATAACCCCGCTGCCATTTTATTGAAAAAAAAATAAAACAGAAAGAAAAGGATCACAACATTTGAATGTAAAAAACGCCGTCATTTATTAATCATGCAAACGTACAGGTAAACAGTTAGTCCCTAAGACAAGATCAACGATGCCCCGGGCAAGGCATGTGATCATACAATGATTGAAAAAACAATGCATTACTGTTTGGTGACTTGGATGACGTCCTGGATGGACCAGTTGCGTAGGCTTTGCCCCGACGTGCTGGGTCGAATCCATGAGTCCATGTCGCAATCGCTATCCACTTCCTCCGTATCAGACACGACATTGATCCTCTCGAAGCTAACTCCCCTGGGCGTGAACACGACAGGTCCCTTGTATTTAGGCGCACCCTGCGAGGGAGATGGGCGGTACCCCAAGCCATACTTGTCTTGCTTCACTGGGATGTCCAGAACCTGCCCCCACTTCTGAGTCTCTCCTGCTTGTACCAACGCCTTGGCTTCTTTATATGAGGAGACGACCACCCCTGGCTCTTCACTCTTCACCGGAGCTTATTCTTTAACTTTCACTCCTTCGAACGCCTGACACAGCGTTTCATGAATCTCTCTATCTACTTCCACATACTTGAAAGAAGATAAATGACTGACTAAAATATCCTCTTCGCCACACACCGTCACAATACTCCCCTCAACCATATATTTCAGCTTCTGATGGAGCGTCGAAGTTACTGCCCCAGCGGCATGAATCCAAGGTCTCCCGATCAAACAGCTATATGCAGGTTGTATGTCCATGATGTAAAACACTGTATCAAACACCTCCGGACCTACCTGAATGGGTAACGTTATCGACCCGAATACTGACCTCCTTGTTCCGTCAAAGGCTCTCACTACCAAATCACTAGGTGTGCACAACAACCCCCGAGTATCCAATTTCAGCAGAGCTTTCTTTGGTAACACATTTAACGAGGACCCAGTGTCTACCAGCACATGGGATAAAACAGTGCCCCGGCATTCGATAGAGATGTGCAAAGCATTATTATGATCACGCCCTCGAGGCGTTAAGTCAAAATCCGTGAATCCCAGTCCATGCCCAGCGCTAACATGTGCCATAACTCCCTCCAGTTGATTAACTGAAATCTCTTGCGGCACGAAGGATGTCTCAAGTACCTTCAACAGGGCATTTCTGTGCGCTTCAGAACACAACAGCAGCGATAATATGGAGATCTTTGACGGGGTCTGCTGCAGGTGATCTACAATCTTGTAATCACTTTTGCGGATTAACCTCATGAATTCTTCCACATCTTTGTTTATCGGCTCTTTCTCTTTACTCCCCGAAGATTCCCCCTCAACAACTTTGCCCTTACCTTTGGCAAGCCTCTCTGCTTCAACCTCAGGTGAAGTAAAAATTCTCCCGCTTCGGGTTATGCCACCCGCTCCCACTACGTTGTCCACGGATCCGGCTGGCGGATCATTCAAGTCAATCTTCTCCCCATTGCAATACACTTCAGCACCATAACTCCACGGGACTGCCTTTGTGCTTTTAAAAGGGACTGGCTTGGCATTGGTAATGGTAATGGTCGGCCTTTTCGATGGTGCCGAAATCGTCACCGATTTGAACGGAATGGTGATCGTGGCAATCTCCCTACGCTCTTTAGATTCTGTCTCAACAGACTTATCTCGCCCCACAGCCCTGTCAAACTGCAAAGTTCCTTCATCAATCAAACTTTGAACTCCCCTTTTCAACTTCTCACAGCCCTCAGGTTGAACCAAACAGTCAGCACACTCTTCGCCGCAGCCGGGATAGACTCCTCCTTTCAACAAACGCTGTTTTACGAAACTCAAAGGGGTTTTCAGCTCGCTCACCTCTGAAACCAAGTTCAATTCATTATCCCTCAGGATTGCATTGGCCCCAGCCCCACCATGCTTGGGCATTGGCTGCTGCGTGATATTGGGACCTTCCTTCTCGAAGTTAATAGCCGTACTATCAAGCAAATCCTGTACTTTATGCTTGAATGCTAGACAATTTTCAATATTGTGCCCTGGTGCACCTGAATGGAAGTCACAGTGTTCATTAACATCATACCCGACTGGCGGCTGGCCAGTTGGTGGTGCTAAGGTCCTCTTCTCGACTAGCTGCAATTTCAACAAAGTTTGAAGGAGTTCTGCATATGATACTGGCGGTACCTCGAATACTCTCCTTGGTCGTGGGTTCTGAAATCTGCGCTGATTATTATTAGGCTGCTGCTGAGCCTGCTGCGGTGGTTGTTGTCTCTGTTGCTGAGAAGGCCCTGGAATGGTTACACTTGCAACCTGCGACTGCTGACGCCAATTCTGACCTTTATTCTTTCGTTGAGCACTGTATACAGCATTCGTATCGCCCTGCCGTTTACCACCAAACGTCTTCTTATTACCTCCTGCAGAACCAGACTCCCCCGCTTGAATTTTACCAATCTTCACCCCGTTTTCAATGCGCTCCCCCATCAAGATCAACTCAGAGAAAGTACTCATCGAAAAGTTGAGCAATCGGTCATAGTACATTCCAGAGAAAGTTCCTATGAACATATCCATCATTTCGCGCTCCACCATTGGAGGGTGCACCCTAGCATCCAGATCTCGCCATCTCTGGGCGTATTCCTTAAAGCTCTCGCTAGACTTTTGAGACATGCTTTGCAACTGGACTCGGTTAGGGGAGAGATCACTATTATATTGATAATGTCGAACAAAAGCCTCTGCCAGCTCTTTCCAACTCCTGATCTGAGAAGGCTCCAAGCTCATGTACCACTCCAGCGATGGCCCTGACAAGCTATCCTAGAAGAAGTGCATTAGCATCTTTTCATCCTCAGAATACGCAGACATGCGCCTGTAAAATGCGCGCACATGCACCCTAGGGCATGTATCTCCTTTGTATTTATCAAACGGCGGTGCTTTGAATTTCAGCGGGACCCTCAACCCTGGGACTAACCCGATATTCGACATATCCAACCCAAGAGCATTCTGGTTGGCCAACCCGTTCACCTTCTCTTCTAGCAATCTCATCCGATGGTTGTCACCCCTGGCTCTTTCATAGCCTTCATTCTGACCGGAGAACACATCCTCTTGGCGATCCTCCCAGCGAGGTACTGCTTCGTATCCAACATAATCGGCATCACGGCCCGGACCCGTTTGGACGTACCTGGGGTCATACCTCAGATTACCCATCTCTTGAGCATTGTATGCGCCAGCTCCATATCCAAGATTACCATAGCCACCAAATCCAGCCTTGGCGCCAGCCATGCTGCCATACCCCATATTCGCACCATTGAAGCCCTGGTTACCATTAATACCATTCGTTCTGACATTCTCAACACCCCCATTGAAACCCTGATTGACATTGCCCACGAATACCCCAGCAGTATCCGCGTTGACATTCATATTACCGGTGTTCCCACCTCCACCTACAGGACCAGTTTCTCCAGCATTCAAACCGGTTACAGGAACAGCGTCATGATAACGAGAAAACGCATCGATTATATTGCTAGGTTTCATTAACGTTTTATCGCATATTCACCGTTTTAACACTCGATTTCTCGAGTTTTTCTTACCATTTTGCAGGTACATCATTAGATTGAGCTAAATCATGAATTAAGAGCAAAAGGAACAAAAGAAACCATAAAGAGATGAAGAAATGAAGAAGCCTGCAAAAGACTGCATAATTTGTTGCAGTCACGGCCGTCACAAGGGTGTCACGACCGTGACACCCCAATTTGAGCCATCACAACCGTAAGAGAGTGGTCACGACCGTGACACTTAAAAACCACAAGTTACGAACGTGAAGACCTTGTCACGACCGTGACAAGGGTAAAATTAGGTTTTTGACTCAGACTACGTCAAGGCATTACGTGAAGACCATTTCTCCTATTTTGTTGCCAGGTTCCTGCATTCCTTCCACAAATTCAGCAAGACCCATGCAACAAAGGTCCAAAATCCAGCCCATCAAGGATTCTATAAATAGTACAAGTTCTATGAATAATGGAGAGAGAGCATTTTTTATTCAAATTCCTGCGGAAGCTCTGCCGAACTGTATTACGAACCAGCCTTTTTATTCCTGCATTATTTTTAGTTTTCTGTTTCGTTTTTTATTGTATCCAAACCCGCCATATAACAATTTCCAACATCAGGAAATTGTTATACATTGATTTGTTTCTAAACCTTCAGCATTCGTTTATTTTCAATTTCCGCCAACTCCAAGCTTTCCGGTCTGTGGAAGAAGGAGTCGGCTCGAATATTTGTTAACCAGGTTTTTCATTATATTGCAATTTAATTTAATTATAATGTTTATTTATTTTTCTGCCATGAGTACGTTATTATTAAATTTTCTGTCTCTGTCTGGTTCAACATCGATGAGTAGCTAAACACCTTAGGGCAGTATGTAGTTATAACAAACTTAACCGGTAAAATATAACCATAGGCTAAAAATAATTAATCACTTAACATTCTGGCTGATACTTTTTAATTGAAATAGACCTTTTCGTTACGAGAGTAAGAAAAGAGTATTAGGTTAGGTCAAGACCACGAGAGTGTGAGATTTTAACCAGATAGCTAAAGTTAGGCATTTAAATTAAACACAGCGAGAGCGCTTTAAGATAAATTAGAATTACTTAGTTTCCAAAAATTACCTCTAAACACTTATGGGCTAGCGAGAGCAGGCATAGGGCTTTAGGGATAAGATCTGATATAAGACCACGAGAGTGTGAGTTGAGGGTATTTAAACTGGTAATCTCTACCGAATAGATTAAGTGAACACCTTTATAAGCCTAGGTTAGATTGACCCACCTAAGTTAGTATAATTACATACCGACCGCCTTAGTATTACTTTATTAAAACTTAAATTTAATTCCGCCTTTAATAGTCTTAAAAATCAACAAAAAATCGTGACAACCATTCGCCTTAGCTAAACTAGAAGTTCATCTAGCACTAAGTAACCATAGAATCCCTGTGGATCGATAATCTTAAATATTACTTCGATAGGCTGTGCACTTGCAGTAAGATACCGCTAGACGCATAAGTAGACACGTCTTTAGCCCATCAAGTTTTTGGCGCCGTTGCCGGGGATTCCTTAATTTAGTTACTAGTGCATTTAGGTAGCATTGTCTAGACTAAGGTATCAACTATTTAATTTAATCTAATCTCCGAGTGTATGCCAAGTACTCGCTCTAAAAGCGAAGACTTGCAACCTCTAATCCCTGAATCGGAACGCTTCTTACACGTAAGAAGACGTATATTCAATTTCGAAAATAATTACAATATTCTAGATCTTCAATTAGATCCGCCTAAACCAGTCGTAAAATCAAAGGACGCAGAGATGGCTGAAGAACAGACTCATCCACTCAAGTATTACGCTAATCCTTCGCAAGTTGAACCGCATTCAAGCATTGCAGCGCCGGCTATCAACCGAAATGATTTCGAACTAAAACCTTCGTTGATATCAGCCGTGCAACAAAATCAATTCGCCGGAAATCCTACCGAGGATCCGAATCTTCATCTTTCGATCTTTGTGCAATATGCAGATACCGTAAAAGCCAATGGAGTTACCCAAGAAGCTATTAGACTACGTTTATTTCCTTTTTCGCTTCGAGACAGAGCAAGAGCTTGGCTTCAATCTCTGCCTTCGAACTCAGTAACTACGTGGGAAGAACTTAAGAGAGTTTTCTTGAATAGGTATTTTCCACCTAGCAAGACAGCTATGCTGAGAGCTCAGATCAACGGATTTAAGCAAAGAGAAAGTGAATCATTATTCGAAGCTTGGGAACGCTATAAGGATCTACTGAGACTTTGTCCACATCATGGATTAATAGAATGGATGGTCATCCATACCTTCTATAATGGACTCTTGTACAATACAAGAATGACAATTGACGCTGCCGCGGGTGGTGCATTGATGGACAAAGAATATAATGACGCCTATGCACTTATCGAAATTATGGCTCAAAATCATTACCTTTGGGGAAGCGAGAGAGTCGCAACTGAGAAACCAACAAAGGGAGGTATGTACGAAGTAAGTAGTATGGACCAAGTCAATGCGAAGTTTGACCAACTAAGCCAAAAGATCGATAACTTGGCCATAACACCTACAGCCACCGTGGCTGCAGTAACACCTAACTGTGAGTTATGTGGAGTCCCAGGACACGAAGTTTCTGATTGTCAACTATTGGCAGGAACTCCCACTGATCAAGTGAATTATGCTCAAGGAAACCCTTACTCAAACACATACAACCCAGGTTGGAAGAATCATCCGAACATCTCCTATAAGAATAACAATGCTTATTACGCACCAGGTCAAGCACCAGCTACATCACCAGGATATCAAAAGACTGTTCCTAATATCCCTAGAAAATAGAACCTTGAATTGATGATGGAGAACTTTATAGCTAACCAATCTCAAACAAACAAGGACTTCTTAAACCAAAACATTCACACTAGTGAGCAGATTAAACAATTAGTGAGCAAAGTAGATGCATTAGCTACACATAACAAAATGCTTGAAACTCAGATTTCACAAGTAGCTCAACAACAAGCACCTACTGCTGCACTAGCTGGAGTATTCCCTTGACAACCTCAACCTAATCCAAAAGGACATGCTAACGCTGTAATATTAAGAAGTGGCAAGGAACTTGACGGACCTACCGATCCAAGACTTGACAATCCAGCCATGTACCAAAAACCGGATAAACTGACTGAAGTGGTGAATGATCCAGAAGAAAAGGAAGATGACAATCGAGAGGTAGTGGAGAAAGAACAACCTTATGTGCCTCCACCACCCTATAAACCACCAATTCCGTACCCTCAAAGATTAATAAATTCCAAGACGACGGGTCAATTTAAGAAATTTGTCGAACTTCAGAAACAGTTGAATATTACTATTCCGTTTACAGAAGCAATTACCCAAATACCCTCGTATGCTAAGTTTTTAAAAGAAATCTTATCCAATAAGAAAAAGATAGAGGATAACGGAACAGTTACACTTACTGCCGAGTGTAGCGCCATAATTCAGAATAAAATGCCTCCTAAGCTAAAAGATCCAGGAAGTTTCTCTATACCCTGTGTAATAGGAAAATTCGTCATTGACAAAGCTCTATGCGATTTAGGAGCCAGTATCAGTGTTATGCCCTTAACGATTTGCAAAAGGCTAGACATGGGAGACCTAAGACCAACTAAAATGTCTGTTCAACTAGCCGATCGCTCTGTTAAATATCCTGTAGGCATACTAGAAAACGTCCCAGTACGTATAGGACAATTCTACATCCCTACTGATTTTATAATCATGGACATCTCTGAAGACTCCACCACACCTATCATACTAGGAAGACCATTCTTAGCTACCGCCGGAGCTATAATAGACGTAAAAAGAGGAAAGCTAACCTTTGAAGTAGGTGAAGAGAAAGTTGAATTTATTTTAACACAATTCTTACAATCACCAGCTATAGAGGATACATGCTATCTATTGGACGTAATTGACGAATGTGTAAGAGAAATGGAACTGAAAGAGACCACTTATTCTGAAATAATGAAAATTCAAATCCCTCCGATTTTCGAAGATGATAATTGGCGAAAACCGTATCAGGATGATAGTCTAAGCGAAAGTTTAGCACTTACACCGGATCCCATGCCAAGTAAAGATAAACCTACGTTAGGATTAAAAACTTTACCTCATAACCTAAGGTACGAATTCTTAGACGTTGAATGCAAAAGACCAGTTATAGTAAATTCCAGTTTAGGAACTATAGAAACAAAGAAACTTTTAGATGTCTTGAAGAAATATCCAACTGCATTAGGATATAACATATTTGATCTCAAAGGAATATGTCCTTCAGTTTGTATGCATCGTATTCTGCTAGAAGAAGATTGCAGAACCTCCAGAGAATCTCAAAGAAGAATTAACCCAACCCTTAGCACTGTAGTAAAAGAAGAAGTTAAGAAATTATTAGATGCCGGGATAATATATCCAATCTCTGATAGTGAATGGGTTAGCCCAATACATGTAGTGCCAAAGAAAGGAGGTATCACTGTTGTGAAAAACGCTCAAGGCGAATCGATATCGCAAAGAGTAGTGATGGGATATAGCGTGTGCATAGATTATCGTAAACTAAACAAAGCCACTCGAAAAGATCATTTCCCACTACCTTTCATAGATCAAATGTTAGAACGATTAGCCAAGCATTCTTACTTCTGTTATCTTGACGGTTACTCAGGATTTTTCCAAATCCCTATCCATCCTGATGATCAAGAGAAGACTACATTCACATGTCCTTATGGAACGTTCGCTTATAGGTGAATGCCCTTTGGATTATGCAACGCTCCTGCAACCTTTCAAAGATGTATGATGTCAATCTTCGCAGATTTTATAGACAACATCATGGAAGTGTTCATGGACGACTTCTCTGTATGCGGGCAAAGTTTTGAAGGATGCTTATCGAACTTAGAAATGGTGTTAGAAAGATGTGTAAAAATAAATCTCGTGCTTAACTGGGAGAAATGTCATTTTATGGTCAACGAAGGAATAGTATTAGGTCATGTAATATCCGACAAGGGAATTGAAGTTGATAAAGCTAAGATTGAAGTAATAAAAGATCTTCAACCCCCTAAAACCGTTCGAGAAATACGAAGCTTTTTAGGACACGCCGGTTTTTACCGACGATTCATCAAAGATTTCTCGAAAATCACTAAACCTCTTACTGGTTTATTAATGAAAGACGCTGAGTTCATATTCAATGAAGATTGTCTTAAAGCATTCGAAACTCTAAAAACAGCCCTCATCACCGCACCAATCATGCAACCCCCTGACTGGAGATTACCTTTTGAAATCATGTGCGATGCGAGTGACTATGCTGTAGGCGCAGTTCTAGGCCAGAGAAAGGAAAAGAAACTTCATGCGATTTACTATGCCAGTAGAACCTTAGATTCTGCCCAGATGAACTACGCTACTACCAAAAAAGAATTGTTAGCAGTTGTCTTTGCGCTTGACAAATTCCGTTCTTACCTAGTACGAGCGAAAATAATCATTTACACAGACCATGCTGCTATCCGATATCTATTAACTAAGAAAGATGCTAAACCAAGACTCTTAAGATGGATTTTACTCTTACAAGAGTTTGATCTAGAAATAAAAGATAAGAAAGGTACTAAGAACGTCGTAGCGGACCATTTATCTAGAATAGAAGGTATTAAACCCGAACAAGTGCCGATTAACGATGATTTTCCGTATGAACAGCTGATAGCACAAATAGGAAGCGACCTAGCTCAGTTAGATATAAATGAACCAGAATTCGTGGAAACAATCCAGACAACTGTAGGACTGCCATGGTACGCTGACATTGTCAACTACCTAGCCGCAGGAGCTCTTCCACCCGATCTAACCTATCAGCAGAAAAAGAAATTCTTTCATAATCTGAAACATTACTATTGGGATGAACCATTATTGTTCAAAAGAGGACCAGATGGAATCTTTCGCCGATGTATTCCCGAAGAAGAAATAGAAGATGTCATTGCTCAATGCCATTCATCTCCTTATGGTGGACATGCAAGCACTTCCAAGACTTGTGCAAAAATCTTGCAAGCCGGCTTATTCTGGCCTAATCTATGGAAGGATGTCCACATCGCTGTTATAAATTGCGATCGGTGTCAACGCACTGGCAATATTTCAAGAAGAGATGAAATGCCTCAAAAAGGAATTTTAGAAGTAGAAATCTTTGACGTCTGGGGAATAGATTTCATGGGACCATTCCCATCATCTTTCGGTAATAATTACATACTCGTAGCTGTTGATTATGTTTCGAAATGGATTGAAGCCATAGCTTCTCCTACAAACGATACACGAGTAGTAATAAAGCTTTTCAAAAATATAATCTTTCCCAGATTTGGTGTGCCTATACTCGTCATAAGTGACGGTGGCTCGCACTTCATTTCAAAAATCTTTGACAAATTACTATCTAAATATGGAGTAAGACACCGTGTGGCTACACCATATCACCCACAAACAAGTGGAAAAGTCGAAGTCTCAAACAGAGAAATTAAACAAATCTTAGAAAAGACTGTCGCCATATCTCGGAAAGATTGGTCATCTAAACTTAATGAAGCTTTATGGGCTTATAGGACCGCTTACAAGACACCCATAGGTACTACACCTTTCAAACTAGTTTATGGAAAATCTTGTCACCTCCCAGTAGAACTAGAACACAAAGCTTATTGGGCGATCAGAACTCTCAATATAAACTATAATGCTGCAGGAGAAAAGCGAATCCTAGACACTAACGAATTAGAAGAATTAAGGTTAGATGCATATGAGAATGCTAAGATATATAAAGAAAGAACTAAGCGATGGCATGATAAACGCCTATCTAGGAAATAATTTAGTGTGGGAGACGTTGTACTCCTCTTTAATTCAAGACTTAGGCTCTTTCCTGGAAAATTAAAATCTAGATGGTCAGGACCCTTTGAAATAACTAAAGTATTCCCGAGTGGAGCAATAGAAATTAAGGGTAGGAATAGTGAACCATTCATAGTAAACGGACAATGTTTAAAACATTATCATAAAGTTGAAAATAGAGATTATGCGAATAATCTAAAGCTTTTAGAATTGTCCACTAATTCCCCTGATTAATCTAAACCTAAGCATTACGTCAGGCTTTTGACGATAAAAACAGCGCTTAGTGGGAGGCAACCCATTTACTTATTTAATTATCTAAACTATTCTTTTCTTTTAGCATATTGTTATTTATCGTTTTACTATTTGTTTAATTGTTTTGTCATTTTATAGTTTTATTTTATATTACTATTATTGCCATTACATTATGCATTTCATTTTCTTATTTTTATCTTAAATCACTTTTTACAGATTTTCTAAAGTCTTTTCCACTTTCCTTCTTCCCCTGATTTGTGTCCCCCATATTTGCACTGACCATGGCTAACCAACCAATTAACCATATGGAAACCAAATTTAGAGGTAGGAACCAAAGAATGAAGTTTGAAGAGTTATCACAGAGGCAAATGGATTTGACCCTGTACCCGGATGATAAGACTATGGAAACCCTAGGTATACATGATAGGGTCATGTACTTGTTAAACCGACTCGGATGGGAGAATGCATTGATCCAACATAAGTTTGTGACTTACCGCGAGCTCACCCTTGAGTTCCTTAGCTCCTTAATTTACCTACCTGAGCGCAGTTTTGGATTTAGGAAAGGATTTATTAGTTTCCGCCTATTTGGAATAGAATATGACTTTAACCATAAAGAACTAGCTGACTTGTTAGGATTCCCTAGTGGACCATTTGCTTTTACTACCACACAGGTAGAATTGATGGATATTGAGCTAGATTTCTTTTGGGGAACTTTAACCGGAAACTACCACCCTGAACCAAATAACATGAATAATGATGAGATCCATAATCCTGCTCTCCGTTACTTCCATAAATTCCTTGCCCACACCTTCTTTGGAAAAGAAGAAAACATTACCGGAGTTTCTAAAGATGAAATATTTATTATGTCATGTTTCACTAATGGACAGCCTGTTAATGGTGTACCTTTCATGATGCAAACCTTCACCCGTATCCAAGAAGATCCTGAATTACCTATATTAGTAGGAGGTCTTGTAACCATGATTGCTGATGCCATAGGACTTAGGTACCAACTGCACAGGTGCAACCGTCTAGGAACAACCCGCCCTATGAATCTTAATTTCTGCTTCAATAGACATATCATAAGGAATTTAGGACATCCACCTTTTGAGTACCTAATCCGGAACGAAGTAGTAACCCTGTTCACATTGCCTAACCATGCTAGAGTAAGTGTTCACAATAAGGATAACTGGCTTTATGAGTTAAACCCACCTGATTATCCATCTACTCCTGAAACACCTCAGTCTTCCAAGATAAAAGATGATATAATGACCGATGTCGAAACTGACCCTGAGACACCTCCTGGTTACCATGACATTGACCACACTGAAGAAGTACATGAAACCCCTGAAGTGAATCAAGGAGATTATGCTAACAACTTACAAAACATCATGAACACTCTCAATGCTTACCAAACTGACATTAATTTATTTAAAGAAGACATTAAGAGCATGTGATTGGACATTATAGGATTGACTGACATAACCTGCGAACAATTCTATCACTTGAACTCCGCCATCGAAGACTTGAAGAAACGCTTTTGAAAATGCTATAAGTGATTTAGTTTATTTTTCTCATTGTTTTCGTTTCTAGTTAGATTTATTTTTCGCAACAATTTCATACCGTAATTTCCGTTTATGTAACTTCATTTTCAATTACTTTATGCAATGCACCTTTAATTCCAAAATTTCTCCATTTTTAGCAATATATATATTTTTCATTCTATGTACTGTTATGCTTGCATTATTTCATATTATATACAATCTCTCATGCCATGCAAGTTAGTATAGTACTGTGTTGAAATTATATACTATATGGTGTTTATAATTTAATATGAGTGTTAGTGAAGAAAATACATTATTATAAACTATGTGAATTAAGTGAGAAAATGTTTTTCTGGAAATTATTCAACGAAGCGTGCCCTCACGGTCGTCATACCCATCTCACGATCGTGACGTGCTTAAATAGCGTGTCACGACCGTCACACCCCTGTCACGACCGTGACAACCCCTATTACAGGAATCGTGAGAAACAGAACTGTTTCTCTTCGTGCCTCTTCTTCTTCTTCCTCCATAACTTCCTCAAAACTACCCATTTTCTCCATAACCTCCGTAACCTCCCCATTACCAACTTTAAACCTCATTAACCCCCCATTATCATAACCTATCACATTCTCACTCTCCATTATTTATCCTAAATCAATATTTCTTTCATTTTACCCATTTTTTCACAAAACATCAAAAATCTTCATTCTTCACTCTAAGCTCTTGCATGCAATGGATTCTATTACTTTTAGAGAAGGTGATGCTGGAGAAACTCAGAGAGAACGTTTTCTCCGATTCCAAAACCGCGGTGTGCAACCTACACGTTACATTGACACTGTCTGTTTGAGGGAACTCGGAATGCTTGCCAGTGTTACAAGCCTGCTTCAAAAAGTCGGTCTGTGGGATCTTTGCAGTCAACCTCAGCCCACATTCGAGCTTCTGACACTGGAGTTCTTAAGCTCATTCAATTACATCACCGGTACCGGTTCTCAGAGTCAGCTCACCGGTGTCGCCAAATTCAGATTGCATGGCCAAGAGTTCAACATTCCGCAAAACAGGATAGCCGAGTTGTTAGGCTTCGATCACGGAACTGAAGCTCACCGTCGCGTGCCCGATAATTTTAGTGAACAAGCTTTCACTCTATGGCACGACTTAACCAACACCCGTGCATCAGCCTTCCAAAGCCTCAACGCTACGCACATTCACAACCCGGCAATCCGCTATTTCCACCGCATCATATGCAACACCATCTTCGCTCGAGAAAGCAACCATAAGCTCAACTCCAAGGAGCTTCTATTCTTACACTGCGCTCTTAATGACGAGCCGATCAACGCTGCCCCTTTCATGCTTTATCATATCCAGGCCATTGCACACAGAGGCTCCACCCCGTTCTTCATAGGCGGCATTGTCACCACCCTCGCCATTCAGTTGGGGCTTGGTGACTTGGTCGTTAATCAGCCTCACCTAGCCGCAGAATTCCTCACCAAGAGTTATTGCAGGTCCGCTCACCTGATTGCGCAGCGAGAGGATGGCAGGTATAGCCCTGTTGTCCATGGCACCATTTTCCATCATATCATTATGCCGTCCCGCGACCGCATCGATCCATCCAGCCGAGCCAACTGGCTCTTTGTTTTACCTGTTGCTGCCGATCACGTCCCTATTCATGATGATCAGGCAGACCCTCCAGCGGATGAGATGCAGGACGCTATGGATGCAGCTGAGCCTGTCCAGGATATACCAGAGACATCTACCCGACAGCCCCCTGCTCCCGAAATCACACTTGAGGAAGTCCTCCGTGCGATTCATCAGCAGAACCAGATGAACACCGCACTGGAGCGAAGGCAGAAGGAGCAGTATGATGCTTTACTCAGCACTATTGCAGCAAACCAGGAAGCTACTAATGAGAAGTTTGGAGAAATTTTCAGCGAGCTAGAAGCCCTCCGCATTAACATCACTGCTGCCTCCGGCACCGGTTCTGATCCTAAAGCGACTCCTTCCAAACGCCGCTCCCGCACCAGAGGCCGAGCCCGCGGTCCTCAGCAGCCATAGTTTTAGTTTGCTTATGTTTGTTTTTCGTTTTTGTCGTTGTACTGTACTTTTACTGCATTTATATCACAACATTGGGGACAATGTCTGATATAGTGTGGGAGAGGTACCTTTCATTTCCGCATTTTCCCTTTTTCGCACTTTTCCATTTCGTTGTATTTTAAATTCCGTTGTATTTCTTTTCGCAAGTTAATGAAATGAGCAAATCTTTGTGCTATTTTCTTTAATTTCGAACTTTCCCCGATTATTTAGCTATACCAGAAAAAATCTTTAATTATTCGCATTACCCGACTTACCTACGGAATCGTAATTAGGAAGCCGAGAACGATTAAACAAGACCAATACAATCTTGACATCTTTGACTCCCTACTTAAGCAATTCCATCCCGATTACCATTACGAGTACACTTTTAGTTTCAGTTCAAAAGTAACCCCTAGTAATTTATACTAGCAGTCAGCACCGTCTGAACACAAACCACGTGGGGAGCCGATGAATATAAGCGTTTGATGCCTAATCAATAATGATCCTTCATATCTCGATGCAAAATGAAAAGAAATTGAAAAGAAATTGCACCAAAGTACACGGTCGCATATAAGAAACGAGAAATATGAGAAGGAGTCCATTGCAAGTTGGTTCAGAGGTACTGGTTCTGAACTCGGTAGGGCGTGCTACGGCTCGATCCCCCACAACCTCCAAATCGGATAAAATATGTAGGGTTACCACACTCGTGTACCAGACCCCGTGCTCAAAAAGGATCAAAGTCGCTAACCGGCTACTCCACTACGTGCGTGCTAAGGCAAAGGGCTTAATGTGATTGCGCTAGAATGAAACCGGGCGAAATAAGATCGAAAAACTCCAGGTGAAATCGTAATGTAATTGCCGATTGTTTCGTTTAACGGGAAGTCGACGACATAGCTTGTTGCTTGTGTCATTAGTGTATCGGTAGTGTTCTATCAAAGTACCGAATTATCTGACAAAACGATCCCTGGTACGGTTTGTTATGAGTGTGCGTGAATAAAATCTTGTCCGCCGATTTTCAACCGACTATTTGCTTGAGGACAAGCAAAGGTTTAAGTTTGGGGAAGTTTGATAACGAGAAAACGCATCGATTATATTGCTAGGTTTCATTAACGTTTTATCGCATATTCACCGTTTTAACACTCGATTTCTTGAGTTTTTCTTACCATTTTGCAGGTACATCATTAGATGGAGCTAAATCATGAATTAAGAGCAAAAGGAACAAAAGAAACCATAAAGAGATGAAGAAATGAAGAAGCCTGCAAAAGACTGCATAATTTGTTGCAGTCACGGCCGTCACAAGGGTGTCACGACCGTGACACCCCAATTTGAGCCATCACAACCGTAAGAGAGTGGTCACGACCGTGACACTTAAAAACCACAAGTTACGAACGTGAAGACCTTGTCACGACCGTGACAAGGGTAAAATTAGGTTTTTGACTCAGACTACGTCAAGGCATTACGTGAAGACCATTTCTCCTATTTTGTTGCCACGTTCCTGCATTCCTTCCACAAATTCAGCAAGACCCATGCAACAAAGGTCCAAAATCCAGCCCATCAAGGATTCTATAAATAGTAAAAGTTCTATGAACAATGGAGAGAGAGCATTTTTTATTCAAATTCCTGCGGAAGCTCTGCCGAACTGTATTACGAACCAGCCTTTCTATTCCTGCATTATTTTTAGTTTTCTGTTTCGTTTTTTATTGTATCCAAACCCGCCATATAACAATTTCCAACATCAGGAAATTGTTATACATTGATTTGTTTCTAAACCTTCAGCATTCGTTTATTTTCAATTTCCGCCAACTCCAAGCTTTCCGGTCTGTGGAAGAAGGAGTCGGCTCGAATATTTGTTAACCAGGTTTTTCATTATATTGCAATTTAATTTAATTATAATGTTTATTTATTTTTCTGCCATGAGTACGTTATTATTAAATTTCTGTCTCTGTCTGGTTCAACATCGATGAGTAGCTAAACACCTTAGGGAGGTATGTAGTTATAACAAACTTAACCGGTAAAATATAACCATAGGCTAAAAATAATTAATCACTTAACATTCTGGCTGATACTTTTTAATTGAAATAGACCTTTTCGTTACGAGAGTAAGAAAAGAGTATTAGGTTAGGTCAAGACCACGAGAGTGTGAGATTTTAACCAGATAGCTAAAGTTAGGCATTTAAATTAAACACAGCGAGAGCGCTTTAAGATAAATTAGAATTACTTAGTTTCCAAAAATTACCTCTAAACACTTATGGGCTAGCGAGAGCAGGCATAGGGCTTTAGGGATAAGATCTGATATAAGACCACGAGAGTGTGAGTTGAGGGTATTTAAACTGGTAATCTCTACCGAATAGATTAAGTGAACACCTTTATAAGCCTAGGTTAGATTGACCCACCTAAGTTAGTATAATTACATACCGACCGCCTTAGTATTACTTTATTAAAACTTAAATTTAATTCCGCCTTTAATAGTCTTAAAAATCAACAAAAAATCGTGACAACCATTCGCCTTAGCTAAACTAGAAGTTCATCTAGCACTAAGTAACCATAGAATCCCTGTGGATCGATAATCTTAAATATTACTTCGATAGGCTGTGCACTTGCAGTAAGATACCGCTAGACGCATAAGTAGACACGTCTTTAGCCCATCACGTCAGCACTTTGACGATTCTCAACTCGGGGAGAAGAAGCAATGTTTTCACCATGCGGTGTCCCGTTGTTTTCAGCCCGTGCGACTATCGGTTGAACCAGATTCTGCAGCTGCTCTTGTCCTTTGGCGATGGTCTCCATGGTTTGCATGAGTAGGGCCATCCTGTCACGCATCTCTTGCATTTCACTCTACACGTTGTCCATGATCTTCTTCTGGTAGATTCTTGTAGAGTAACGGTGGACCCGCTTTTCTGCAATCCTGAAAATACCTGAAAAATGATGCGAGAGATAAGATACACGAATCACAAACTTGCAATGCAAATATGAGTATGTATGCAAAATGCAATGTGTGTCTGTGCATTAGGGATTATCATTCCCCGATTCTAGTGTGAAGGTGCCATTGCAGTGACAGTGCTAGCGAGACAGTGATTGGAGCCGGATCATAGAAAACCTCGTATATTGAAGAGAAATCCAAGAATACAATATCACTGAGAGTATAATAAGACGGCATGACCTCAACCAACAATCCTGGTGATGGTCAGCACAAATGCAAATAAAGCATATAAGCTAATACATGAAGTGATCAAGTACTCCCATGAGCCCGGTACTCTTCTATTGGCTTCTTGGTCTCTGGATGGCTTGGTCGGGTAAGCAGACCCTCGACAAGCTGGTTTCTTCTCTTGAGATCACGTCGCATGTCGCCGGCGGTTTCCTCCCATGCCCCTTCCCCGAAGCGATCTACTAGCTTCCGCTTCTGAGACACTGCTTCGTTCCTGCCTTCGATGGCTTTGTTCAGAGCGTTTTGGAGACTATATCTGGTCATCATCTCTTCTTCATGCTTCTCAATGCTAGCCTTCAACTGCTTCTCAAGGTCAGAAATTTGCTGCTTCAACTTATCTTCCCTCTTCTTGTTGTTGGTCAGCGTAGCATTCCATGTCTTATTACAAGAAGAGATTTCTCGGTGAGCGGCGTCGAGCGCTTTCTTCTTTGCCTCCAACATGTCGTGGGAACTTCTGAACTCTTGACCCAGGCGTTCGCGTTTCTTCTTCTCCTCAGTCAACTCAGTGCCTAGCTTGTTCACTAGTTCGATCTGCTGTTCGAAAGAACGTACAGCCTTATTCTTCTCACTCCTCATCTGAGCTAGCTCATTCTCTAACTCTTCATTAATCTTCATCAAGGCTTCCTTTTCCTTCACAACTTGCTCGTAGACCTCCCTAGTGACGGTAGTTGGCTCTTCCACCGGAATATGAACAGGGACCGGAGCAGCTGGAAATGGCATCAATATCTGTCTGGCTCTCTCCTGAATCCAAACTCTGTAGGGTGCATATGCCTGGCAATCATTCTTCCCCAACAGCGGCTTCCCCTTTCTGTTAATACGCGTCCAGGCGTGCCGAAGCTTGGCTAGTAGCTCTCCACTCAAATCACCTGTGAAGTACAGAGATTCCTGTACTTCTTCCTCCTGAGGTGGGTTCTTCAGCGCATATCCAAACTGACAGACAAACAAAGATGGGTTGTAATTGATGCACCCTTTTCTCCCTATCAACGGAACATTAGGATACCCAGCACAACTGCAAATAAGCTCGGATCCCAGCAGGTCTCGATCAAACCATTCAATATCTGCAGAAGACAGCCTCATCATACGCTCTGGCCAGTCAGCTGTGGTTGCACTATCCACAAAAGGTCCCTTCAAGGGAAGATGGCTCTTGAACCACATGGATAGCAAAGGCACGCAACAAGAGACATTCTTGCCTCTCCTGTTCTCATTCCTGTAGTGCATCCAATGGTAAAAGTCTCCGATCAGTGTAGGTACTGGGTTACCAGCAACAAACAGATGAAATGCATCCATGTCCACGAAGTTTGGGAAGTTGGGAAACAGCACGATCCCGTAAATGCATAGAACCAAAATAGCGTTAAAGACCACCCAACACCCACTCTTGGCGTACTCTTGAGCCTTACCAACCAGAAACTGGAGAGAGAAACCTGGAACCCCTCTCCAAGAAGTCATCAACAGTTCAGAAGCATTCATATGCAAGGCCTTAGCTAGATCCTCCAACTTAGGCTCAGCGGCAGAGTGAATAAAAGGAACGGCATTCTGCACCGGCAACTCAATAAACTCCACATACTCCTCCATGGTAGGCCCCACGATAAAGTCAGCAAACGTGAAACATCTCAAAGCCGGATCATAGAACTGCATCAGCGTGTACAGCCCATTCAACTCATCATCAGTGGATCTGCGAACCAAACTCAACAGCCGTCCATAATTCTGTCTGAAGCTTCTACGGACATCCTCATCGGCAAGAGCAATCAGACCCAGGAGGGGAGCAATATCAGGGATAGGTAGCTTATAGGCAACTGTCATCCTCAAACCAGCCATGATCAAAACTCAGAAGTCCAGACACTAGAACCGGGAGATATGCAAATGCACCTGCAGCACAGACACACGTTAATGGGATGCAATGATAATGATTATGCAAATAATGCAATGCAAGCAACATGCAATAGGGACCAAGTGCTATAGCTGAGAAGCCTGAACCATATCCAAAGTCTCAGATAGACCCTCCAATACTCATCAACCCTGGTCTCAGATAGACCCATCGCAAATCTCCACACTGGTCTCTGATAGACCCATAACATACCTCCAACTGGTCTCTGATAGACCTCATACCATAACTCAGACTGGTCTCTGATAGACCTCATAACTATCCATAAATACCCAGGATCTCTGATCAAGAAATGACCGGTATCTGAAGGTCTAGTTACCTGCATAACCCCAAACCCTCTCACAGGTGGATGTCCTAGTAACTGACAAAGGTATGGCATCCTATGCGGTCGTCGGCGTCACAGACTTTTAGGGTTGATGATGCGATTCCCAGAAGGAGTGGCATCATCAAATCCTGAAGAGGCCTCACTTAGCCAACTTCCAAATGATCGGTCCCCAGAGTCGACAATCCAACTAACCAGCAACCCGAGCCACCCAAAGGGCAGGACAGGAGGCCAACCAGAAGAACCTCGTCTGAGTGTAGATTTCGCGGGACACTAGGACATGCAAAGCACGTGCGCGCCCACTAATCTCTACTCTAAGTCTAGGTGCACTCAAGCCCAGGTCCGACTTATCTCTCAATCAAAGAACACCCGTCACACCCCACAATACAGCAATAATAATGATAATATAATGCTGAAATGTAAATACAGAAATATCCATACAAAATCCTCGACAGGAAAACAAGCGCTAGGATTGACTCTCTTAAGGGACGTTGGATCCCAAATGCATAAGGAACTATCGCAGTCCTTAGCAGCCAGGGGACGTTGGATCCCCAGCAGAGTCGCCAGCTGTCGCTACTGCGAAAATCGGCGCCGGCTAAACAGAAGAGTCGCCACCGTGCGTTATTTATCCCAACGGAGGGAAAGGAAACGCTCGAAGTAAACCTCGCAAAAACGGGGAAAGGTATGGTCATCGCAACCAAAACCTGGATTCGGGAGTCGGTTACACAAGGGGAAGGTATTAGCACCCCTCACGTCCATCGTACTCGATGGGATCCACGCTTGCTTGGTTTGTACGGATTACACTTCTATCTAAACTAAAGGATGAGGTCTGAAAAGAAAAGAAAACATGACTCGGCAAAGCATCGCACTTTATGCCTACGTATTCCCGTCTGGAACGAGAAATCAGAGTCAACGTAGTTCGCCTAACTACGGGGGAAGGTGGGTGAAGGTTGCTCGCTAGGATATCGCACCCTATGCCTACGTACTTCCAAACAGCATGGAAGATCAGAGCAAACGTAGTTCGGGCTACGCACGACACAAGCTGTTCAAGTGTCTTTTATGAAAAATCTCACCTTAAACAAGGGTTTTCTTATTGCGAAAAGGTTGATGTTTGTTCAAATCTTTTGACGGAAGAAATGAATTAATCTCTGTTATAACCTTTATTAGTGTTTTTCTGTTGTTTTGAAGGAAGAAGAGATGACACTCTATAAATCCTAGGGTTGAAAAGGGGAATAAAATCTACCCTAATGTTATCATGCATGGGTTAACTCCTAATGTCTATCATGCTCCTCTCTTGCGCAGAGAGAAACAGAGATCCTACGGGAATAGACGAAAACAGAAACAACAGATATATACAATAAAGCAGTAAAATGCATGGATGCAACAATACAAGCAAGGCAAGGGAGTCCCACTCAACCTCGAACCTAGAAAACAATAGGCAAAAGTGAACAGGATTCACTTTCATCCTAACAAGTTAAACAGCAAACAATACAATCCGGGAAATTCACACAATACATCAAAATTAAAACAGCTAAAAGCTAAACAACAAAAGCAATCTTCATCAGCATCAGCAACTATCTTCAGGCTTCAAACAGACATCAGTCTTCTATCTTCAATCTCCCAATGGCTTTTCTTCAAGTCCTACTCTCCAAGCTGAGGAATCAATCACAAGAATGAGTTGGGTGTTAAGCAATTAGTTGACCACCAAGGGTGGCAAACATATTGCTACCAACACAAAGAATATTTCTCTCAAGAGTTCTATCCCTCAGACATTAGCACCAAGCCTTCCAAAGGAAGGGGGTGAGTGTCTTAGAGAGACTCTGCATCACAGAGAAGGATGGAGGCAATCAAGACCTTCCATGTTTGAGAACCAAGTTGTCTACTCTAGGGCTCTGCCTAACTCCTAGATCCTATGAACTTCATCAACTGCCAGCAAGAGATACTCCTCATCAACTCTGGAAGTTGGTCTTCAGTCTCTGATCTTCAAATGGACTTCATCATCTCAGGTCTTCAGCTCTTCCCAAATCCCAAACAAACCCAATACCCCACAGACAAAAAGTAACCCTAAAGAGGGCACACCACACAGATCAAACAAATATAAGCAATATACTAATAGCAGTAGGGGAAACCTAATATTTTCTAAGGGATCTATCCTATACCCATAACCCCTATAGTCCCATACCCCAAAATCAAATCAAAATTCCTGAAAGAACTAATCTATCTCACCTATGTTCACTTAAAACCCTAATTTCATCACTCTAATCTCACCTAATCAAATCACCTAAAAATTTAATCCTAAAAATATGAATTAAATCCTATATACAAGTTGAAGTCCTAAACTAATCAACCTAAAAAGAATGGATTAAAAATGCTAAAGCATCTATTCAAACTAAAATCACCAAATTTGAGTACTAAACTAAACTCATTAAAAGGCTACTTACAAGAAAAATACAAAAAAATAGTAAAACAAAATAAAAGGCTATTTTTATTATTTATTATTTTTCTCAACAAAAATATGAACCCATCACAAAAAGAACCAATTAAAAACCAGCTATTTCCAATTTTTTATGATTTTTTTAAAGGTGAGAAAAACATTAAAGAAAATAAAAACACAAAATATGAATTAAAAGGGGAGGGGGTCTGAATAGCAGCTTCACCCAGTTATTATTCACCATTGGGCCATGAAAGTGGGGTGCAGATATCATAATAGCAAGGCCTAGTTGGTTCAGAAAATCAAATGAAAAAATAAAACAAAAAACATAAGAACCACGGTGCAAATAACAACTGATCCCAGTTCATTTCCAATGGGCTTATCAAAAGGGGGTGGGGATATGAATTTGGATTCAGGCCCAGTTGGTGCGTTTAAGTGAAATGCATCGTTTCACGCTTGGATTTCCCTCCGTTTCTCAGCTTCAAATATCAGCCACACGATGAGGTTAATGAGTCAACAAATTGAAACAATCCAACGGCTCGTGTATCGTCTTCTCCAAATCAAACCTAGGGTTTGCAGAAATCCATGTTCATGCACGAATCTTCAAGTCCCTCGTGCTCTCTCCTCAGGCCATGAAATCAAAACTTATAAAGAGAAAAGTTGCTCTATTCTCTCCCCTGAACACAATGGTACCTTTAGTTTGGATTGAAACCAACTCCATAATAAAACCCGATAGATGTAACAATCTGAATCCATCATTATGCACTGCAATGGAACCTCACAATTCTCCAATTTAACTATCCTATCTTGTTCATCATGTCACACTGATCTCAGCAAGCCATTGCATGTTCATTAAAACCCATTATCCAGCCTAATCTTGATCATCAAAGAATCATCACCCTGTTATAGAACCTCATAGAACTCTCTCTAATTCTCAGGAATCACTCACCTAAGGTCTCTAAGCATGTTTACCCTAGCCATTTCATCTAATAATGCATAAATAGAGGGATTCGAATGCTTTTGCAAACCTGAAAAATGGTGATGGCAGATGTATCTACACTCCAATCCACTGCTTGAAACTTGTCACAAATGATCTTCAATGGCTGAGAATCTTTCTGTTTGCAAGATCTTGGATGGACAATGTTTGGACTATGAGATTGGATCCAACTTGCTTCACTTGAAATTTGGAAGCTACACCTTCAAACACTCATCAATGGCCACTCCAATCTATCTGCACTTGTTCAGTAGGATCCAAGGAATTGATTTGGTGAGAAAATTCAATGGAAAGGAAGAAGAAAATGGAGTTTGAGATTGATTTGCAAAAATGGAGAAAATGGTATATCACTCTCTCTTCACACTCTTTTCACCAACCCCTTGCACCAATGGATTCAGTTCATTATATAGATGAGGATAGGCAGATCTAGAAGTTTCTAGATTGATCTAGGAAAGTGTAGAATGTGGTGGAAAGTTCATGAAAATCTCATGACATGATACTTTGAAACATCTCATATCTCATGCATACACCTTTCCAAACTTGTGTCAAAATCTCTTATCATGAGTTATTGAAATGGTATGTGTGAAAAAACCAATCTCCTTGCCTTGAAATTCACCTTATGCCAAGTTTTCCATACTTGCCTTATGATGCAAGTAACAAAAATACAAAGCAAGTCCAAAAATTAACCCCTAACTCAAAAAAGTGGCTGAACCAATGTCTCTAAAATGATGTTTGGAATCAATTTGGTATATTGGATGACCCATTTTGTATTTGTAGATCTCTCAAACCAATTTTTCATTTCAACTTTTTCAACTTATATGCCTTTTTTAGGTCATTTTTCACCAACTTTGGTCAAGTCTCATTCCATGCATTTCCAAACTTTCATGACTTCTTTCAATAGACTTAAAATGACATTTTAAGCAACTTTTATGTTGTGAAGTTTTTCATTTGAAGCTTCCTTGTATGAGTTTTAGGCATAGGCGAAGAATGACCTGTAATCCTCAGATGACCAAAATACCCTTTGCTTGCCAAGACCATAAGTAGAGTTCCACAAATCATATGAAGGCATACCATACCTTTCTAGAAAGCTAAGACAATAAGTAACAACTCTTATGTTGGCTAGAAATCCATTTGAAATATCCTTGAAGGTAAAAAGTTGCTTGGAAGACAGACTACTTTCACAGACAAATTTCAGTGCCCTCAGATGACCTGTAACTTGCAAGAGCTATAACTTGAGTTCTATAAATCATCTTGATGACTTCCACCACTCAAATTAAATCTATGAAGATACTCTACAAGTTTTATGTGGACCAAGAATTCATATGAAGCTTTCATCTTGAGTTACACTTCTTTGAAGTTTGACCTAAATCAGGGGATTTTACACTGAAACCCTAATTTGGTAACTCTTCTTCTCCTTGATTCCTTCTGATTTTTCTTTAACACAACATCATATCCCTATCCATATAGCAAATAATGAATCCCACCTTATTCAAATGCTCCTTGATGCCTTTCAAAACACTTCTTTGACTTAGAGTTGACCTATTGTTGACCCAGATAAAACCCTAGTTGACTGACTTCAACTGAGGCTCTTGCAATCATTCCCATGACTTGGTTCTTCTTCAAAATGATCATATAGGCTCTTCATAACATCCATACACACCTCATGCTCTTGGCTCATGGCTCACACTTCCTCTGATGATCCTCAAATAACCTCAAGATAGGAGAGAATTCACTGATCAACCTGGCAACACTTCCAAGCTCAAATTCTTCTCTGCTGACCTGAGTAGACTTGAATATGAATGAAACCCTTGAATATACCTCTTGAGATGAGAATAGCACTTGATCCCCTGATTAAGATAGCTTGCATATGCAATGCAATACAGATGAATACACTATGTACATGATGACAATGCAAATGACTATGCAATTGAAACATAAACCTAGGTTAGGAAAGGTTGGGCAAATTTTGGGGTGCAACACTTTGGAGTGTATTCAGACCAATAAGAACCTCCACATTGCCTTGATGAATGAATTGCCATTTGGTTGCTTATATGTGAAAAACTCATGAATTAAGGGTCAATTGAGAAATCCAAAAGAGCCAATGTTTCCAAAACATGCTTTCTGATCAAATTAAGTACTCATTTGACTTGTTTTGGTCACTTAACCAATTATTTTGAATTTTTCAACTTTGAATCCTTTGAAAATCTCCCTTATTCAAACCATTTCAAACCAAGTCTTGCTATGAGCCCAATAAATCCACCATGACTTCTTGACTAGCCTAAAAACCCCATTTTGAACAACTTTCATGTTGAACAAAAATCCATTTGACAAGTGCAAGTTGGATATTTTGACCTATGATTGAAAATGACCTATAATCTCACTTTCCCAAAATACCCCTGACTTGTAAACCTCATAACATGAGTTCTACAAATCAGATGGAAGACTTATAGTAAAATTTAGAAATCTAAGATCATGAGGAACAAATTCCATGTTGGCCAAAAGTACAGGTGAAACCTCCTTCTATGTCAAAGATAGCTTTGAACTCAGATGATTTTCACAGACAAATTTCAGAGGCATCTGAGGACTTGTAACTTGTCTGGGTCATAACTTGAGTTCTATAAATCCCCTTGAGGACTTCTAGTACTCAAATTAAAGGTATTGAGATTCTCTAGAAGTTTTATGTTGGCCAAAGATCCATTTGAAACTTTTATCTTGACTTACATGGTCTTGAAGTTAGGAACTAAGCAGGGAATTTTACACTGAAACCCTAATTTAGCAACTTCCCACACTCTTGATTCCTCTTGATTTGATCTTGGCACAACACCACAAATGTCTAAACATATCATTTCATGAAATCCATGACCTAAAATTAAGCTTTGGATACTCTTCAATTGCACAGTTGACCTAAGATTGACCCAGATGAAACCCTAATTGCTTGCACCTCAACTGTGGCTCTTGCATTTGACACAAAGACTTAATTGAACTATCCCATGGCCCTCTAGGCATTCTATGAGCTCCATACACATCCTCTTCTCACATTAAACACTTCACAACCCTCTGATGATCTTCAGTTGGTCCTCAAGTTAGGAGAAGATTCACACTCAAACATCTAAACCCTTAGGCACTCAAACCACCTTCTGATGACTTTGACAACTTCTCAATCTTGAATGAGACCTCTTGCTAAGCTTCTCTTGAGAAGAATCACACTTGATCCCCTACTATAGGAATGATACCATGATATGAAAATGATATAACTATGCAAATGTTAATGCAATGAAACATAAACCAGGTAAGAAAAGGTTGAGCAAATTTTGGGGTACAACACCGAGCGAACTGCCTTTCTGGCTTCTTTGGTATGTGCTTGGCGTGCCGTCCCTGTTGGTGGTGATATGATCGTTGACTCCGGAGGGGAGATGATGTATGATGCATAGACCCTAAGGGTTGAATGGTCAAGACATCTGGAGATTGTGCCTGAGATACCAAGAACTCTTTTTGTTCAGATGTACTCATCCTCAAGTTTAGTCCTAGAATTGGCAATAGCTGCGGGCGTGGAGATTTAGAGGTCATAAATTGCAAGGCATACTCTGGGTCCAGTGCAGTTTTGGGGATGAAAGCAGGAGTGTCCACCTTTTCGGTAATGCCTGGAATGAAACCCTCTGCTATACTCGTGTCGCCCGATGCGAACTTAACGGCCTGAGTCAATCAAATCCTGAACTACGTGCTTAAAAGCTTTGCAGTTCTCAACGTGGTGTCCGGGTGCCCCATCATGGAAGTCACAATGGGCGTTTGCGTTATAGCCAGGTGGTGGGGTCCCAGTTAGTGGAGATAACTTCCGTAGTTCGACCAATCGAAGCTGAAGCAAGACTTGCAGCAATTGGGTATAAGTCATAGGGATCTTACCAAAGATTCTATCGGGCTGCCTCAGCCTCAGAGCATACCTTCTGGTATTATGACTGTCTTGGAGAGCGAGAGGTAGTTACTGACGTGGCAAATCTGGGATCTCCGGTTGTGCCACAGGTCTTCGAGGCACATCACGCCTTGGGATAGGTTCCATGGACAAAAGCAGAACAAGCATCTCTACTGCAGCTTTAGGCACCTGGTTACCTTCTTTTCTGAGCACCTTTCTTATTACCTCCATGATCAAACCCACCCGAGTTTTCAATTGCTGGTTCTCCTCTCTGAGTACCTGTTGGTTCGAATGCAACTCTTGCATGTCCCCCATAACCTGCCTCATCTGGCCTCAGACCTCTCTCAGCTCTGCTTGAACTTGTTCCATCACTCTGACCTGGTTAGCTCTGGTAGAATACCGGTGAATCGGCTTGCGATCAATCTTGAAACAAACCTATAAAACACAAAGGGTTAGATAAATAAGCCAGAGGCACATGCTATGCAAAATGATTATGCAAATGAAAACGTGTGTCTGTGGCTTGGGGAAATTTCCCCGATTCTAGTTTCCAAGACAAATAAAGTCTAACATGCAATCATGGAAAGAAAACGTCATATATATCTGAAAAACCCATGCGGGAAGCGTATAACTGTAATCATATACAACTTAAGCAACAAGTGTGACCTCAACCAACAAGCCTGGTGGTGGTCAGCATATCAATGCATAAAAGATACAAAGAAATACAAGGAAATCAAGTGCGGCTACGGGCACAGAAATCTTCCAATAACTTCTTCGTAGTGGGATGGTCAGGCTTGGTGAGCAGACCCCAGATCAGCAGATCCCTCTGCTTGATGGTATCCTGGAGATCCTTGGCAAAGTCCTCACAAGCACCTTCTCCAAAGCAGTCTTCCACTTTGCATCTCTTGGAGTCAGCTCTGAGTTGACAATCCTTCAGGTTTGCCTTGGTTTCAACCAATCTGTACTGAATGTCTCGTCGAAGTGATGCTTCAGCCTCTATCTTCTTGTCCTTGGTCTCAAGTTGAACCTTCAACTTGGCTATCTGCTGCTTCAGCTTCTCCTCTCGCTCTTTGTGGTTGGTCAGAGTATTGTTCCACAATGTCTCGAATTTGGATATCTTCAGATACGCCAATCCAAGTCTTGCTTTTTGGTGGCGAGAACATTGTTAACAGCCTTGAAGTCTAACCCCAGACGTTCTTTAGAATCAGTCTCCTTGGTCAAACTGGCGCCCAAGTGGTTTATCAATTCAATTTGCTTCTTGCAGGAATACACAGCTTCGCTCTTCTCGCTTAAGAGTTGGGAAATTTCTTTCTCTAGCTCTTCGTTGGCTTTCCTTAACTCTTCCTTCTCTTGCAGCACCTGGTTGTATTTTCGAATATCAACTATGGTTGGTTCTTCAACCACGGGAGGACACACAGCAGGAAAAGGCATCAGACCTTTTGTGGCTCGCTCACAAACCCAAACCAGGTATGGATCAAAAGCTTTGTTGTTGCTCTTCCCCAACATATCTTTACCCTTCCTATGAAGATTTCTCCAAGCGTGCTCAAGCTTAAACAATGTATCAACATCTAACAGCCCGGTGAGATACAGAGATTCCCGTATCTCATCTTCTTTAGGAGCCTCCTTCAATGCATAACCGAATTGTCTGATCAACAATGACGGGTTATAATTGATACACCCCTTTCTCCCTATCAGGGGAATATTGGGAAAACCACTGTAGTTGTAAATGAGCTCTGTACCCAGCCTATCTCTGTCAAACCAAGTGATATTCTCTGCAGCTAAACCCATTAGACGCTTAGGCCAATCTAAAGTTCCCACAGAAGAGACAAAAGGACCTGCTTTTGGCATGTGGCTGGCAAACCATTTGTATAGCAAGGGAACACAACAATACACCATCTTCCCTCTCCAGTTTTCGTTTTTATAATGGATAGAGTGGTAAACGTCTCCAAGAAGAGTGGGTACCGGATTCCTTGAGGCGAGAATGTGGAAAGCGTCTACATCCACGAAGTCTGGCAAGTTAGGAAACAGTATAATACCATATATGCAAAGAGCTAAAATGGAATTGAACCCGATCCAACGGTCCTTCTTGGCAAACTTCTGAGCCTTCTCCACTAGGAACGATAGAGGAAAACCATACATCCCATCCCTTCGAGTCACTCCTCCTTTTAACTCAGACTCATCCAAATGTATCACAGCAGCAAGATCAGCCAGATTAGGCGTAGTGTCAACATGATAATAAGGCATTTTATCCTTGATGGGAATGCCTAGCAAGTCTGAGTATTCTTCCAGAGTAGGTGCTAGAACATAATCTAGAAGCACAAAGCATCTCAACGGAGCATCATAGAAATGTAGTAGAGTATACAGGCCACTAATCTGGTGTGCGGAAGGCTTGTAAACATATCTCAACAACCTCCCATACGACTTCCTAAAGTCTTCTACTGAATCATCAGCCAGGGCAATCAACTTCAGTATGGGACCAATGTCTGGAGTGGGAAATTTGTATGCTACAGTCTTCTTCAGAGTCTCCATATCAGCAATAAGGAATGACCACTAGAACCAAGGGGAGAAATATGCACCTGCAACACAGACACACGTTAATGAAATACAAAAATGAATATGCAAGGATGCAAAGATGCAAACGCTAAGGATGTAAGCAGGAAATCAAGATGGTTGTGTTGTTGAGTGAGAAGGACCAAGATTCTACTTCAACAAGAACATAGCACTGCTCTGATAGGAACCAACTGATACCAATAATATTGATTCATACTGTCAAGAAAAACTAGGTTGTCTGAAGGTAAAGGTTTCCTGTATAACCCCAGTCCCACTCACGGGTATGGACCTATCCACTAACAAGGTTCAGCATCCTATGTGTTCCTCAGCGTCACAGACTTTCAAGAAATGATGATACGTTCACCATTTCTAGTTTGGCATCATCACTCCCTGAAGAGGCCTCACTTAGCTGAGTCACAAGTGATCGGTTCCCAGGGTCGACAATCCTCAGATCCAAAATCAATTCCAATCCTAAGGACCGGAAAAGAAATCATCAAAGAGAACCTCGCCTGAGTGTGAATTTCATGGGAACTGGTGTTTGCTAAGCAAACAGGTCCTCCACTAATCTTCACTCTAATTCTATGTTTTCTCTCAAGCCTGGGTCTGGCTTTTCACTCATCAAAATCCATCCCCTCCCATAACAGCACAGCAAATAATCATATTATACTGAAAGTAGAGTGCAGGAAAGTAAAGTGCGATAAATAAATGCAAATCCAACAGATAAACACGCAAGCTCTATGATTGACTCGCATGGGGAACCGGAGAACTAGAGATTCTAGGTTCGATCCCCGGCAGAGTTTCCAGCTGGCATTATTGCGAAAAAAAGGTGTCGCTAAAGACAGAAGAGTCGCCACCTATCGTTATTTATCCCAAAAGAGGGAAAGGAAATGATCAGGAAAAACCTAACAAAAAGGAAAAGACAAGGTCATCGCAACCAAGTCTGGGTTCGGGAGTCGGTTACGCAAGGGGAAGGTATTAGCACCCCTCACGTCCGTTGTACTCAACGGGATCCATGCTTGTTGTGTTTATCTGACGGGTTGGTTATCTATCTACCTATCAAGGCTGGTTTAAAAGAAAAGAAAAACAAGACAAAGTGACTCGACAAAGCGTCGCTGCTCTGGGCCTACGTATTTCCTCGTGCAATGGGAAAGTCAGGGTCAACGTAGTTCGGCTAACTACGGGTGACGGGGGAAGGTTGCTCGCCAAGACATCGCGTCTTGTGCCTACGTATTCTCGTCAGAGAAATCAGAGCGAACGTAGTTCGGGCTAAAACAAAACACTGGTTGATTCATTTGTTTTACCCGAGTAAAGTTAAACAACAGTTCCAGCAGTTAGGGACAATGCCTGTTTGCGGTAGAACGGAAGCTTAACAACACTCTTTTCATCAGAAAAGGAAGTTTGATTAATTCTGAGGGGAAAAGGTTTGGATTTGTTTTTGAGTCTTTTACGAAACAAGTGTTTTTTATGAATGTTTGTAATTCAAACTGCACTAGAGACTATGACTTAAGAAAGAATGCGTTGCACATCGCCCTAAGGGCGTGTACTAAACACTCTAGGTAATCGAGGAGAAGCCCCCTAATCACCACTTCCTAAGTGGCTTAAGGCTCATAACGCACGGTAAAAATTAGCCTTTATTAGGTATTTTACTGTTGTTTTGAGATGAGAATAGAGAGGACTCTACAGGGGAAACTATCAAGCATCCTACTGTTGTTATGCAATGGATTCATCCTATTGTTCTATCATCACTATCCTTATCAAAGGAAGTGAGAGCCCTAAAGGAACATGTCAAAGGTAAACACCAGCAAAAATCATTAAGCAGATGAATACAAAGCTATCAAGCTACTGAGATAAAGACATGTAGATATGTTATGCATCAGCACAAGCAGAAGGAGAAAGCCTCAACTTCTAATTCAAATAAGACAAGCACAGAATAAAGGAACACACAAGCAAGGGCAAGTATGAAAGCAGGTAAACAACCAAGCAAAGGGAGGACCACCTCAATCTTTAATGCAAACAATCAAAGGGAGACTAGCTCAACCTTTCAGTGCAATCATGCACCTAAACAAGAGTATCTACTCATGCAAATCTATCCTAATGCATCACAGCAATCAATTAGTCAAATAAGAATGCAGTCATGCACCTAACACAAGAGTGTCTTCTCATGCAAGTCTATCCTAATGCATCACAGTAACAGATAGTCAATCAATCAATACAGCAATCGTGCAAACAATCCATCAGGAGAGAGGCAAACAAGAAGAGCAACAAGGAAATCATCCCAAGGTTACATCAGGTTGGATATGTATCAACACAAGAGTCCATCATGGGCTCAACCTCTTCATGGAATGCACAGAGTACTTCCTAAGGAAGACCAGGCTCTCACAAGAGGGATCCTATGTCAATAGGACTGAGAAACTGAGTGTGGGTCCTAGATGTTAATCTAAGGTTTTGGGTTAAGGTGCATCAGCACAAGAGTCCATCATGGGCTCAACCTCTTTGTGGAATGCACAGAATACTTCCTAAGTGTCGCTGCTGCGAAAATCGGCGCCGGCTGAACAGAAGAGTCGCCACCGTGCGTTATTTATCCCACGGGAGGGAAAGGAAACGCTCAGAGTAAACCTCGCACAACACGGGAAAGGTATGGTCGTCGCAACCAAAACCTGGATTCGGGAGTCGGTTACGCAAGGGGAAGGTATTAGCACCCCTCACGTCCGTCGTACTCGACGGGATCCACGCTTGTCTTCGGATATGGATTGTTATTCTATCTACTCTACAGGTCAGGGGTTAAAAGAAAAGAAAATGAAGTGACTCGGCAAAGTATCGCACTTTATGCCTACGTATTCCGGTCTGGAACAAGAAATCAGAGTCAACGTAGTTCGCCTACCTACGGGAAAGGAGGGGAAGGTTGCTCGCTAGGATATCGCATCCTATGCCTACGTACTTTCATACAGCATGAAAGATCAGAGCAAACGTAGTTCGGGCCACGTACGACACAAGTTTGTCTTGGTTGTTTTTATTCCTTCTGAAAAAGGTTTTTCTGATTAACAGTCCCGGCGGACGAAAATGACGTTTTGATGAGTTCACATTCTTTTACGGAAGAAGTGTCTTTTATTGTGTTTGAAATATTTATTGTGTTTTTCTGTTTGTTTTGAGAAAGAAGAGACAGAACTCTAACCTATGGTTGCGAAGGGAGCTAGGCCAACCTAATGTTATCATGCATGGGTTAAGACCTAATGTCTATCATGCTCCTCTCTTGCGCAGAAAGAAACAGAGATCCTAAGGGAATAGACGGAAACAAAAACAATATCAGATATATACAGTAAAATAATAAAATGCATGGATGCAGCAATACAAGCGAGGCAAGGGAGTCCCACTCAACCTCAAACCTAGAAAACAATAGGCAAAAGTGAACAGACTTCACTTTCAACCCAACAGGGTAAACAGCAAACAATACAGTCCAGAAAACCAATCAATACATCAGAAATGAAATACAGCAGAAAAAATAAACAGCATCAGCAGCTCTGACTTCAAGCTTCAACAAGCATCAATCTCCATCTCCATAGCTTCCCAGCAAGGGCTTGATCATCAGTCTTCCATCTACAATGGCTTTTCTTCAAGTCTCCATCTCCAGGAGGAATATCAGTCAACAAGATGAAGTGAATGAATGTTAGACAGTCAATTACCTACCAAGGGTGGTTCATCAACTGTTAACATTAAACAGACAGTTTTCTCTCAAAAGTTCTATCTTTCAAATACATTCACTGATCCTTCCAAAGGAAGGAGGTGGATATTTGAAAGAGACTTTGAATCATAGAGAAAGGATGGGTGCAGACAAGGCATTCCATGTTTGAGAAACAAGCTTTCTAATCTAGAGCTCTGCCTAGCTCTTAAACCCTAATCTCCTCAACAGTTGTTAGCAGGAATCTCCTCTCCAACTCTGGAAGTTGGTCTTCAGTCTCTGGATCTCCACTGGCTTCAACATCACAAGCCTTCAGCTTTCCCAATCCCCAGACAATCCCAATACCCACACAGACAGACAATAATCCCCAGAGGGCACATCACACCAATCAGTCAAATACAGACAGTAATATACTAATAGCAGTAGGGGAATCCTAGTGATTTCTAAGGGGAACTATCCTATACCCATAACCCCTATAGTCCATACCCCAAAAATCAAATGAAAATTTCCTAAAAGAATTAAACTATCTCACCTAAGTTGATTTAAAACCCTAATTTTGTTCATGTCATTCCAACCTAAACCAATCATCTAAAATTAACTCCTAAAAATATGAATTAAATTGTATGCACAAGCTAACAATGTCTATTAATCAACCTAAAAAGAATGGGTGAAAAATATTAAAGCATTCATTAGAACAAAAATTAACAAAAGCATGTATGAAATGAAACACCTAAAATAGGTATTTATTTGGAAAATATGGGAAAAATATCAAGTAAAAAATAAAATGCAATTTTTATTTTTTATGATTTTCTTGACTCTTTAAAGAAAATTATGCAAAAAAAATTATTAAAAAATAATGTTTTTCCAATTTTATATGATTTTCACAAAATGCAAGCAAAATTAAAAGAAATGAATATCAAACAAAAGAAATAAATTGGGGAGGGGTGTTATAAGCAGACACGCTTGGTTATAATCTCAGGTGGGCCATCAACTGGGGGCGCGAATAGAACAAAGCAATAGGCCCAGCGCGCTTTAGAATTTCACCAAAAAATCAAAAAACTCAAACGGTGTATATAGCAAATAAACTAGTTGAATATTATTGGGCCTGGAAATTGGGGGTGTTAAAAGCAAAGGAAACTTGAGCCCATCAGAAACATTTTAATGAAACGGTGCGTAGCACCCTTTGAATTTCCCTCCGTTTCCAAATTAAATCGTGGCCGTTTGATTAGATCCCCATTCAAGGTCAAATACCCCATCGTGTGGCTCAGACATCGTCTTCAACCTTGAGCAACCCTAGGGTTTCAGAAAACCCTAACCATGCACGAATCTTACACTCCCCTGTTCTCCTTCGTCCCTCCATGAAATCACATAATTCAAAGAGCAAAGATGCTCTATCAACTCTCCTCTACACAACCATATCATTATCTCTTTCTGAAACCCACTCAAAAAGCAAACCCGATAGAGGTAACAGATAGGATCCACCATGAACACCTGTCATCAACCATACCAAACCTTGCCAATTTTTACCCTAGCATAATCTACATCTTTCACTGATCATTCTAAGCAACTAATCTAAGATTATCTCTCATTATTCTTGATGTTCTAAGCTCCAACAGAATTAGTGCACCATTGATAATCTCCATTAAACCTCTCCAAACTCTGTGAAAATCATCACCTAACCACCTAGGTCTCTAATACACTAACAATCCTATGCCATGAGCACTATGCTAGCTAATTCGAAGGAAAACATACCTGGTGCAAATTCTTGAAAACAGGTACCAAAACCCTTGGATTTGATGCTTGTGATGAATGGAAAATGATCAAGGAACTGGATTATGAATTCTGTTTGCAAAGAATCTTGTCCAATCCTTCTGAATTCAGCAATCCCAAAGTTCTTGCACCTTGGATGTTAAAGTTCTATGGCACGATTCTTGCCCAATTCCACCAAATGAATATGTGAATTCTGATCTTTGGATGAGGATGATGATGATCAAATCAAGAGAGATAGAAATTGATGAGAATTTGAGAGTGTTTGTGATGCTTTTGCAAAATGAAGAAAGTGATTGAAACTTGTGGTTTTGAGAGAATGAGATCACCAACCATGGCATGAACCATCTCATATCAATATATACATGATGTTAGAACCTCCTAGAAACTTGGAGAAGCTTCCCTTGCATTCTTTCCTTTGGATTTGGTTTATGTATCTTCCATTACAAGTAACCATGGATAACTCCCAAAATGTGAACTAAGATCAAAATTCTACTTTAGCCAATGTCTTTAAAATGATCTTTCCATTCAAAATGACCTATAATTTTGCTTCATTTGGCCAAAATATGAAAAATCTCATATTTAAAGCCATTTTTATTCATTAAATCCAACAATTTTGAAACCTTGTGCTATGAATCTTTCCAATATCTCATGGTCACTTTTCTAGACTCAAAATGTCATTTGGAACAAGTTTTATGTTGTAAAGTTTTCCATTTGAAGCGTCCTTGTATGAGTTTTGGGCATAGGTTGAAATGACCTGTAATTCTCAAATGACCAAAATACCCTTTGCTTGCCAAGACCATAAGTAGAGTTCCACAAATCATATGAAGGCATACCATACCATTATAGAAATATAAGACAATGAGTAACAACTCTTATGTTGACCATAAATTCATTTGAAATCTCCTTGAGGGGTAAAAATTGCTTGGAAGTCAAGTCACTTTCATAGACAAAATTTCAGATACCTCAGATGACCTGTAACTTGCAAGGACCATAACTTGAGTTCTATAAATCTCCTTGATGTCTTCCACCACTCAAATTAAAGGTCTTGAGATCCTCTACAAGTTTCATGTTGGCCAAGGATCCATTTGAAGCTTGCATTTTGACTTATCTTGCTTGGAAATTTGACTTAAACTAGGGGATTTTACATAGAAACCCTAATTTAGAAACTCCTCTTCTCCTTGATTTCTCTTGAATTCTCCTTGGCATACCACCATATCCTCTTCTTCATGTCAAATGATGAACCCCACATCTCCTCAATAGCCCTCAATGCCTTTCAATCAATCCTTTAACCTAGGGTTGACCCAGGGTTGACCCAGATGAAACCCTAGTTGACTGTCTTCCTCCACAACTCTTGTGACTACCCCAATGACTTGTCTCCTTCTCCAAATGACTCTATAAGTCTCCCATGATGTCCACATACTCTCCATGCTCAGCCCACAGCTCACAATTTCTTTGTTGATTCTCAGATACCCTCAGCTAGGAGATAGACTCAATGCTTGATCCACTGACTTCTCCAACTTTCAAATTCTTTTCTGATGACTTGAATGAGATTGAATTTGAATAATAACCTCTTGATAGGCCTCTAGAGATGAGAATAATGATTGGTTCCCTGTTGGTTGACTTACTATGCTTATGCTATGCAGATGAGTAACCTATGTACATGACTCTATATGCAAATGCTAATGATATTGAAACATAAACCAAGTGAATGAGGTTGAGCAAATTTTAGGGTGCAACAGCTGCCCCTATTCAAGCGACTTGGACCCGATTGGGTGAAGAGCCCGGAGCCTTCAGACATTCACGGTACGAGACGGTTGAATACTAGTGAAACCAGAAATTTGCCAACCGCAAAAATAAATTACGCTCCTGCTTGAGGAACGACATTCATCAGCTGAATCTGACTGTCACGACAACCCACTGATCTCGTGCTGAGGATTATTTTCATCAGCCTGAAAAATATTTTTATCATCGCAGAGATAGAACATTGTCCACGTCAGGACGCCCGCTTCGTCAATTCGGAAAACTTCAACAACTTTGCTGGGGATGGCTCGTTTGCCTTCTCGTCAGAAATAAATCGTCCACGTTAGGAATAAACTCTTCCACGTTAGGAATAACACCGTCCTCGTAAGGAATAACACCGTCCACGTTAGGGCTAAGTCTTCGTCTGGATCTGTCCGCGTCAGGACTACACTTTCCGCGTCAGGAATAATCTTTTTCCCCGTAAGGAATCAATCTCTCCACTTAAGGAATCAATCTTGATATCCGCGTAAGGACTCAATCTTTCCACGTAAGGAATAAACTCGTCTTTCCACGTAAGGAATCTCCAACTCTTTCCACGTAAGGAAACCAATTTTCTTCCACGTAAGGAAACCAACTTGATTTGTCCACATAAGGACTCCCCTCTTTCCACGTATGGAATGCATCTTCGTTCCACGTAAGGACTCAAACTTGTCCACGTCCGGACTACATCGTCCACGTTAGGACCCACCTTTCCACGTTAGGAATAACTCTCTTCTTGATTTGTCCACGTAAGGACCCCATCTTTCCACGTCAGGAATACTTCTGCATCTGTCCACGTAAGGACTCCAGTCTGATATGTCCACATAAGGACTCAATCTTTCCACGTAAGGAATACAACTCCGTCCACGTAAGGACCCACCTTTCCACATCAGGAACACAAACTCTTTTCCACGTAAGGAATCATTTTTCTTCCACGTAAGGAATACATCTTAATCTGTCCACGTAAGGACTCCAATCTTCATTCCACGTAAGGAGTCACAATCTTTCCACGTAAGGAAACCAACTCGTCCTTTCTGCGTTTGTCCATGTCAGGACTGAACTTGCTTCTCCACGTAAGGAACTGAAGCTTCTCTTTCCACATAAGGAATAACCTTGTCCACGTCAGGACTCACATTTCGTCTTGATTTGTCCATGTAAGGACCCACCTCTTGACTTGCTGAGGAAATAAAATTTGTCCACGTTAGGACCCATATCTCAACCTGCTGAAGAAATAAACTTGTCCACATCAGGACTTGCGCGTCTTCGACCTGCTGGGGAAATAAGACTTGTCAACGTCAGGACTCATACTCTGCCCACAACACGAAGAAGGATAAACTTGTCCACGTCAGGACCCTACACTCAATCAATACCGAGAACTCGAAGCTATCCACGTTAGGACTAACACATACCGTCAAACTGGAAGAAATGTCCACGTCAGGACTCCACATTCCATCAACTCTGAGAAATCGAACCTGCCCACGTTAGGACTAGCACCTCCCATCAATCCGGGGAAATAAATCTGTCCACGTTAGGACACTCACTTCTTCGGCACGAAGAAAACTGGGGATATTCGGAAACCAACCCACTGGATGCCTGTTCTGATAACCGGCGGTAGCCTCTGAAATTCTGGTTCATGAAACCTTTTAATGCTGACGTAACAACAACTTTGAGGGAAACAATCCGCTAGTCGGACTAGAGAAACTTCAACAAGAAACCCTGGCGGGGAAATAAGTAACTCTTCTTAGGGACAAAGAGAAATTTATCCTGATAACTCTGTGGGGAGTAGTGCCAAAGCTGACACTTCGTTGAATGTCCCCTGCCGAGACTTCGAATGTTTTATTGATTCACCTGAGCAAGGGCTCTCTCCACCTGCAAGAGAAACAATACTTGAAACAAAAGGTCAGCCCACCTAGTTTATGTTTCAAAATGCATGCGTTCGACAATGATGCAATGCTCCATTCGACATGGAAATGCTACGCTTTTTCATTTGATGGATGCGAATGTGACACTATATGCCAATGCAAATGCAGCCTCGAACTGCTGAGATACAGGAACTGCTTTAGCAAAATAAATGCTGAAGATAATGCCGACTCCGCTGGGGATAGCCAGATGCTATAGAATTATTCCAGCAAAAATAAATGCTGGAAAAGGGGAATCGACTCAGCTGGGAAATTGGGAACTTAAACCAAACACCTCGTTGAAGTAACACCCTGCTGGGGAATATAACTCTGCTGGAGACTAGCGGATGCGCTTGGTATGATTGGACTTCTGCTGGAAAGTGAACGGATATCATCCGGTGTTCTGACAAAATAAATGCCAATGCGCCACACCAACTCTACCGGGGAGAGTCTCAATCTTCGAATTCCACTAGGAGGAATGGAGTCACTGGTTGGAAAGAGAACTCCACTGGGGGTGGGATGATTCTCTTGGGAAAATTAACTGACTCCACTGGGGGAGAGAGTAAATGACCCTACGGGAAAAGGTAAACTGCCTGAATACAGCTCACCGATATTAATCATTCTGCTTGAGATGCACTGTCTGGATATTGCCTTACGATCTGGGGATCGCCAAACTCTACTGAGGATGAATGGCTTCGCTGGAGAATGTCCTTCTGCACAATCTACGACTAGCTAGGGAATTCGCTCCTTCTTCAGGAGGCACCTGCATGATCTGCGTGAGGGTTGAGTCTTTCGTCATTGCAACCTTTGGCTCATCTTCCTCGTACGGCTATGAAACCTGCAACAACACAAACAAGACAAGACAAGCCTATACAACCAAATCGATTCAGGTTAGTGACATTATTTTCAATTAATTCAAAGCTTTAGCAATTGTTGGCAAGGGCCAGTGATGTTATGCACATGCTAGTTTCAATAAACTTAGGCGTTTTATTATGCACAAAACAGTAAAGAAACAGCATTAAGTACTGAATAACATATTTATTGATTAGGCCCCTGAATGGGGCGGAGTTTTTGTACACGGGATGTAACTCCTGAAAAGAGGAAGCTACGCAAAGCAAATATACAAGTATGCACAAGAAGCATAAATATTTTGACAAATTAAATTTTGTACACATGTCAGCAACGGGATGCAGACGAACACCACGAACTGATCCTCCTATGACTCATCTGACTCTAATGCTTTTCAGGTATCCATACTTCCGAAGAGGTTGCATCTGATAATCGACCCTTCAGGTATATTCTCCCGCATTGATGCTCACTGCAATATCAAATTCGGACCGCAGTCATTTGCTTTTCAAATCCCTAACTTTTGCGTGAACCGCCCTTTACGGGTTTTCAGTTCACCGGGATACCCTTTTTTGCCGAAGCCGCCCAGTGTAGGTTTTCAACTTCGCGGGTGTACATTTTTTCAATTTTATCCCTAACTTTTGCCCGAACCTTTCATTCTGTTTTTGGTTTGCCAGGATGCCCCATTTTTGCCTGGACTCTCTTTTTTCTGTCCAGCGGGTCAATTTTAAGCAAAGTATTTTTTAACTGCGTCCGAATTTACAGGTGACGTAAAGTCTTCGCCGTCCATGGTGGACAATAATAACGCTCCCCCTGAGAAGACTTTCCTGACAACGTATGGCCCTTCGTAGTTGGGGGTCCACTTGCCCCTGTGATCTGCCTGCGGCGGGAGAATCCTTTTCAGCACAAGGTCGCCCGTCTGAAAGCTTCGCGGATGTATCTTCTTATCATATGCTTTCTTCATTCGGCTCTGGTACAAACGACCATATGCTAGAGAAGCCAACCTCTTTTCATCCATCAAACTCAATTGGTTCAACCTGTCTTTCACCCATTCTGCCTCGTCCAGCTGAACGTCTCGCAATACCCTCAAAGAAGGGATCTCCACTTCCAATGGTAATACCGCTTCCATTCCGTATACTAACGAGAACGGAGTTGCCCCGGTTGATGTGCGTACCGTCGTACGATAACCGTGCAAAGCAAAGGGTAGCATCTCATGCCAATCCTTGTAGGTCACCACCATTTTCTGAACGATCCTCTTGATATTCTTATTGGCTGCCTCGACAGCGCCGTTCATCTTGGGTCGGTAAGGGGAGGAGTTGTGATGTTCGATCTTGAAATTCTGACAGAGCTCCTTCATCATTTTGTTGTTCAGGTTTGAACCGTTGTCCGTGATTATCCGCTCGGGGATCCCATATCGGCAAATGATATCCTTCTTGATGAATCTGGCCACCACTTGCTTCGTTACATTTGCATAAGACGCCGCTTCCACCCATTTGGTGAAATAATCGATTGCTACTAGAATGAACCGGTGCCCGTTAGAAGCTATCGGCTCGATCTTTCCAATTATATCGATTCCCCACATCGAGAATGGCCATGGCGATGACATCACATTCAGAGGACTCGGAGGCACATGGATCTTATCAGCATAGATTTGGCACTTGTGACACTTCCTTGCGAACTTGAAACAGTCAGTCTCCATAGTCAGCCAAAAATAACCTGCCCGCAGCAGCTTTCTCGTCATAGCATGCCCACCAGCATGCGTACCAAAGGTACCTTCGTGTATTTCCTCCATGAGCAGCTTTGCCTCTCTTTCATCTACACAACGCAACAGCACCAAGTCGTGGTTTCTTCTGTATAAGACGCCATCCGGATTCAAATAGAAATTACCCACTAATCTCCTGAGAGTCTTCTGATCTTGACTGGATGCCCCAGCCGGATACTCTTTGTTCTTCAGGAAATTAAGGATATCAAAATACCACGGTTTGTCGTCGGATGCTTCATCAATAGCAAATACGTAAGCCGGTCTATCAAGCCGAGAGATAATGATTCTGGGAGCCTCGTTCCAGACATTGACCTTGTACATGGAAGACAAAGTGGCGAGAGCGTCAGCCATTTGATTTTCTGCCCGCGGTACGTGATGCAATTCAACCTTGTCGAAGAAAGGCAACAATCTCCTTGCATAATTCATGTAATATATCAAATTGGGTTGACGTGTCTCCCACTCTCCTTTGATCTGATTCACCACCAGAGCTGAGTCTCCGTATACGTCCAGATTCTTGATTCGTAAATCAATGGCTTCTTCAAGCCCCATTATACAAGCTTCGTATTCGGCCACATTGTTGGTAACGACAAAGGTCAATCGGGCAGTAAACGGGATGTGCGACCCGTGTGGTGTAGTGATAATTGCCCCTATTCCGCTACCGTAAGCATTCACAGCTCCGTCAAATATCATCTTCCATTTGGAACCCAACTCTGGTCCTTCGTCTGGCAACGGCTCTTCACAATCTTTCATCTTTAGGTACATGATATCCTCGTCAGGAAAATCAAACCTCATCGATTGGTAATCTTCAATAGGCTGCTCCGCCAGATACTCAGACAGCACACTCCCCTTTATAGCCTTTTGCGAGACGTATTGAATGTCATATTCAGTCAAGACCATCTGCCAACGGGCAATTCTCCCTGACAACGCCTGCTTTTCGAATACATATTTGATAGGATCCATCTTCGAGATGAGTATGGTTGTATGATTCAGCATGTATTGCCTCAGACGCTTGGCGGCCCAGGCTAGCGAGCAACAAGTTTTCTCAAGCATTGAGTATCGAGATTCACAATCTGTAAATTTCTTACTCAAGTAGTAGATCGCATGCTCTTTTCTTCCTGTCTCGTCATGTTGACCGAGAACACAACCCATGCTTCCCTCAAGAACCGTCAAATACATGATCAAGGGTCTCCCTGCCACTGGGGGTATCAAAATAGGAGGCTCCTGCAAATACTGCTTTATTTTATCGAACGCCTTTTGACAATTTTCGTTCCACGTTACAGCTTGATCTTTCTTCAGTAACTTGAATAATGGTTCACACGTAGCAGTTAGGTGAGATATGAACCGGGCAATGTAGTTCAACCTCCCTAAAAACCCGCGCACCTCTTTCTCTGTTTTAGGCATCGGCATTTCTTGGATCGCTTTTATTTTAGCAGGATCGACCTCTATTCCTCTTTCACTTACGATAAACCCCAGCAGTTTACCCGATCTCACCCCGAAGGTGCATTTGTTAGGGTTCAGCCTCAGCCTGAACTTCCTAAGCCTTTTAAATAACTTCAGCAGATTCACCAGATGCTCTTCCTCCGTCTGGGATTTGGAAATCATATCGTCCACATAAACTTCGATCTCTTTATGCATCATATCATGAAAAAGAGTCGTCATCGCATGCTGATATGTTGCCCCAGCATTTTTCAAACCAAAGGGCATCACTTTGTAGCAAAATGTTCCCCAAGGCGTTATGAAAGTGGTCTTCTCCATATCCTCTGGCACCATTTTAATCTGATTATAGCCTGAAAAGTCATCCATGAAGGAGAATACGGAGTATTGAGCAGTATTATCAACTAGCACATCGATATGAGGAAGCGGAAAATCGTCTTTTGGGCTTGCTTTATTCAAATCTCTATAATCCACGCACATCCGAACCTTGCCATCTTTCTTTGGCACGGGTACGATGTTAGCAACCCATGAGGGATATTTTGTCACAGCCAGGAAACCAGCGTCCCACTGTTTTTGAACTTCCTCTTTGATCTTCACTGCCATATCTGGTCGAGTTCTGCGAAGCTTTTGCTTGACCGGCGGGCAATCTTCTTTCAGTGGCAGACGGTGCACGACCATATCTGTATCGAGCCCTGGCATATCTTCATACGACCAAGCGAATACATCACTATACTCTCGGAGCATTTCAACCAGTCTTCGCTTGATATCGCTCTGCAGTGCGGCTCCGATACGAATATTCTTCTCAACCCCTTCCGACCCCAAATTGATAATTTCGATAACCTCGTCGTGAGGCAGAATGGCTCTTTCCTCTTGCTTCACCAACCAAGACAGTTCTTCAGGAATGTCACTATCTTCGACAACCTCTTCTTCGGCCTGAAATACCGGGTGCTCAAAGTCGGGACGAGTCATAGGTGGTTCAAGGATGTCATCTGAAAATGTTACCCTGCAAAAGAAATGGTTAAGTGCTTCAAAATGCGTATAAAGCGAATAACCACGTTGCCATTTTATTGAAAAAAAATATAAAACAGGAAAGACAGAGATTACAGTATTTGCACATGAAAAAACGCCATTTATTTAATGATTAACACGCAATGTTCATAACAACACAGCCCTAAGCAGATCACGATGCCTCGGGCAAGACATCAAATTATTCAACAATTAATAAAGCAAAGCATTACTGTTTAAGAGTCACAGGAACAAGCTCCTGAATAGACCAGTTGCACAGTCCTTGTCCTGGCGTGCTTGGCTGAATCCAGGCATCCATATCACAGTCGATGTCTCCTTCGTCAGACTCCGAAGCAGCATTGACGGTTTCATGACATACTCCACTGGCGGAGATGGTTATTGGCCCTCTGAAACAGGGTGCCCCCACAGCGGGAGTTGATGACGACGGTTGGTACCCCAGCCCGAACCGATCCATCTTCACAGGAATATCCAGCACTTTGCCCCAGCCCTTTGCTTCTCCTGCCTCCACTAGAGCTTGAGCTTCTTTATACGACGAGACAGCTATCTCTGACACTTTGCTCGGCCCAGGACCTTTGTCCTTGATACGCAACCCCTCAAATGCCTGGCAGGGTGTTTCGTGGATCTCTCCGTCGACCTCCACATATTTAAATGACGACAGATGGCTGACCAGGATGTCTTCTTCTCCGCATACGGTGACTACGTTGTCTCCGACCATATATTTCAACTTCTGATGCAGGGTAGACGTGACTGCCCCAGCCCCATGAATCCAAGGTCTTCCGAGCAAGCAGCTATACGCAGGCTGTATATCCATGATATAAAACTCAGTTGCGAACACCTCCGGCCCTACTTGCAGAGGCAATGTTATCGATCCAAAGACTGTTCTTCGCGTGCCATCAAACGCTCTGACTACCAAGTCACTGGGCGTGCACAGGATTCCTATGACATCTAGCTTCATCATCGCCTTCTTGGGTAGCACATTTAGAGACGACCCAGTGTCGACCAATACATGCGACATTACTGATCCTCTACACTCGACGGATATGTGCAGCGCCATGTTATGATCTCTCCCTTTCGGGGTCAAATCGAAGTCGGTAAAGCCTAAGCTGTGGCCTGCATTCACATGTGCCAACACTCCTTCCAGCTGATTCACGGAGACGTCTTGGGGTACGAAGGAAGTATCCAGGACTTTCAACAAAGCATTTCTGTGAGCTTCCGAACACAAGAGCAATGACAAGATGGATATTTTGGACGGCGTCTGTTGCAGATGCTCCACAATCTTATAATCACTTTTTCGAATCAAGCGCATGAACTCTTCTACCTCTTTCGACGCCGATTCTTTTTCGCTTGCTTGCACTGGGATATTCTCGACCACTTTCCCTTTCCCTTTCTCTAGTCTTTCGGCCTCCACCTCCGGTGATATGAAGATCCTACCACTCCTTGTCAAACCTCCTGAACCAACGACGTTATCTACAGTCTCGGCCGACTGCTTGTTAACATCAATCTTTATCCCGTCACAATACACCTCCAACCCATATGACTAGGGGACTGCTTTTGTGTTCTCGTACGGGATTGGTCCGGCCTTAATTATGGTGATCGGTGGTCACTGGACTGGTGCTGCAATGGTGATTGTCTTTCGAGGAATCGTTACAGTGGCCACATCACTCTGATCATCTGCTACTGCCCCTGCAGGCTCTTTAGTCGCTGCTCGGTCAAACTGCAATGTGCCTCCATCAATTAAAGCCTGAATGCCTTTCTTCAAATCATCACACCCTCAAGCTAGGGTCCAGCATTCTAAGCAATACTCGTCACATCCTGGATAAACACCCCTTTGCAACAATCTGCTTTTTATCTCGCTCAGCGGCGTCTTTAAATCGTCAACATTCATAATCAGATTCAACCCTTTCTCAGTCAGAATGGCGTTCGCCCCATGATTAGGCATGGGTTTCTGCACTATATTCGGACCTGCCGTTCCGAAATTGATAGTCTTATTGTCCAAAAGATCCTGCACAACATGCTTAAAAGCATGGCAACCTTCTATATCATGGCCCGGAGCCCCAGAATGAAACTCACAGTGCCTGCTTGCATCATAACCATACGGGGGAGTTCCCGTTATCGGTGCCAGAGTTCTCTTCTCTACCAGGTTCAAGCCCAACAATGCCTGCAACAAATCAGCATATGTTGAGGGAGGCTTCTCAAACACTCTTCTTGGTTTACCACCCTAGAATCTTCGGTGAGCCTGCTGTGCCCCCTGCTGAGGCTGCTGCTGCTGCATTGGCTGCTGCTGAAACGGTTGTTGTTGTTGAAGTGGTTGCTGCTGATACGGAATAGTAACACTCGCCACCTGCTGCGGCTGATGATATTGGTTTCGACCTCTGCCTCGGCCCCCAAATACTGCACTTGCCTCGCCCTGACGGCGCCCACCAAAAGCCTTCCTATTACTGCCAGATGCGGATGATTCCTCAGCCTGGAACTTTCCTTGCTTAATGTTACGTTCAATCTTTTCTCCCATCAAAATTAGGTCTGAAAAACTGGCCAGAGATGTATGAAACATGTCATGAAACAAGCCTGTGAATGTGCCGACGAACATGTCATTCATTTCCTTGTCTTCTAAAGGAGGACGGACCCGGGCAGCCATATCGCGCCACCTTTGCGCGTACTCTTTAAAGCTCTCGCCCTTCTTCTGCGACAGCCCTGTCAATTGGACCCGATTGGGCGCCAAATCGCTATTATACTTGTAGTGAGCTATAAATGCCTCTGCCAATTGCTTCCATGTCTTGATATTGGTTGGCTCCAACCCCATGTACCATTCTAGGGAAGGGCCTGACAAACTATCTTGAAAGAAATGCATTAGCATTCTCTCATCAGTTGAGTACGCAGACATCTTTCTGTAATAAGCCCGCACGTGCACTTTCGGACATGTGTCCCCTTTATACTTATCAAACGCAGGAGCTTTAAATTTGATTGGCACCCTCAAGCCAGGTACCAGACCCATTGTTGCCATGTCCAAGCCCACAGCACTTTGGTTCAGGACCCCCCTCATCTGCTCTTCTAGCATTCTGATCTTCTGGGAGTTATCCATCGGCCCTTCAAAGCCTCCACCGGAGAAAGCGTCCTCCTGCTGATCTTCTTGCCACATACCGTTCCCAGCTCCATTACCATCATATTCATTATTGCGGCCAGCTTTAATCTGATTCGTCCCTGGGCCTCAGCCTCTGTTGCCGTATCCCTGAACACCTCCAGCAGGCCCAAAAGCCATCAACCCAGCGCCGTTTCCATTTCCGAAACCCCCGTAACCCTGATTGGCCACACCATAACCATCTTGCCCAAAGCCTTGAGCATTGAAACCATATTTCCCAGCATTATCGAATCCCTGATCGTTGAACCCGAATCCAGCATTGACAAAGCCGTTGCCTCCCATGTTATCACCCAAGTTGACATCGCCAAGCCCAACGTTATAGACAGCAGTCTCGTTCCCAACTCCGACGTTACCGTTCCCAGTAGCGGTAGCATTGTTGACATTAGCAGCAGGTATATTGACTACAGGTGGAGCCACTGGCGTGGGAGTGCCATCTCCATGAACAGTATCGACTCGCACAGACTGATGCTCCTCATTTCCGTGACCAGCATTTCGGGCCAACAGAGGCTGGACCATGGCTTGCAAATTCTCCTGACCTTTTGCAATAGCTTCCATGGTCTGCATAAAGAGAGCTAGCTTCTCGCGCACATCTTGCATCTCGTTCTGCATTTGATCCATAATTCTTCGACAGTTGGTGCGAGTGGAATAGCGGTGCGGGTGCTGATCTGCAATCCTGAAAAGTACCTGATACATAGCAGGAAATAAGACACCATCCAAAGATTACCTGTAATGCAATATGAATATGAATGCAATGCAATGTGTGTCTGTGCATTAGGGAGATTCATTCCCCGATTCTAGTGTGAAGGTGCCGGTGCAGCGACAGTGCTAAAAATATAAAGATCGGAGCTGAATCACAAGAAGCCTCATATATTGCTGAGAAACCAATAAGCCAAGAATACAATGTTACTGAGAGTACAACAAGAAGGCATGACCTCAACCAACAATCCTGGTGATGGTCAGCACTATGCAAATAAAGCATACATGAAATGATCAAATCCTCCCATAAGTCTGGTACTCTTCTAGCAGCTTCTTGGTCTCCGGATGGCTTGGTCGATCAAGCAGCCCTTCAACAAGTTGGTTTCTTTTCTTCAGAACACGTCGCACGTCTTCAGCAGTTTCTTCCCATGCCCCCTCTTCGAAGCGATCCTCTAGTTTACGCTTCTGAGACACAGCTTCATCTCTGCCTTTGATGGCCTTGTTTAGTGCATTCTGGAGACTATACCGGGTCATCACTTCTTCTTCACACTTCTTGATGCTGGACTTCAACTGCTCTTCGAGGTCGGAAATTTGCTGCTTCAACTTATCTTCCCTCTTCTTATTGTTGGTGAGCATGGCATTCCAGGTCTTGTTACAAGAAGAGATCTCTCGGTGAGCGATGTCAAGTGCCTTCTTCTTGGATTCAAGCATGTCATGGGAGCTTCTAAACTCTTGCCCCAGACGTTCGCGCTTCTTCCTCTCCTCAGTTAGCTCAGCCCCTAACCTGTTCATTAGCTCAATCTGCTGTTGGAAAGCATATACGGCCTTGTTTTTCTCACTGCATATCTGGGCTAGCTCCTGCTCTAACCCTTCGTTGATCTTCATCAAGGCTTCTTTTCCTTTCACCACTTGCTCGTAGGCTTCCATGGAAACAGTAGTTGGCTCTGCTACCGGAATAGGAACAAGAACTGGTACATCTGGATATGGCATCCGCAACTGACTTGCTCTCTCCTGGATCCAAACCCTGTAAGGTGCATAGGCCCGACAGTCATTCTTCCCTAGCAACGGCTTCCCTCTTCGGTTAATACGCGTCCAGGCATGCTGCAGCTTGGCCAATAACTCCCCCTTCAAGGCTAAACGGAAAGAATCTATCTACGGCTTCTAAGGCTAAACGGAAAGAAACTGACTCGATAGAGCATCGCGCTCTATGCCTATGTATTCCCTCGTGCAATGGGAAAGTCAGAGTCAACGTAGTTTAGGAAACTACGAGGGATTTTACTCGCTGAGATATCGCATCTCGTGCCTACGTACTTTCACACGGTGTGAAAGATCAGAGCTTACGTAGTTCGGGATACTACGGCTAGACAGGGTGTTCTCGATCACACAGGGGTGAGAGAAAGGATTGACGATACTAGCATACGCATTCTAGCAGTTAGGTGTATGTTTCTCGCTCGACGGAGACTTAGGCGTTACCTGTTTGCAGTAGAACGGACGTAGTATGTCGGGGTTTAAAGGTATGAGAACCTACGAGAACTAGAACTGCGGTCTGGCCTCGATAGCGCTAGGGCAAAATAAAGGGAACATCAGTCGTCAGCGGGAAAGTCTCAATTGCACGGTAGCGAGAGAACAGAGAAGTTAGTTGTTAGTGTGCTCGCTAGGATGTCGCATCCTATGCCTACATATTCTCGTCTGGTACGAGAAATCAGAGCAAGTGTAGTTCAGTCAACTACAGCAAAGAAAGGGGAAAAGAAAAAAGGGAAAAGGGAGCTCGTTAGGATATCGCATCCTATACCTACATACTCTCGTCTTGTACGAGAGATCAGAGAAAACGTAGTTCGGCAGTACAGGAAAGCAAGTCTCGATTGCACAGGGGCAAGAGAAGGGGTCTCGATCGCCGAAATGCGAGAGAAAGGGGCTTCGATCGCGCAGGGGCGAGAACAAAGAGGAAGCAGGCCTACGCCTAAACGGGAAGGAACTCGGGACACACACGCAAAAACCTAATACGTAGGAGCGAGTGCGTCATATATCACCCAAGGGACATATACTAAACACCCTAAACGATCGAGGGGAGACCGCTCGATTGTCACTTCCCACGTATCTAACGCTAGCTCACAACACTCGACGGTTGCACGAAGACTTGAATAAGAAAGATGATACTGAACGAAGTGGCTTCGCTGGCTCTCGACATGTGCACAAGCTCCATTCCAATCTTCTCCTCTCTAGATCCTTGATGAGGATGCTCGAATCAGGACCAATGTAACGCTTAGACTGTCATGGTTCGACTTATACGAGAAATCGAACTCTAAGAGGTAGCGTATTGATATCCGTGTCAAAGACAAGATAGAGAAATGATATCGAAAATTATTCTCCAATTGAATCATGTCATACGGCCAACCAAAAATAAAATCAAAGAAAAATCAAATGACAGGAGAGAAAAGAGGAGAGAAATCCAATAACAAATGGAACTAATATGCTACTCCTAAAATACGGCAATTAATTTCTACTAGAAAATATTCTAAAGAAATACTAAGAGAAAGTGCGTGATAGAAAATAGCATATAAAATCTATCTAAACTCTAATAATATCCTATAAGAAAATAGAATGAAAATTCTATACTATGCAATATTCTATAATATTCTATAAAGAAAATAGAAAAAAAGAATATAAATTCTATACTATGAAATCTATATTAAAATATGCTAATAATATTCTACACTATAAAATATGCAATAATATCCTAGGAAAATAAAACTATAATCCTAAAAGAAAATAGAAAAATAAAACTACTCTCTATTACAGTCAAAAATCCAATACAAGAGAAATTAACAATTGTAAGGGGAGGGGGTACAGCCTAAAAACTGGGGTGTAAAGCAGTAAAAACAGGGCCCAGCCCACAATACAATAATCCAGAAGAAAAAAAATAAAATAAAAAATAAAGAAACTAAGGGGTGCAAATGGGAAACTAGAGTGTGGCCAGAAAACCACTATTGGGCCCATCCCAATACCATAACAACCAAAAAAACCAGCAAAGGGGGGTGCGAAAAGAAAAAATGGAGGGAGGGATCCAACAACTCGTTGGGCTTGGGGCCCAACATCCCAATCCACGACCTTCCACCTTCCTTCTCCCAATCCTTAGTCTGAAACCCTAGGTCCCTTCTTTCATCTTCACCGCCGCCGCCACTGAACTCCGTCGCCACTCCAATCTAAACCACACCTCAATTTGCACTCCCTCTTTTATCACTTCCGTCTTCCCTCTTCGCCTCAACTTCATTCTCTCCTCACCTTTGTCTGGGATTCACGTTTTCTAACAAACTCAACAAATCAACGGAGGTTGGATCTTGGAGTTTGGACTTGTTGCTCATGATGATGAAGCTTCATGGAGGAAGCAGTTCGTCCACGTGACGTTTTACTGTGATTCGGAGGTTGCCGGTTGAAGAAAGATTCTGGAGAATCTGTTGAAGGTTGAGCGATGATCTCTGGGAGATCTTGAAGAAATGATGAACACGAAAGTTCCTTGAATGTTCTCGGACGAAAAATGGAGGATATGAAGTTGGATCCAGATCTGGATGAATTCCTATTGAACGGAGGAAGATCAACACGAACACGTTGGAGATTTGTTGAGGGTTGAGGGTTCTCGATGAACAGACGATGAATGTTCTTGAGGTTTGGAGGATTTCTGGAAAGCTCTTGAAGATTGTTGACGAATAGGTGATGAACACGGTGGTTGGATGAATGAACGGTGGAGATTTTTGGGGAAATGATGAACACGAATGGATCTTGTTGAGGATTCTGGAAAGAACCTGATGAACATTGATGAATGTTCATGATGATTGATGAAGGTTCGAAGAATTTATGAGCTTTTTCTGGAAAATCTGGTGAATCTATGATGAAGATTAGGATGAAGATGATGGAGATTTGTATGAATTTTCCGGTGAATGTGCACTTTCCGGCGACGGTTATCGACGGGGTTCCGGCGAAGACCTCCGGCGCTTGCATGTCGGCCGGTGAGGAAGTGAGTGGGGGACAGGTGGCGTCCTGCATGGGAGAGAGAGTGGACGCGTGGGGGACAGGTGGCGTGTGTGTGGCGCATGCAGTGGAGTGGAAAATGATGTGGAAGAGAGAGAAATGGACGTGTGGATAGCTTTATAGTGTGACATGTGGCAGACTGAATGGACTGGGCCTCCACATATTGGACAATTGGCCCACGAATTGGCTAAGAATTGACTCAAAATCTTATTACAAATTAATTGAAAAGCTGACTCAAATTAATGGCAATTAAAACTAAGTTAACATCTGATTAAACTCAATTAACTCCTAATTTACCACAACTAATTGAAATGATGATTAATGCCTAATTAAAACCTAAACGAAAATTAATAACAATCAGGGTCCAATTAAAGCTAATTAACCCAATTAAAATGAATTAAAACCCTAATTAATATCTAATAATATTCTAAAGAAATTAATATCAAATTAAATCTAAAAAGAGAATTACTCCTATTAATATCTAAAAGAATTAATATTCATAAATCTCTAAACAAATCAATTAAATCTAAAAAAGGAGAAATTAAATCTAGGAAAATTATCTATTAATTTCTAAAAACCCTATTAATATCTAAAAGAAAAGAAAACAATTAAGATCTATAAAATCTCTAATACATCTAAAATATAGAAATGCTATTTAATCTATTAAATTCTATAATAGAAAATAAACCTCTAAAAAGCTATTAAAATCTATTTAAAAATTCTAGAAAAAGAGTTATCCTATTAAAAACTATTTTAAAATCTATTAAAAATTCTAGTAAAATTCATTTAAAAATCTATTTAATATCTATTTAAAAAATCTAGAAAGATCAATTAATCTATTAAAATCTATTTAGAAAATCTATAAAATAAGGGAAAAAATCTAAAAATGCAATAAAGCCAATTAAATCGATTAGAAAAAAATGCGCGAATACAGCGAAATAAACGGTAAAAACCGGACACCGAAATGTCCTCAAAAACAACAGCGAGAGTTGAAATTACCAGGACGAGCACAAATTCCCAAAACACATCCTCGTATTCGAACTGGCCTGAAATACCTGCAACGCTAGGAGAGGGTTGTAATCCCGATAAAATCAATCTGACTGCAAAAATGCAAGGTATGCCGTATGCAAATGCAGAATGCAAAATGAGTCAAAACATAAGCCAAATACAATAATTGGTTAGTCAAATTTTAGGGTGCAACAGCTGCCTCTATTCAAACGGCTTGGACCTGAAGGGTTGAGAAGCGAACGGCTTTCAAACATTCAAAGGTAGAAGACGGTTGAATACAAAAGAAACCCAGAAATTTGCCAACCTGCAGAAATAAACTGCAGAAACTGCTTGGGGAACAAATATCCAAAAAACCGAACCCAGTTGTCATGGCAACAAACTGATCAATCATTTGATAAAGAAACCTGATTTCAACACCAGCCACCTGTGTGACGCCACAGGGATTGAATCCACACTCGATCTTCCAGTATACGCTACAATAAGCGGGCATTACGTAAAGCACGACATCCCTGTACTATCCGGGATCTTCCATAAAAACGCGGAATTGTCAATGTACTATCTTTTGACCTTCCATTTTCGGGCATACGCTATGTAAAGCGAGGTATCCCTCCGAAGACTTGAACAAGCAACTCTGCAGGAAAAAATCTGGCAACAACTCCAAAGTCTAATTATGAAGTCATTCAATGCCAATAACAACAACTTTAAAGTCTAATTACGAAGCTATTCAATGCTGACGAAACTTTCTGACAACAACTCCAAAGTCTAATCATGAAGTTGCTGTAATGCTGACGTAACAGCAGCTAGAAAAACTTTGTTGGGGAATTGCTAACGACGACTCCAAAGTCTAATTATGAAGCCGTGTAACATTGACGTAACAGCCACTCGAGGAAAACTATGTCGATTGTTGCGGTGAAATTTGGATGTCAAGCTATTGATTAACTTGAATCTTAATTCATTTACAACCGGTCTTTGATTTATCCGAAGGAAAGGTTAAAGAAAGGAAAAACCTAAAAGGGAGAGATCTAAGGTTCGGGGGTTGGTTAATTTTAGGGAAGGTATTAGCACCCTAAACTTCCGTAGTACTCTACGGGAACCTTTTGTTTATTTTTTTTTATTTATTTCATTAATTATTTTGCTTAAGGGTATATACAAAGGATTGAAAATTAAAAAAGACCTAGGGGTTAATTCTAAGTTTACTCGGCAAGACGTCGCATCTTGTGCCTACATATCCTTACGGGAATGGAATCAGAGTAATTGTAGTTCCCCTCAAAAGGGAGGTTAGAAACGTCTTGATTGTGGCCAAGGTTTCAATGGGGAATAAACGTATCTTAGGGACACGCTTACGCGGAGTGTAGAAACTCCAATATCTACGTTGTAAATTGTTAAGTGAATTAGGGTTAGGTTAGGGATTCCGCGGCGGGAAACCCTAAAATGAGTGCGGCGACTCTTTGACCTAAAGCTAGGGGTAGTTTTGTAATTTTTGTCCACGGCGAGACATTCGTGAAAAGTTAGGGTTTGTAAGGGTTTGAAGTTTTGAGGACTATTGGCGCGGCGGCCAAACGGCTAGACCTAATCCTTCGGAGGAATGCAATGGGACAAATTAACGATGCAAATGCGCGAATTTAAACCATACAAACAGCAGAAATTAAAGTGCGGAAAGGTAAACGCGATAATTTGTTCGCGAAGTTACAAATGAGAAACAGATACAATTATAATACAACTTGAATTGAAAAACACATTAAAATAGCTAATAGCAACGTAACAAGCTACACATTGAATACACAAGGTTAGTAGACAGAGTCACACAGTAATCAGGCGAGTTATGAAACGGAAGTGCGAAAGTTATAGATATTCTTTGTTGTTTATTTGTGATATATAAAAAAGCTTTTGATTTAAGTTAAAAAAGAGGTTTTAATATTATTAAAAAAAACTTTTCAAAAATAGTCTTAATTTAATTATCTAACAAAAAGGTTTTATTTTTAAAAAAAAAGGTTTAATGTTATTATTATATATTTTTTTAAAAACGGTTCTAGTTATTATTTTAAAAAAAGATTTTAGTTATTATTTTAAATTTATCTAAAAAAGGTTTTTCTTAAAAATAATAGGTTTTCATATTAATTTGGAAAAGATTTAATGTTATTTATTTTAAAAAAACAGCTTTTTATATTATAACAAGTTTTAATAAATTAATGATAATAATAATAATAATAGTAATAATAATAATAATGATAATAATAATAAATAATGGTAATAATAATACTAATAATAATAATAATAATAAAGCAATAATGAATTTTAAATGTGCCAAAACCCAACAATGTTGCTAACGCAGAAATGCGCTCATCGCAACCAGATCTAAATCGGACAAAACAAAATTTATCGCAAAGAAAAAGAAATTAAACAAAAAACAGTATTATTGCTCACACAAAAATGCGATCATCGCAACCAGATCGAACTAACACAAATGTCACGCGTCATGCACACAAATGTGCAAACATCGTATCGACATAATTCGATCAAAAATTAATCTTATATATATTTTGCCCACAAGGTAAGACGCGAGTAAAACACGACCTCAGGGAGAAAAAAAAGCAAATGGGGGTAAAACACCATGATGTTAGGTAAACCCAGGAATATCTGGTAAACGGGGAATAAAACACCCGGGATAAAGGTACATGGGGGATAAAACACCCAAGGATAGAAGGTAAGTGGGGAGTAAAGCACCCAAGATAGACATGTAAATGGGGAGTAAAGCACCCAGGATAGAAATGTAAATGGGGAGTAAAGCACCCAAGATAAAAATGTAAATGGGGAGTAAAGCACCCAAGATAAAAATGTAAATGGGGAGTAAAGTACCCAAGATAAAAATGTAAATGGGGAGTAAAGCACCCAAGATAGAAATGTAAATGGGGAGTAAAGCACCCAAGCTAGAAATGTAAATGGGGAGTAAAGCACCCAAGATAGAGAGGTAAATAGGGAATAAAGCACCCAAGATGTGCACATGTATAGGAATTATGCTATGACATATGATCAAATGCAAATGCAGACGTCGACGACAAGACTCGACTCTTTCTGTGAGATGACAAAACTGGAGGACTGATTCCTCAACACGGAGATCACTGTCATTCTGTTAAACTGTATCAAGTTGATAGTCACTGTAGGAATGATGAATAACTGCTTGGGGATTATGCAAGTAAACTGCCCCAGGTCAAATGAATTGATAATTGCTTCAGCTGTCTGATTCGTGGAATCGACTGTTTTGCTGTATCCTCGGAGGGCTTGCCCCAGTCTGAGTCTTGAACAATTCTCTGGATAAACCAAATCTGAGAAGATATTGCCTTGAACAAATCTTAAACTGATTCTTTGACAGGATGTAAAAGGAACTTGCCCCTGATAAGATCACTTGACCAAGTTTCTCATTGTTTGAAAATTCCTTAGAGGAAAGCCAGTTTGCAAACAAAAATATTCATACAAACATGGTAATGCAAAGTTCATGCGATTTTTGAAAAATTATTTTTGAAAGATGGAAAATACATGAGTCGTTAGTCAGAACAAGGCGGTTCAAGACACTCAAAGTTTAAAATAAAAGTGTATTGCCAAAATAAATGATTCGCAAGGATCTTTTGGAGTCAGGTTACGCAACCTTGTTGTAGTATACTTTCAAAATAACCTTGCTTCAATTAGGTCTTTTGAGGGTTGTAATGTGGCCTGGTTCACGGTTTATGAAACAAAAGATAAAGGCTTAAAATTTATTTGTACCCATCCAATCTACGTGATGATCTTCAGTCCTATGCTCAGTTAACTCATACTATGCATTCAGGTTCCCATAAGTTAGGGATTTCATTGATCGTAGCAATGATGACTCAGAAGTCAAAGGGACCTATGAAAAGGCAACCACTACTCCCCTATAACATTTGATTGTTTTGACATTGAGGATTTTCAAGATAAGGATTTAAAAATCTCTTTGTATTATCCCTAAGTTTTGCCTGAACTGTTTATTTTAGAGTTTACAGTCAGCGGGATGCCCCAGTTTTGCCTAAGTCTCCTTCATAGGTTTTGACTTAGCGGGCTTCGTTTGATTTTTTTATATTATTTTTTTGTGTGAAGGAAAGTGACTGTTTGATTTTAATGATTACGGTGAACCATCATCGACCTTTTGATTAGAAAACATCTTCGACACTTATTTGACGTGTGCGAAGGAAAATTTGTTAATGAAAGGTGTATCGTATGAACACACAACCAAGTTAACTGAGAACTACCCATCCCAAGGTTAAAATTGTGGGTTTTTTGTAACGAAAGAAACTCCAACTTCTAGGCCCGAAGGGGGTGATGAGGGATTAACTTCCTTATTTCTCCAGTGTTTGGGAATTGAAACAATGCCTTACATCGTCAACAAGGTTTAATTGAAAGCATACTGACAGCAGTTATGGGTATAACATTTTCGTCATCCTCCCTCCAATCTTAGCATATCAAAATTTTGGACAAGAAGTAAACATTTGAAAAATAAAGCATAAAGATGCAAATAAATGGACGGAAATGAATTGAATCAAAAGTCGCAATGCTTATTTCATTAATGAAAGTACAAACATAATTGAAAGCAAACAACTTAAACAAAATAAGGAAAATGCAAACAACGAGAGAAGAAAAAAAGGCCCAATGACAAAGCTTCAATTCTGATGTGTTGGCAAGGGATCTATCTGGACGCTCGGACGACTATCCGTAAAATCAAGTATTCCGGATCTAATCATTTCACGCACCCTAGCTTTCAATGCAAAACAATGCTCCAAGTCGTGGCCTAAGGCACCCTCATGAAAAGCACACTTTAGATCAGCCCTAAATCCAACTGGAGGATTAAGAGGAGGTGGTAAAGCCTTTGTAGTAATCAGCCCTTGTCGAACTAAGTCAGGATACAGCTCTGTGTAAGTCATGGGAATAGGATCAAAGTGATCCTTGTTCCGATTCTGGTCTTGTCTGATAACTGGGCGTTGAGGAGTCAGCTTGACGACTCAAAGGTACACTGGAAGACGAGAGAACCGAGAATGAGAAACCGGGGGACAAATGCAATGCAAAAATGTGATGCTGATGCCATGCAATGGTTTCAAGAATTTCAACGGTCGATTGCGAATATTGCTTTTTAAGAAAGTTGGAAAAAATTTTAGACTTTAAAATGTAAGGCTTTTCGAATTTGCAAAGGACTGCTGAATTCCTTGAAACTAGAAATGATATGATGCTTTATGGATGCGAAGCACAAATACACATAAGCAAACAAAAGGTCCTAAGTTAGAGGAACAATGAATGGAGTCAAGGTCTACCCTTCCCAAAGAGGTATGTACTATAGGTTGATTGTACCTGCAGAACAAGGGTTCTAAAAAAGTGCCCAAAGTTATCAGCCCATCTTTCGGATATTATCAACTTCTCGACTGACTCAAGGGTCGATAATATTCTCAAGAGAACCTCGTTCGAGCGTAGTATCGCGTAGCAACCATTGTAGGACTACTCCCACATAGTTCCCGCACTACGTCCTATATAAGGTCAAGATGGTGTAAAGGTACTACGGTTCCCAGTATCACAGACTCCAATCGATAACGGAAAAAGTTTTCACGACTACACTCGATCAACCGAACCATTTTCGAAAGTGTCTCAACTGAGCGGTGATTCTCGATTTAGCTTAGTCGGGACTCACTCCCTATAAGCCTCGTCGAATATATCAGTCATCCTATCATAAGGTCACTCAAGTCCGGGTGTAGGACTTATCTCACAACACAGTAACTCCAAGTAAGGTACCCCAATATATACATACAAGTGAGCAAAATATATAATAAAACAAATATATAAAGAAAAATAAACAAAATAGGGATAACCCTCAATAGTTAGGACTCCCCAGTGAAGTCGCCATTTTCTGTTGCGGTGAAATTTGGATGTCAAGCTATTGATTAACTTGAATCTTAATTCATTTACAACCGGTCTTTGATTTATCCGAAGGAAAGGTTATAGAAAGGAAAAACCTAAAAGGGAGAGATCTAAGGTTCGGGGGTTGGTTAAATTTAGGGAAGGTATTAGCACCCTAAACTTCCGTAGTACTCTACGGGAACCTTTTGTTTATTTTTTTTATTTATTTCATTAATTATTTTGCTTAAGGGTATATACAAAGGATTGAAAATTAAAAAAGACCTAGGGGTTAATTCTAAGTTTACTCGGCAAGACGTCGCATCTTGTGCCTACATATCCTTACGGGAATGGAATCAGAGTAATTGTAGTTCCCCTCAAAAGGGAGGTTAGAAACGTCTTGACTGTGGCCAAGGTTTCAATGGGGAATAAACGTATCTTAGGGACACGTTTACGTGGAGTGTAGAAACTCCAATATCTACGTTGTAAATTGTTAAGTGAATTAGGGTTAGGTTAGGGATTCCGCGGCGGGAAACCCTAAAATGAGTGTGGCGACTCTTTGACCTAAAGCTAGGGGTAGTTTTGTAATTTTTGTCCACGGCGAGACATTCGTGAAAAGTTAGGGTTTGTAAGGGTTTGAAGTTTTGAGGACTATTGGCGCGACGGCCAAACGGCTAGACCTAATCCTTCGGAGGAATGCAATGGGACAAATTAACGATGCAAATGCGCGAATTTAGACCATACAAACAGCAGAAATTAAAGTGCGGAAAGGTAAACGCGATAATTTGTTCGCGAAGTTACAAATGAGAAACAGATACAATTATAATACAACTTGAATTGAAAAACACATTAAAATAGCTAATAGCAACGTAACAAGCTGCACATTGAATACACAAGGTTAGTAGACAGAGTCACACAGTAATCAGGCGAGTTATGAAACGGAAGTGCGAAAATTATAGATATTCGTTGTTGTTTATTTGTGATATATAAAAAAGCTTTTGATTTAAGTTAAAAAAGAGGTTTTAATATTATTAAAAAAAAACTTTTCAAAAATAGTCTTAATTTAATTATCTAACAAAAAGGTTTTATTTTTAAAAAAAAAGGTTTAATGTTATTATTATATATTTTTTTAAAAACGGTTCTAGTTATTATTTTAAAAAAAGATTTTAGTTATTATTTTAAATTTATCTAAAAAAAGTTTTTCTTAAAAATAATAGGTTTTCATATTAATTTGGAAAAGATGTTAATGTTATTTATTTTAAAAAAACAGATTTTTATATTATAACAAGTTTTAATAAATTAATGATAATAATAATAATAATAGTAATAATAATAATAATAATGATAATAATAATAAATAATGGTAATAATAATACTAATAATAATAATAATAATAAAACAATAATGAATTTTAAATGTGCCAAAACCCAACAATGTTGCTAACGCAGAAATGCGCTCATCGCAACAGATCTAAATCGGACGAAACAAAATTTATCGCAAAGAAAAAGAAATTAAGCAAAAAGCAGTATTATTGCTCACACAAAAATGCGATCATCGCAACCAGATCGAACTAACACAAATGTCACGCGTCATGCACACAAATGTGCAAACATCGTATCGACATAATTCGATCAAAAATTAATCTTATATATATATATATATATATATATATATATATATATATATATATATATATATATATATATATATATATATATATATATATATATATATATATATATATATATATATATATATATAAACTCTAACAGTTTAAAAATTATATATATATAAACGTAACAGTAATAGATGAAGAAAAAAGAAATAACGGTAATAGATGAAGAAAAAGAAATAACGGTAAAAGATGAAGAAAAAGAAACAACAGTAATAGATGAAGGAAAAGAAATAACGGTAAACGATGAAGAAAAAGAAACAACAGTAATAGATGAAGAAAAAGAAATAACGGTAAACGGCACTCACTCCTCTTAGGTTTTTTTCATTCCCCCATTTTTCAACAAGGCAACACATGTATATATAGGGAACAAATTAGGGTTAACACCAAATTGTCAATAATGTCCCTAAAGCCCATTTTAAAGCCCAAACTAAATAATTAGTTAAGAAAAAATAAAATTTAAATAATTTAAAATAATTAAAATAAACTTAAAATAAAAACTAATAATCCTATTGATTCCTAAAATCAAAAATATTATAAAAAGAACAAAATTTTTTCTAATATTTTTTATTTTATGATTTTTTGGATATTTTTATGAATAATTTAGAAAAAAGTGAAAAAAATAATATTTTAAAAAATGATTTAATTAAAATACGAAAATAATAATTAAATAATAATAAAAAACTATTTTTGTTATTTTTTAATGAGAGATAGAAACATTTAGAGTAAAAATAATAAAAAAACAAAAAGTGACTAAGGTGAGATTCGAACTCTCAACCTCTCACACTCACAACTCCTTACACATGCCCTCTTGCCAATTGTGTCATTTTTACTTTTTAGAAAAAAAATACATGCCATATGATATTTACCTGCAAAAAGTCAAACGACTACACAAATTTGTTAGTAATTGATTAAATACAATGAAATGCGACGACAAATCTTAGGGCAAAATTTGGGGTATTACACCGATCTCCAAAGTCAAATCATGAAGTCTGCAATGCTGACGTAACAGCTATTCGAGGAAAATCCTTCTGAACTTTAAAGTCAAATTATGAAGTCTACCATGCTGACGTAACAGCTACTCGAGGAACTTTTTGCCGAACTTCAAAGTCAAATTATGAAGTCTTCCAGAACTCTTCCGAGGAATTTCTGACAACAACTTCAAGGTCTAGTTATGAAGCCAACCAATGCTGCTAACAACTTCAAAGTCTAATTATGATGCAGTGACAACAAGTAACGATTTCCATTGTCTAATCGCTGAAATCTCCCTTTAAAAATGCCAACAACAAATTCAAAGTCAAATCATAAAGCCTTGTAGCGCTGATTTAACGAACTTCAAAGTCTAATTATGAAGTTGTGCAATGTTGACGTAACAGCAATTCAAGGAAAACTTTGTCGAACTCCAAAGTCAAATTATGAAGCCCTCAAGACTCCTTCCGAGGAAATTCTAACAACAACTTCAAAGTCTAATTATGAAGCCATTGTAATAGTGATAACATCTCCAAAGTCTAATCATGGAGCCTCCCATGCTGACAATAACTTCAAAGTCAAATCATGAAGCCTTGACAACAAGTAATGACTTCAACCGTCAAATCGCTGAAATCTTCTTTTTAAAATACTGACAACAACTTCAAAGTCTAATCATGAAGCCGTTGAATGCTGAAAGCAACTTCAAAGTCAAATTATGAAGCCTTTCGGAACTGACAATAACTCCAAAGTCAAATTATGAAGCCATGTCATGATGGTAACAACTTCAAAGTCTAATTAGGAAGCCATGTAATGCTAATATAACAAACTCCAAAGTCTAATTATGAAGCCATAACAGCAAACTGAGGAGAATTCTGCCGGGGAAATCCTGACGTCAACTGCCAGACATTCACCTTGACGACGAGTAATGACTTCAGATGTCTAATCTCTGAAATCTTTCTCTTAAAATGCTGACGTGACAGCAACCCTGAGGAAAACTCCGCTGGGGAATTTTTTTGAAAACCGACATTGGTGCTACGTAAAGCGCGACCTTGACATCTTTTTCTGAGGAAACAGGCGAAGCACTAAATAAAAGTGCGAATCTGGCATCCGAAGACTTGAACGAACAACTCCACGAGACCAACTCCATCAACACGGGTGATAACTCTATCAACACAGGTCCGTCAACACGGTTAACAATCTCCGCCAACACGGTTAACAATCTCTGTCAACACGGGTAAAAATTCCTCAACCAGGGTAATAACTCCTCAACCACAGGTAATAACTCCTCAACCAGGGTAATAACTCCTTCAACCAGGGTAATAACTCCTCAACCAGGGTAATAACTCCTCAACCACGGATAATAACTCCTCAACCACGGGTAATAACTCCTCAACTAGGGTAATAACTCCATCAACCAGGGTAATAACTCCTCAACCAGGGTAATAACTCCATCAACCAGGATAATAACTCCTTCAACCAGGGTAATAACTCCTCAACTAGGGTAATAACTCCTCAACCAGGGTAATAACTCCATCAACCAGGGTAATAACTCCTCAACCAGGGTAATAACTTGTTGCACCCCAAATTTTGACCCCTTAGATTCTCATTATCATTTTAGAAGCATACTCATGAATTTTCTAACCTTAACCCAGTGCAAGTCTGTTTTTGTCAAATTGCAGATGAATCAGGGTTTCATGCTGTCAAAATCGAAGCTTCAGGGTTTGTGATTAGTCAATGTTTTAGGCTCATTCAAACAGGAAACAAGGTCAAGGGTATTACATAATGTCAATTGAGAAGCCAATGTGAGGTTGTTACCCCAGAATTCAGAGCAGTACATTTCAGAGCACCCGATTAGGGTTTTGGACCAGTAAAAGTCAACTGTAGTTTGACTTTGAGGTTGGAAGATGTTCAAATGGTGGTATTGTGATTCATGAAGTTCATATAGCTTAATAAAGTTCATCCAAGAAGTTTCAAAGTCTCAGGAGGTCCAGAATGTCAACAGGCGACTCGGTAATCACCGATCGGTCGTACGGTTGACCGAAAAGTCAACTCTCCAAATTTTATGAATTGGACTTCAAGTTGTGAAAAAAAGTTGTTCCTTATGTCATATTGGATTTGCATATCAATTTTCATGACCATTGGATCAAGGATGAAGGAGTAATCGAAAAATCGGGAAATTAGGATTTTGAAAAGGGCTAAACCATAACTCCTTAACCACACATCCAATGGAGTTGGTTCAAAGCTCATTTAGAAGCTATTGACAAGTCCTACAAAAGTCCCATACTAGTCCACAAGAAGAAAATGCATATTTTTGGAGTTAGAAGCAAAATCATTACAAGAAGGGAAAATAACTTAGAGAAATTCTAAGTTATTTCACCTTAAAAGCTTATGTGCAGCCAACTTTGGAGGGATTTTTTGACCTAGTTCCAATTGAATTTTGAATTTCTGGAAAACATGAATGTTTTAGAGCTATGTGAGGGCTTTCTAAAAAGTACTAGCACATCTCAAGAGGAGTTGTGAGCAGAAAGTTACATGTGTTCAAAGTTAGGGGTTTCACACTTTAGTCGCACATTGTCCATGTTGCAAAATACCTTCTTTCATCAAATTTGCCAAATTTAATTGATCAAACATGTTGTATATGATATGTGAGGAGTGTGTGGCATGAGAAACCCAAGATTTATGCAGAAAAATCCAAAGAAAGAGGCTTGTGCATATTGCCTTGCAAGTGGTGCAACTTGCATTTCAAAAGTAAAGTGAAGCATGAGGTGGAAAGCTAAGTTCTGCTACAGCCTCACCCCTACACTTCTAGCCTGATTTTAGCTTCTGAAAACCATCATTTAACTTGACCTTTGAGGCTTGGATGTTTGTCTCTACGCGAAAAATGACACAAAGTCGCCACCGGATTTTATTTATCCCAATGAGGGAAAGGGAAATAGCGATAAAACCTTTAGGAAAAGAGCATGGTCATCGCAACCAAGTCTTAGGGTTCGGGAGTCGGTTATGAGAGGGGAAGGTATTAGCACCCCCTCGCATCCATCGTACTCGATGGGAACCTCCTAGGTTATTTAGCGTGAATGGGTGTTTTTATTAAGAGTTTTCTTGCTTAATGAAAAGAGGGGTTGGTTTATTTATTTTAATGCTCGCCAAGGATTGTGGCCCTTGTGCCTACGTATCCTCACTTAAAAGAAGTGAAGAATCAGAGCTCCGTAGTTCAGAGGCTTACGAAATTGTTGTTTGTTGGTTAATTTTATACCTTGAAGAAGGGTTTTTGAATGATGCCCTAAGGCGAAAAATAGGTTTGATGAGTTGATGTTATTTTTAAGTTTCTTAAGAGAAATTGTTCTTGATTAGGATTATACACAAAAGACTTTGGATAGAAATGAATATTTCGAATAACCAAGTCGAGCGCCTTGTATCCAAAACATTCGGAACGAGTGTAGGAGGACTCCACTCTCATTCCTTTTCCACCACTTTAAAGTTCGTGGTGCATAATTCTAATCGTTTATGTTATTGTGTTTTGGATTTTTATGAGAAAATAGAACCACTTGACATTGGATCAAGGTTTATTGTTTGTAAAAGTATTTGAGGTGATACGAACAAGGTCGATGGCGGACGCACAAGGCGGCTGACTTACAAGGGTTGAAAATGGCTCGATAAAATCGAGAGTTTGTTTTTGAATATGGTTTTTGGAATCAAAAGTCACCAAGGACAATAGCAATATTCTCACTAAAATCATACAAACATATGGTGTTAGTCGGCTAAAAAAAAACCGAGACATGCAATAAAAACAAAAAAATTTTTGGAGGTAAAAAAACAGTGGTGTGACACGGCCCGTGTCATAGGGTACATGCAATGTGGGTTTTTGGAGCGTGACAGAGGTGTGACACGGGTGGTCGTGTTGTGTGACACGGCCCGTGTCATAAGGTCTGGGAGAAAATGTTTTTTTAGGCTAATTAGAAGTGCAACACGGGTGGCCGTGTTGTGTGACACGGCCCGTGTTGTGAGGCCTGGGGTTTTTGGACGTTGAAACCTCAAACAGAGGTGCAACACGGGTGGCCGTGTTGTGTGACACGGCCCGTGTTTTGAGGCCTGGGGTTTTTTGACGTTAAAAAGGCCAACAGAAGTGTGACACGGGCACCCGTGTCGTGTGACACGGCCCGTGTCAGGCTACCAGGTGAAAAGAAACCTAATTTTTCTATGTTTTTCTTTCGTTTTTGTGGTTTCTTTAGAATGGTTTATTGGTCCCTTTGGAACCTTACATGATACATACAATACAACAACACATAAAAGAGTAAACAAAATGAATGTAAGTAGCAAAAAAAATAAAGAGAGAAAGGTTGGAGGAAATGGATACCCAAGAGCTTTCTATCCTTCTTGCAAGTCCTCCTTGGTCTTGGTTGAATGTACCTCACCCCTCTTCCCTCTATGTTGTGAAGGTTTTGTTTCTTAATGATCCTCTTGGTTCTATATCACTCTCTTTTTTCTGGTTTGCAAAGCTTCCTATTTTTCTATTTTTTAGGGTATTGTCTGCTCTCTCTATTTTCTGGTTTTGCAAGTGTGTGTAGAATGAATGTTGAATGAATGAACTCTCTTGTTTACATCCCCCTCCTCTTATCCCAGCTCCTAGGGTTTTCTCTTCCCCCCAAACATCAGATTTTTTCATTGGGCAATGTCTCTTGCCACCTTTACTCATGTCACTCTCTTTCTTTCCATTTCCATGCAACTTGCTATGCTGCATTTTCTGCACTATTTTCCTATGCTATTTTCTGCAGCACCTTGTGCCTTGCACCCATTTTGTTGGTTTGTGCTTGGACATCTCCTCTTGGTCAATGCCACCAACTCTTGACAGCATTTTGAAATCTGATATTTAGATGCATTGTCACATGTTATTCCCTTGGTCTTGTGACATGTGATCTTGTGACATGAAGAAATTTGTCACCTCTTGCATGGGACTGTTTTGCCATGATTAAACATGCATATTCTTAGTCTTAAAACATTCCAATCTTGATTTAATTCTTGCATATTTCTTGGATGTTTGTAAACACATTGTGGACTTGGTGTGGCACTACCATAACATGAATTTAATTAGAGACTTGAATGAAGATTAGAAATAAATTAATTTCTAAACATCACTTAGAGTTGGAAATCTTGCAACAAATGACATTCTTGTAATGTCATAAAACTTCTCTTTGTAATATTATTGCCTTTAATCTTGAATTCATGATGGATTTCCTTAAAACCATTAAGCTTGAAATGGATGAAGTCTTGAATTATGGACTTGTGATCTTGACTCATGCTTTGCAAATTTGAACTCCACTTGATCAAGAATTTAAAACAAAATTGGATGAAGCAATCTTGAATTATGCCTTGCATTTCATGGTCATTAGGAATATATCTTGAATATCCTAATATTTTGTCAAGTAACTTCTCTTTAAAGAAAGCTACAAGAGTAGACTTTCCAATTTAGATCAAACCTTAAATGATGAACCTTTCCTTCCATGTAGTCCAAGATAGACAAGTTATCTCATTTGAAATGGAAAATGACAAATCGACCCAATCCGTACCCACATGCTCGATATGCAATAAAATTATATATGATATGGCGAATGTAAGGTATAAAGGCTAAAGGCGAAAATGAGGGTGTGACAATGTTCAGCTGAGAAAACCCTCCAAGGGAGGTTTCTTCTAAAATATCTAAACCTTTCTTCAAGATGAAGAAACTTTCAAAACAACCCCTCACCCTCACTTGCCTATAAAAGGAGGCTTCCCTCACCTCATTCAAGACAATACACTCTCTAAAAACCAGAAGAAACTCTGTCTTGGCTTGTATTCAAAGAAATCCCAAAATCTCAAAATTCCACTTTTCACCAAAACACCAAAAATCTGTCTTGGTGTAAAGGCTGCCATATCCATTTCTATACACTCCAACACCTCAAAAACCATCCATACACTCTCCAAATATGGTATAGAAGGTGTCTAGACCATTAAACCATCCAAAATCTTCACCAATCAAAAAGTCAACTTGTTCACCAAGTTACTTTGACCAAAAGCCACAAATTCCACCAAGTCTTGTTCTAAATATTTCCTTGATGTCTTGATCATTCATACACCTCACCTACATTATTTCTCAGTTGTATAAAGTGTTGGAAACCATTGGAAAAGCATATTTCTTCAACTGTCTCAGAGTGTGCATTTTGCTTAAAAGTGAAGAAAGGATTCAAGGCAAAAAGGTAGATTGAAGTTCTCTGGGTTTCTTGGCTATTCTAGCTGGTTCAACAAAGTCTACAAGAGGTATGTAGCTTGCACACATCACCCTTTTCACCATCTTTCATGTATTTGCATTTTTGAGCACTTTGGTGAATTTAGTAGCTATGAACATTTGGTGATTTTCATGATATGTGGTTTTTAATGAATGATAAGATTTTCATGAGTATTAGCATAAGTGTTGAACCTATTCTTGTCATGTTTTCATATTGGTATGTTGATTTAGTTGCTATACTGTCCCAAACAGTTTGAGTAAATTAACTAACTTTTAGTTTCTTGCTAGAGCTTGAGTTTCATGGAGTTTGTTGAGACTATTGGTTTAGGTTTGTTTTGGTGCATTTTATGTTCACAAATATGATCTTTGATTTGTCTCAACCTAGGGTTTTAGCATTTGATCATTAGTCTGTTTTTTTCTTCTTTGGGGCTGTTTTGATCTCTAATGAAGTTTGTTGAATAAGACACAAAGCTGTTAGTGGATTGTTGAGGTTTGGTATTGAACTCCTTAATAAGAATGAGATAGTTCTTGGCCTGTTCTTGGTTCTAGCATTTAAAATATGGAGTTTTTATTGTTGGGCTGCAGCTGGTTCTAGGGACAGATGAGTATCCTGTTGTGCTAATTCTTGAGATCTGTTTGGCTTGGGTAGGGAGAGGTTGGAAGTGATGTGTATTTTGGAGGAGGATGCTATCATTGTGTGGAATGATCAAATTCACAGCAGGTCTGATAGCATGATGTTGTTTGTAGGTTTAGCTGAAAGTTGAGGGCTGCTATTATTTTTCCAAAATCTCATACCAATACAACTCAGGGCATTTTGAGAACAAGTTAGATTTTCCTGCTGACTGTTGGCAAGTATGGAATTCAGATCCACCAATCCTGTAACATGTTTGAATGGAAGTAATAACTGCTTCCATCAGGTTTGAAAGGGGGATTAACTATCAAAACCCCTTCGTGATTGTGGCTGCTGCCAACTTTTGATGAGCAGAGTGGAGAGTTTGTGGATTAGCGTTGTTGAACATTTTTGGTTATTGATTGTTAGCAGGATCCATTCAGTTCTTGTGCTGACTTTTTGTTTGAAAACACGGCCTTCACTTAGTGCATCTGTCCACTGTCTTAATCATAAATGTATGAAGTTTGTCCTGATGTGTGAGTTACAGCTGAAACTCATGTTGATCCTTTGGTTTTGGTGGCTGTCAGGTTTGGAGGGACTGTATTGTGATTTACTTGGAGCAGGGGTAATCTTGTTTGGTATTAATATGATTTGCTTACATATGACTTGGTGACCCTAACCTTAACCTGTTATTAAGTTTAGGCTGCTGGGATACCACATCAAGATAGGGCACCAAAATTCTGTTGTTAGTATGTTGGAAATATCCATAGCCCTTGATTTTGGTGACTGTCAAGTTTTGTCTAGAATAGGGTGTTTGGTTGTTTTGGTTAAAAGCAATTTGTTTTAATTATTGCAATTGAGTGATTCTATAATTCAGTCTAGATTAGAGTTTGGTTTCTTGAACATAATCATGAATAACATATTAAAAACATGTGTAGGAACTCATTTGGATTCTTTCTTAACAGTTTTGGTTCATAAATTCAAAAGTACATTCTTCAAGCACATCATTCACCTCATGTGTCACTTTTTGCATAAGAGTGTTTTTCATCAAAACCACATTTTGAACACTTCATATAAAGCATTTAGAAGCTGTTAGCATCATCATTTGGCTGTAAAACAACTGTCATGAGTTTCTCATTTTCAAAATGCACATTTGTGAAAACTTTGCACTTGACACACCATTTTTAGAATCTATTTGCATTAAACCTATTTTGAGTGTTACAACTATCCTTTATCATGTATGTGAGCTGTTAGCAGCTTTGTTTTGGATTGAGAATGGTTTGAAGTAAGCATCATAGTTCAAAAAGCATTTTCTACACATCAAGCAACTCACATGTCACTTTTTTGCATAAGATTGTTTCTCCTCAAAACCACCTTTCTAGCACTTCATACTCATCATTTGAAATTTGTTGGCATGGTTCTTCTGCATTAAAACTGGCTGTCACAAGCTTTTCACTTCAATGTGCATTTTTCACCAAAAACTTGCATTTGACATACCAAATTCATACTTTGTTGACATTGAACATATTTGAAGGTTTAGAATCATTCTACATAACTTATGTGGTTTGTGTATGTGTTTGTTTTGGATTGAAAATGATCAAAACAAGTTGCTCACATCAAAATGCATTTCAAGCTTAAAAAAAATATGTGCTATCGGGTTTTTCAGTAGAAAAGGAACTTGAAAAAACTAAAAGAGCCATTTTATTCCTTGTTTGATTCTACCCCATTTGCATATAAATTTTGTTAAAAAGGATAAAAATTGAGAGAGTTATGGTACAAAATGTAAATCCTTGATTTGTGTTTATTTTTGCCCAGCCATAGAAAGAAACTACCCTTATTAATTAAAGGGGTGGAATCAATCAATGGATGTATAGCCACCCCAGTGGCAAGAACATATGCCAAAACGCGCCTTTCACCCCTTTGTCCTGAGTTCGACCCCTGAGGAGGGCAACTCTTTTGTATTTTTTTGGCATTTTTAACTCAACTTCAAAAAATCGTATCTCTCTCAATTTTTATCGTTTTTCGCCCGTTCTTTTTTCATCGTGTTCATATTTGTATCTACTTTCATACCATGTATTTTATTTTCATGTTTGCCTATTTTATCACCTCTTTTGACTGGGTGCAAGTTAAGTGCGTTTCGCATCCGTTTACGCATTTGCAGATAAATTTTTATGTGGTTCCACTTGGATTTGTTTGTGAAATTTGTTTGTACTCATGTCCATACATGATAGTTAACATGCTAGGATTTTTATTTTGAGTTATAACTATGTTTATTTCGCCCCACCTGTTGACTGTATTTGAATGTGATCTGTCGTTACAGTTCTCGTTATTTTCATCTGTGTTGATTATTATCAATGTGATTTCATCCTTATCATTTCACATGTTTGTTTAATTGGTTGTTACCATGAAAATGTTTTATTATGTTGTACCTTTCCCTTTTATTTTTTCTTTCCCCAAGTGATGAAGCTTGTTAGCTTTCATCCAGTTGCCTCCCCAGTCTCCCTCCAAAGGAAGGTCTCCCACTTGACCCTCATGTCAAGAATAATTCATTCACTCTCCCTTAACTTTGTTAAGTCATTTTAACCTTAGCTTAGAAACCATTAGACTTTTCTTTGAGTCTAAGAGACCCACCTGTACTAGGAGTGTTCTTCAACTAGAACCCTAGGAAAGAGTTTGTCAACTCTGTGTAAGAATCATTGTCATGATTTCTTACTTCCCCTTTTGAATATTACAACTTAGATTAGGGAGTTTTGTCAAACTCCACACAAACATTGTCATGTTTGTTCCCCTTGAACCTTGATCATAATCAAGTGTTCTTTATCCCTTGTGAGGTGAACTACGATTGCTCTGATTCTATCCTAGTCAGGATACGTAGGCAGAAGATGCGACGTCTTTGCGAGCACACTTAATGTATATAACTTTAGGTTTAAACTCATATCTTTTCCCAATCCACAGTACATTTTCACAAACTTAGCAAGCAATCAAACAAAAGGTTCATGTAGAGTACTACAGATATTTAGGGTGCTAACAACTTCCCTAGGTATAACCAACCCCCGATCCCCGAATCTCTTAAGTGTTGTCGTTACATCGTGAAAAAGGTTTTTCTTTCTTTAGACCTTTCCTTTGGATAAAATAAAGTTCGGTTGTAAAAGAAATAAGATTCAAGGTAATTAATAGCTTGATATCCAATTTTCACCCCAACAGAAATGGCGACTTCACTGGGGACTTGTAATTTATTGCTTTGAGGTTTTAGCCTATCTTGTTTGGTTACTTGCTTATTTGTGAATACTTGTAAATATGTACATATGTGTTCTGTTGGTTCTTGGGAACTTTGAATGGTGAGACAACACTATACCCGTGTTTGAGCATACTTATGATAGGATGGTGGTATATTCAAGGAGACTTATAGGGAGTTGATTCCCGACCAAGTTGACTTGAGAAAACCTCCGCTCAGTAGAGGCCCTTTTGGGAGTTAGTATTGTTGATCGAGTATTCGTGAAAACAATGCTACTTTCTACATGGGAGCCCGTGATACTGAGGACCTTTAGATTACCTTTTTCCCCACTATGGCTTTATTAGGATGTAGTGTGATGACTATAAGGAAGTAATTCCAAAGTAGTTGATACACGATACTACACTTGGACGAGACTCTCTTGAGAATATTATCGACCACCAAGTATTTGGGAAATTGATAATATCCAAAAGATGGGTCGAGGACTCCGGGAACTCTTTTAGAACCTTGTACTACAGTTGTGGAAACCTTAGTACATACCTTTGGGGTGGGTAGACCTTGACTCCTTGCTCATATTCTCCAAACCAAAACCTTTATCTGTTTATCCATGTGTATATGTGAATATGTGCTTACTTGTGTTTGTGCATTCATGCATTCATGAACATCATATCATAAAAATTTCGTGGAACTCAGATCTCTTGTTTGTAAATATTAGGATCATCATGGATAATGGAAAAAAGAAAACCATGAAGTACACTTACAAAAGTCCTAACTTGGTTGACATAGAAAGGTTAAGCACTTTGATAACAGATACAGAAGGATTCAAGAGCAGGTATGGGAACTTATTGTCATTGTTGAGGGTAAAAAGGAAGATGGATCTGGGACTTCTCTCCACACTCCTCCATTTTTATGATCCACTCTATCATTGTTTCACTTTTCCTGATTATCAGCTGGTACCTACACTTGAGGAATATTCTTGCTTGATTGGTTTACCTATTCTTGAAGACTCTCCTTTTCCAATCATGGAGAAAGACCCTAAGGAAGAATAAATTGCTAAGGCAACGCATTTAGGATTGGTGGATATTCAGAAAAATATGGTTACTAAGGGAGGAGTCTTTGGTCTGAATGCAGAGTTCTTGGTTGGAAAAGCACAATACTATGTTGATCACTTGAGTATGGATGCATTTGAAGCCATCTTTGCCTTGCTCATTTATGGGATCTTCTTGTTTCCAAGTTTTGATAATTTTGTGGATCTCAACGCCATCAAGATCTTCTTAAAGAAAAACCTTGTGCCTACTTTACTAGCTAACGCGTATCATTCTGTTCACTTGAGAAATCTGCATAAAAGGGGAATGATTATCTGTTGTGTCCCTTTGTTATATAAGTGGTTTATTTCTCACTTACCTAAGGCTCATGCTTTTTGGAAGGAAGGTTGGTGGTCTTAGAAGGTTATGGCTCTTACTCACTCTGACATTGTTTGGTACAGCCGTAGTTACGATGGGATAAAAATCATTGACAGTTGTGGAAATTTTGGTAACGTACCTCTTCTAGGTACAAGTTGAGGAATCAGTTATAGCCCTGTTCTCACTCGCCGTCAGCTTGGATATCCGTTGAAGGACAAACCAAACAGCGCCCATGTGGAGAATATTTTCTTTAAAGGAGAATCAGAATTGAAAGGGGAAATTCTAAAAGCTTGGGGATATGTACACAAGAAAGGAAAGGAAACCTTAGGGAAACTTAATTGCGTCTCTCTCGAGCCTTATCTCCAATGGGTCCGAATTAGAGCTATTCAGCTAAAGATGCCTTATCCTCAGCAGAAACCCATGGCCTTAGAGGAGGAGCACACACTGATCTTTATGTCGGAAGAGGAGAAGTTAAAGATTGCTTTGAGGAAATCACAACAAACTGAAGTAGCCTGGAAATACAAGTACCAAGTGGCCATGGAAGAAAATGATGAACTCCGTAGACAACTACAGGTGAAGGATGAAGAAATAGTTGCTTATAAGAAGAGGAAGACACGGGAAGGCTTACCTTCTTCCAGCTCCCCGCCAACTCCATGGAAACTAGTCATGGACAAACTCGTTCTCGAGAAGACTCAGATGGAAGAAGAAATCAAGAAACTCAAAGCAAAAGAAGACTTTTACTTAGAATATTGTCAGCCTTATATTTAGGACTTTTGTAAAATGAACTAGTCACTTTGTAACGCAATCTTGAAAATCAATGAAATGAAATGATGTTTTCATCTGAGTTCCATGAAACCTTTGCATTTACATTAATTAATCATTCAAGGAACTAAAGATTGTTTTGCAAATATTATAGGATGGATTCTGGAAAGAAAGAAGAGGTTGTGTTCCAAAGACCAAGGTTGGAGAACTTGAAGAAACGGGTAAGTTTAGTAGAAGACCCCGAGGCATTCAGAGAAAGGCATGGGAACATGCTGTCTTTGCTAGAAGTTCAAGTGTATGAAGAGATGTTATCCGCACTCGTGCAATTCTATGATTCAACCTATCATTGTTTCACGTTTCCAGATTATCAGTTGCTACCAACTTTGGAAGAGTATTCCGCCCTGATGGGAGTAGGCGTTACTCCTAGCCCATTTTCTGGAAGGGAGGGGACTCCTAATGAAAGAGCAATTGCAGAGGCCGCGTATTTGGAGGTGGACGAGGTACGATCTCATATGGGTGCTAAAGGAGGGTTGTATGGATTTCCAGCTATGTTCTTGTACGAAAAAGCGCAAAGCTATGCCTTGTCAAAGAATGTTGAAGCATTTGAGGCCATCCTGGTTTTACTCATTTATGGATTGTTTCTATTCCCGACTGCTAGTGATTTTGTGGATGCAAATGCAATCAATCTTTTCTTGATCAAAAATCCTGTACCTACCTTGCTAGCTGACACTTACTTTACCCTCCACCGTAGGAACCGTTATGGAGTTGGACGAATTGAGTGTTGCACCGTTCTCCTGCATAAGTGGTTTATTTCGCACTTGTCAGAAATTCCAGCCATCTGGGATAAGCAAAATGGGCTCTCATGGACAGAAAAGTTGTTATTGCTCAAACACTCAGATATTAAGTGGTATGATCCTATGTGTCGCTACTGCGAAAATCGGCAACGGCTGAACAAAAGAGTCGCCACCGTGCGTTATTTATCCCAACAGAGGGAAAGGAAACGCTCGAAGTAAACCTACCGCAAAGACGGGAAAGGAATGGTCATCGCAACCAAATCCTGGATTCGGGAGTCGATTACGCAAGGGGAAGGTATTAGCACCCCTCACGTCCGTCGTACTCGACGGGATCCACGCTTGTTTGGTTTGTCTAAAGGATGCAAAACAATCTATCTACGGCTGCTAAATCTAAACGGAAAGAAATTGACTCGATAGATCATCGCACTCTATGCCTACGTATTCTCAAGAGAGAAAGTCAGAGTCATAGTAGTTCGGGAAACTACATGGAATTGGCTCGCCAAGACTTCGCGTCTTGTGCCTACGTATTTCCACACAGAATGGAAGATCAGAGCTTACGTAGTTCAGGCTAACTACGGCTAGACAGGGTGTTGTCACACAGGAGTGAGAGATTAAGTTGGTTTGAAAGGTACGGGAACCTACGGGAACTAGAACTACGGTCTGGTCTCGAATGCGCAAGGGCAAGAGAAAAGGATAACGTCAGTCGTCAGCGGGAAAGTCTCGATCGCACAGCAGCGAGAGAACAGAAAGGTTAGTTGTTAGTGTGCTCGCTAGGATATCACATCCTATGCCTACATATTCTCATTAGATATGAGAAATCAGAGCAGTTGTAGTTCAGCCTACTACAGCTAAAACCTGGGAAAAGAAAAAAGGGAAAAAAAAAAAGGGAGCTCGCTAGGATACAGCATCCTATGCCTACGTACTCTCGTCGGGCACGAGAGATCAGAGCTAACGTAGTTCGACGGGAAAACGAATATCAATTACACGGGAGCAAGAGAGAGAAACAGGGATTTTCTCGCATGAGGCAAGAGCAAAGAGGAAGCAGGCCTACGCCTAAACGGGAAGGAACTCGGGACACGCACGCAAGAACCTAAGAAGAAACTCCTCAGCTGGAACTTCCTTTGTATCTGATGATGCAGCCCACAACACTCGCTGGTTGCCTAAAGATTTGAATACACCAATAATGATGAACGAAGCAGCTCCGGGGCTCCTGACGTACGCGCAAGCTCCATTCCAGTCTTCTCCTCTCTGGATCTTTGATGACGACGCTCGAACCAGAAATACTGTAACGCTTAGACCGTCATGGTTCGACTTATACGAGAAATCGAACTCTAAGAGGTAGCGTATTAATATCCGTGTCAAAGACAAGATGGAGAAATGATATCGAAAATCATTCTCCAATTGAATCGTGTCACACGGCCAGCCAGAAATAAAATCGAGAATAAAGTCGGATAGAAATGAAAATAGGAGAGAAAATAGGAGACAAAATCCAATAGCAAAATGGAAATAATACGCTACTCCTATATTAAAGAAAATGCGTATAGAAAAATAAAATCCTATATTATTCTATGCTAAAAATCTATGATAATAGCTATATATTCTATAAAGAAAATAGAAAAACTATATTAAATCTATAACACCCTATAATAAGCTTTTAATATTTCCAAGAAATATAAAAGAAAATATAGAAAGAAAATAAAAAAAAGCAGCAGGGGGGCAGCAGAAATTACAGGGGTGTGCCACAATAAAAACAATGGGCCCAACCCACAAAAAATTGTAAAAAAGAAACACATCAGCTAGGGGGTGGAAGAATGAAACGAGGTGTATGTGTGCCAAAAAAAGAAATGGGCTCAGCCCAACAACACCTCACACACACCAAAAAACGTGAAGGGGAGGGGAGAAAAGAAAGATGGAGGGTAGTTGCCAAAAACCAATGTGAACGGGCTTGAGGCCCAATACCCAATCCACGGCCACGTATCTCACCCTTTCTCACTATCAGAGAACACAAACCCTAAGTCTCTCAACTCCACTGTTCATCATTTGTCCGCCGTTCTCTCACTCGTCCAAACTCTCTCCTCAGATTCTCTCTCAGTTCATTTTTCTATCATACTCAACAACATCTCATTTAGATCTTACAAAACAAGTGAATCAAAACAAAAACTGCGAAAATAATACAAGTCTTTTGGAAACAAAATCGTCTGTTCTTGGATATTCTTGAGGACTCTGAAAGTTTGACGAAGGTAAGAAGAACACGGCGAGTTCTTTGAAGATCCTGGTGATCTAAGCTCTTGAAGTTTGTTGGACGATCCATGAACGATGACGATTGCATGCGATTCTTGAAGGCTTGATGAGCAAAGATGAAGTTGCTTTGGTGATCTCTGAAGATGGAGGTTGAATGTTCTTGCTGATGAACACAAATCTCGGTTGATGAACACATCCTGGAAAATCATTGCGAATCCGAAGGATACTGAAGATCGGAGATCGTCTGGAGGATCCATGAAGATGACGAACGCGTGATCATTCTTGATGACGATGTGAAATTTTGGATGATTCTGGAAAGTCCGAAGCTGATGATGTTTGTTGATCTGGAAAATATGAAGGATCTGGAGGAAGCTGACGAACTTGGATGAAGTTCGTATGAATGTATGAAGAATATTCTTGAAGTTTTTCTGGAAATCGAAGTTGTTGTTCATGATGATGAAGATTATCTGCGTTCTGGAAAACTCATGAAGAACAAGGATGAAGAACATTGAATATTTCTGGAAAAAGTTCGTTGAAGATTCATGGCGGAAGTTCTTGGAGAGTGGATAAAGATTCGTCGTTCTGGGAAAATCTCACAGGATCGGTGAATCTGGGACGAAGGTGATGATGATCGCGAAAGAAACTTGGGAGAACAATGATGGAGGTTCTTGAGTTTTCCGGCGGCGGTTGAATTTTCCAGTGAAACATGGTGAATGTTGGAAGAACAGGATGGATGAGGAAGACGGAGGTTTAGGGCGTTTTTGGCGTTTTTCGGTGATTGTTACAAATTCTGGCGACGGTTGCGGTGGTCGACGGTGAGAGGTTATGGTGGTGGCCAGTCTTGCATGGCCGGCGGGGGAATTTCCGGTGAAGGATGAGAGTGGGACAGGTGGCGGTGTAGCATGCAGAGGGAGATGGGAACGAGGCCACGTGGTGGTGGAGAGTCTGAGGGAGTGCCAAGTGGCACTCATGCGGAGTGGGGAAAATGTGAGGTGGGGACTTCTGGGGTGGAAACGTGGCAATGGAGAGTGGCTGAGAGAATGAACACGTGGGGCTTTATATGGACTGACACATGGCGCTGAATTGGACTGGGGAATGGGCCTCCAAAAACTTCTGGGCCCACGAAAATGCACAGACAAAAAAAATTGTAATAAAGCTTGGACTTAACTACAATTAATGACCCAATTAGCCTAAAATCTGACTTAAAAGCAAAACATTAAATCCAAAGACTCAATTAATCCTAATAAAACCTGACTAATTAATGGACTGAATGAATCTAATTAAACTCTAAATGAAAATTAATATTTATGAAGACTAATTAAAATCTGAATTAGACTAACTAAAAACCTAGCCAATTAATTCTAAACAAATAGACAATTAATCCTAAACTAATAATATTCTAATTAAACCTAAAGAATCTAATTAGCCTCTAAAAATTAATATTCAAATAATAGAAAAAACATATTAATATCTATTAAACCTATTTAAAAGAAATCTATCAATTCCAAAAAAGATTTAAAACTATTTAAAGTGTTAAAAGAAATCTATTTAAAATTCTAAAAAATCTACATTAAAATCTGTAAATCCTATGTTAATTTCTATTAATTCTCTAGATTAATCTCTATAAAACCTATATCAATTTCTATTTAAAATCTAGAAGAAAAAAACTATAAAACCTATTTAAAATCTATAAAAGGCTATTTAAATCCTAAAAATGCAAACAAAGGCAAACAACCAACATAAAAGGGAGCGCGAGACCAGATCGAAGCAAGCAGTAAACCCAGACACCGAGAACCTCCAAAATCACTGCGTAAGCTGAAAACACCCAGGAAGCGCGTGACTTCTCAAAATAACCTCTGATTATTCGACCCGGTCTGAAATACCGAAATATGAAAACAGGGTTGTAATCCCGATAAAATCAGTATGAATGAGAAAATGCACTGTATGCGGTATGCGAATGCGAATGCGAAATGCGTCGAACCATAAACCAAATATGGGACCCAGTTGGTCAAATTTTAGGGTGCAACAGCTGCCCCTATTCAAACGGCTTGGACCTGAATGGTTGAAGAGCGAACGGCTTTCAAACATTCAAAGGTAGAAGACGGTTAAATACAAAAGAACCCTGAAATTTGACAACCACAGAAATAAACCACAAAACTGCCCGAGAAATAGCTTCCAATGAACTGAAGTCTGGTTGTTACGGCAACAACTGGTCAATTATCTGATAAATTTTCTTTTTCGTCAATCACCCGTGTGACGCCACGGGTACTGAATCTTCGAAATAATGCTTTAAAAAGCAAACACCTTGACTCCCATCTGTTATGGGATTGAATCTTGTCATCTCACAGTTCACGGAGAACCTGAGAAAAACTCTCCTGGGGAAATTCTGAATCGACTACCAGGCACCCATCTTCGACAACAGGCGGCAGCTTCAGAAGTTTGATATGATGCCAATCTTTCTTTTTTTTTCCAGTGCCGACGCAACAACCAAATATGAAGAAATCACTCCGCTGTGGGTGAAGAGAAGCTTAACCAAACAACTCTGCAGGGGAACATACTCGAAAGCCAAGAGGTAACCAACCTGGTCTATGTTTCGAAATGCGTATGTTTGAAAAATGATGCAATGTCCATATACGGCATGGAAATGCTATGCGTTGGTATAAATGCAAGTATGACAATATATGCAAATGTAAATGCAGGCTTGAGCTGCCAGAGAACACCAGGTCTAAAACCACTTGGCAAAATAAATGTCGGAAGCAAAGTCAACTCCACTGAAGGTAACCGGTTATCACAAAATCCTCTCAGCAAAATAAATGCTGGAAAAGGGAAGGACGGCCCTGCACGACAATATTCTTTCTAAACCACTGGTAACCTGATCATACTCTGTAGGGATTAACCAACTGGGGTCGATTGTGCACAGCGCACTGCTGGGAATGCCCCTTCTGTCAGGGACATCAATTTTAATCTGCTGAGAATACTCCTGATCCTACTCCGATGCGGGATAAAATACAATCTCCACTTTTCCGGGGATAATACGTGGCTTTCGTCTGCTGGAGAGGAGTAGTAGTCCTGATTTACCAACATCTCTAAGGAATTCAAACCTTAATCGGAGAACTGGTATCAATTGAGCTTCGTATCGGAGAATGTGACAACATGCGAGTCACTGGGGATTACCGTGTCGGATATGTTTAGGCTTTTTCTGGTTTAAAGGATAAAAATGTGTTATTTACAAACTGTAAGATATGGGAAATACTAGACGAGAACTAGCATTCAAGGATGGACTACCAGACGAGAACTGATAGCAAAATAGATTAGGTTATCGGACGAAAATTGATTTATGGTTTGAACATCAGACGGGGCTGACTGGATAATAGGTTAAGGAACAAATGACCAGGCGAGAACTGGTTGAAAGCGGACATGCACCAGATGAGAACTGATACAACAAATAGGTTAAAGAAACGATGACCAGACGAGAACTGGTTACAATAACATACACCAGACGAGAACTGATGTAACAAACAGGTTAGAGAATTGATGACCAGACAGGAACTGGTTAAAAGGTAACATGCACCAGACGAGAATTGATGCCACAATAAACCACACCAGACGAGAACTGATGTTTACGGAAAGGTTGGCCATACGATAACGGGTTAAACGAAAACATGTACCAGGCGAGAACTGGTATTTACAGAAATGTGGGCCAGACGAGAACTGGTTACCGGTTTGCCAGGCGAGAACTGGACTTTGGAAACGACTTGGTTACAAAGTTCTGACACGTAACAGGTTTTATTGTAGGATAACGATCCACGGACAACGGTAAGGCCTTTTTCGAAAGGTCAAGGTTTTTGATAAGAGTAACGACACGATTCCCCGATACTCAACTCTGGCTGGGGATAAACAGACTTGCTTGAATAACTTGCCCCAGTACAATTCAATTTGCCCCAATCCCACTTTCAGAAATATCTCTCTGAACAGCTTGCTACGAGACGACCTCGAGATTACTTGCCCCGGTATCTGTATGCCAAAAGGATTCAACCTCAATCAAACAATTGTCAACCCAGTTGGTCTTAACATTTCTGAACCGACTTGCCCCTGAATGAGCGTATAAGCGACTTAACCTGATCTGATTACCCACTGGGAGGATCTGCCCTCAAATCACAACATTCTGTATAATTGCCCCTGATTGGTTCTCGAGAAGGTTCATTTCTGATCAACTGCTTCTCAAATAAACTGCTCCTGATCAATTGAGGCTTCGGGATTTGTCCTCAGACTAACTGATTCTGAACTCACTGAAAGTCAATGCCCCGGATTCACAGGGTTTCACAACATACATCATTCTGATCCAGACTGCTGAATTATTCAGTCCTGTTTGATTATTCCCTATTGGAATTTCCTTCATGTCAACTGCTGACCTGCAAGTAAAATTGTTTAATCCCGAATGGTAATTTTAATGCAGTGTTCATGCAGATTTTGAAAAATTTTGTGTTGTAACTCATTTATGTGTCATGATTGTGAGCGACGAATGAACCAGAGTTCAAACGTAGTGCTGATTTGATCAGTGAAAAATACAACAAGGATATGATTAGCAAATCAAGGATTCAGGTTACTCAACCTTATCGTAATGCGCTTTCAGAATAAACTCTACCTCAATTAGGTATTTTAAGGGTTGTATCGTGGTCGGGTTCATGGTTCGTGAAACAAAGGATATTTGGCTCAAATTATGATTTGTACCCACCCCTTCTACGTGATGATCTCCGATCCTAAAGTTCAGTTAACTTGGCTCGAGCGCTCGCCTCTTCGAGAGGTATGTTGAATGGTAAGGACCATGGCTAAGGAACTCACAAGGTTTCGGAGTGACAGTTACTCCTTTTTCGTTCTCGATGTCTGTATACACGACTTTGTGACTTCACTGGGGATTTTTCTATTGATATCCTTTCTTTTTCATTCTTTTGATTCCCTAATTTTTGTCTGGACTGACTCCTTTTGAGTTCTTTTTCGTTTTTTTTTGTTTTCTTTTGAAGTCCAGTGGGATGCCCTAATTTTTTCCTAAGTATTAGCTTTCCAGCTTTTTCTTTTTCTTTTTACTTAGCGGGCTTTCTGTTTCTTTCTTTTGGAACAAAGTCGTGTGACACTGGTTGTCTTGATTGCTCCGAAAAGTTGTAACTGTCTCACTCCTGGTTGGTGAGGTTTAACCGTTGTGGTTGACGAGGTACGACCTCTTGAGAGGTACAAACTGATTGGTCCTCGAAAGGCAACATTCCTCTGTAAGACTTGAATGCTCGGTCAAGCTAACTGACAACTACCCTGCCCCGGGTTAAGATGTGAGGGTTTAAAAAAAGTCCGAAAAAACTTCTACTTCCTGGCTCGAAGTGGTTAACAAGGGACTAACTCCTTATATCTCCAGTGTTTAGGGGATTTGAAACAATGCCTTGTACATCATCGGCAAGGTTTTATCTGAAAGCAATATGATCATCGGTTATGAGTATTCAGTTTCGTCATCCTCCTTCCAATCTTTGCTAATCACAGTGATAAGGTGGAGTAAATAAAATGCAAGTGTCAGTGCAATGCAATAAATGAGCGACAGCGACATGATTAATTCAGAAAAATGCATAGTCACTTTATCAATATTACCATTCGAAACAAACAATGTTTAACAGAAAGTAGTAACTAACAGAAAAGAAACTACAAATGCAAATGATAAAAAGTCTGAGGACTGCCAATGCTGAGGACGTATGCCTGTCTGAATCACTGGCTTCTTGAAAACAACTCCGAATCTACGAGCTTAGACGGCTGAGAGGTTGGTATGAACAAACAGAAATCCTTCTCGAAAGGAAATGCGATCTTGGTCGATCAACTGTTGTACTTTTTCCTGAAAAGCTTTACAATCTTCAGTTGAATGCCCTGGGGATCCGCCATGGTAACCACACTGAGCGTGGGGATTGTACCCAGAAGGGTAAGGCCCTGGAACAGGCTTAAGAGCTTTCGGTTCCACTAAAGAACTCTGGACCAAAGATGGCAGCAACTGGCTATACGGCATAGGCACTGGGTGGAAAGGAGAATTCCTTCATTCCAAGTTATTACGAGGCCTGTTCTGATTCTGGCACTGATTCTGATAACCTCGGCCACGAGTTCAATGATTTGCATGAGAAGTGACCTAAGGTTCTGAATATGGTGCCCCAGGCACAGTTGTCTGTTCAGCATAACAAGACACATGAGGTATTGATCTCTAAGAAGATGAAGAACCAACAGGTTTCAACGACTCATCTCGAGGATACTCATCATCTGGCATGACTGCATTGATCACAACTCCTTCTTCATTATGATAGTCATAAAGAGATTCAGCTTCACTAGCCTGACCGTCTGAAATAATCTGAATTTTCCCGATTTTGATGGCATGCTCAAGGCGTTCTCCCAGTACTACCAAGTTAGAGAAACTTAACGGAAGCCCAAGCAGTCTTTCATGGTATGGATCCTGCAGTGAGTCTACAAACATGCTTGTTAGCTCTCGATCTAAAAGTGGTGGTTGTACCCTGGCAGCAAATTCTCTCCATCTCTGCGCATACTTCCTGATGGGTTCATTGTTCTCCTGAGACAACTCTTGCAACTGCATGCGATGAGGAGCTACGTCTAGGTTGTAATCATACTACTTCAGAAAAGCTCCGGCTAAATCCACCCATGATCGAATCTGATTACTCTCTAACTGCATATACCAACGCAAAGGTGCCCCAGTCAGACTATCTTGAAAGCAATGAATCATCAACTTGTCATTTTGCACAAACGAAGTCATTCTTCGACAAAACATCACCAAATGTTGCTTCAGGCAACTATCTCCTTTGTACTTCTCAAATCTCGGTGCTTTGAACTTATAAGGCAACACTAGGCCAGGAACCAAACACATGCCTGCAGCACTCAGGTTAACAGCATCTTTGTCTTTCACGGCTTTAATTTGTTCTTCCAACACTTGGAGTCTTCTATCACACTCAAGAGCTTCTGGGTCTACCGTCCTGGCTACTGGGATCTCTCTTCAGATACTCGACACAGGGAAAACAACACCTTGACTGTTGATAAGAGGAGGACGCTCATTGCGGGCAACAAACTGCTCATGTCGATCTTGGTCCATAACAGGAGGCTGCACCAACTGGTCTGCAGTAAGGTTGTTCACTTGCGGAAAGTCTGCCTCGGAAGTAGAACCATACAAAGGGTTGGTCGTCATAGTGAACCCTGCCAAGGTGTTAGGAGACTGGAAGTTGCTTTCAGACATAACTACTGATAACCTTCAACTGACTTCACTGCTCGATGCTGCTCAAATCTACTCAACCCCTTGGTCGTCTTCTAAAAATCAACATTTGTTCAGGCCAATCACCGGATAATCACCTTCTGAAATCAGACAACGGCTGGATAAGAGCTCTGGCTAGCTGGAGTATAACATGCAATATGATGCAACACGTTTATGCAAATGCAATACAATATGCAGCAAACACAGGATCACAGCCCCCACACGAACTCTGAATATTGCTGCGCTGCTGACAGAGTACGTTCGCTCTGAAGAGAAGACCAAAATAACGGGTAGGATGGAAGTCAAGTTTCCTGCAAAACCCTCCCACTCACGGGTATGGACCTAAACTGGCACAAGGTACGGCATCCTATGCGGGTATCAACGTCACAGACTTTCAAGAGCGATGATACGATACCCAGAAGGTGTGGCATCATCATCCCTTGAAGCGGCCTCACTTAGCCGAATTCCTAATTGATCGGTTCCCAGAGTCGACAATCCTCGGGTCAGACAACTTGTCGATCCCTAAGGGCCAGGCAAGAAGCATCAAAGAGAATCTTGTCCAAGTGAGATTTCGCGGCTAGCTGGTGCGAGCTAAGCAAGCAGGCTAACCACTACTTTCTCTCTAAATCTATGTGTGTACTCAAGCCTGGGTTTTGGCTTCTCTCTCAAAGGAACAACCACCCAACAGCACAACAGCAACAGATAATAACAAAATGCGGAAATTGTAAACACAGTAAAATACAACACGCAAAAGGTAAACATCCAAAGACGAGCAAACAAGCACTAGGATTGACTCTCTTAGGGGACATTGGATCCCTAGCAGAGTCGCCAGCTGTCGCTACTGCGAAAATCGGCGCCGGCTGAACAGAAGAGTCGCCACCGTGCGTTATTTATCCCAACAGAGGGAAAGGAAACGCTCAAAGTAAACCTACCGCAAAGACGGGAAAGGAATGGTCATCGCAACCAAATCCTGGATTCGGGAGTCGATTACGCAAGGGGAAGGTATTAGCACCCCTCACGTCCGTCGTACTCGACGGGATCCACGCTTGTTTGGTTTGTCTAAAGGATGCAAAACAATCTATCTACGGCTGCTAAATCTAAACGGAAAGAAATTGACTCGATAGAGCATCGCACTCTATGCCTACGTATTCTCAAGAGAGAAAGTCAGAGTCATCGTAGTTCGGGAAACTACAGGGAATTGGCTCGCCAAGACTTCGCGTCTTGTGCCTACGTACTTCCACACAGAATGGAAGATCAGAGCTTACGTATTTCAGGCTAACTACGGCTAGACAGGGTGTTCTCACACAGGAGTGAGAGATTAAGTTGGTTTGAAAGGTACGGGAACCTACGGGAACTAGAACTACGGTCTGGTCTCGAATGCGCAAGGGCAAGAGAAAAGGATAACGTCAGTCGTCAGCGGGAAAGTCTCGATCGCACAGCAGCGAGAGAACAGAAAGGTTAGTTGTTAGTGTGCTCGCTAGGATATCGCATCCTATGCCTACATATTCTCATTAGATATGAGAAATCAGAGCAGCTGTAGTTCAGCCTACTACAGCTAAAACCTGGGAAAAGGAAAAAGGGAAAAAAAAAGGGAGCTCGCTAAGATACAGCATCCTATGCCTACGTACTCTCGTCGGGCACGAGAGATCAGAGCTAACGTAGTTCGACGGGAAAACGAATCTCAATTGCATGGGAGCAAGAGAGAGAAACAGGGATTTGCTCGCATGAGGCGAGAGCAAAGAGGAAGTAGGCCTACGCCTAAACAGGAAGGAACTCGGGACACGCACGCAAGAACCTAAAAAGAAACTCCTCAGCTGGCACTTCCTTTGTATCTGATGATGCAGCCCACAACACTCGCTGGTTGCCTGAAGATTTGAATACGCCAATAATGATGAACGAAGCAGCTCCGGGGCTCCTGACGTACGCGCAAGCTCCATTCCAGTCTTCTCCTCTCTGGATCTTTGATGACGACGCTCGAACCAGAAATACTGTAATGCTTAGACCGTCATGGTTCGACTTATACGAGAAATCGAACTCTAAGAGGTAGTGTATTAATATCCGTGTCAAAGACAAGATGGAGAAATGATATCGAAAATCATTCTCCAATTGAATCGTGTCACACGGCCAGCCAGAAATAAAATCGAGAATAAAGTCGGATAGAAATGAAAATAGGAGACAAAATAGGAGACAAAATCCAATAGCAAAATGGAAATAATACGCTACTCCTAAAAATTAGCAATTAAATTCCAACCAGAAAATATTCTAAGAAATATTAAAGAAAATGCGTATAGAAAAATAAAATCCTATATTATTCTATGCTAAAAAACTATGATAATAGCTATATATTCTATAAAGAAAATAGAAAAACTATATTAAATCTATAACACCCTATAATAAGCTTTTAATATTTCCAAGAAATATAAAAGAAAATATAGAAAGAAAATAAAAAAAGCAGCAGGGGGGCAGCAGAAATTACAGGGGTGTGCCACAATAAAAACAATGGGCCCAGCCCACAAAAAATTGTAAAAAAATAAACACATCAGCCAGGGGGTGGAAGAGTGAAACGAGGTGTATGTGTGCCAAAAAAAGAAATGGGCTCAGCCCAACAACACCTCACACACACCAAAAAACGTGAAGGGGAGGGGAGAAAAGAAAGACGGAGGGTAGTTGCCAAAAACCAATATGAACGGGCTTGAGGCCCAATACCCAATCCACGGCCACGTATCTCACCCTTTCTCACTATCAGAGAACACAAACCCTAAGTCTCTCAACTCCACTGTTCATCATTTGTCCGCCGTTCTCTCACTCATCCAAACTCTCTCCTCAGATTCTCTCTCAGTTCATTTTTCTATCATACTCAACAACATCTCATTTAGTTCTTACAAAACAAGTGAATCAAAACAAAAACTGTGAAAATAATACAAGTCTTTTGGAAACAAAATCGTCTGTTCTTGTATATTCTTGAGGACTCTGAAAGTTTGACGAAGGTAAGAAGAACACGGCGAGTTCTTTAAAGATCCTGGTGATCTAAGCTCTTGAAGTTTGTTGGACGATCCATGACGATGACGATTGCATGCGATTCTTGAAGGCTTGATGAGCGAAGATGAAGTTGCTTTGGTGATCTCTGAAGATGGAGGTTGAATGTTCTTGCTGATGAACACAAATCTCGGTTGATGAACACATCCTGGAAAATCATTGCGAATCCGAAGGATACTGAAGATCGGAGATCGTCTGGAGGATCCATGAAGATGACGAACGCGTGAACATTCTTGATGATGATGTGAAATTTTGGATGATTCTGGAAAGTCCGAAGCTGATGATGTTTGTTGATCTGGAAAATATGAAGGATCTGGAGGAAGCTGACGAACTTGGATGAAGTTCGTATGAATGTATGAAGAACATTCTTGAAGTTTTTCTGGAAATCGAAGTTGTTGTTCATGATGATGAAGATTATCTGCGTTCTGGAAAACTCATGAAGAACAAGGATGAAGAACATTGAATATTTCTGGAAAAAGTTTGTTGAAGATTCATGGCGGAAGTTCTTGGAGAGTGGATGAAGATTCGTCGTTCTGGGCAAATCTCACAGGATCGGTGAATCTGGGACGAAGGTGATGACGATCGCGAAAGAAACTTGGGAGAACAATGATGGAGGTTCTTGAATTTTCCGGTGGCGGTTGAATTTTCCGGTGAAACATGGTGAATGTTGGAAGAACAGGATGGATGAGGAAGACGGAGGTTTAGGGCGTTTTTGGCGTTTTCCGGTGATTGTTACAGATTCCGGCGACGGTTGTGGTGGTCGCCGGTGAGAGGTTATGGTGGTGGCCGGTCTTGCATGGCCGGCGGGGGACTTTCCGGTGAAGGATGAGAGTGGGACAGGTGGCGGTGTAGCATGCAGAGGGAGATGGGAACGAGGCCACGTGGTGGTGGAGAGTCTGAGGGAGTGCCAAGTGGCACTCATGCGGAGTGGGGAAAATGTGAGGTGGGGACTTCTGATGTGGAAACGTGGCAATGGAGAGTGGCTGAGAGAATGAACACGTGGGGCTTTATATGGACTGACACATGGCGCTGAATTGGACTGGGGAATGGGCCTCCAAAAACTTCTGGGCCCACGAAAATGCACAGACAAAAAAAACTGTAATAAAGCTTGGACTTAACTACAATTAATGACCCAATTAGTATAAAATCTGACTTAAAAGCAAAACATTAAATCCAAAGACTCAATTAATCTTAATAAAACCTGACTAATTAATGGACTGAATGAATCTAATTAAACTCTAAATGAAAATTAATATTTATGAAGACTAATTAAAATCTGAATTAGACTAACTAAAAACCTAGCCAATTAATTCTAAACAAATAGACAATTAATCCTAAACTAATAATATTCTAATTAAACCTAAAGAATCTAATTAGCCTCTAAAAATTAATATTCAAATAATAGAAAAAACATATTAATATCTATTAAACCTATTTAAAAGAAATCTATCAATTCCAAAAAAGATTTAAAACTATTTAAAGTGTTAAAAGAAATCTATTTAAAATTCTAAAAAATCTACATTAAAATCTGTAAATCCTATGTTAATTTCTATTAATTCTCTAGATTAATCTCTATAAAACCTATATCAATTTCTATTTAAAATCTAGAAAAAAAACTATAAAACCTATTTAAAATCTATAAAAGGCTATTTAAATCCTAAAAATGCAAACAAAGGCAAACAACCAACATAAAAGAGAGCGCGAGACCAGATCGAAGCAAGCAGTAAACCCAGACACCGAGAACCTCCAAAATCATTGTGTAAGCTGAAAACACCCAGGAAGCGCGTGACTTCTCAAAATAACCTTCGATTATTCGACCCGGTCTGAAATACCCGAAATGTGAAAACAGGGTTGTAATCCCGATAAAATCAGTATGAATGAGAAAAATGCACTGTATGCGGTATGCGAATGCGAATGCGAAATGCGTCAAACCATAAACCAAATATGGGACCCGGTTGGTCAAATTTTAGGGTGCAACACTATGTATGGAGGAATTGCCATGATCCAAAGCTGTGGAGATTTCTCGAATGTACCGCTCATCAGCTTCAATGGTTGCATCAGCTATAATCCTATTCTGGCGCATCGACAGTTGGGGCACCCCATGGAAGATGAACCAGATCCAGACTTTTTGAGAAGATTTTACTTGGAAGAAGGGAAAAATCCCGCTTATAGGGCTCGAATTATGTATGCTTGGCGTTATGTCCACACGAGGGGAGTAACTGCCCTAGGTTACCACGACACTACTGTTTCAGAATCTTACCTATCATGGGTAAGAGAAGCAGCAATGAAGATGTTCTATACTCGCTTTGAGCCCGACTCACCCAAACCTACTCTCGTAGAAGAATTGAAAGCTGCTTTGGCAAAAGCTGAAAAAGAAGGAAAGATTTGGAGAAATAAGTATTTCAAGGCTATGCAAGAGAAGGAAGAACTTCAAGAATTGATCCGTCAAGGTGGAAAAAGAAGTCAGCCAGAAGACGAAGGGCCATCCAACCAGAGGATCTAAAATCCTTTTTCTGTTTCATTTCATCATGTATTTTGTATTGAAGACTTGTATTTCAGTTTTAGAATTATTATTGTAAAACTCTCAGTTATTAATCTATGAGGACTTTTTGAACTTGCTTATTTCCCCATTGTTATGATTTATGCAAATATTTCTTTAGATTCCTTGAATGATTAATTTCGCATTTGTCGCATGTCGCATTCATAAGCATCGCATGTGTATATTCTTGTGTTGCGTCTCATCTCGATGTCTTGTCTCCAGAAAGAGAAAGAATCACATTGAATCCTCCACACCGATACAACACCCAAGCCCAAGCCCGCTTAAGGATGGAAGAACAAAACTTAGATGTGGACAGAATCGACAATGAACTCGGAGAGCTCCGAGGAGGTATGGGGAAGATTATGGAAGCATTGCAAGCTATCCATGCACAGTTTGACACTCAGGCCACCGTTGTCTCTGAAATCACTGCAGATCTAATCCCGACGGCTATTACTATTGCAAACGTGCCAACTTATGGGTTACCTCCAGGTTTTATACCTCCACCAAAAGTCACTCAGCAGACAGTTTCCCTAGGGGGAGAAGTTCCTCAGGCAATTCCTACATATGCTCCAGCTGCTGTACAGATTCAGGCACGCCCTGTGTTCCACAATCCTCCACCCGTGTATGAAGGTCTTGATGGGTATGAATAAGAGAGTGGGTTACATGACAAATTGAAAAAAAGTGTTGAAACTATAGGAAGAAAGGTCCGAGCAATGGAAGGGAACAATATCTTTGGTACTGACGCCAGAGATATGTGTCTAGTATCCGGATTGGTGATTCCACCCAAGTTTAAAGTTCCAAATTTCGATCAATATTCTGGTGCAACCTGTCCTCGCACACATCTAATCATGTACTATCGAAGAATGGTTGCGCACGTTGAAGACGACAAGTTAATGATCCACTGTTTCCAAGATAGTTTAAAAGGGGCTCCGGCCAAGTGGTATTTAAGTTTGGACCAATCGAGGATTCACAATTTCCAAGACCTGGCTGACGCTTTCATGAAGCACTATAAGTACAACATGGATATGGCCCCGGATAGAAGACAATTGTTAAGTATGTCCCAGAAAAGTACATAATCGTTTAAAGAGTACGCGCAACGGTGGAGAGAGACGGCATCTCAGGTGGAACCTCCTCTGAATGAAAAAGAATTAACAGACTGGTTTGTTGACACAGTAAGACCAGAGTTTTATGAAAAAATGATCAGTAGTGTGTCTGCAAGTTTTTCTGATATCGTAGCCGTGGGAGTAAGAGTAGAGTTGGGAATGAAGAACGGAAAGGTAGCCAGCAGTACCAGCAGTTCCAGTAATAGCAATGTCAAGAAGGTTAGTAGTGGTTTTCACAAAAAGAGAGAAGGTGAGACAAATGCAATAATGGGAAGAAGGAATCATATTTTGAGACCACCGTATCAGCATTACCAGCAGCCTCAACAAGGTTTTTTCCAGCAAGTTCAACCAAATTATGCTCAGCAAATTCAGCAACAGCGACCAGTATATCCGGTACAGTATGCCCAACAACAATATGTGGCAGCTGTAGCCCCAGCATTTAACCATCCTGGCCCAAGTTATCAGTCAGGGCAGCTAGCGCCCGCATATCAACCAAATCAACAAGGGTATCAACGAGCGCCCAACGCTCCGCCCTATCAACAAAATCATCAGCAGAGAGTTCAACAACCCAGACAGAATTATCAAAACTGGAGGCCAACCACGAAACCTCTACTTCCAGAAATACCAATGACATACACAGAATTATACCCTTCTTTAGTTTACCAAGGTTTGATAACAACAAGACCACTGAATCCAAATACAACATCTCCCCATTACAACCCAAATGCTCATTGTGCCTTTCACGAGGGTGCCGCTGGCCACGACCTGGAGGGGTGCTTTGCTTTGAAACATCTTGTGAGAGAGTTGATGGAGAAGAAAATCTTGTCTTTTGATGATGTACCACCAAATGTTAAGAGTAATCCACTACCAAATCACGAAGGGGTCAATGCAATAGAAGGGTCAGATGAGAAGATAGTTGATGATGTGACGAAGGTCAGAACACCGTTGAAAACATTACACGAGAAGTTGTCAAAAGTAGGGTTGTTCGAAAGCATTCATAATAACTGTGAAAAATGTTCTGTTGATTCTAGTGGGTGTAATGTGATACGAACGGATATACAAAGATTGATGAATGAGGGGATATTGCAGGTATGTAGTCCAGTAAGGAAAGAAGAAGTTTCTGTGATTGAGCCCGTTTTCTATCTGTCCAAGAGAAAAGAGAAAGTTTCGGTATTCAACAAAAGTGTGAAGCCTATCTTTAACAAAACTGCTATTGGTCAGCCTCGACCAATTGTAATCCAAAAACCAAGACCATTTCCTTACGATAACACAAGGGCCGTTCCGTGGAAATACAACGTGACTGTGATAGACCAAGAATCAAGAAGGGTTGTTCAGACAGATGATCAGATGGACGTAACAAACATTGCAGGCACTAGCAAAATGACCCGTAGTGGTCGGATCTATCAACCGAAAGTGACAGTAGCTATTCCCAAAGAAGATACTCCCGCCACGATAACCAAAGAAAAAGAAACTCCGAGCACAGAAGAAGAAAATGATGAGGAATTTTTTAGAATTATTCGAAGAAGTGATTACAAAGTGATAGATCAGCTTCATCAGACGCCATCAAAAATATCAATCTTATCACTCTTGATAAATTCTCCGGCTCACAGGGAAGCATTACAAAAAGTGTTGAAACAGGCCCATGTAACGAAAGATATCTCTCTCGGTCAGTTTGATTCGGTAGTGGCCAACATCACAGCATGCAACACGTTGAGTTTCAGTGATGCTGAATTGCCAAAAGAAAGACGTAATCATAACCGTGTGCTGTACATCTCTATCAAATGCCAAGAAGACACTCTGGCCCGAGTACTGGTCGACACGGGATCCTCATTAAATGTACTACCCGCAAGGTCACTCGCCAAATTAGCATATGCAGGGGCAGAGATGAAGCCAACATCATTGATTGTAAAAGCTTTCGATGGTTCAAGAAGAACGGTTATTGGTGGAGTAGAGTTACCAATTTTGGTGGGACCCCATGAATTCAACATTGTGTTTCAAGTAATGGACATTAATTCGGCTTACAGTTGTTTATTAGGACGTCCTTGGATCCATGAGGCTGGGGCAGTAACTTCCACCCTGCATCAGAGAATGAAGTTCGTAGTAAATGATAAACTGATAATTATACATGGTGAAGAAGAACTAATGGTTAGCAATCTGTCATCATTTCGGTACATTGAAGCAGATGAAGACGCACTAGAGACTTCGTTTCAGGCACTGGAAATAGCCAATGCAATGATATTAGAGGAAACAGTGGTGAAGAGTGGTCCGTCCTTTACATCTGCTCAGAGCGTCAAGTCGACACTGGAAGAAGGCATTCCTGCAGGTTAGGGAGAGATTATCGAAGTCAAACCAAAGATGGATCGCCAGGGGTTGGGTTACAAACCAACTCATGATGAAGCACCGACACATGACAAAGGGCGTCCGAAGACTATACAAGAAGTATTCATCAGCGGAGGTTTCCAAGTCAGTGTTGTGGAAGAAGATTTTAAAGATGAAGACCTGGAGCATTTAGTATATCATTGCAACACTGCCTTGAGCAACTGGGAAGCTATTGAGATTCCTTTGGATTTTCCCTAGTCAAAGTAATTTGTTTGTCTTTCTTTTCTTGTTTTGTTTTAAATCTCCATAGCCATGCCCGGGGCTATAGGAATGTTTTGTAAGGGCCCCATGCTTTCAAAGATATCAATGAGAATATGAACTATTTTGTTAAATTCTTCATTTCCTTTACTGTTTTTTTTCGCTTTCACTTTAAAAGAAAATGGCAATTTTATAAAATCAAAGTAATTTTCTCCTTCTGTGTATGCTGCATTTATCTTTGTGTGTTTTAATAAAATTAAGCCATTCCCATCTGCAGCAATGTTCAAAACCCCATTGAATCCTGTGACCATGCATTTCCTCCTGACCTTGATTCACCAATTTACCAAGATGAAGACGAGGACGAAGACTGTGAAATTCCTGATGAACTGGTAAGATTGGCCCAAAAAGAGGATGCAGAGCTTCAACCCTATAAAGAACAGGTAGAAGTTATCAACCTTGGCACCGAAGAAGATAGGAAAGAGGTCAAAATTGGGGCAAGTCTGGGGGCAGAGATCAAGCAGCAGTTAGAAGAGCTCCTGAAAGAATATGTTGATGTGTTTGCTTGGTCATATCAAGATATGCCAGGTTTAGACACTGATATAGTGGTCCACAAGTTACCACTTCGGCCCGAATGTCCACCAGTTAAGCAAAAGCTTCGAAGAACCAGACCCGACATGGCTCTTAAAATTCGGGATGAGGTGAAAAAGCATATAGACGCAGGTTTCCTAGCAGTCTCCAAATATCCTGAGTGGGTGGCTAACATTGTTCCTGTGCCGAAGAAAGATGGCAAGGTGAGGATGTGTGTGGATTACCGAGATCTGAATAGAGCCAGCCCGAAGGATGATTTTTCGTTGCCACATATTGACACCCTGGTAGACAATACAGCCCGTTTTGAAGTATTCTCTTTTATGGATGGTTTCTCCGGGTACAATCAAATCAAAAAGGACCCAGATTATATGGAGAAGACTACATTCATCACTCCTTGGGGAACCTATTATTACAAAGTTATGCCGTTTGGGTTGAAAAACGCAGGTGCTACGTATCAAAGGGCCATGGTAACTTTATTTCATGATATGATGCACAAGGAGATATAAGTATATGTTGATGATATGATAGCCAAATCTCAAAGCGAGGAGGACCATTTGGAACATCTTTTGAAATTGTTTAAGAGACTCAGAAAATATCAGTTGAGACTGAATCCAGCCAAATGTACTTTCGGGGTGAGATCGGGAAAATTACTTGGTTTTATTGTTAGTCATCGAGGTGGACCCAGATAAAGTTCGTGCTATTCAAGACATGCCAGCTCCACAAACAGAAAAGCAAGTCAGATGTTTTCTTGGAAGACTGAACTACATATCCAGATTTATTTCCAATATGACTCCTACTTGTGAGCCCATCTTCAAATTGTTACGCAAAGACCAGACGGTTGTTTGGAATTCAGATTGTCAGCAAGCATTTGATAAAATCAAGGGTTACCTACAAGAGCCTCTGATCTTAATACCTCCGGTTCCAGGAAGACCTCTCTTCATGTATTTAACAGTGCTTAAGAATTAAATGGGTTGTGTATTAGGCCAACAGCACAAATTTGGGCGAAAAGAACATGCTATCTATTATTTGAGTACGAAGTTCACTGATTGTGAAAGCAGATATTCACTTCTGGAGAAAACTTGTTGTGCTTTGGCATGGGCTGCTAAACGTTTGAGGCAATACATGATTTGCCATACCACTTTGTTGATTTCAAAAATGGATCCAATAAAGTATATTTTTGAGAAGCCTGCTCAGACTGGAAGGGTCGCCCGTTGGCATATGTTGTTATCCGAATATGACATCCAGTACGTAGCTCAAAAGTCTATCAAGGGTAGTGTTTTGTCAGAATATCTTGCAGATCAACCAGTGGAAGATTATGAGCCTCTCAAATTTGATTTCCCAGATGAGGACATTATGTTAGTAAAAGATTGTGAAGAGCCAAGTTCCGATGAAATGCCACAGGAAGGTCTTTGGTGGAAAATGATGTTCGATGGTTCCTCCAACTACAGTGGGCATGGTGTAGGCGTCGTTTTAATGAATCCGGAAGGTGGTTATACTCCATTCACAGCCAGGTTGGTTTTTGACTGCACAAACAATATCGCTGAATATGAAGCTTGCATTCTCGGCCTCGAGGAAGCTATTGACCTCAAAATCAAACTTCTTGAAGTCAGTGGGGATTCAGCTTTGGTCATTTATCAGGTTACTGGAGAATGGGAAACTAGACATGAAAACTTGATTCCTTATAGAGCCTATATTGTCAAAATGATGGAATATTTCGATAAAATCACTTTCAAGCATGTCCCGAGATCTGAAAATCACATTGTCGATGCCCTAGCCATGCTAGCCTCGATGTGGAAAGTCAGGGATGTCAATGATGCCACTCTCATCAGAATTGAACGCAAGACTGAACCCGCCTACTGTCAAATGATTGAAGAAGAGACTGATGATAAACCATGGTTCTATGACGTAAAGAATTACCTGTTGAAACAAGAGTACCCAGCAGATGCTACGTCACTCGACAAGAAAACTCTGAGATGATTAGCATCCAAGTTTTTTCTCAGCAATAATGTGCTTTACAAAAGAAATCATGATATGGTTCTGCTTAGATGTGTTGACCGACGAGAAGCAGAGTTGTTAATGCAAGATGTTCATGAAGGAGTTTTCGGTACTCATGCAAATGGATATGCAATGGCCAAGAAGATTTTGAGGGCTGGTTATTACTGGTTGACTTTAGAGAATGACTGTATTCAATTCTCTTGAAAGTGTCATAAATGTCAAATCTACGCAGACAAGATGCATGTGTCGCCGACATTGCTGAATATGTTGTCATCACCATGGCCTTTCTCTATGTGGGGCATTGATATGATTGGGGAAATCGAGCCGAAAGCTTCTAATGGGCACCGATTCATCCTGGTTGCTATTGATTATTTCACCAAATGGGTTGAAGCCGCATCGTACACCAACGTGACTCGACAAGTAGTAGCTCGTTTCATCAAAAAGGAGATTATCTGTCGGTATGGGATTCCGAATCGGATCATAACAGACAACGGCACCAACTTGAACAACAAAGTCATGAAAGAACTGTGTGACAAATTCAAAATTGAACACCACAATTCTTCTCCCTACCGTCCCAAAATGAATGGAGCTGTCAAAGCTGCAAACAAAAACATTAAGAAAATTTTGCAGAAAATGGTGAAAACTTATAAAGATTGGCATGAGATGCTGCCCTTTGCTTTGCATGGATATAGAACATCCGTTCGCACTTCGACAGGGGCAACCCCTTTCTCTTTAGTATATGGAATGGATGCGGTGCTTCTGATCGAGGTTGAGATACCTACGTTAAGGGTCATAATGGAAGCTAAACTCGAAGAAGCAGAATGGGTCAGAGAAAGGTTTGATTAGTTGAATCTTATCGACGAGAAGCGCATGTCTGCAATGTGTCATGGCCAATTGTATCAGAAAAAGATTAAAAGAGCTTTTGACAAGAAGGTTCGCGCCCGGGAATTCCGAGAAGGGGAGCTTGTACTAAAGAAAATCTTACCAGTTCATAAGGACGCCCGAGGGAAGTGGATGCCTAATTATGATGGCCCATTTGTTGTAAAGACAACCTTCTTAGGAGGCTCGCTAATTCTCACAACTATGGACGGGGAACAGCTTATTCACCCGGTAAATTCTGATGCAGTCCGAAAATATTACGCCTAAAAAAGGGGGAACCCGATAAGTCAAAAACTCGCAAGAGCGGCTTATGCAAGAATTAGGGTAAAGAGAAGAAAAAAGAAAAAATTGAAAGCTCACTAAGTTGAAAACCTGAAAGGGCGTCTTAGGCAAAAATGAGCGTCCCGGTGGATTGAAAACCCGAAAGGGAAATCCAGGCAAAAGTTAGGGACAAAGGCGTTTCACTACATCAGAAGGTTGTCACCATTGCGGAAAAAGATTCACTTCCAACAGCTCGTGTCAGAAGCGAGGATTTGGGGGGTTTTAGTCTGTAGGAATGGATGGTCATGGGATTCAATGTAACCTTTCCACGTTTGCCATTTTTCACTTGTAAAAATTCTATGGAATTTTGTCATTTATCAGTTTTTGAGCCATTCTTTTGTTGCAATCTACCATTTCTCTTTATCACCTTTGTTATGCAAAATATTGTTTATTGATCAAAGGATAATTTTGAAAGTGTAGAGACCGGATCTTTAAAAGGCTAAACTTGAAAAGGTTAAAAAAAACAAATGCTTTGACTCATGAAAAGGTTCGACGAAAATCATGCTTCCCCGATGTCTCAAGGTGGCAGGAGCTTTGATACACAACTGCACCACTCCCCAATTGAAGTAATAAACAAATTTGTTCATCAGGTTCTCCTTTGGTCATGTGTGGTTGCCAAGACTGAGAGGTCGTCTCGTAGGTTTCTTGAAAGAAGTGGAAGGCTCATCCCCAACAGAGGATTTTTAGAGCAGTTATGTGTAATTACTTTGTCATCTCGGGCTAGTTTGGTTAAGTTTTGTCCCCAGTAGAATCGGGTTTATTTCCCAGCACCCTTCATCCTGGATTCGGTGTGATTCTCTCTTTTCCCCAGTGTTGTGGTGTCCGTTTGATTTCCCTATCCAAAGGCCTAGTTGTCATTAGCAACCCCTGTATACTCCAGTCGTAACTGGCATTATATGGTAACCTTGTGGGCGTCACCACAGTCCCTGTGAAGTCCAGTCGTAACTGGCACTACTTTAAATTCATTTGTTATTTGTATCAATTTTTTTTTGGTCATCACCAATTCCCCGAAAATTCCAGTCGTAACTGGCACTCTTACCCAATTATTATTAGTATCTTGTGGTTGTCACTGCACTCCCCGTGAAAATCCAATCGTCATTGGTATTCTTTTGGTCGTCACCATACTACCTTTAAATCCATTCGTAACTGGCAAATGTTCGAAACCCAATTTTCATTGGTATCTTGTTGGTCGTTACCAACCTTCCCTATGAAAGTCCAATCGTAACTGGCACCTCTTTAAATCCAATCATCATTGGTACCCTGACTTGGTCGTTACCAACCTCCGAAGTCCAGTCGTTACTGGCATTGCGTGAAATTTGGTCGTCACCAATTTCCCAGTCGAAGTCTTGTATTACTGATTGGATTTGAAATTTCATTTGTTGATTATCTCAGGTTGGTCGTTACCATTACCTCCAGGAAGTCTAGTGGTTACTAGCACTGCCTAAGCCATCTGTTTAAAACTGGGTGACATTATTATCCCCAGTAAAACATTTCCCCCAGACAAGTCTCGAAGATCTAGTCGTCACTAGTATTCCCCATCATGTTTTGTCTTTGTTTCTAGCCCATTCCTAAAGATCCCGTTTGAACTCTTCACTATAGGAAAGTCCTCATCTGATCGCCCCCAGTGAGGTTCGAGTTTTAATTCCCCAGTAAAAAGTCGCTCGTGTCCCTGGTGGAAATCTACTTTGTTCCTCGGTGAAGTGTTTGCTTTTCCTAGTAAGATTGTCATCTTCATTAGACTTTGCGCACCCTCATTTTCCTCCCCGTTATCACTAGTCATGTTTGAACTATTGATTGATATACCTCGGTATTCCCCAGTGTCGGATCCACAATGCCAGGTCCCCGCGAGCAGTTACTCGTTGTTTTGTTTTTCTGTCTTCTGCATATGTCTCGCATCCAAGCATCATTTAGAATTCATGACATATCATGGCCTGTCCTTTTGCATATCATCGAATCTAAGGAACAAAATTTTCGGTTTTTCTATATTTAAATACCTTTCACTGCGATTCTACGAGGATCATCACCCCTCAGTTCCATCTAGTGAAGATATTTAAATAGGGGCAACTGTTGCACCCCAAATTTTGACCCCTTAGATTCTCATTATCATTTTAGAAGCATACTCATGAATTTTCTAACCTTAACCCAGTGCAAGTCTGTTTTTGTCAAATTGCAGATGAATCAAGGTTTCATGCAGTCAAAATCGAAGCTTCAGGGTTTGTGATTAGTCAATGTTTTGGTCTCATTCAAACAGGAAACAAGGTCAAGGGTATTACATAATGTCAATTGAGAAGCCAATGTGAGGTTGTTACCCCAGAATTCAGAGCAGTACATTTCAGAGCACCCGATTAGGGTTTTGGACTAGTAAAAGTCAACTGTAGTTTGACTTTGAGGTTGGAAGATGTTCAAATGGTGGGATTGTGATTCATGAAGTTCATATAGCTTAATAAAGTTCATCCAAGAAGTTTCAAGGTCTCAGGAGGCCCAGAATGTCAACAGGCGACTCGGTAATCACTGATCGGTCGTACGGTTGACCGAAAAGTCAACTCTCCAAATTTTATGAATTGGACTTCAAGTTGTGAAACAAAGTTGTTCCTTATGTCATATTGGACTTGCATATCAATTTTCATGACCATCAGATCAAGGATGAAGGAGTAATCGAAAAATCGGGAAATTAGGGTTTTGAAAAGGGCTAAACCATAACTCCTTAACCACACATCCAATTGAGTTGGTTCAAAGCTCATTTGGAAGCTCTTGACAAGTCCTACAAAATTCTCATACTAGTCCACAAGCAGAAAATGCATATTTTTGGAGTTAGAAGCAAAATCATTACAAGAAGGGAAAATAACTTAAAGAAATTCTAAGTTATTTCACCTTAAAAGCTTATGTGCAGCCAACTTTGGAGGGATTTTTTGACCTAGTTCCAATTGGATTTTGAATTTATGGAAAACATGAATGTTTTATAGCTATGTGAGGGCTTTCTAAAAAGTACTAGCACATCTCAAGAGGAGTTGTGAGCAGAAAGTTACATGTGTTTAAAGTTAGGGGTTTCACACTTTAGTCCCACATTGTCCATGTTGCAAAATACCTTCTTTCATCAAATTTGCCAAATTTAATTGATCAAACATGTTGTATCTGATATGTGAGGAGTGTGTGGCATGAGAAACCCAAGAGTTATGCAGAAAAATCCAAAGAAAGAGGCTTGTGCATATTGCCTTGCAAGTGGTGCAACTTGCATTTCAAAAGTAAAGTGAAGCATGAGGTGGAAAGCTAAGTTCTGCTACAGCCTCACCCCTACACTTCTAGCCTGATTTTAGCTTCTGAAAACCATCATTTAACTTGACCTTTAAGGCTTGGATGTTCAGCTGAGAAAACCCTCCAAGGGAGGTTTCTTCCAAAATATCTAAACCTTTCTTCAAGATGAAGAAACTTTCAAAACAGCCCCTCACCCTTACTTGCCTATAAAAGGAGGCTTCCCTCACCTTATTCAAGATAATACACTCTCTAAAAACTAGAAGAAACTCTGTCTTGGCTTGTATTCAAAGAAATCCCAAAATCTCAAAATTCCACTTTTCACCAAAACACCAAAAATCTATCTTGGTGTAAAGGCTGCCATATCCATTTATATACACTCCAACACCCCAACAACCATCCATACACTCTCCAAATATGGTATAGAAGGTGTCTAGACCATTAAACCATCCAAAATCTTCACCAATCAAAAAGTCAACTTGTTCAGCAAGTTACTTAGACCAAAAGCCACAAATTCCACCAAGTCTTGTTCTAAATATTTCCTTGAGGTCTTGATCATTCATACACCTCACCTACATCATTTTTCAGCTGTATAAAGTGTTGGAAACCATTGGAAAAGAATATTTCTTCAACTGTCTCAAAGTGTGCATTTTGCTTAAAAGTGAAGAAAGGATTCAAGGCAAAAAGGTAGATTGAAGTTCTATGGGTTTCTTGGCTATTCTAGCTGGTTCAACAAAGTCTACAAGAGGTATGTAGCTTGCACACATCACCCTTTGCACCATCTTTCATGTATTTGCATTTTTGAGCACTTTGGTGAATTTAGTAGCTATGAACATTTGGCGATTTTCATGATATGTGGTTTTTAATGAATGATAAGATTTTCATGAGTATTAGCATACGTGTTGAACCTATTCTTGTCATGTTTTCATATTGGTATGTTAATTTAGTTGCTATATTGTCCCAAACAGTTTGAGTAAATTAACTAACTTTTAGTTTCTTGCTAGAGCTTGAGTTCCATGGAGTTTGTTGAGACTATTGGTTTAGGTTTGTTTTGGTGCATTTTATGTTCACAAATATGATCTTTGATTTGTCTCAGCCTAGGGTTTTAGCATTTGGTCATTAGTCTATTTTTTTCTTCTTTGGGGCTGTTTTGATCTCTAATTAAGTTTGTTGAATAAGACACAAAGCTTTAGTGGATTGTTGAGGTTTGGTACTGAACTCCTTAATAATAATGAGATAGTTCTTGGCCTGTTCTTGGTTCTAGCATTTAAAATATGGAGTTTGTATTGTTGGGCTGCAGCTGGTTCTAGGGACAGATGAGTATCCTGTTGTGCTAACTCTTGAGATCTGTTTGGCTTGGGTAGGGAGAGGTTGGAAGTGATGTGTATTTTGGAGGAGGATGCTATCATTGTGTGGAATGACCAAATTCACAGCAGGTCTGATAGCATGATGTTGTTTGTAGGTTTAGCTGAAAGTTGAGGGCTGCTATTATTTTTCCAAAATCTCATACCAATACAACTCAGGGCATTTTGAGAACAAGTTAGATTTTCCTGCTGACTGTTGGCAAGTATGGAATTCAGATCCACCAATCCTGGAACATGTTTGAATGGAAGTAATGACTGCTGCCATCAGGTTTGAAAGGGGGATTAACTATCAAAACCCCTTCGTGATTGTGGATGCTACCAACATTTGATGAGCAGAGTGGAGAGTTTGTGGATTAGCATTGTTGAACATTTTTGGTTATTGATTGTTAGCAGGATCCATTCAGTTCTTGTGCTGACTTTTTGTTTGAAAACACAACCTTCACTTAGTGCATTTGTCCACTGTCTTAATCATAAATGTATGAAGATTGTCCTGATGTGTGAGTTACAGTTGAAACTCATGTTGAGCCTTTGGTTTTGGTGGTTGTCAGGTTTGGAGGGACTGTATTGTGATTTACTTGGAGCAGGGGTAATCCTGTTTGGTATTAATATGCTTTGCTTACATATGACTTGGTGACCCTAACCTTAACCTGTTATTAAGTTTAGGCTGCTGGGATACCACATCAAGATAGGGCACCAAAATTCTGTTGTTAGTATGTTGGAAATATCCATAGCCCTTGATTTTGGTGACTGTCAAGTTTTGTCTAGAATAGGGTGTTTGGTTGTTTTGGTTAAAAGCAATTTGTTTTAATTATTGCAATTGAGTGATTCTATAATTCAGTCTAGATTAGAGTTTGGTTTCTTGAACATAATCATGAATAACATATTAAAAACATGTGTAGGAACTCATTTGGATTCTTTCATAACAGTTGTGGTTCATAAATTCAAAAGTACATTCTTCAAGCACATCATTCACCTCATGTGTCACTTTTTGCATAAGAGTGTTTTTCATCAAAACCACATTTTGAACACTTCATATCAAGCATTTAGAAGTTGTTAGCATCATCATTTAGCTGTAAAACAACTGTCATGAGTTTCTCATTTTCAAAATGCACATTTGTGAAAACTTTGCACTTGACACACCATTTTCAGAATCTATTTGCATTAAACCTATTTTGAGTGTTACAACTATCCTTTATCATGTATGTGAGCTGTTAGTAGCTTTGTTTTGGATTGAGAATGGTTTGAAGTAAGCATCATAGTTCAAAAAGCATTTTCTACACATCAAGTAACTCACATGTCACTTTTTTGCATAAGATTGTTTATCCTCAAAACCACCTTTCTAGCACTTCATACTCATCATTTGAAATCTGTTGGCATGGTTCTTCTGCATTAAAACTGGCTGTCACAAGCTTTTCACTTCAATGTGCATTTTTCACCAAAAACTTGCATTTGACATACCAAATTCATACTCTATTGACATTGAACATATTTGAAGGTTTAGAATCATTCTACATAACTTATGTGGTCTGTGTATGTGTTTGTTTTGGATTGAAAATGATCAAAACAAGTTGCTCACATCAAAATGCATTTCAAGCTTAAAAAAAATAAGTTTTATCGGGTTTTTCAGTAGAAAAGGAATTTGAAAAAACTAAAAGATCCATTTTATTCCTTGTTTTATTCTACCCCATTTGCATATAAATTTTGTTTAAAAAGGATAAGAATTGAGAGAGTTATGGTACAAAACGTAAATCCTTGATTTGTGTTTATTTTTGCCCAGCCATAGAAAGAAACTACCCTTATTAATTAAAGGGGTGGCATCAATCAATGGATGTATAGCCACCCCAGTGGCAAGACCATATGCCAAAACGCGCCTTTCACCCCTTTGTCCTGAGTTTGACCCCTGAGGAGGGCAACTCTTTTGTATTTTTTTGGCATTTTTAACTCAAACTTCAAAAAAGCGTATCTCTCTCAATTTTTATCGTTTTTCGCCCGTTCTTTTTTCATCATGTTCATCTTTGTATCTACTTTCATACCATGTATTTTATTTTCCTGTTTGCCTATTTTATCACCTCTTTTGACTGGGTGCAAGTTAAGTGCGTTTCGCGCCCGTTTACGCATTTGCAGATAAATTTTTATGTGGTTCCACTTGGATTTGTTTGTGATATTTGTTTGTACTCATGTCCATACATGATAGTTAATATGCTAGTTTATTTTGAGTTATAACTATGTTTATTTCGCCCCACCTGTTGACTGTATTTGAATGTGATCTGTCGTTACAGTTCTCGTTATTTTCATTTGTGTTGATTATTATCAATGTGCTTTCATCCTTATCATTTCACATGTTTGTTTAATTGGTTGTTACCATGAAAATGTTTTATTATGTTGTACCTTTCCCTTTTATTTTTTCTTTCCCCAAGTGATGAAGCTCATTAGCTTTCATCCAGTTGCCTCCCCAGTCTCCCTCCAAAGGAAGGTCTCCCACTTGACCCTCATGTCAAGAATAATTCATTCACTCTCCCTTAACTTTGTTAAGTCATTTTAACCTTAGCTTAGAAACCATTAGACTTTTCTTTGAGTCTAAGAGACCCACCTGTACTAGGATTGTTCTTCAACTAGAACCCTAGGAAAGAGTTTGTCAACTCTGTGTAAGAATCATCGTCATGATTTCTTACTTCCCCTTTTGAATATTACAACTTAGATTAGGGAGTTTTATCAAACTCCACACAAACATTGTCATGTTTGTTCCCCTTGAACCTTGATCATAATCAAGTGTTCTTTATCCCTTGTGAGGTGAACTACGATTGCTCTGATTCTATCCTAGTCAGGATACGTAGGCAGAAGATGCAACGTCTTTGCGAGCACACTTAGTGTATATAACTTTAGGTTTAAACTCATATCTTTTCCCAATCCACAGTACATTTTCACAAACTTAGCAAGCAATCAAACAAAAGGTTCCTGTAGAGTACTATAGATATTTAAGGTGCTAACACCTTACCTAGGTATAACCAACCCCCGATCCCCGAATCTCTTAAGCGTTGTCGTTACATCGCGAAAAAGGTTTTTCTTTCTTTAGACCTTTCCTTTGGATAAAATAAGTTTTCGTTGTAAAAGAAATAAGATTCAAGGTAATTAATAGCTTGATATAAAATTTTCACCGCAACATAACTCCTTCAACTAGGGTAATAACTCCTCAACCAGGGTAATAACTCCTTCAACCAGGGTAATAAATCCATCAACCAAGGTAATACTTCGAAGGTTTAATCCAAGAGATTCTTTTAATGCTGACGTAACAGCAATCCGAGGAAAAACTCTACTGGGGAAGAAGGGAAACTTAACCAAGTAACTCTGATAAAACACACATGATAGGATAAACGTCATCGTTTCATATCTCATGCCAAAAAAACTGAATATTCGGAGACCATCCTGAACAAGAATTCCAATCTCCTGCTCGGAGGTACACGTTGTCAATAGGGATTGATGGACAAAGCATAACCGTCGTATGATCTGAAAATCAAATAACCTAAAGAGCTGTCTGAACAAAGCTGCTGGATAAATGCCCCTGAACTGATTGTAGAGTGATTCACCTTGCCACGAAAGGCTGATAGAAAAATTGGCTTATGCTTCGCATGCATATGCGTATGTTTGAATTTTTCTATGGCGTAATGCTCCATATAAGATGGAAATGCTACGCATTTGAGGATGAAATGCAGATATGGTGCAAATATGATGATATATGCAAGATACAAATGCAGGCTCGGGCTGCTAGAGAAAAGCTGGATACATAACCGCTTCAGCAAAATAAATGTTGAAGACGAAGCCAACTCCGCTAGGGATAACCGGGCATCACAGAATTATTCCAGCAAAATAAATGCTGGAAAGGCGAACCGACTCCACTGGGGAAGGACAGAATGTGCCAAGTATGATTGTACTTCCCTGGGGATATCTTACACATGCCAATGACAATTGAACTTTCGCTGGGGAAAACTGACAGAGTCTTCCTGCATATTAATGAAAATTGGATTTTGAGACCGATGCACCGACATGGATTAGGACTCACGGTGATTGCCAATATGGATCGGGATTTTAGGCTATTTGTAGTGGGTCAAGTAAGACTGACGCTGGAAAACATCCTGTCCGAATTCACGGTTTCTGGTTGAAGGGTCAATAGTACAACTTCCCGACATTCGTCTCACACTTGAAGATTGACTGAACCTGCTTGAGTAGCTCTGAGTAGCTCTGATGACACGGAGAGGAACAATTCCTTCGCTGCTGATATGTCCCAGTCTGTAGGATCTCTGTGGGGATATTCCTCGAATGGAAATCTGAAAATCCGTACCCTGATGGTCTGACATGAATTGCCCCAGCACTCTGAACCTCGGAGAGATGCTTCAGATCAAATGCCCCTCGGGCAAGAAACAACTTATGTGCTTTTCTTAGAGTGGCCTGCCCCTGTTTGCAACGACTTTGCCCCTGATTGGCTGATCTGTGGGGAGATACATTGGTTGTCCTCGAGAGATTCATCAAATCTCGACCTGACTGCTTCAGAATACCTGACTTCGGATGGCTGACCCCACTACGAATTACTTGATATAGCTTGCCCCGGTTCACGGAGTATTCGGGAGTTCTGCATTCGATCCTGATCAGACTTTCCACTGTAGGAGACTTTCCTACTGTCAAGCGCTTACTTGCAAGTAAAACAAGTTGTTCTGCATAAACGATATATTAATGCAACGCATATGACAGTTTTGACATCCAATCTGTTCACTAGAAAAGGAAAAATAGTTTATGGCATATAATGAACAAATCCTTTATCAGAATATCAACATCAATACCCACATGGTAAGAAGAACCCTTTTAGGAGTCAGTTTCGACGCGATCTTTTACCGATGTATGCCTTCGAAACAAACCCTGCTTCAATTAGGACTTTTTCTGGTTGTAACGTGGTCAGGTTCACGGTTTTGAAGGAAAGGATAAAGGCTCAAAATTTATTTTAACCCACCCATTCACCTTGATGTTCTCCAATCCTACGTTTAGCTAATTCGACCTTAGCGCTCACTTCTCAGAGGTTGAAGGATAGGAGTGATAGTTCGAGAAACCATGAGTTTTGGAGTGACAGCCACTCACTTTTCGTCTCTGCCACTTGGGATCACACGACTTGTATTTCGTTTGAGGTTTTTTCTTTTGTAATCCTTTTCATTTATATTTTTTTTTCAGTTTTTCGCTTTCCCTAATTTTTGCCTGGACTGCCTCCTTTGAGCTTCTTTTGATTATTAAGTCCAGCGGGATGCCCCCATTTTTGCCTAAATAATTTGTTTTCAAGTTTTGACTTAGCGGCCTTTTTATTTCTTTTCTTTTTTCTCTTCTTTTCTTTTTTTTAACAAGTCGTGTGACACTGGTTGTCTGACTCATTGGGGAATAATGTGTCTGTCTCACTCCTGAAGCTTAACCACTGTGGTTTTTTAGGCACGGCCTCTAGAGGTGTGATTGATCCTTGAACAGGCACTCCCTTCTGCGATTTGGACGCTCGATCAAATTAGCTAACACCTACCCTGCCCCGGGTTAAGATTGAGGGTTTTTTCGTGTTCCGAAAGAAACTCCTACTACTAGGCTCAAAGGGGTTGACAAGGGATTATCTTCCTTATAACTCCGGTGTTTAGGAATTTGAAACAATGCATGTACATCATCAGCAGGTTTTATTTTCAAAAGCATACAATCGGAAGCTTGCGCGTATTTTAAACTTCGTCATCCTCCCCGGATTCCGCTTAACCAAGCGTTGGATATCTGTAAAAACAATGAGTGAACATGAATGGATTAAATCAAAACATGCATATTCATTTCATTATCCATATCAATTGAAAACAATACAAGTTTTACGAATGCAATTTGCGCTTTAACAGAAAAGAAACTACAAATGCAAAGAAATGACATGATAAAACATAGATTGCCAGTTTCTGGGAACTGGGCTTTTCGAACTTGATTTGCTGCTGAGCCAGCCATCCTCAGAATTGATCGTCGGAGTCATCCTGATACTCCTCTGAACATCTGCTTTCAGTGAACTCTCCCATAACCTGAACTGATTCACCCATTGGGCTGGATGAAGGAAGGTCGACACCTTGAGGCGTGATTGAGATCCTGTTGGAATCCAGCAAAGTCTGAACCTGGCTTCGAAGCACCTTACAGTCATCTATTAAATGCCCTTATGCCCCAACATGGTACTCATAGCGGGAGTCGGCATCAAAACCTGGAGGGTAAGACGGGATCATTGGGTCATTCTCTTTCGGCACTATCAGCCCACTTTTGACCAAATCCGGCACCAACTGACTATACGACACCGGTAGCTGAGTAAACTGCCTTTCAGGTTTCCTTGGTCTCCGTCGGGCGTGTTGACGCTGCTGACGATGATACGACTGTTGACTCTGGCGGGTAACAGATATCTGACATACCGACCCAATAGGTTGCTGGTTCTTAACACTCGAAGTGTCTGGATACTGAATCTGAGGTATGGGAGATTCTGGGGTGACATCACTTTCTTTCTCCCATTCTCCTTGAGAACTGACAATTGATTCATCTTCATAAACTGAAGTATAAGAAATGTCTTGAATCTTTCCGCTCTTGATTCTGCTTTCAACGTGCTCTCCTACTATCACCAAGTCAGTAAAGTTCGACACTCTACCCCTAATCAGCTTGTCAAAGTAATGGCCTTTCAGAGTACCCAAGAAGAGGTCAACCATTTCTCTCTCCACAAGCGGTGGTTGAACATGAGCAGCCAATTCTCTCCATCTCTGCACATACCCTCTAAAGGATTCATTCTCCGCCTGAGATAATTCTTGCAAATTCACGCGACTAGGAGCCATATCAAGATTGTAGTCGTACTGTTTTACGAAGGCATTGGCTAAATCAGACCATGATTTGATGTTGTCACTCTTCAACTGCATGTACCAAATCAAAGATGCTCCGATCAAACTATCTTAGAAATAGTGAATCATAAGCTTGTCATTGGCGACATGTGAAGCCATTATTCTGCAGAACATAACCAAATGTAGCTTCGGACAACTATCCCCTTTGTATATCTCAAAATTGAGCATCTTGAACTTTGGAGGCATCACAAGACCTGGCACCAAACACATGCTCGCAACATTTAGATTAAGAGTGTTCTTATTCATCAGGGTAGCAATCTGATCCTCCAATAGCTAGAACCTTCTCATATCCTCAACAGTCCGTAGGTCCTCAGCATTAACCTTCGGAGCAACCCTCCAATGATCTGGCACAGGGAAAGTGAAACGCTGACAGTCTGTGTCACGGAGAGAAGATGCGTCTTTGTCTCTGACAAGAATCTGCACAGGCTGAGCTTGAGCAACATTATTCACCGGAGTCCTCTGATCATTAGCCTCTCCTCTAGTCATAGCTGTTATGGCTTCCATGAACTGACTTAACTGGTTCTTCAATATTTCAAACTCGGCCCTGGTAACAAACTGATTCTGCTCTGCATAGTTCATGATCTGTCTAGAAACTAACTCAAGTCCAATGCGAATGCCGGGAAGTCAACTGCGAGTTGGACAAAAGACGGGTAAGCTCTCTGTTTCGGCTGAGGATGGATATGCAAGCATGAGATGCACATGAAATGCAATGCAAAATGCTAATGCAGCAAACACGGGATCACAGCCCCCACAAAGCTCTGAATACTGGTGTGCTGCTGACAGGATAAGTTCGCTCTGACGAGAGAAAACCAAAATACCGGGTAGGCTAGAAGTCAAGTTTCCTGCAAAAACCCTCCCACTCACGGGTATGGACCTAAACTGACACAGGTTCGGCATCCTATGCGGTCATCAGCGTCACATACTTTCAAGAACGATGATACGATACCCAGAAGGTGTGGCATCATCATCTCTTGAAGCAGCCTCACTTAGCTGAATCACAAGTGATCGGTTCCCAGAGTCGACAATCCTCTGGTCAGACAACTTGTCGAGCCCAAAGGGCCAGGCAAGAAGCATCAAAGAGAATCTCGTCCGAGCGCAGATTTCGTAGCAAGCTGGCGCATGCAAAGCATGCAGGCTTTACCATTAATCTCCACTTCTAAGTCTATGTGCACTCTCAAGCCCAGGTCTGGCTTACCTCTCAAAGTAACACCCCTCCCCAGCACAACAACAATAATATAGTGCGGAAAGTAAATACAGAAAGATAAAGCACATATATACAACACCCAAGAAAACAAGCAAGCGCTAGGATTGACTCGCATAGGGAACCGTTGGAATCCCCAGCAGAGTCGCCAGCTGCTAGGGACGGGCCCAGACAGCTAGGAAGAAAACCCAAGGCGAGACTCGCATAGGGAACCATCGCAGTCCCCAGCAGAGTCGTCAGCTGCTGGGGACGGGCCCAGACAGCTAGGAAGAAAACCCAAGGCGAGACTCGCATAGGGAACCATCGGATCCCCAGCAGAGTCGCCAGCTGCTGTGGACGGGCCCAGACAGCTAGGAAGAAAAACCAAGGCGAGACTCGCATAGGGAACCATCACATTCCCCAGCAGAGTCGCCAGCTGTCGCTACTGCGAAAAACGAGGCCGGAAAAACAGAAGAGTCGCCATCTTTCGTTATTTATCCCTCAGAACGGGAAAGGAAACGATCGGAAAAAACCTGACGAAAACGTATAAGACAAGGTCATCGCAACCATTGTCTGGGTTCGGGAGTCGGTTACGCAAGGGGAAGGTATTAGCACCCCTCACGTCCATCGTACTCGATGGGATCCATGCTTGTTGTTTTATCTACGGGTGAAAAACAATCTATCTACGGCTTCTAAGGCTAAACGGAAAGAAACTGACTCGATAGAGCATCGCGCTCTATGCCTACGTATTCCCTCGTGCAATGGGAAAGTCAGAGTCAACGTAGTTCGGGAAACTACAAGGGATTTTGCTCGCCGAGATATCGCATCTCCTACGTACTTTCACACGGCGTGAAAGATCAGAGCTTGCGTAGTTCGGGCTACTACGGCTAGACAGGGTGTTCTCGATCACACAGGGGTGAGAGAAAGGATTGACGATACTAGCGTACGCATTCTAGCAGTTAGGTGTATGCTGCTCGCTCGACGGAGACTTAGGCGTTACCTGTTTGTGGTAGAACGGACGTAGTATGTCGGGGTTTAAAGGTATGGGAACCTATGGGAACTAGAACTACGGTCTGGCCTCGATTGCGCTAGGGCAAAAGAAAGGGAACATCAGTCGTCAACGGGAAAGTCTCGATCGCACGGCGGCGAGAGAACAGAGAAGTTAGTTGTTAGTGTGCTCGCTAGGATATCACATCCTATGCCTACATATTCTCGTCTGGTATGAGAAATCAGAGCAGCTGTAGTTCAGCCAACTACGGCAAAGAAAGGGGAAAAGGAAAAAGGGAAAAGGGAGCTCACTAGGATATCGCATCCTATGCCTACGTACTCTCGTCTGGTACGAGAGATCAGAGAAAACGTAGTTCGACAGTACAGGAAAGCAAGTCTCGATTGCACAGGGGCAAGAGAAGGGGTCTCGATCGCCGGAATGCGAGAGAAAGGGGCTTCGATCGCGCGGGGGCGAGAACAAAGAGGAAGCAGGCCTACGCCTAAACGGGAAGGAACTCGGGACACACACGCAAGAACCTAATACGTAGGAGTGAGTGCGTCGTATATCACCCAAGGTACATATACTAAACACCCTAAACGATCGAGGGGAGACTGCTCGATTGTCACTTCCCACGTATCTAACACTAGCTCACAACACTCGACGGTTGCACGAAGACTTGAATAAGAAAGATGATACTAAACGAAGCGGCTCCGCTGGCTCTCGACATGTGTGCAAGCGCCATTCCAATCTTCTCCTCTCTGGATCCTTGATGAGGACGCTCGAATCAGGACCAATGTAACGCTTAGACCGTCATGGTTCGACTTATACGAGAAATCGAACTCTAAGAGGTAGCGTATTGATATCCGTGTCAAAGACAAGATAGAGAAATGATATCGAAAATCATTCTCCAATTGAATCATGTCACACGGCCAGCCAAAAATAAAATCGAAGAAAAATCAGATGACAGGAGAGAAAAGAGGAGAGAAATCCGATAACAAATGGAACTAATATGCTACTCCTAAAATACGGCAATTAATTTCTACTAGAAAATATTCTAAAGAAATACTAAGAGAAAGTGCGTAATAGAAAATAGCATATAAAATCTATCTAAACTCTAATAATATCCTATAAGAAAATAGAATGAAAATTCTATACTATGCAATGTTCTATAATATTCTATAAAGAAAATAGAAAAAAAAGAATATAAATTCTATACTATGAAATCTATATTAAAATATGCTAATAATATTCTACACTATAAAATATGCAATAATATCCTAGAAAAATAAAACTATAATCCTAAAAGAAAATAGAAAAATAAAACTACTCTCTATTACAATCAAACATCCAATACAAGAGAAATTAAAAATTGTAAGGGGAAAGGGGGTTTAGCCTAAAAACTAGGGTGTAAAGCAGTAAAAACAGGGCCCAACCCACAATACAATAATCCAGAAAAAAATAAATAAAGAAACTCGGGGGGTGCGAATGGGAAACTGGAATGTGGCCAGAAAACCACTATTGGGCCCAGCCAATACCATAACAACCAAAAAAACCAGCAAAGGGGGGTGCGAAAAGAAAAAATGGGGGGAGGGATCCAACAACTCGTTGGGCTTGGGGCCCAACATCCCAATCCACGACCTTCCACCTTCCTTCTCCCAATCCTTAGTCTGAAACCCTAGGTCCCTTCTTTCATCTTCACCGCCGCGGCCACTGAACTCCGTCGCCACTCCAATCTAAACCACACCTCAATTTACACTTCCTCTTTTATCACTTCCGTCTTCCCTCTTCGCCTCAACTTCATTCTCTCCCCACCTTCGTCTGGGATTCACGTTTTCTAACAAACTCAACAAATCAGCGGAGGTTGGATCTTGGAGTTTTGACTTGTTGCTCACGACGATGAAGCTTCATGGAGGAAGCAGTTCGTCCACGTGACGTTTTACTGTGATTCGGAGGTTGTCGGTTGATGAAAGATTCTGGAGAATCTGTTGAAGGTTGAGCGATGATCTCTGGGAGATCTTAAAGAAATGATGAACACGAAAGTTCCTTGAATGTTCTCGGACGAAAAATGGAGGATGCGAAGTTGGATCCAGATCTGGATGAATTCCTGTTGAACGGAGGAAGATCAACACGAACACGTTGGAGATTTGTTGACGTTTAAGGTTCTCAATGAACCGACAATGAATGTTCTTGAGGTTTGGAGGATTTCTAGAAAGCTCTTGAAGATTGTTGACGAATAGGTGATGAACACGATGGTTGGATGAATGAACGATGGAGATTTCTGGGGAAATGATGAACACGAATGGATCTTGTTGAGGATTCTGGCAAGAACCTGATGAACATTGATGAATGTTCATGATGATTGATGAAGGTTCGAAGAATTTATGAGCTTTTTGTGGAAAATCTGGTGAATCTATGATGAAGATTAGGATGAAGATGATGGAGATTCGTATGAATTTTCCGGTGAATGTGCACTTTTCGGCGACGGTTACCACTTTCGACGACAGTTGCGGTGGCTCTGGTGATGGTTACGGTGACAGTTATGGAGTTACCGGCGAGGTTCCAGCGAAGACCTCCGTCGCTTGCATGCCGGCCGGTGAGGAAGTGAGTGTGGGACATGTGGCGTCCTGCATGGGAGAGAGAGAGTGGACGCGTGGGGGACAAGTGGCGTGTGTGTGGCGCATGCAGTGGAGTGGAAAATGATGTGGAAGAGAGAGAAATGGACGTGTGGATAGCTTTATAGTGTGACATGTGGCAGACTGAATGGACCGGGCCTCCACATATTGGACAAGTGGCCCACGAATTGGCTAAGAATTGACTCAAAATCTGATTACAAATTAATTGAAAAGCTGACTCAAATTAATGGCAATTAAAACTAGGTTAACATCTGGTTAAACTCAATTAACTCATAATTTACCACAACTAATTGAAATGATGATTAATGCCTAATTAAAACCTAAACGAAAATTAATAACAATCAGGGTCCAATTAAAGCTAATTAACCCAATTAAAATGAATTAAAACCCTAATTAATATCTAATAATATTCTAAAGAAATTAACATCAAATTAAATCTAAAAAGAGAATTACTCATATTAATATCTAAAAGAATTAATATCCATAAATCTCTAAACAAATCAATTAAATCTAAAAAAGGAGAAATGAAATCTAGAAAAATTATCTATTAATTTCTAAAAACCCTATTAATATATAAAAGAAAAGAAAACAATTAAGATTTATAAAATCTCTAATACATCTAAAATATAGAAATGCTATTTAATCTATTAAATTCTATAATAGAAAATAAACCTCTAAAAAGCTATTAAAATCTATTTAAAAATTCTAGAAAAAGAGTTATCCTATTAAAAACTATTTTAAAGTCTATTTAAAATTTTAGTAAAATTCATTTAAAAATCTATTTAATATCTATCTAATATCTATTTAAAAAATCTAGAAAGATCAATTAATCTATTAAAATCTATTTAAAAAATCTAGAAAATAAGGGAAAAAATCTAAAAATGCAATAAAGCCAATTAAATCGATTAGAAAAAAAATGCGCGAATACAGCGAAATAAACGGTAAAAACCGGACACCGAAATGTCCTCAAAAACAACTGCGAGAGCTGAAAACACCGGGACGAGCACAAATTCCCAAAACAAATCCTCGTATTCGAACTGGCCTGAAATGCCTGCAACGCCAGGAGAGAGCTGTAATCCTGATAAAATCAATCTGACTGCAAAAATGCAAGGTATGCCGTATGCAAAATGAGTCGAAACATAAGCCAAATACAATAATTGGTTGGTCAAATTTTAGGGTGCAACAATACACCCCCACGCTAGTAATCGTACACCCCCACATCACATACACTCATCACCACTTAATCACGATCCAACGATCTGCATGCGCTTGCCCACGATATACCCCCACTGCTCTACCGCACCTAATCACTCGTCTCCCCTAATTAATATCATTAAACCGTTAATTTGCCTTAATTGAACCTAATCATCACTCTTTTAAATTAATTAACTAACTAATGATCTTTTCTCTAATCAGTTTTTTTAAAAAGTAAACTAAAACCTTTTCATTAACCATTTAATTAATCACTATAATTAAAATTTTATTTTAATCATCTTTTTTATTCAAAACAAACTTGATAACCTTTTATTAGATAATGATATATTAATTTGTTAAAAAAAATAAAAAATCATTTTATAATTTACTTAACTAGTACTTATTTATTTATAATAACAAAACTTTTTTTTTAATAAAAATTTGTTAACTTTGACCTTTAATAATATTAACCAAAAAAAACTCATTTCATAATAATCTATTTAATTTATTTTATTTATTAATAATAATAACCTTTTATTTAAATTAATTGTTATTTAATAATAATAAATAAAACGTATTTTTATTAAAAACTAATCAACTTATAATTTAAATTCATAATTAAAATTAATATAACATTTTCTTACAAACTAATTCACCCTTTAATATAACTATTTCTCTTAAAATCAATCTTACCCATTAATTAATCAATCGTGCACGCTTCCGTCTCCGCTCCAACTCCGTTCACATATTCATAACTCACACACTTGTTCGTCCTAGCGCTTTCATGCGTTTGTGTATGCTTTTACTTTATCCGCCGTTTATATTTATCGTCTTTTACCTTCCTGCAATTTATCTTATCGCATTGCATAAACGTTCAAAGGAAGAATCTACACATAACGTGAAACTTGTGCGTATGCATTTCATTTGCATTATAATCCCCATTTGATCCTTGATCCTTTTCAAGTTGATCAGCTTAAGGTAGATCCTACCCCATAAGGAGAACCTTTTTCTTTTATCTTTACAACATAGATAAATCCAATCAATATTCAACTCAATTCAAACTATTCAAACACATTAGAGAATTAGACGTGAGTCATCTAGACCGTCAAGATATATATCTCCTGCCCCATGACAATACAATCAATATTTTCCTACAAGTTGTGGTGGCTAAGTCAAATATTCTCCCTCGAGGTGACGACTCATCTTTTCTCCTATACCCAATCAATCAACTATCCTTCTCCCTTAGGAACTTTGACTACAGTCAAAGAGCTCCTTAAACCCTTTAGGGGAACTACAAATACTCTGATTCCATTCCCGTCAGGATATGTAGGCACAAGATGCGACGTCTTGGCGAATATACTTAGAAATAAACCACTAGGTCTTTCATCCTTAAGCAGATAACCCTTAGCAATAAACAACATAAAACAAGAGGTTCCTATAGAGTACTACAGAAACTTAGGATGCTAGCACCTTCCCTAAGTTTAACCAACCCCCGAACCTATAACTCTCTAGCTTTTGAATTTGCATTGCATTGTGGATAATTCGATCGTTTTCCCTTCCTTTGGACAAATTAAAGACTGGTTGTAATGAATTTAGATTCAAGCTAATCAATAGTTTGGTATCCAATTTTCACCGCGACAGTTCCATGATATCAAGAATTATCTGCAAAATTAGGAATATCCAGCTAACGCTACAGCTCTTGATAAGAAGACTTTAAGGAGATTGACGTCCAAGTTCTTTCTCAACAGTGATGTGTTTTACAAGAGGAATCATGACATGGTCTTACATAGATGTGTTGACAGACGAGAAGCAGACCTGTTGATTTACGATATTCATGAAGGATCATTTGACACTCACACCAATGGACACGCCATGTCCAGGAAGATTTTGAGGGCTGGATATTGCTGGTTGACCATGGACACTGGTTGTATCCAATATGCCAGGAAATGCCATAAGTGTCAAATTTATGTCGATAAGATGCATGTATCTCCAACATTATTAAATATGTTGTCATCACCTTGACCTTTCTCTATGTGGGGCATTGACATGATTGGGGCAATCGAGTCTAAAGCCTTCAATGGTCATTGATTCATCTTGGTTGCTATTGATTACTTCACAAAGTGGGTTAAAGTCGCACTTACACCAATATAACCAAGCAAGTGGTTGCCCATTTCATCAGGAAAGAGATTACCTGTCGTTATGGAATTTCGATTATAATCATAGCAGATAATGGGACTAATTTGAACAACAAGACGATGAAGGAGTTGTGTGAAAACTTTAGCATTGAGCACCACAACTCTTCTCCCTACTGTCCGAAGATGAACGGAGCCGTCGAAGTTGCAAATAAAAACATCAAGAAGATTCTCTAGAAAATGGTGAAGACTTATAGGGATTGGCATGAAATGCTGCCATTTTCCTTACACGGATATTGAACATTCGTTTAAACTTCAACAGGGGCAACGCCTTTCTCTTTGGTGTATAGGGTGGATGTCATTCTTCCCATTGAAGTTGAAATACCATCTTTAAGGGTCCTGGTGGAGACCAAGCTTGATGAAGCAGAGTGGGTTCAAGAAATATTTGATCAACTGAGTCTTATTGATGAGAAGCACATGACTGCGATGTATCACCTGCAGTTGTATCAAAGGAGGATCAAGAGAGCATTCGATAAGAAAGTCCATATTCGAGAATTCTGAGAAGGGGAGCTTGTACTTTAGAAAATCTTGTCAGGTCATAAGGATATGCGTGAAAAATGGACGACCAATTATGAAGGCCCATTTATGGTGAAAACAGTCTTCTCAAGAGGCTCACTTATTCTCACAATGATGGATGGTGAATAACTTGCACAGCCTGTGAATTCTGATGTAGTAAGAAAATATTATGCCTAAAGAACCTGCTAAGTCAAAAACCTGAAAAGGCTATTTAAAAAAAAGGGTATCCCAATGGATCATAACCTATGAAGGAGATCTAGGTAAAAATTAGGGATAAAAAAAAATAAAAGCTCGCTAAGTTGAAAACCCGAAATGGCGACTTAGGCAAAAATGAGCGTCCCGGTGGATTGAAAACCCGAAAGGGCGATCCAGGCAAAGGTTATGGGCAAAAGGAATTTCATTACATTAAATGGGTTGTCGCCTTTGTGGAAGAATCCAATCAGAAGTTCAAGCTCAACGCTCTCGTTAGAAGCAAGGCTTTAGGGGATTCTTAGTTATTAGGGCTAGCAGTTGTCATTGGATTCAATGTAACCTTTCCCTATTTCTCTTTTCAAATTGTAATGTTCCATGGAGATTTGCCATTTGCAAGCTACCATTCTTGAATAAAATTAGATTTTGGACCGTTTAATTTTTGTCATTTACCTTTCTACTTTTCCTTGTTATGCAAAATGTCATTTTGTTAAGCCTATGTGAGTACTATTGTTATAAGCACTTACTCTTCCCTTCTTGGCCTTGTTAGAGCCATTTTTTATTTACAACTTAGAATTAAGTCTAGAGTTTGTAAACTCTATGTGAGTACCATTGTCATGAGTACTCACTTTCCCCTTTGACTTTGCTAAAGTCAGATTTTAGTTAGTTTTTCAACTTAGACTTAGAGAGATTGTCAACTCTATGTAAGTACCATGGTTATAGATACTTACTCCGCATTGGAATCTTGACCACAATCAAGAGTTTCTCCCCTTAGATAGGTGAACTACGTACAAATACTCTGATTTTATCCTAGTCAGGATACGTAGGCATGAGATGTGATGTATTGACGAGCATACTTAGTGTACATACCTTATGTCTTTGCCTTAGCAAGCAAACTTTAACATAACACAAATACTAACAAGAGGTTCCTATAGAGTACTACAGATACTTAGGATGCTAGCACCTTCCCTAGGTATAACCAACCCCTGAACCTTAGATCTCTAGCTTTGTTGTTACATAGCGCACTTAGGGGTTTCTTCGATCTTTACCCTTTCCTTTGGATAAATCAAAACTCGGTGGTGAATTTCACAATTTATGATTCAAGTTAATTAATAGATTGATATCTGATTTTCACCGTAACACTACCTAATATGAAACCGTGGGATTTATAGATTATTAGAGATCTATTTAATTATGCAGAGGCTGAGGATATATTACAGGTACCTCTTATAGAGGAGGTGAAAGAGGATAAGATGATTTGGAAGGAAGAAAAAATGGAGTCTATAATGTGCGTTATGACTATAGGTTGTGGATAAGTCTTTGGAGGAGGAATGAGAACGGGGGAGAGGAGGATGATTCGAATAGTATCTGGAATATTAGAGCACCACCAAGGGTTAAGCATCTCATGTGGAGAACTTGTAAGGACTGCATACCGACGCGATCTAGACTCCGTCAACACCATGTTCAGTGTCCCGCTACTTGTCAGTTTTGTGAAAATAATCTTGAAGATGATTGGCATTTGGTTTTTGGTTGTAACGAGATTAACCAGTGTTGGAGGGCATCAGGTTTGTCTTCTCTTATGGATGCTCGATTACATTCTTTTTATGAAGTTAAATCCCTTATTTTCGACATCTGTAGCAAGAAGGATATGAAAGTAGTTGGTAGATTTGTTTTTATGCTTGACGAAATTTGGAAGAACAGGAATAACCTCATTTGGAACAATGAACAAGAGACAACCTTGAAATTGGGATGATTAGCTTTTCACAAGTGGCAGGAATGATATATGGCCCAGGAAAGTTGTAAGCCCATAGGCAACCATCAGTATCCTTCTTCTTGGAATCCGCCTAGGGAAGGTTGGTTGAAATGTAATGTGGGCGCGATTTATAATAATCAGAAAGGTACTTCTAATAGGGGATGATGTTTGCGTGATCATAATGGGATGTTTATTACAGCAGGTGTGACTTGGGATCCCAGAACTATGTTCATTATTGAAGTTGAAGCCATGGTTGTCAAAGAAGCAATTCAGGAATCCATTGTCTTGCAGCTGGATAATGTGGTTTTCGAATGTGATTCTCAGAAAGTTGTTCAAGCCATTCCATCCAGTTGTAAAGGCAATTCAGAGTTTTATGTCATTCTAGATTTTATAAAAGCCTTGTTGGCTATGAACCCAAACTTTGAGGTAAAATTTATTAGGCGCCAAGTGAATATGGTTGCCCACCCTATGGCGGCCAATTCATGCCCTAGGCGTATTTAATTTGATTTAGTTCCTCCTTATATTGAAAATTCCTGACTAATGAAATATGTTAAGATGACTTGGTAAAAAAAACGTAATTCATTTATATAATTTTTTTTATGTCTAATCGATCAATTAGATAAAAGAAAATCATTTGTTTCAACTTTGAATTAATATCAACTATTTTTTAAATATTGGGAGCGACATTCCTATGTATGATTCATAGTTTAGTACTAGTATTATACTGACATCAAATATATTACAAAATTGATATCTAAATATATATAACTATGAGATTAATTGTTATGCACGTATAAACAATTTTACATTGTCAATATATTACAACTATCTGTTGGTATTATTTGACATCAAATATATTAGAAAATAATATATATATATATATATATATATATATATATATATATATATATATATATATATATATATATATATATATATATATATATATATATATATATATATATATATATATATATATATATATATATATATATATATATATATATATATATATATATATATATATATATATAAGATTAATTGTTATGCATGTGTAAAAATAATTTACACTGTCAATACATTATAATTATATATTATTATTATTTTTTAAATAGTTAAAATAAAACTCAAACATTTTATATAATCAGCCGTTTAAGTGACGGTAAAAAAAAACTTTAACTATGTAACTTTTTTAGCTTTTAAAATGTTTATCAACATAATGGAACACGATCAATATTCCGTAAGATTTTTTTTACTCAATTCTGTAAGATTTCTAAATAATTAAAAATATTATAATAAATAAATCCTATAATATCAAATGCGAAAACGCAAATGTCAACAAAGTGAAAAGTCCCCACGGGGACCACCGAGATGTGACGCTGCTACCACTGTTACCGGAGTTCCTCTCCGGCGAAGACATGGCTGTGGAGCCATTGAAACTAGGGTTACTCCCATAGATGTATTGAATTCCTTTTATATCATCTTCCGTCAGCACCACTTTCTTCAACCGTGAAGATATCGTCGGAAACATAATTGCCTCTTCCACCGAAGAGTGACCTAACCCTAACAAGTGCCCAATTTCGTGCACCGCCACCGATTCCAAATCAACAGCGGTTGACAACGCCGATTTCGACACATCGCCGGAAACCACCCAGTCCTCAGCAGCGTCAAGGTGAAACCTCCCGTTAGTTGGAGAGAAAGCATGCGCGAGTGTCCTCAAAATTCCATCGAACGGCTCGCCGTCTCCATGGTCGCCGCTGAAGAATCCGATCTTAATATCAGCGCTGTAATACAACTCTGTTTCGGTAAACTTCAGCGTCGTAACCTCCGACCACCGCGCAAACGCAGTTGCAAATACACTTTTCACAGTTTTCGTAAGCTCGTTACCAGGGTAGAACGAGTACGTCAGCTCCTGCTTTCCCACCGGCCACCTTGGTTGCCCGGGAAACACAGTGAAGTGAGACACGGTGTGAAACCGCGGCTTGCTCTCACTGTTTGACGTTGTTTCTGTCTCCCAGCCGGAGTTCATGGTGGTTGTACCGTTGATGATATCCGCAACTCCGCATCGTGGCAAAACAATCTGATGAAGAGTCTTCTCATCGAGTTCACCGGTTATATTAAGATTGAAATTCTTCTGATAAGTTTTAATAGCAGCTTCGAGCGCGTCATCGAATTCATCTGAGAAATTCGACGGCGGCGCGTGGGGAATATAACCGAAGCGCTGGAAGTAGTTTTTCAAATTGGAGAGACCGTTGTAGTTTTCGCCATGGTGACAACCTGTGAAGTTGCGGAAAGTATCCCACGCGCCGGTGGGAGGGATGACGGGAGGTATTAATGATGGGATGTCGGGAAATAGACGAGCTGAGACGAGGGCGACGGTTAGGAAGATTGAAATTGCAAAAGTGAAGATGAGTTTGTTCATGTTTGAATGGTGAGAAAATGTGAACTGATTATGTGAAAGTTGAAGAAAGTGAAAGTTAAGAGCTTAAAAGGAGCATCATCTTAAACTGAAAAGTCTTTGTAGTTGAACTATTTTGTGATTGGTGTGTTGACGATGTGATCAAAGTTTGAATAACTCTGCTTCTTTTGTTTAAAATGTCCACCTAAATACTTAGCGTCAGTTAATTTGGAATTTATTTAAGAAATTCTCTTTTTCTTTTTTTACAAAAATAGATAACCCTTTAAAAATTTACTTTTAAAAGAAGTTTGTATAAATTTATTCTAAATACTTTCAAATAATTATTTTATCTTTATCTTAATCTTATCTTAATATACATAAATTTAAAAGGTAAATATTTAGATACCCTATGATAAATAGTTGGATACTGTACTTTTAATACAAAATAATTTAAATTATTAATTTATTTTTAAATAAAATAAATATAAAAGATAATATAGTATTGAATATAAGTGTTTTATTGGATGAGAATTCTCATTCCCAACTAAATTTAAGGGTATCATCTTGGTAACAACTCTAAACAGTAACACTAATTCTATAATTTATTAATTTGACACTACATTAAAAATAATAATAATAACAAATCTCTCTCTTTTACATTTTAGTTTTAAATTTAAATAATAAGCTAAAATTTAAAAATTCAAATTATATATTAAATATTAAAATTGAATATTATATAATTGTAAAATATAACTCAATTATAATAATATAACTTTTTGTAACAAAAATTATATTAATGTTAGTTTTATTAAAAAATAAGTACAACGTATTATTTCTGTCTCAAATTAATGGAAGACTTGTGCATTTGCACGGGTATCGGTATGGAACGAGAATTGTTGTTTAAAAAAACTAATTAAAAATGAAAAAATAAAATTGTGTTAATTATGAAAACATAATGTATTATAGTTGAGGTTAAAATTTAAAGAATGTTATATTAAAACAAAACATATTAAAACCAATGGAATGTAGAACAAAAGAGGAGTAAACAATCCCAATACATAGATAATTGACATTCACAATGAAAATAAAATTGGTAGTCATATATATATATATATATATATATATATATATATATATATATATATATATATATATATATATATATATATATATATATATATATATATATATATATATATATATATATAATGGAAATCTAAAATTAAAAAAGTAACAACAATAGAGAAAAAATTACTTGACAACATTCTAAAGGGACAAAAATTGTTTGACATTACATCAACATCCAGAAGTTGACCTTCATCATGGGCAGTTTTAAGGCCCAGCCAGGCTGGGCATGTGCCCGGGCTCGGCTCCAAAATTTTGCCTTCTCTTATAAAAGAATATGAAAATTGTGGCGGTTAAAACCACCACAATTAACGAAAATGCAGAAAAATAGTACTTTTGAATAAAATTTCTCATGTCATAATATATATTAAATAAAAATGTGGTTTTTTGTCGTTGATAATGGCAGTTTTAACCGCCGTAATTTAAACATTTTTCACAAATAAAACATTTTTTTTTTCCTTTTTTATGCAATTAAGCATACATTATATTAATATTTTTTATATGATAATATTTAAATTCAACTACATTACAAAAAGTGCAAAATTAAAATAAAGTTGCTATTTATGATCAAATTAACCAAAAACAAAAAATAAATACTTGAAAAAAATAAAATTTAACATAAAAGTAGCAGCTACTAAAATTATAAAAAAAACATGTATAGTGTTGTAAAAAAGAAGAAGAAAATAATAAATTTTATCCTCAAATAATATAAAAAATATATTAGGTCCAATTCTTCAATTTATATTCACTCTAAATTATATGGTTCAATTGATGTTAACTAGGAATTTGTATTTTAAATTTAGTTTGTAGTTACAGTAGTTAGTAAATAAAATTATGTTGTTAACTTGTTGCTAATTTCAAAAATTATTATGAATCACATGAAATGATATTCCATGTTAGTATCAGCCTCAAATTGGATATGGCTATGTTAGTTTTAAAATTCTTCCGAAATCAATTAAATTAAAAATCTTTTATTTTGATTAATAACTATTTATATATACAATATGAATTTATTGTCTTTAAATTTTTTCCCAGGCTTCAAAAACTTTCTGGCTCCGCCACTGACCTTCATCAAACCCCACCTTATGAGTTGCATAAAGTTTTGGTATAGAAAATTCGAATAAAGTTTTGTTTTGAACTTTATGCTATTAACCACATCAACGCTTATATATATATATATATATATATATATATATATATATATATATATATATATATATATATATATATATATATATATATATATATATATATATATATATATATATATATATATATATATATATATATATATATATATATATATATATATATATATATATATATATATATATATATATATATATATATATATATATATATATATATATATATATATATATATATATATATATATATATATATATATATATATATATATATATATTATTGTGCGTATATGCAAAGTATAATCTATTAGAGCAAAGAATGGTCATTTAATATATTTTACATCATCCACATTGTCTACGAAAATAACATGTTTTCTTGCAACCAAACATAGTTAAAGGTTAGGAAATATTAAAGATTAATACATAACATCATACAAATAAAACAGTTTAAATATCAAAATCAGACTTGTTAAAGTTGTTTCAGCTTCCAAGGCAATAGTCGTACCACGACATCAAGTGTTAACATCTGATTACCAACCTAAGTGTGTTCATGTCTTCTAACAACTGACACATAAATTCTTTGAGGTGGAATCGTCATCATGAACTGAAGTTTATCACCCCTACCGAGCCTCTTGCGCCTAGCAAATTGGTACCAACCATCCACCATGAACTTTTACATTTTGTTACGGTGGGCAGAACACACCTCCACATCATAAATCCTCCTGATGTCTATATCCAGCAACTCAATTTCCTTTGTAACCTTCTTTGGAAAATGCTGTAAAAAATTCACCATATCAATTAGTTATAAAATTTATACACATTAACTGCATTGTTTGTAATGACTATCAAATTTGAAACTTACCATCACATTCCTCATAGCCTTGTATCCGAAACTGATAGTCTTTTCCCAGTAGAAATTATCATTGGATTCTTCATCATCTGAGTCCTTTCCATCATTAGATTGTTCATCATCCCACCCTTGTCTATCATCATCGTCATCCACATCAATTACGTATACACATCCATCTGGTGTTTGTTGACCAACTTGATCATGTAAAGCAGAACTGGACCTGATATTGAAGACATGCTGGTAAATATAAGGATAAAATATAGACATGAGTTGTTGAAACATCAATATTGTTACCATTATTCATAACATCTCAGGAATTTAACGAATTAAGTTATACATTTTATACAATGGATTTCATAAAAATATTTAAATATCCGCAGTCCAAGTTGTCTTTGAAATTAGATAGTGTTGTTGTTTTCACACAACGTACTGTATATGTTGATTTATTTTACATTTTACCTTTGTTTGTTTGGGACATCTGTGTTCTCCTGTATTTCGCCAAGACAATTATGTCGTAGATGTTAATCCCTCTCAAACTTTCCCTCTGATGCTTCCGGATTCAGTTCTCGTAGCTGGTCATCAATCTCCTTTCTTTGCTGAACCATGACTCAACGTTCCTATAACCACATGAAAAACCACCACCATTAATAACTAATTTATGTATGTACGACTAACTTCTTATTACCAGACTATACATTTCTTTCTGACAAAATTTTTAATATTGAAAAGGATGTTACAAATTTCCTATAAATGCATGTATATTTTATATGTTAAAGGTACCTTTCCCTCAACATTCTTAATGTCTATGTGTCATTCAATTGTTCACCAGAAGTTGCTTCACCAATTGCAAGGCGCTCCATCAAGCTATACAGAAAAAATTTCAGATTTTAGTTAAATATAGTAATAACAATATGAACCAAACATATCATTCTACATATTGATTGTTAAGTATTCATTTCATAGTGTTTTACAATTTTTTAGTAAGTTAGATCAAGTTATCAAGTTATTTATAACATGCATGTATAAAAATAATGTAATGGAAGGTATGGTATATGGTGATTTATGAGACATATTACTCGAGTCTGAGTGGGACTTTTGTTTTTCCCAAAATATGGCGTACAGGCTTGGTATGTGGAATATTTTGCACATGATCTTCAGCAAATGACACCTTATTTTTTGGTAGCCTTTGTGTCATCTGTAACATACCCTTAGATGCCTCAACATTAAGGTCTTGAATCTAGTCTTCAATCTCCTGTTTTCGCTTCAACCATGGATCAGCTTCTCTGCAATGAAAGAAGACAAAAATTAGACACGATATTTTAATGTTGCCTTAAACACGCATCTATAAATATGATCGTACCCCTTACCTTGTTTTCAAGATCCCAATATTTGCTTCACTGTTACCTTCTTCAACACCTTTTTTAAGAGACAGTTTAACATAGTCTTTCTTGGTAAGTGTAACATCCTTTTCTATCCCACAAATATAATGGCAAATCAATCATATTTATCAGAGTAAAATATTGAACACAATAAAATCATCTCAAAAGGATGCACATTTCTCAATAATTCAAATATAGTCAATGCTCCGTAAACAACAGGTTTTCCCAAAATTACTCAAAATATTACTCAAAAGGCAGCGGAACTCAAAAAGGCAAAAATCCAAAGTTTTTCTTGCGCAGTAACTTAATCAAAATAACAATAATCAATAAAACATGGTTCAAGTCAAAAGACCCCAACCCGATGTTACACTATTAGAGCAAGACCCTCTAAGTCAACCACAATGGCCAACGACCCAAAATTTTCAAAAAGTCCTCGACGACATCCACAGCTAAACCTGGTCATCTGCACGTTACCCACGTGGATGCAACATTCAAACAGGAAGGGTGAGTAAAACGATTCATAATAATCAATATAGGAATCAATATATGAAACAACGTCATTTTCATATTCAACATCATCATAATCATCAAAGGCCACAATATTATAAATTACACCAAATTATCACATGAATGCAAATGCAACAAGACTCATGCATGTGGTACCAATCAACAAAATTCGATGGACATTGGGCCAGCAATCCTCCATAGATCCACAACAGTATGGTCGATTCTACATGAGAACCAGAGCACAACAAAGTACCTCACATATGCATAATAGGACTGAAGCCACAAGAATCAAGGTCCTAGACCGAAGTCTGGAATGCATATGAATGCATGATGCACATGTCAATTGTAACACCCTTTTCTACCCTGCAAATATTATGGCAAAATAACACAGATATCAGAGTAATTATTAAATTTCAACAAAAAGTCACCCAAAAGGGCGTACATTTCCCAAGTCAACAAAATAGGTCAAGGCTCCGTAAGCAACGAGTTTTCCCAAAATACATCAAATTGCACGAAGCAGCGGAACTCAAAAGGCATAAATCAAGGTTTTCCTCATATGGGAAGATAATCAAAATAAACTCAAATAAAACATAGATTAACTCAAAAGACCCCAACCCGATGTTACATATCAAAGCAAAACTCTCTAAGTTAACCAAAAGGCTAACAACTCAAAGACTTCAAAAATATCCTCGACGGCGTCCACGGCTAAACCTGGTCATTTGCACGTTAGTCACGTGGAGGTAACATTCAAACAGACAGGGTGAGTAAAACAATTCATAATAATCAATGTATAAAAATCAACATATAAAACGGCGTCATATTCATATTCAACACATTGATATCCTTCAATAGGTCTCAAAGGCCACCACGTCATAAATTATTCCAAATGACTCATAAATGCAAATGCAACAAAACTCAATGCATGTGGTACCAATCATCACAACGTGATGGACACTGGGCCATCAACCCTCCATAGATCCCCAACAATAGGATCAATTCTACTAGAGAACCAGAGCACATCAAAACACTTCACATCCACACAATGGGATTGAAGCTAAAGTAATCGATGTTAGAACACATATTGGTTCTTAATAATATCTCTATGTTTTGATGATAACTATTATGAAATTTTGTAATTAAGAATTATATACTCTAAAATTTGCTTAAGAATGCTTGCTGCAGATATTAAATTAAATATCACTCCAGAAGCGAATCAGATCTGAACATAAGAAATATGCTAGACTCTGAAGCGTCAGATGCATCCATTAGAAGATTCTGAACGCTGCCATCAGAAGATCCTGAGCGTAGCCTCCAGAAGGATCTGAAGCAGAAGCTCCAGAAGAATCTGAAGCAAGTCAGAAGCATCTGAACCAAAAAAGAATTTTGTATGAAGAATTTTCAAGCATAGTTATTACAAAAGATTCTAAGAGTACTAAAGCTGTCAGTACTGAGGATCTGACTCAAATATGCTCTGAACTTATACACGCTAAAAGCACACCTGCTGCAAAGACTCTGATTCAGCAAAACTCTGATCAACATCAGAAGGCTCTGATCAAATTAGACTCTGATGATTCTTGCTGAAAATTAATGAAGAAGAATTCAAAGATTATGTCCGTTGGAATATCCAAACGACTCTTTCCTTATTTATGCTAGACACAAGAACACAGACAAAAAGGATTTCTCTGTGCTTTCTTCTTCTAGGAAAGGTCACTTGATGTGAAGACAAAAAGGCTCAGACCTTTTGGTACACTCTTCTCAACGTGAAATACTCTTGGATCAATTTGCCTATAAAAGCAAGTCTCCAACCATCTTCTTCAGTTGAAGTTTTACCTGAAAAGAAATCATTATCCAAAGCTCTTATAAAATTCACATTCTTTCTAGAATTAATTTGTTTGTTCTTGATATTAAGTGAAAAATCACAGTTGTGATAAAGCTTTATTAGAAGCAATTTAAACACTTGTAATTGTTATTACATTTGATTGTAAGAAAACCTTAAGAAGATCCAGTTAGGATCAGTAGTTCTTGAGAAGACTTTGAACAGTTGTTCTTAGTGCTTACTATTGTAATCAGTTGATTAAATAGTGGATTAAGTCCTTGTTTGAGAAAGGCAAATCACTCTAGGAAGGGTGGACTGGAGTAGTTGAGTTCAACGAACTAGGATAAAAATACTTAAGTTTTATTTCTAAGTTGTTATCTTCATACTTATTCAACCCCCCTTCTAAGTATTTTCTCACCTTCAATCGAGGTCCTGTGTAACACTCATTTTAATGATTTAGTCTTTTTGGTGTTATTTTATGTTGGTGTGTCCTTATGTGGGGGGGTGTCTGAGTGCGTTGGCGGGTGCCCTTAGACTGTAAGAATTATTTAATAACTATGGAGTTTAATATTAATAATAATTAATATTGGTGATAATTTAATAATTAATAGTAATATTATTATTATTATTATTATTATTATTATTATTATTATTATTATTATTATTGGAGTAAGTATATAAAAAGGAGGTTTCGGGGGAAAAGAGGAAAAACACGATAAACTGCTCAGAACCAAAATTAAGGAAAAAAAAGATTGAGGAGAAAGAACAATGAGGAAGAATAAGGGCAGAGAAGAAGGCTAGGGCTGTCAGATTTTTGGGGATTCTTCGTCAATCGGAGCATTAATCGAGGTAAGGGGGGAGAAACTGATTGGGATTGGTGTTTACATGAAATTGGGTAGAGGGGATTCCTTAACCCCGTAGGGATTTGATGAATATGTTTGTTATGTTGATATGTCTTTGATTGTTGTTGATTATGATGAATTTGGTGTGCATGCTGATGTGTTTATGACTGTTGCTGCCATTGATGAATGGGTGCACATATGGTGTGATTTTGGTGGGGTTCCGAGTAACCTCTGTAGTTCTGATGATGGGCATAGGTGTGGGCTCTGGAGATAAATTGATAGAATAATGACTAGAGTAATGTGTATTGGTTGTAATAATGATAGGATGGGAGATGGAAGTAAAGTGATAGGCTTGGAATTGAGCAAGATGACATTGTTGGACAGTGAAGGTTTTGAGAGATCGCAGACGCTCACTAGCACCTTCGCTAGGCGAGCTAGTAGCGAGCATTCGCTAGCAGGTTCGCTAGGCGAGTGAGGTAGCGAACCCTTCCAGTAGCTACTGTCTGCCTTCGCTAGGGAGTTCTCTAGGCGAGTGGATAGAGAACGTTCGCTAGGGCTTCGCTAAGCGAACGAGCCAGCGAGCATGCAGAAATGTGATTTTGTGTTGTTTTGCTTTGTGATTCGTTTTGTAGGATTCCTTGGGTTGTGATAGGTAGAGAGATGATGTTTAGTGGTGAAGAGTGTATACTTGGTGTTGAAAGGTGAAATTATGAAATATCGAATTTGATTGACATCATTAATTGGTGGGTAAGACATATATATGTATATATATGATGCATAGTGAGGTGATCGGGAGGATCGTGTGTACTCGGTGTTCAAATGTAAATTTCCCTATTATTTAATTTGATTAACATAATTGATTGGCGTGTAATATGTATATGATGTATGGTGATATGATCAGGGGGATCGTGTGACTTTAATTAAAATAATTAATTGATGAACAATACGTATGTATGATGTATGGTGATGTGATCAGGAGATCGTGTGCACCTTGTGTGCTTGAGTTCATTTGTTGTACATTTGGTGTTATGCATGTCATGGTGTTTTGGTGGGATGAAATCGTTGCTCAGGAGGAGTGTATACGATCATCTGTACTCCTTTGTGGAGAATGGTGGGGACAGATCATGGCCAAAGACGGGTGTATGTGATATATCCGGGGTTCGATTGAATGAATCAATGAGTCGGTACCGCATGGATGGTGTTGAGTTGCATAATTGCATTATGGTGTGTTGTGTTGATGTTGGACAGTAGGTCGTGTTTGATGAATGTTGGGTGATGAATTATATGATTTCTATCTTTATTTAATGTATTGTATTACCGATAATTTTGATCATGTTTTCTCACCCCTTTGTGGTTGTTGTGGTCTGTGCTTCTTCGGAGGTACAGATAATCCAGGTACTTAACTAGCTTGGATAGTGGTGTGTGAGTCGAGTCGTAGGATGCTCTGATACGTAACACGGGACTTGGGCGTTTAATTGCTTTATGTTGAATTGTTTTATTTCCTGTGATGTATCAAGTTTGGTGAACCTTTTAATGAATGTTTTTGTATAATTTGGCGGATGGCCATGAATGTTGACTAAGGATAATTTTCGCTGCTTTGTTTTGAAAACCATTTAATGATGAGTATGTTGAATTATTTGGATATGATATCCCACTTTTGAAAGGAAACTCAGATGTTTAATTGAAATATTTGTATTTTATTTAATTTTGGGAAGTGGGGTGTTACAATTGGTATCAGAGCAGGTCGGTCCGTCCGGCCAGTGTAGTAGTTGAGTCTGTCCTTAGGATAGAGGTTGTGTACCTTTTAACCTGGTGTTGTTATTGTCGAGGAGTACGGCAGGAAAGAATGATGCTGCTTTGGCTGCTGCTATGCAAGCAATGGCGCAGGTGGTTGTTAATCAGAACCAAGCCGCGGGTGTGCAATTTAGCAATTTGGCACAGTTTCAGAATAACAAGCCACCGACATTTGAAGGAGGAATTCTGGATCCTGAAGCTGCACAGAAGTGGCTGAAGGCAATTGAGAAAATTTTCAGGACAATGGGTTATAGTGACGAACAAATAGTGAGGTTTGGTACTCACATAGTGGAAGGAGAAACTAAGGCTTGGTGGGACAACAGTCGCCAGAGACTAGAGACTGCGGGAGTGGAATTGAAATAAGTGGGGAGAAGGTTGTGCTTCTCCAAGATGCTTCAAGTGTGGAGTGATGGCTCAGTGTGTTGTTAAACGCTATTATAGTTTGACGGGATCATGTTGGAGGGAATAAATGTGTCTTGCGAGCTTAGATGGTGTGTACAGTAAATTGTTTGGAGTTAAGCCAAATGCTTAAGAGTTGTTTTGGCGATTCGGCGCAAGACAGTGTTGAGATGTTTAATTTTGAGGAGAATTTTGAGTGTTGATGAAAGTAGAGAAGTGGGCGGGTTGTCGATTAAGGGTGGTCGTCTGAAAGTTATCCTGACAAGACAGTGATATACAGTCCGGACGTGAAGTGGAGTTGTGATCGACTTAGTTGCATAAAGTAGCCCGATATTGAGAGCTTCGTATTGTATGTCTATTTCGGTGGTCAAGGAATTAATTTGAGTGAGTAGTTTTGAGACTCGTGTCTGGTGGATGTGCTACGGTAACAGATTGTGAGGCCGAGTATGTAAAGGGTGAATAATGACTCCGGGTGAATATTAAAGAAGGTAAGAATGTGGAATACGATATTGATATAATTAGACCTTTAAACATTTCAAGAGTTGAAGGTGTGTTGAAGGGCCGTTCAAGTGAGGAAATGTTGTTGTCGTATTTTTGACGTAACGGGAGAACCGTAACCCGGAATGACGCACGCTTCGAAGCATTGGAAGTTTTTACAATGCTATAGGTGATGGCGAAGTAGCGGCATGGTATTAAGATATTTATTTATGGAATGTTTTTGGATGTTGTGGTAAGTGCGGAAGGTGCGGTTCGTGTTTCCGCCATAGCTCACAAACTGAGTGTCCGTTTGGCATGTGATCTTCCATACTTAAAAAAGCGATGCAATGGTTGTGTTAACCGATGATACTTTGGTATATTAAAAGAGTATAGAGGATTATGTTGGACATCGGGAGCTTGAGTCATCCGTGTGGAGAAGAAGTAGTATATGCCTCGGTGAAGAAAGTTCAAAGAGTTTGGGAGAGCTGTCAACAGTTTGTGTGTTGGTTTTGCCGAACCCGACAGGACTATTTGTTGTGTTCGGTGATGCTTTGTTGGTATGATTGGGAGATATGTTAAGTGCAACTTCAACGAGTTTTAGTTATGCTTTAAGGCAACTTGAGGTACATAAGAGGAATCATCTGACAAGTGATTTAGAGTTGGTTGTTGTTGTGGTTGTGCCGGAGGGTGGAGGCTGCAATCGTTTAGTCTGGAATTTGAGGTGTTTGGTGATATTAAGAGCTGAAGGTGTTTATTTGATTTGAGAGAGTTGAAATGAGGCAGAGGAAATAATTGGGATTTCTGAAGGATTGTGGCTTTGGGTTGAATTACCATTCGGGTAAAGTGGACGTGGTAGTTGATGCATTGATTTGGAAATCTTTGCCTATACCGATGATGATGGTGAAAAGAGTTAGAACTGATTGAGCAATTTTGTGATATGAGTTTGGTTGATGAATAGACTTCTTATGGAGTTAAGCTTTGTATGTTAGACCTTACTAATGGTGTTCTTGAGGAGATTCGAGAAGGTTAGAAATATGGGTTGAGTTGGTAAATTAGTTGGATTTGATGAATCAAAAGTCGAAGAGTTGATTTTCGGATTAGTGGAAATAGTACCACGATATGTCGTGATGGAGTTTGTGTTTCAGATATTGTTGAGTGGAGTAAGAGTACTCTTGAAGAAGTACATTGAGGTAGATGGAGAATCCATCCAGGTGCTATGAAGAGGTAACCGGACTTGAGGAAATTGTTTTGGTGACCATAGACGAAGAGAGAAGTGGTTGAGATTGAATATGCTGGTTAGAATTGCCGAAAGTCGAAGATTGAACATCAGAGACCGTTGAGCCTGATGCGGCCGTTGAATATTCCAGAGTGGAAATCGAGTAGTATTTTCATGAATTTGGTGTTGAGTTTTCCGAAGAATTTGAGGGATATGATTTTAATTTGGGTTATTGTGGATGGATTAACTATTCTATGTTGAGGATATATGAGAGGTATATCGATGAAGTTATGAAGTTGTATGAGATACTGTCGAATATTGTGTCAGATGGAAATTTGAGAGTTATGTTGAGATTTTGGGAGAGTTGCAGACGCTTTGGGTACTAATTTGAGGTTGAGTTCTGCCTGTCATCCGCAGACGGATGGACAGAGAGAGAGAACTATTCAGCCTATAGAAGATTTGTTGAGAGCTTGTGTGTTGGATCAAGATGGATCAAGGGGGTAGTTAATTATCGTTGAAGGAGTCTACATACGATTACCGCTATCATTCTAGTATCGGAATGACATCGTATGAGGTTTTGTATGGTAGGAGGTGTAGGACTCCTTGTGCTGATGTGTGTCCGGCGAGAATGTTGTACTCGGAGTGGAGATTGTGCAAGAGGCGACTGAAAAGATCAAAATGATCCAAGAAAATACGCGTGTTGAGAGTTACGATGGTAACTGGGGTTGGTCGAGCTTTGAAGTCTCAGAAGCACACATTATGTTTTGTTTATCTGTATCAGATTGGCGCAGTGGAAGAATGGGGAAAATAGCATGTTGGACTTTTTTACCGCTATCGTTTGTGGAAATTGCAGGAAGTGTTCATGTGTCTAAGCCGAGGAAGTACATTAATTCACTTGGATGGTGTGCAAGTGAGGGATAATTTGATTGTTGAGGCACTTCTAGTGCGAATTGTTGAACTAGAAACAACTCTGAGGGAAGGAGATATCTTTGGTGAAAGTGGCTTGGGGAGATGCTGCAGGAGGCAGTGTGACCTGGGAATTGGAAAGCAGGATGCGGGAAGCGTATCCGGAATTGTTTCCATCAGATAATTTTCGAGGACGAAAATAATTAAAGTGGGGGAGAGTTGTAACACCCATTTTAATTATTTAGTCTTTTTGGTGTTATTTTATGTTGGTGTGTCCTTATGTGGGGGTGTGTCTGAGTGCGTTGGCGGGTGCCCTTAGACTGTAAGAATTATTTAATAACTATGGAGTTTAATATTAATATAATATAATTAATATTGGTGATAATTTAATAATTAATAGTAATATTATTATTATTATTATTATTATTATTATTATTATTATTATTATTGTTATTATTATTATTATTATTATTATTATTATTATTATTATTATTGGAGTAAGTATATAAAAAGGAGGTTTCGAGGGAAAAGAGGAAAAACATGATAAACTGCTCAGAACCAAAATTAAGAAGAAAAAAAAAACATTGAGGAGAAAGAACAAGGAGGAAGAACAAGGGAAGAGAAGAAGGCTAGGGCTGTCAGATTTTTGGGGATTCTTCGTCAATCGGAGCATTAATCGAGGTAAGGGGGGAGAAACTGATTAGGATTGGTGTTTACATGAAATTGGATAGAAGAGATTCCTTAACCTCGTAGGGATTTGATGAATATGTTTGTTATGTTGATATGTCTTTGATTGTTGTTGATTATGATGAATTTGGTGTGCATGCTGATGTGTTTATGACTGTTGCTGCCATTGATGAATGGGTGCACATATGGTGTGATTTTGGTGGGGCTCTGAGTAACCTCTGTAGTTCTGATGATGGGCATAAGTGTGGGTTCTAGAGATAAATTGATAGAATAATGACCAGAGTAGTGTGTACTGGTTGTAGTAATGATAGGATGGGAGATGGAAGTAGAGTGATAGGATTTGAATTGAGCAAGATGACATTTTTGGATAGTAAGGGTTTTGAGAGATCGCAGACGCTCGCTAGCACCTTCGCTAGGTGTTGCACCCAAAAATTTGCCCAACATTTCTTTACCTAGCTTATGTTTCATTTCATTCACATTAACATTATAATTTGCATTTCATTGACATGTATGCAGGAGATCAAGAGGTATGATTACCAATCAAGAGCTACACAAGACTTTGAAGCTAGCTAAAGAAGGTTATTCAAGTGTTCAAGGGTTGATATCCTTGTCAGAGAAGTCAAAAGAGCCTCAGAAAGAGTGGTTGAAGCCAAGAGTGTGTGTCTCCTAACTTGAGAGTTGTGGAAAGTCATTAGATGATTCTGAAGCCATGAAGATGGACTTGAGGTCTTGAGAGAGATCATGAGAAGTGTTGAAGATCACTTTGAGGCCTAGACAGGTCATTGTGCAAGAATAAGAAGACTCAGCCATGAGTGGTGCAATTAGGGTTTGACTGGGTCAATCCTAAGTCAACTGAGGATTTGGAGAAGGTTGAGACTTAATCCAAGAACCCAGTGATCATGGATTGATACATTGAGATGTTATAAGGATGATTCCAAGGTCAACTCATCATGATTGAAGAGTTTGAGAAGTTTCAAGCTAGGGTTTCTAAGGCTTGACAGTGTAAAATCCCCTAGTTTGACCCCTATCTTCAAGGCAATTTAGCTCAAGATGTGATTGTCATCTCATCTTGCCCCCAACATTATTTTTGTAGAGCATGAGCTTAGATTTAATTGGAGTGCTATAAGTCCTTGATAGGATTTGTAGAACTCAAGTTATGACTTTGACAAGTTACAGGTCATCTGAGGTATGTGAATTTGGAGCTTGAAAGTTGTCCAACTTGCATGAAACTTTTGCCCTAGAAGGATGATTCCTATGAACTTTTGGTCAACATGAATGTTGTTCCTTATCCTCTTAGCTTTCTAGCGATTACTAGAAGTCCTTGATAGGATTTGTAGAACTCAAGTTAGGGCTTTGACAAGTCAAGGGTATTTTGGTCATTTGGAGATTATAGGTCATTTCAATCATAAGGCCATAACTCCTATTTGTAAGCTTCAAATGGGAAAATGTCCAACATCAAACTTGTTCAAAATGATGTTTTAAGGCTAACCAAGAGGTCATGAGAGGTTGTAATTGCTTGTAGCTCAAAGTTGCAAAAATGGCCTAAAATAAGTTAAATGAACCAAAGTTGAAAATTGTTATTTTTGATATACATGTCCAAACCAAGGCATGTAATATATCATTTTGACTCTAAAACACATTTTAAGAACATTGGTTTAGCCATATTTTTGAATTGAAGTTTAATTTGTGGACTTGCTTTGAAAACTAGTTACTTACATCTTAAGTAACGTTTGCCAAACCTAAATTCAAGGCATAATCAAGGTCCCTTGCAAGCCAAACACATCCAAAATGTCATTAGGGGAGAAATTGGAAGGGAATGAGGATGATTTCAAGCTGTTAGCAGAGTTGTGCATACCATGGCATATCATGAGAATTCAAGTGACATGAGAAATTGAATTTCTCATTAGAAGGATCTAGAGCTTTCTAGATCATCCCTACACACTCTATATATTGAATAGAAGTGGTTCAGATCAGAGTTTGGTGAGAATTGAGAGGGAAAAGAGAGAGTGAGTTTTGAAACTTCCATTTTGCAACTGAATTCGATTACTCCAATTGAGTTCATTTCAATCCATTCTCTTGATCCCAATAGCTTCCATTTGCATTGTTGAATGATCCCATAGTGAAATCATAGCAAAAGCATTGATGATTTAAGTGTTAGCATTTGGATTTTTCAACCTGCAACTCACTATCGGGTTCCAAGTTCCAGGAGGTTTCAACCAGTTCTTGTGCATACAGAAGCAAGGAAATGATCCATTGATCGTGTCTGGAAGGTTTGAGAGCTTGATTTGAAGATTTTGTACATCTGTTCATCAAGAATTGACAGGTATGTAAACTTCTTCCTCCAGCATAAATTAAGTAGAATTAACACGGTTTGTTAGGTTAGAATGATTGTAGGTGGTTAGTAGAAGCTTTTAGATAGCAATTGATGAGGTTTAGTGACAATTATTGGAGTAACCAAATTTCTGTTCTTAAGTGTGTCTTGCTGAATCTTGAGTTAGAACATGAGTGTGATAGCTAGAATTGCTCAGGGTGAGATGGAGAGTATCTTAGACCAGATAATTTGGAGAATGGTGATGGTTGAGGTTTGAGCAGATTTTGAATTCTTGATCGTGTTTTGAGTTAGATGATGTTTCAATAAGTTTAGAGATTAGGGTTAGATTCAGGGAGAGATTATGAGTGGATTAGGGTTTTAGAGTTTGATTTTTAGTGAAGATTTGATGGAACCCGAGTTGGAGAGGATGAGTGTTCTTCACCTTGCATCCATGGTGTTTCTCCCTCCACTTTTGGTTCAAATGAAGAAGATGAGTGGGACACCATTGGATTAACATGAAGACTTTGACTAAACAATGTATTCCACGGCCAGGATCAATTTGGATTCATGAGAGAGTCTGAGTAAGTGAAACGATGCGTTTCACTTACTAGGTTGTGTTGGGCTTAGGTTGAAAATTGTTATCCCCACCCCAGGTACAAGGCCCATGTGATTTTACACTACAATAGGTTGCTATCTGAACCGTGAGTTTTACATTTTTCTTTCTATTTTTATTTTGATCTTCTGAATGTATTTGGGCTTTACGCGCATTTCTCTCCCCACCCTCTTTATGGCCCAGTCTGTTAAAAGGAACTGATTTCTCTTGCTATTCACACCACGCATTTGTTCATTTTATTTTGAGTTTCATTTTATTTTTCATTTTATTCATGGTTATTGATTAATTCATAAAAAATGGAAAAATGATGCAATTGATCCCATTCTTTTTGCATTGGATTCATGATTATATAGTTTTTTTAGATAAAAAATATTATTATTTCATGCACTTTCTGATTTTATGGGATTTTTTACATTTTAATTGACATTAAAATAATCATGTTTGATGCTTGATTTTGTGGAATTTGGTTTGATCATTTGATGATGATTCTTGCCCTGATTTTTTGTATGTGGCTAGCATAGTTATGCATGATCCCCATAGATTTTTCTCACATTTTTTTGATGGATATAAGTGGTAGTTCTAGGTTGAAACCTTAGAAGCTCCATTTTTAGGGTTTATGGTTGATACCTTTGGATTTAGGACTTAATTTTAGGACTTAATAGATGATTTAGTCCCTAGTTTTTGTATGAGGCATTCTTAATTGAATTAGGATCCCTTAGGAATTTTTGTAGAAATTTATAATATAGTTTGCTATTTTTAGTTTGGTTTTAGGTTAGGTACTAACTTTAGATGATTCTAATGCACTAATCCAACTAGATTAACTTCCTAGGTTCCCTTAGATTAGGGTTTTGCTTTGTGTGCCTTTGGTTGAGATTGAAGACAAGGTGAAGTTGCTTGAAGTAGCTTGGAGCTTGGAATTGCCTGTGCCTGAAGGTGCCTGGTGAAGATTTAGGAGATAGGAGACATAGGGAGAGCCTTAGAATTAGAATGATTTCTTTCACAAATATGGGAAGCATCTTGTGCTTCCATTCCTCCCAATGACTAAAAGTCATTCCAAGATATTCACATCCCTTCTTTGGAGGGATAAGTGGCTTTATCTGGGGAGTAAAACTTTGAGGGAACCAGTCTCTCACAATGATGAACCCTTATAGGCTTCCTTTGGTTGTCAATAAGCTGTTTGTCATTTACATTCATTTTGTAAATCAATTTTCTCCTGGTTTGAGCTTGAAGATGTTTGACTTGAGTTTGAAGATGAGGACTTCATTGAAGAGTGTGGAAGAGGAAGATTCCTTGAGCATTGCCATTGCAGCTGGAGCTTGAAGATCGAGAAGAACAAGTTGACACTTGTATAAAAAGGATTCAATTTGAGATTGGTTGAAGGGCTGAAGCTTGAAGAGAATAAGTTGGACATGTTGAAAGCTTGAAGAGGCAAGTTGATACTTGCAGTTAAGAGTGAAGCCTGAAGGTGGAATTGACTGAAGAGTTGAGGCTTGGAGAAGAGGAATAAGTTGATACTTATGATGGATGTGTTAGAAGCTTATAGAAGTAAGTTGACACTTGCTATTGAAGATGATAGTCTTGAAGAACAGTTACAGACTGTGGACTGAACTGCTGTCAGAAGATTGCTTTGCTGTGAAGCTGGGGAAGCTGTTGATTTGCTTTCTTTCCTGTCTGTTTGCTTTCTGTGCAAAATGTATTGATGTGACTTGTTTGATTTGCTTGATGCATTAGAATAAGTTCATGTTTAGATTGTGTTAAGCTAGGAGCATGATTGCACTAGAGGTTGAGTTGCTCCCTCTGCTTGTATTTTTACTGTATGGCTTTGCTTGCGGGTATTCGGTAGAGCCCAGCTCCCTTGCCTATGTGGTTTGTGATTTGCTTGATGGAATCTTATTTTATCTTTGTTTTATTTCTTCTGTATGATTACAGTTATTCATATCTGGCTTGAGGTTGAGACGAGCTTGTGGAGGCTGATGCCCCACACACATTTCCTCCCTCACTTGCATTGCATGCATTTTACAGTCATTTACTGTTTACTGTTTAAGCTGATGCTTTATCTGTTTCTGTTTATCATTGACATGATCCCCTAGGAATCTCATTTCCTATGATAAGGAAGTGCTAATTAGAACTTTAGTTTGAAACCATGCATGATAACTTCTAGGAGTTCCCTGTTTCAAACTTCAACCATAGGATGAATCCTTGGCATGACAACATTAGGACTTGATAGTCTCCCTTTAGTTGAGTTCGTTCTCTCTTCTCGTCTCAAAACAAATTAAAATACAGTAATAAAGGTTAACTGACGCTGTACGTTACGAGCCTTAAGCTATCTGAGAAAGGATTGTTGGAGAGTTTCTTTTCAACAGTCTGGATGTTTAGTATGGCACCCTTTGGGTGACATGCGACACATTCACTCTCAGGTCATAGTCTCTAGTGCGGTATTGGTTGCAAACATCCATAAAAAACAGTTCTTTCATAAAAGACAAAAAACAAACTTCAAACTTTTTTGCCCCGTGGGTCCGTAATTCAAAGGAGGCTTTTCTGAAGAAAAGAGTGTCGTTAACTCCCAGTTCTACCGCAAACGGTAATGCCTAAGTCTCCAAGGGTCGAGCTGCGTACGCCAAACTGCTGGAACTGTTTGTTAACCCTACTCGAAAAAACAGATGAATCTGAATTCCCGTAATCCGTATTATCCCGAACTACGCAAGCTCTGATCTCTCATGCCCGTTGAGAGTACGTAGGCATAATACTGATGTATTGGCGAGCCACCTTCCCCGTAACCTGTAGTTAGTCGAACTACGTTGACTCTGATTTCTCATTCTCTGATGAGAATACGTAGGCATAAAGTGTGACGCTTTGCCGAGTCATTTTCTTTTCTTTTTAAGCCAGCCTTGATAGGTAGATAGTAAACCAACCCGTCAGATAAACACAACAAGCATGGATCCCATCGAGTACGATGGACGTGAGGGGTGCTAATACCTTCCCCTTGCGTAACCGACTCTCGAACCCAGACAATGGTTGCGATGACCTTGTCTTATACCTTTTCGTCAGGTTTTTCCGATCGTTTCCTTTCCCGTTCTGAGGGATAAATAATGAAAGGTGGCGACTCTTCTGTTTTGCCGGCACCTTATTTTCGCGGAAGCGACAGCTGGCGACTCTGCTGGGGACTTCAAGAGTTTCCTGGGATCCAACGTCCCTTTTGCGAGTCAGTTTGGGGATCCAACGTCCCCTGCGAGAGTCAATCCTAGCGCTTGTATGATTACTTGTTGGGTTGTGTTTACTTATCGCACTTTATTTCCCGCACTTTATTTTCAGTATGATATGATTATCTGTACTGTTGCAGGAGGGGCATTCTGATGAGTGAGAAGCCAGACCCAGGCTTGAGTGTACATAACATTAGTTGTGGAAATTAGTGGGCGCGTGCTTGCTTTGCAGGCACTAGTGTCTCATGAAATCCACGCTAAGACGAGGTTCTCCCGGTTGACTTCTTTTTCAACCCTTTGGGTTGAGGGGGTTGTTGGTTTGGAGGATTGTCGACTCTAGGGACCGATCATTTGGGATTCAGCCGAGTGAGGCCGTTTCAGGAGTTGGTGATGCCACACCTTCTGGGTATCGTATCACCCCTCTTGAATGTCTGTGACGCTGATGACCGCATAGGATGCCGAACTTGAGTCAGTTTAGGTCCATACCTGTGAGCAGGGTCGGGTTTGTTGCAGGAAACCTTAACCTTCAGACTACCTGGTTTTCTTGATAGTGAATCAGTTTTGTTGGTACCGGAGGTTCTCATCATCATATATATGATTGTTCTTGACAGAGCATATTTATGGTCCTGTATCAGAGGTCCTTATTATCAGATGTGTGTTTGTTCTTGACAGAGCAGATTTATGGTCCGATATCAGGGTTTCCTTCTTATCAGAGATAGTGGTTGTTCTTGACAGAGCAGTATCGTGGTTTTGTTGATACAAAACCTTTACCTTCATCACTTCAACAACACAGTTGTCTTGATCTCCTGCTGCATGACTGCATTTTACATTGTTTTGCATACTCATTTGCATTTCATTAACGTGTGTCTGTGTTGCAGGTACCGTTTCCCCCGATTCAGGTTTTCTTGCCTTCTATTGTGCTATCATGGGTTCTATGAGGAAGACAGTGGCTTACAAGCTCCCAACTCCTGATGTCGTTCAGCTGACTGGTTTGATTGCTTTAGCAGATGATTCTGTGAGAGATGAATTCAGAAAGTCTTACGGTAAATTGCTCAGTTTGGTTCGTAAACCCTCTGTGTTTGAGTTGAATGGGTTGCACGCCCTGCTGCAGTTCTATGACCCTCCTTTGAGATGCTTTACTTTCCAGGACTTCGCTCTCGCACCCACATTAGAGGAGTATGTTGATTTGTTAGGTGTGCCTATCAAGAGTCAGATGCCCTTTGTTCATATGGATGCTGAGCCTAATCTGGCTAGTCTAGCTCCTTCACTTCATCTGGATGCCTCCGAGTTGGTCTTGTCTAGTTGGAACAGGGTTCTCGGTTTCTCCTTGCAGTTCTTAGTAGGAAAGGCCCAGCAGTGCGCCAAAGACGGGTGTTGGATCATGTTCAACGCTATTCTTGCTCTGTGCATATATGGAATCATTCTGTTCCCCAATATGCCTGACTTTGTAGACTTCGACGCATTTCACATCTTTGCATTAGGGAATCCAGTCCCTACCTTGATTGGAGATGTTTACCATTTCGTCCACTACAAAAACGAGAACAGAAGGGGCAATAATGTCTCATGCTGTGTGCCCCTACTCTATAGATGGCTTGATAGTCACCTACCCAAGAAGGGTTCCTTTGATTTGTCTGCAGCCACAGCTGAGTGGCCCGAGCGTCTGATGAGTCTATCTGCAGAGGATGTTGCCTGGTTTGACAGAGATAGGTTGGGTACCGAGATTATCTTCAGCTGCAGCGGATTTCCGAATGTGCCTTTGATAGGCAGGAAGGGCTGTATAAACTATAACCCATCTTTGTTGGTCCGACAGTTTGCTTATGCTTTGAGAGCTCCGCCGAAGGATGAAGAGGTGCAGGAATCTCTGTACCTCACTGGTCTTCTAGAGGGGGATATGTTATCTAAGCTTCAACGCGCTTGGAATGGTATCAGTAAGCGAGGAAAGCCATCGCTGGGAAAAGCAATAGCCAAGCCTACGCTCCGTATGTGGCCTGGATCAGAGCCAGGGCAGAGATCATAGGGATGCCGTTTCCTCCTGCCAAGCCAGAAAGCCCTCCAGTGATTGAAGAGCCTACCACCGTGCCTATTCGGCAGCATAATCAGGTGTTAGCTGAGAGAGATGAGCTGAAGAAGGCCAATGAAGAACTGGAGAAAGAATTGGCTCAACTCAGAAGCGAGAGAAACAAAGCCGTCCACTCTTTCAAGAAGCAAACAGAGCTGGTGAACCAGTTGGGGACGGATTTGACTAAGCAGATAGCTGAGCATTAGCGCATGGGTCGAGACTTCAAAGCTGTCAACGACGTACTGGCCACTAAGAAGCAGCACTTGGACGAAGCGTATCGGAGGATATCCAAGTTTAACCAGCATTGGAAGGCCACCCTATCCAACAGGAAAGAGCGGGAGGATAAGCTGATGCAGCAGATCTCCAAGTTGAAAGCCCAGGTGAAGGCTAGTGAGAAGAGGTTTGACGAAGAAACCGCTCGCAGATATGCCGCTGAAGGCCAGCTCAACAGGGCTCTTGCTAACCTGAAGGAGCGCAAACTGACGTTTGAATCCAAGAAGCGTAAGTTAGAAGATTGTTTCGGCGAAGGAGCATGGGAAGATTCGGTTGAAGGTCTTCAGTACACCATTATGCAGAGGGAGTTACTCGTCGAAAGGTTACTCACTCGGCCTGATCATCCAGAAACGAAGGGGATGTCAGAAGAGTTTCGCGCCCGTGGCCATGCTTGACTATTTGTATTCCTTTTGTTTTGATCATTGTTGTAAGCTGACCATCACCAGGCCTGTTGGTTGAGGTCATGCTATTGATTTTGCTTGAACTCAGTGACGTTATGTACCGCCTTGATGGGCTTTCTTTATATATGAGATGTTATTTCCATGACTGGACTCGGACTTCTTATTATCAGCACTGGCACTCAGGCACTAGGATCGGGGGGAATCTCCCTAACGCACGGACACACGTTTGCATTTACATGAAGCATTTGCATAACGAGCACTTTGTCGTTTTTCCTAACCTTTTTGTGCTTTCAGGTTGTTTCAGGTTATTCCAGGATTGATCAGAGACCCATCCACCGCTACCCGACCAGAGAAAATCAAGTAAGAGCTATGGAGCAAGTGCAGAATGATGTTCAAGAACTCCGCGAAAGGATGGACCGCTTCATGGAGCTCATGCAAGCGGTCGCCAATGGCCAGGATCAGCTCAGAACCCTAGTTCGGCCTCTGATTTCAAGGATTGATAACGATGGCATACTCCATCGTGGGGCTGTCCCGACCCCTCCACCTGTTGAAACTCTTCAGATTGGCATCCCCGTGACCAGGGGGAATGGTAGTGCCAACGGCAACGTGATCGCTAACATGGGGCTCAATGGTAATACGACGGGCGTCGGCAATGGAAATTTTGAGGCTAATGGCAATGCTGGGTTGGGCAACGACAATGCGGGTGTTGGAAATCTGTTCGGGCCTCAGCCGTGGTTAGAAGACCGTCAAGACGATGTGTTCTCTCAGAGAGGTGCTGAAGGGGAGCTGACTGCTGAAGCACGGCTTAGGTTCAAGGCACTCGAGGATAAGATGAGGAATATCGAGAACCAGAACACCATGGGTGTTGATATGTGCAAGTTGGGACTGATTGCTGATTTCAAGGTGCCTCCCAAGTTCAAGGTACCTGACTTTGAAAAGTACAAGGGCACCACTTGCCCTCGCGTCCATTTGAGATCATATTACAGGAAAATGTCCGCCCACTCTGAGGACGAGAAGTTGCTAATGCACTTCTTTCAGGACAGCCTGTCCGGGCCCTCCCTAGAATGGTACATGAGTCTGGAACCTACCAGTGTGCGCACGTGGAAGGAACTTGCTGAAGCATTCGTGCACCATTACCAATATAACAGCGACTTGGCTCAGAACCGAGTCCAACTGCAGAATCTGTCACAGAGGAACAACGAAGGGTTCAAGGAATACGCCCAGCGGTGGCGTGAATTGGCAGCCAGGGTTCAGCCGCCGATGGTTGAACGGGAGCTGGTGGAAATGTTCGTAGCTACCCTCCCAGGGGTTTATTATGAGAAATTGGTCAGTAGTATGTCTGGAAGCTTCTCAGATCTCATTATCACGGGTGAGCACGTCGAAAATGGGATCAAACTAGGGAAAATTCAAGGTGACCTGTCCTCAGCTGGAGGAGGCGGAAAGAAACCTTATGGTGGCAAAAGGCGGGAAGGAGAGACGAGCGCTGTGTCCAACGCTCGAAGGAAGGGTAAAGGCTCTCACCAGCAGGTGGCCAGTATAACTATCCCCGCGGTCCAACAGCCACAGCAGCAGCAGCAGCCGAACCAACAAGGGTACATAAAGTATCAGAACAGGACATCTCTGTCGAGCCGTCACCTCGAGACACCGCCCATGTCCTATGCTCAGCTGTTACAGACTCTGCTCCAGTTACAGCTAATCCAGAAGAGAATCCTGGCTCCCTTGACAGGGGCACCTCCGCCAGGTTATGATGCGAATGCGACTTGTGAATTTCACTTAGGGGCACCAGGCCACACGATAGAAAATTGCAAAGCCCTCAAGCACAAGATGCAGGATATGGTGGATGCTAAGATCATCAACTTCTCGGATAATGTGCCAAACGTCACGAAGAACCCTATGCCGAATCATAGGGGAGGTGGAGTAAATGCCATTATTGATGACGAGAGCTCGTATTTGTTGACTGACGTCAAAGATTTGAAGACACCGCTTAGCTTCGTTAAAGCTAAGCTAATGAAAAGGGGTTTCTTTCCAGGTTGTGGAGAGCTGTGTATGGGCTGTGCGACAAGTCCTGATGGATGTGAACAGTTGATAGAGGGGATCCAAAGTCTGATGACCGAAGGAACCCTACAATTTAGCCGAAGGGTCGAAAGCGGATCGGGAGAGGTAATGCTGAAGCAAGGTGATGAGGTTGCCACCATCACCATCCCTCGTCGGACGATAACTATTTCTGCACCTAGACCGCCCACGATTACCATCACCAAAGCTGGGCCGATACCTTTCGAAAGCACCAATGTTGTCCCATGGCATTATGGGGCAGACGTCTACTGCAACAGACAGAAGTTGGAACTAGAACCATTTGGGAAATCTGTGGATAACCTAGTGGGAATTGGAGGAATCACTCGTAGCGGGAGAATATTTGATCCACCCGAGATTGTGGCGAAAAAGGCGGACAAAGCTGATGCAACTGATAAAGGAAAGAGTAAGGTCGTTGAAGAGATCCCTCGTGGGGTAGAAAAAGACTTACTTGTTAAAGACGCCGAAGATTTTATGAGGTTGATTAAAAAGAGTGACTACAAGATCATGGATCATCTCCATCAAACACCCTCGAAAATCTCCATCCTGAATCTGTTGCTGTGTTCTGAGGCACACCGCAACGCACTGCTGAAGGTGTTGAATGCCACGTACGTATCGCAGGAAATATCGGTAAACCAGTTGGAAAGGGTCGTAGCCCACGTGAATGCTGGAAATGGGTTAGGGTTCACTGACCTGAAGCTGACGTCGAAGGGGAGGAACCACAACAGCGCCCTGCACATCTCGATAGAGTGTAGGGGAACGATTATGTCTCACGTGTTGGTGGACACGGGGTCGTCGCTCAATGTTCTTCCAAAGAAAGCATTGATGAAGTTAGATACTCGCGAATTGATTTGCACACCCAGTGATCTGGTTGTGAAGGCGTTCGATAGAACCAAACGCCATGTTTTTGGGGAGGTGACGTTGCCAATTCAAGTCGGGCCAGAAACATTCGACACGGTCTTTTACATTATGGACATCATGCCTGCCTACAACTGTCTCTTAGGCCGGCCATGGATCCATTATGCGGGTGCCGTAACCTCTACGTTGCACCAGAAGCTCAAGTATGCTGTCGGAGGTAGCATCGTGACTGTAGGTGGTGAGGAATACATAATGGTGAGCCATTTGTCGTCCTTCAAGTATGTTGAGATGGATGGGGAAATCCACGAAACCCTATGTCAAGCGTTCGAAGCTGTCAAAGTCAAGAACGTAGCTCCTGTAGTCACTGAGAAGCCAGAGATGACTCTCTCTTCCTTCAAGGAAGCCCGAGCCGTTGTTCAAGCCGGATCTACCCCAGGTTGGGGGCGGATTCTAGAGATACCTAACAAGCAAGACAAGTTTGGGTTGGGATATTCTCCTGCGGCTGAAGCCTCCTCCTCTTCTAGCAGTGCGCCACGAGGTAAAGGGCCGATCCAGTTTACCAGCGGTGGGGTGATATTTGAAAGCGTCAACGCAGTGTCTGAAGACGGCGGAGACAGCGACTGCGACCTGGACTTTTGGATCCAGCCGAGCAAACCAAGCGAGAGCCTTAACAACTGGTCCGTCAGGGATATCGTCCAAGTGACAGGCAAAGAGTAATGATTTACTTTTTCCAATCATTGTACAACCCTATGTCCTACCCGAGGCATAGTGGTTTTATTGTCAGGGCCTTGTTTGATTATGTACATGCATTTTACTAATAAATCAAAAGGCATTTTTCTTCGTATTCAAATATTGTGATCTCTGTTATTCCTGTTTTATATTTGTTTTGAAAAACAATAAAATGGCAATGGGGTTTGTGCTAACCTGCATATTCTTGTCTTAAGCTTAACCCTTGTTATTGCAGGATCCACATAGCAGATGACATCGACTCTGGACCTTCTACGGCTCACTTCGACTTCGATTGCCCGATCTATCAAGCCGAAGAAGAGATTGATGAAGACGAAGACCTTCCCGAAGAGTTGGCCCGCTTGTTGAAACAAGAAGAGAAAGTTATTCTGCCTACCGAGGAAGAGATTGAGATTGTGAATTTGGGTTCTGAGGAACTAGTCAGGAATGTCAGGATAGGGGCTGCATTGCAGAGTGATGTCAAGCAGAGATTGGTCGAGATGCTGAGAAAGTATAGTGACGTCTTTGCTTGGTCATACGAAGATATGCCCGGACTTGATACTGACATTATGGTCCATCACTTGCCGCTGCGAGAAGATTGTCCTCCCGTTAAACAGAAGCTTAGAAGGACACGACCAGATATGGCCGTTAAGATCAAAGAAGAAGTGCAAAAGCAGCTTGATGCCGACTTCTTAGCGGTCACTACTTACCCTCCATGGGTCGCCAACATAGTGCCTGTACCGAAGAAGGACGATAAGGTACGAATGTGCGTCAATTATCGGGATTTGAATAGGGCAAGCCCTAAAGATGATTTCCCGCTGCCTCATATTGACGTGTTGGTTGACAATACAACTCAGTTCTCCGTATTTTTGTTCATGGATGGCTTCTCCGGCTACAATCAGATCAAGATGGCGCCAGAGGACATGGAGAAAACTACGTTTATTACGCCTTGGGGAACATTTTGCTACAAGGTAATGCCTTTCGGTCTGAAGAACGCAGGGGCCACTTACCAACGAGCTATGGTTACTTTGTTTCATGACATGATTCATCATGAGATTGAAGTCTATGTTGATGACATGATTGCGAAGTCCCAAACGGAGGAGGGGCATCTGGTCAATTTGCTGAAGCTTTTTGAGAGGCTTAGGAAGTTCAAGTTGAGGCTGAATCCTAACAAGTGTACTTTCGGAGTACGGTCTGGAAAACTACTGGGGTTTATCGTGAGCGAAAGAGGCATCGAGGTTGATCCTGCGAAGATAAAAGCAATACAAGAAATTCCAGCGCCAAAAACTGAAAAAGAAGTTCGTGGTTTCCTGGGAAGAATAAACTACATTGCAAGGTTTATTTCTCAGCTCACCACCACGTGTGAACCGATGTTCAAACTATTGAAGAAAGATCAGGCGATTATCTGGAACGAGGATTGCCAGAAGGCATTTGATAAGATAAAAAAGTATCTGCAGGAACCTCCGATCTTGATACCCCCAGTGGTCGGACGACCCCTAATCATGTACTTGACAGTTCTTGAGAATAGTATGGGGCGTGTTCTCGGTCAGCACGACGAGACGGGCAGAAAGGAGCATGCCATTTACTATTTGAGTAAGAAGTTCACATAATGTGAATCTCGCTACTCGATGCTGGAAAAGACGTGTTGTGCACTAGCCTGGGGTGCCAAACGTTTACGACAGTACATGCTCAATCACACAACCATGCTAATTTCAAAGATGGATCCGATCAAGTACGTCTTCGAGAAACAAGCGCTTTCGGGCAGGATTGCCAGATGGCAAATGGTGTTGACGGAATATGACATTCAGTACGTTTCCCAGAAGGCCATCAAGGGAAGCATATTGTCTAAATACCTTGCCGAACAGCCGATCTAGGATTATCAGCCGATGAAATTTGAATTCCCTGATGAGGATATCATGTTTCTCAAGGTGAAAGATTGTGATGAATCGTTTCCCGACGAGGGGCTAGATAGGAAATCCCAATGGAAATTGATATTTGACGGGGCGTTTAATTCTTACGGAAGTGGCATTGGAGCGATCATCACGACTCCCCACAGATCCCACATCCCGTTCACCGCGATACTGACGTTTCCGGTCACCAATAATGAAGCGGAGTACGAAGCATGCATCATGGGTCTGGAAGAAGCAATTGATTTGAGAATCAAGAACCTAGATGTATATGGTGACTCGGCGCTTGTGATCAACCAGATTAAAGGGGAGTGGGAGACTCGTCAATTGAATTTGGTGTCGTACATGAACTATGCCAGAAGGCTGCTTCCGTTCTTTGATCGAGTGGAACTCCATCATGTGCCCAGAGCTGAAAATCAAATGGCTGATGCCTTAGCCACGTTGGCTTCGATGTATAAGGTCAATTTTTGGAATGAAGCTCCAAGGATTGTCATTTCTCGTCTTGATAGACCGACATTCGTCTTTGCGATCGAGGAAGCCTCCGACGGCAAGCCATGGTTCCATGATATCCAGACTTTCCTTATGACTAAGGAGTATCCTGCGGGAGCGTCAACCCAGGATAAGAAGACTCTGAGGAGGCTGTCTGGAAATTTTTATCTCAATCCTGATGGAGTTTTGTATAAAAGAAACCACGATCTCGTGCTACTCAGATGCGTAGATGAGAAAGAAGCGAGTATGCTCATGGAAGAAGTCCATGAAGGCACATTTGGTACGCACGTCGGCGGGTATGCTATGACAAGAAAGATCCTGAGAGCAGGATACTACTGGCTGACGATGGAATCGGATTGCTTTAAATTCGCGAAGAGATGTCATAAATGCCAGATTTATGCTGATAAGATTCATGTGCCGCCGTGCCCGTTAAATGTCATGTCCTCCCCCTGGTCGTTCTCCATGTGGGGCATCGACATGATAGGCAAGATCGAGCCCACTGCACCTAACGGTCATCGCTTCATTCTAGTAGCTATCGACTACTTCACCAAGTGGGTGGAGGCAGCCTCATATGCTAATGTGACCAAGCAGGTGGTGGCTAAATTCATAAAGAGGGACATCATATGTCGTTACGGAATTCCCGAGCGGATCATTACTGACAATGGTTTGAATCTGAATAACAAGATGATGAAGGAGCTGTGCCAGAGTTTCAAGATTGAACACCACAACTCATTTCCTTATCGGCCAAAGATGAATGGCGTCGTTGAAGCGGCCAATAAGAACATTAAGAAGATTGTACAGAAGATGGTTGTGACCTATAAGGATTGGCATGAGATGTTGCCATTTGCACTGCACGGTTATCGTACAACGGTACGTACATCAACCGGGGCAACTCCTTTCTCACTAGTGTACGGTATGGAAGCTGTCCTACCGTTGGAAGTTGAGATCCCTTCTTTATGAGTTTTGGTTGACGTGAAACTCGATGAGGCAGAATGGATTAAGAACCAACTAAACCAACTCAGCCTGATGGACAAGAAGAGGTTAGCATCGATTGCATATGGTCTCCTATACCAAAGCCGAATGAAGAAAGCTTATGATAAGAAGGTGCGTCCTAGAAGCTTTCAGACGGGTGATCTCGTCTTGAAGAAGATTCTTCCTCCACACTCCGATCACCGGGGCAAGTGGACCCCCAATTACGAAGGTCCGTACGTCGTCAGTAAGGTCTTCTCGGGAGGAGCTTTATTGTTGTCCACGATGGATGGCGAAGATTTTGCATCCCCGGTGAACGCGGACGCAGTTAAAAAATACTTTGCTTAAAAAATGACCCGCTGGAAAGAAAAAGAATATCCAGGCAAAAATAGGGCATCCCGGCGAACCATAAAAAAGGAAAAAGGTTCGGGCAAAAATTAGGGATATAAAGAAAACAATGTACACCCGCAAAGTCGAAAACCCGGATGGGCGACTTTGGCAAAAAAGGGTATCCCGGTGAATCGAAAACCCGAAAGGGTGATTCAGGCAAAAGTTAGGGATTTGAAAAAGCAAATGACTGCGTTCCGCGGATGGACTGTATTTGGTTAGTGGTTTGGAAGACCTGAGGGCCGTTTATCTGAATCAATATCTTCTGAAGCTGAAGCGTCGGAGAAGTGTCGAAGTCGAGTGGGTCATAGAAGGATCAACTCATGGTGTTCGTCTATGCCACATTGCCGACATTTGTGTATATACTGATGTATATTTATGTTTTATTTTTGCGCAGCTTCCTCATTCCAGGAGCTTGCATCTATTGTAAAACATTTTTACCCATTCAGGGGTTCGTTATCAATAAAATGTGTACTATTCAGCCATTCTGTTTGTCTGTTTAGCATTTATCTGTTTTGTTTGCGAAAAAGAACGCCGATGTTGTTGATAAAATGCGCATACATAAACTTACTGGCCTAGGCCGCTGATTGTTGAAACAATGAATTACTTGAACATTGTCACAAGATGATAACCTTGATAGGTCCCTTTGAGAAGGGTATCTTGTCTGTTTGTTTGTGTTGTTGCAGGTATAGCATACTCCAGGCAGCACGCCGTATGTGTCCCCAGGCAGGATGACTCCTTCCTCTCCAGCAAGTTCAGCAGCGTCTCCCCGTGGAGTTTGAACATGAGATCGTGAGCATTGATATGCGTCTCCCCAGGAAGAGAAGATTCTCTCCCCAAGCAGATGCATCCCGAAGGAACGTCATCTCCCCAGCTGAGTCATATACTGAAGTATGCAGTACTCGGAAGTTCCAGACTGAAGTCTCCAGCAGAATTGAAATTCCCCACAAAGTCGTGTTCTCCCTGGCAAGCAGGATGATTCTTTCTTCCCCAGCCGAGTTTGCAGTTCCCCAAGGGAGCTGAGTCCTTGGAAGCCGTTTGGGCCATGATTGGTTTTCCCTAATAGAGTGTTGAATAGCTGATGCTGTATTTCCCCACCGGAGTCGTTATCTCCAGGAAAGTTTTGCTGCGAATGTCGTGCAGTTTATTTCTGAGATTGATATTGTTTCCTCAGTAGTTTGTGGTTTGAATACCCGGGTGAGCGAGTCCAAGTTCTCGGAGAGCTTTATTCCCCTGCAGCAGTCGTCTGGAGTTCGTTTTGTCCAATTGAGATTGGTGTGACTTCTTCTCCTCGGCAGGATGAGTCCTTCCTCCACTAGAGTGGTTCCTTCTCCTTGACAGGAGGATTCTCCCTTCAGCATTTATTTTGCTGATGGGATTGTAGCATCTTGCATGATTGCATAGCATTTACCCTAAACGCGTAGCATTTCCACCGTGTGGAGCATTGCGCCCTTGTCGATCATATGCATATGAAACATGAGCTAGGTTGTTACCGTTCTTGTTTTACAGGTATTCCCCGGCAGGGTGTGTACTTAGGATGATTCCTGAGATCTCAGAAGAGTTGTGTGGCCCAAGATGATTCTTGGATTCCCCAGCAAAGTCGTTTTCCCAAGATGATTCTTGAATTCTCCAGCGAAGTGGTTTGCTTAAGATGATTCTTAAAATCCCCGGTGAAGTCACTAGAGAGGGTTGCTCAAGTTGATGCTTAGAGTCCCCAGCAGAGTGTTTGCTCAGGATGATTCCTGAAATCTCCAACGGAGTTATTGGTTCAGGATGATTCTTGAAGTCCCCGACGGAATTATTTGTCCAAGATGATTCTTGATTTCCTCAGCAGAGTTGATTCACCCAGAATGATTTCTGGATCCCCGAAGCAGAGTTACTTGATAGTTCTCCAGAACCCCCAGCGGAGATGTGTCATCCCCAGCAGGTTGTTGAGCAGAGAAGCTGAAGTTTCCCTTGAAGACTTGATGATTGAAGTCTGGCAACGGTGCCAAAACCCCAGACTTACTGACAAAGTCCAACTGTGATGTCGAAGCAGTTATCTCAGCTGACGCGGAGTGCCTGATGGCAGAAGTTTGGATACCCCCACTTGGTTCATGATTGACCGAGAATTCTATTCCCAAACTTACTGATGAAGTCCGGCTGACGCCCGAAAGTTTCTTTGAAATGCCCGACGGCATGATTAACTTGATTGTTAAAAAAGGGGTTCCCAATGGCCTGATGAGTCCCGGGGAATTCTGATGCCTGACGGTATGATCAACCATCCATTACCAGTTACCGTGTAACCGATGACCCCTTGATAAATTGAGGACGAAGATCTACAGCAAAATCAGATGATCATCCTGATGGAGATTCGAGATTAGACCTTTCACCGGTTACCGTGTGACCAATTCCCCAGCAGAGTTGCCGTGCAACTGCCATGCTCAGTTTTTGAAGATTATCCTAACAATCAGAGTATCGTTTACCTGTGCGGTTGGCAAATCTCCAGTTATCGTGTAAGCGATGATCCCTTGATGATTTAAGGACGCAATGATATCAGATAAATCAGAGAATCATCCTGATGGGGATTCAGATCAGTATCCTCCAGCTAGTTGCCGTGCAACTATTATTTCAGTTTCCGAAGATTTGTTCCCATCAGAGTACCGCTTACTTGTGCAGTTGGAAAATTTCCGGGTTTGTTGGTATTCAACCGTCTTTTACCTTGATTGTTTGAGAGTCGTTCGCTTCTTACCCAATTAGGTCCAAGCCGTTTGAATAGGGGCAGCTGTTGCACCCCAAAATTTGCCCAACATTTCTTTACCTAGCTTATGTTTCATTTCATTCACATTAGCATTATCATTTGCATTTCATTGACATGTATGCAGGAGATCAAGAGGTATGATTACCAATCAAGAGCTACACAAGACTTTGAAGCTAGCTAAAGAAGGTTATTCAAGTGTTCAAGGGTTGATATCCTTGTCAGAGAAGTCAAAAGAGCCTCTGAAAGAGTGGTTGAAGCCAAGAGTGTGTGTCTCCTAACTTGAGAGTTGTGGAAAGTCATCAGATGATTTTGAAGCCATGAAGATGGACTTGAGGTCTTGAGAGAGCTCATGAGAAGTGTTGAAGATCACTTTGAGGCCTAGACAGATCATTGTGCAAGAATAAGAAGACTCAGCCATGAGTGGTGCAATTAGGGTTTGACTGGGTCATTCCTAAGTCAACTGAGGATTTGGAGAAGGTTGAGACTTAATCCAAGAACCCAGTGATCATGGATTGATACATTGATATGTTATAAGGATGATTCCAAGGTCAACTCATCATGATTGAAGAGTTTGAGAAGTTTCAAGCTAGGGTTTCTAAGGCTTGACAGTGTAAAATCCCCTAGTTTGACCCCTATCTTCAAGGCAATTTAGCTCAAGATGTGATTGTCATCTCATCTTGCCCCCAACATTATTTTTGTAGAGCATGAGCTTAGATTTAATTGGAGTGCTATAAGTCCTTGATAGGATTTGTAGAACTCAAGTTATGACTTTGACAAGTTACAGGTCATCTGAGGTATGTGAATTTGGAGCTTGAAAGTTGTCCAACTTGCATGAAACTTTTGCCCTAGAAGGATGATTCCTATGAACTTTTGGTCAACATGAATGTTGTTCCTTATCCTCTTAGCTTTCTAGCGATTACTAGAAGTCCTTGATAGGATTTGTAGAACTCAAGTTAGGGCTTTGACAAGTCAAGGGTATTTTGGTCATTTGGAGATTATAGGTCATTTCAATCATAAGGCCATAACTCCTATTTGTAAGCTTCAAATGGGAAAATGTCCAACATCAAACTTGTTCAAAATGATGTTTTAAGGCTAACCAAGAGGTCATGAGAGGTTGGAATTGCTTGTAGCTCAAAGTTGCAAAAATGGCCTAAAATAAGGGTATAAGTTAAATGAACCAAAGTTGGAAATTGGTATTTTTGATATACATGTCCAAACCAAGGCATGTAATATATCATTTTGACTCTAAAAAACATTTTAAGAACATTGGTTTAGCCACATTTTTGAATTGAAGTTTAATTTGTGGACTTGCTTTGAAAAGTAGTTACTTACATCTTAAGTAACATTTGCCAAACCTAAATTCAAGGCATAATCAAGGTCCCTTGCAAGCCAAACACATCCAAAATGTCATTAGGGGAGAAATTGGAAGGGAATGAGGATTATTTCAAGCTATTAGCAGAGTTGTGCATACCATGGCATATCATGAGAATTCAAGTGACATGAGAAATTGAATTTCTCATTAGAAGGATCTAGAGCTTTCTAGATCATCCCTACACACTCTATATATTGAATAGAAGTGGTTCAGATCAGAGTTTGGTGAGAATTGAGAGGGAAAAGAGAGAGTGAGTTTTGAAACTTCCATTTTGCAACTGAATTCGATTACTCCAATTGAGTTCATTTCAATCCATTCTCTTGATCCCAATAGCTTCCATTTGCATTGTTGAATGATCCCATAGTGAAATCATAGCAAAAGCATTGATGATTTAAGTGTTAGCATTTGGATTTTTCAACCTGCAACTCACTATCGGGTTCCAAGTTCCAGAAGGTTTCAACCAGTTCTTGTGCATACAGAAGCAAGGAAATGATCCATTGATCGTGTCTGGAAGGTTTGAGAGCTTGATTTGAAGATTTTGTACATCTGTTCATCAAGAATTGACAGGTATGTAAACTTCTTCCTCCAGCATAAATTAAGTAGAATTAGCACGGTTTGTTAGGTTAGAATGATTGTAGGTGGTTAGTAGAAGCTTTTAGATAGCAATTGATGAGGTTTAGTGACAATTATTGGAGTAACCAAATTTCTGTTCTTGAGTGTGTCTTGCTGAATCTTGAGTTAGAACATGAGTGTGATAGCTAGAATTGCTCAGGGTGAGATGGAGAGTATCTTAGACCGGATAATTTGGAGAATGGTGATGGTTGAGGTTTGAGCAGATTTTGAATTCTTGATCGTGTTTTGAGTTAGATGATGTTTCAATAAGTTTAGAGATTAGGGTTAGATTCACGGAGAGATTCTGAGTGGATTAGGGTTTTAGAGTTTGATTTTTAGTGAAGATTTGATGGAACCCGAGTTGGAGAGGATGAGTGTTCTTCACCCTGCATCCATGGTGTTTCTCCCTCCACTTTTGGTTCAAATGAAGAAGATGAGTGGGACACCATTGGATTAACATGAAGACTTTGACTAAACAATGTATTCCACGGCCAGGATCAATTTGGATTCATGAAAGAGTCTGAGTAAGTGAAACGATGCGTTTCACTTACTAGATTGTGTTGGGCTTAGGTTGAAAATTGTTATCCCCACCCCAGGTACAAGGCCCATGTGATTTTACACTACAATAGGTTGCTATCTGAACCGTGAGTTTTACATTTTTCTTTCTATTTTTATTTTGATCTTCTGAATGTATTTGGGCTTTACGCGCATTTCTCTCCCCACCCCCTTTATGGCTCAGTTTGTTAAAATGAACTGATTTCTCTTGCTATTCACACCATGCATTTGTTCATTTTATTTTGAGTTTCATTTTATTTTTCATTTTATTCATGGTTATTGATTAATTCATAAAAAATGGAAAAATGATACAATTGATCCCATTCTTTTTGCATTGGATTCATGATTGGATATAGTTTTTTTTAGATAAAAAATATTATTATTTCATGCACTTTCTGATTTTATGGTATTTTTTACATTTTAATTGACATTAAAATAATCATGTTTGATGCTTGATTTTGTGGAATTTGGTTTGATCATTTGATGATGATTCTAGCCCTCATTTTTTGTATGTGGCTAGAATAGATATGCATGATACCCATAGATTTTTCTCACATTTTTGTGATGGATGTAAGTGGTAGTTCTAGGTTGAAACCTTAGAAGCTCCATTTTTAGGGTTTATGGTTGATACCTTTGGATTTAGGACTTAATTTTAGGACTTAATAGATGATTTAGTCCCTGGTTTTTGTATGAGGCATTCTTAATTGAATTAGGATCCCTTAGGAATTTTTGTAGAAATTTATAATATAGTTTTCTATTTTTAGTTTGGTTTTAGGTTAGGTACTAACTTTAGATGATTCTAATACACTAATCCAACTAGATTAACTTCCTAGGTTCCCTTAGATTAGGGTTTTGCTTTGTGTGCCTTTGGTTGAGATTGAAGACAAGGTGAAGTTTCTTGAAGTTGCTTAAAGTAGCTTGGAGCTTGGAATTGCCTGTGCCTGAAGGTGCCTGGTGAAGATTTAGGAGATAGGAGACATAGGGAGAGCCTTAGAATTAGAATGATTTCTTTCACAAATATGGGAAGCATCTTGTGCTTCCATTCCTCCCAATGACTAAAAGTACTTCCAAGATATTCACATCCCTCCTTTAGAGGGATAAGTGGCTTTATCTGGGGAGTAGAACTTTGAGGGAACCAGTCTCTCACAATGATGAACCCTTATAGGCTTCCTTTGGTTGTCAATAAGCTGTTTGTCATTTCCATTCATTTTGTAAATCAATTTTCTCCTGGTTTGAGCTTGAAGATGTTTGACTTGAGTTTGAAGATGAGGACTTCATTGAAGAGTGTGGAAGAGGATGATTCCTTGAGCATTGCCATTACAGCTGGAGCTTGAAGATCGAGAAGAACAAGTTGACACTTGTATAAAAAGGATTCAATTTGAGATTGGTTGAAGGGCTGAAGCTTGAAGAGAATAAGTTGGACATGTTGAAAGCTTGAAGAAGCAAGTTGATACTTGCAGTTAGGAGTGAAGCCTTTGAAGGTGGAATTGACTGAGGAGCTGAGGCTTGGAGAAGAGGAATAAGTTGATACTTATGATGGATGTGTTAGAAGCTTGTAGAAGCAAGTTGACACTTGCTATTGAAGATGATAGTCTTGAAGAACAGTTACAGACTATGGACTGAACTGCTGTCAGAAGATTGCTTTGCTGTGAAGCTGGGGACGCTGTTGATTTGCTTTCTTTCCTGTCTATTTGCTTTCTGTGAAAAATGTATTGATGTGACTTGTTTGATTTGCTTGATGCATTAGAATAAGTTCGTGTTTAGATTGTGTTAAGCTAGGAGCATGATTGCACTAGAGGTTGAGTTGCTCCCTCTGCTTGTATTTTTACTGTATGGCTTTGCTTGCGGGTATTCGGTAGAGCCCAACTCCCTTGCCTATGTGGTTTGTGATTTGCTTGATGGCATCTTATTTTATCTTTGTTTTATTTCTTCTGTATGATTACAGTTATTCATATCTGGCTTGAGGTTGAGACGAGCTTGTGGAGGTTGATGCCCCACACACATTTCCTCCCTCACTTGCATTGCATGCATTTTACAGTCGTTTACTGTTTACTGTTTAAGCTGATGCTTTATCTATTTCTGTTTATCATTGACATGATCCCCTAGGAATCTCATTTCCTTTGATAAGGAAGTTCTGATTAGAACTTTAGGTTGAAACCATGCATGATAACTTCTAGGAGTTCCCTGTTTCAAACTTCAACCATAGGATGAATCCTTGGCATGACAACATTAGGACTTGATAGTCTCCTTTTAGTTGAGTTTGTTCTCTCTTCTCGTCTCAAAACAAATTAAAATATAGTAATAAAGGTTAACTGACGCCGTACGTTACGAGCCTTAAGCTATCTGAGAAAGGATTGTTGGAGAGTTTCTTTTCAACAGTCTGTATGTTTAGTATGGCACCCTTTGGGTGACATGCGACACATTCACTCTCAGGTCATAGTCTCTAGTGCGGTATTGGTTGCAAACATCCATAAAAAACAGTTCTTTCGTAAAAGAAAAAAAACAAACTTCAAACCTTTTTGCCCCGTGGGCCCATAATTCAAAGGAGGCTTTTCTGAAGAAAAGAGTGTCGTTAACTCCCAGTTCTACCGCAAACGGTAACGCCTAAGTCTCCAAGGGTCGAGCTGCGTACGCCAAACTGCTGGAACTGTTTGTTAACCCTACTCGAAAAAACAGATGAATCTGAATTCCCGTAATCCGTATTATCCCGAACTACGCAAGATCTGATCTCTCATGCCCGTTAAGAGTACGTAGGCACAATACTGATGTATTGGTGAGCCACCTTCCCCGTAACCCGTAGTTAGTCAAACTACGTTGACACTGATTTCTCATTCTCTGATGAGAATACATAGGCATAAGGTGCGACGCTTTGCCGAGTCATTTTCTTTTCTTTTTAAGCCAGCCTTGATAGGTAGATAGTAAACCAACCCGTCAGATAAACACAACAAGCGTGGATCCCATCAAGTACGATGGACGTGAGGGGTGCTAATACCTTCCCCTTGCGTAACCGACTCCCGAACCCAGACAATGGTTGCGATGACCTTGTCTTATACCTTTTCGTCAGGTTTTTCCGATCATTTCCTTTCCCGTTCTGAGGGATAAATAACGAAAGGTGGCGACTCTTCTGTTTTGCCGGCACCTTATTTTCGCGGAAGCGACACTAGGCGAGCTAGTAGCGAGCATTCGCTAGCAGGTTCGCTAGGCGAGTGAGGTAGCAAAACCTTCCAGTAGCTATTGTCTGCCTTCACTAGGGAGTTCGCTAGGCGAGTGGATAGCGAACGTTCGCTAGGGCTTCGCTAAGCGAACGAGCCAGCGAGCGTGACAGAAATGTGATTTTGTGCTGTTTTGCTTTGTGATTCGTTTTGTAGGATTCCTTGGGTTGTGATAGGTAGAGAGATGGTGTTTAGTGGTGAAGAGTGTATACTTGGTGTTGAAAGGTGAAATTATGAAATATCGAATTTGATTGACATAATTAATTGGTGGGTAAGACATATATATGTATATATATGATGCATAGTGAGGTGATCGGGAGGATCGTGTGTACTCGGTGTTCAAATGTAAATTTCCCTATTATTTAATTTGATTAACATAATTGATTGGCGTGTAATATGTATATGATGTATGGTGATGTGATCAGGGGGATCGTGTGACTTTAATTAAAATAATTAATTGATGAACAATACGTATGTATGATGTATGGTGATGTGATTAGGGGATCGTGTGCACCTTGTGTGCTTGAGTTCATTTGTTGTGCATTTGGTGTTATGCATGTCATGGTGTTTTGGTGGGATGAAATCGTTGCTCAGGAGGAGTGTATGCGATCATCCGTACTCCTTTGTGGAGAATGGTGGGGACAGATCATGGCCAAGGACGGGTATATGTGATCTATCCGGGGTTCGATTGAATGAACCAATGAGTCGGTACCGCATGCATGGTGTTAAGTTGCATAATTGCATTATGGTGTGTTGTGTTGATGTTGGACAGTAGGTCGTGTTTGATGAATGTTGGGTGATGAATTATATGATTTCTATCTTTACTCATGTACTGTATTACCGATAATTTTGATCATGTTTTCTCACCCCTTTGTGGTTGTTGTGGTCTGTGCTTCTTCGGAGGTACAAATAATCCAGGTACTTAGCTAGCTTGGATAGTGGTGTGCGAGTCGAGTCGTAGGATGCTCTGATACATAACACGGGACTTGGGCATTTAATTGCTTTATGTTGAATTGTTTTATTTCCTGTGATGTATCAAGTTTGGTGAACCTTTTAATGAATGTTTTTGTGTAATTTGGCGGATGGCCGTGAATGTTGACTAAGGATAATTTCCGCTGCTTTGTTTTGAAAACCATCTAATAATGAGTATGTTGAATTATTTGGATGTGATATCCCACTTTTGAAAGGAAACTCAGATGTTTAATTGAAATATTTGTATTTTATTTAATTTTGGGAAGTGGGGTGTTACATCCTGAACCGAAGTCCGGATGCACATGAATGCATGATGCACACGTCACAAATTATCCTCATAATAACATCATAGGTGCGTCATCATTCATTATATTCATCATCATCAAACGTCATAGCTCATCATCATAATCATCATCATACATCATGTCATCATAGCTCATCATAATAATCACCATCATACATCATGTCATCATAGCTCATCACAATAATCATCATAATACATCATGTCATCATAGCTCATCATAATAATCATCATCATACATCATATCATCATAGCGCATCATAATAATAATCATCATCATACATCATAGAAATCATCATATAATCATGTACAAATCACATAGCGCTCACAGTCATACTCATATTAATTCATCATATTATCACATATTAATTCATAAATATACTCGCGGTAATTCTCATAATATGGCCTATTAATCACATAAACTTCACAATCCTACTCATGTTAATTCGTCAAAGAAATCACAGAATCAAACATCAAAGCATCACTGCACACGATCAACATTCGCGAACTCTGCTACGTTCGCTGGCATGTTCGCTAGGCGAGTCTGGGGCGAGTTTCTTCGCTAGGCGAACAGTGCGATAACAACAAATTCTGCTACGCACCAAAACCTAAATCCACCCAAATGTCCACACGATTCACTTCCCCAATGCCCCTAAAACATCTCTAAATCATCCCTAAGGTCTTACGGCGATAAAGGCACAAAACCTATGGTTTATTAGGCCAATCCCGTATCATATTCACTCCCTAAATCACAAATTTTCCTACAATTATCCCAAGGCATTTAGAGTTACTCATTATCTAATATTTCTATCCCTTCAGGGTTAGACAATTAACAAATCAGAGTTTTGGCCATGAAGGCCTAACTTTTCCTTTTCCATAATGAATTCCATGGTTAGATTCACAATAACAGATTTAGGCCACGAAGGCCAAAGATCACTATTTCTCATATCCACCCTCAAAATCCCTTAAACCTTAAATCGACCTTAAATACATTGAAAGTTACACATGAAAAATCATGAAGGTAATACTCCTCATACCTTAATTGTCGATCAAAGCCTTCTCAAATATTTTCGATCAAAGCCTTAATACTCCTCATACCTTAATTGTCGACCTTAAATATAGAAGCTTTTTCTTCAGTATAGGTTAACACATAAAATTTTCAGGTCGACCTCCACGCATCAATAATAAAGGTTGTAGCCGCTGTCCATAGGTTGATCAACTTAGGACGACACAAGACCTCTACAGGCTGACCTAATTACCTTGACAGATCGACCTATTGATTTTATAGGTCGACACGCACAATGCCCTTTTTCAAAAATTTTATTTTTCCTCCATCCATTTGCATTCATTTTACCTCATATCTCTCATACTTATATATACTCATACATGCATCATTTTCTAGCAAGGTTCTAGTATAAAACCTATACGAAACCAAAATTATAAAGCATACTCATCATCTTCAATCTCTTTCCTATGCATACACACAATCAAACTACATATAATCATTTTTTGATTCGGTGACCATCTAGATTAGGGTTGATAACATCCAATTAGGTTGGTGTAGCGAGAATATCAGGTTGAGTTCTCTGTGTGTTTCAAATAAGAAAATCATGTTGAGGTTTTCCTTAAATATCATTGAGGATTTGAAGGTTTTGGACAAGATTACGCAAATACAAATTTAATCAAGTGAAGGCCTTGGTGTTGCAGTGAGAATCGTGATACCAAGATATTGATTAACTTCAATCTTAATTCTTACAATTCACAACCGGACTTTAATTTATCCAAAAGGAAAGGTTTAGAAAAAGAAAAACCTATAAAAATGCAAAGCAAAAGGCAAGGCCTAAAGCTCAGCAAAGAGAGATCTAAAGGTTCGGGGGTTGGTTATGCATAGGGTAGGTATTTCACATCCTAAACATCTGTAGTACTCTACAGGAACCTCTTGTTAATATTTGTGTTTGCTAAAGTTTGCTTGCTAAAGTGATGTGCTAAGGGTAAAGATATAAAGTATATAAAGTTTGCTCGTCAAGACATCGCATCTCGTGCCTACGTATCCTGACGGGAATAGAATCAGAGCAACCCTAATTCCCCTAACTAGGGGTGAGGAACTCTTGACTGTGGTCAAGGTTCCAATGGGATGTAAGAATCCATAGGGAAGTACTTACATGGAGTGCGGCGACTCCTAAATCTACGTTGAGATTGTTATGATAAGAATATCCATGGCGGGACACTAAACATGAGTACGGCGACTCAGATCCTAAGGCTAGGATAAAGGTTAAAGGATGTCCACGGCGGGACGCTAAAAGTAAGTACAGAGACTCGGATCCTAAGGTTAGGATAAAGGGTAAAGGTAAAGGAAGGTAAAAACCCTAAACAAAGGAGCATGACTTTCTTATAGTATAAAGCATTTCTAAAATATAAATTCTAGAACTCTTTAAGTATCATATGAAAATATGCAACAATAAGAGACACTTGCAAAAAGAATCAATTAAAAATGATAAGAAATGGCAAAGTTAGGTTGATTTGAATTTTGAAGAAAAAACAAAGAAATAGTAATAAAAAATAGAAAGAGAAAGTCCACACTAAGGGTTGAACCCGTGTCTGGTGGTTTACAGGTCAAGACCTCTACCACATCAACCAAAGCACACGAATGAGTAAGAATGGAATAGGGAAATAAAATATTAAAAATGCTGAAAATAACAAAGTGCTAAAAATTGGATCCTCACTGAGGATCGAACACACGACACAAGGCATGACAATATACATGAGAAGCAAGGCATAACCACTGGGGTTGCGATACATCTAGTGTCTCAAGCCACCCCAGTTAAACTTATACTTGACACAGTCAGTTTTCTGGGCAAAAGCAAAGTAAATTCAAGGAAAATGTCAAAAAAACGATTCGGTTCCAATTCACTCGGATCTCAATCAGTTTTAGCAAAATAAAAGTCTAAATTGATTATTTTTTCATGAGGAAGATAATGGTGCAATCCAAATTTTAAAATGATGCATCCAAATCAAAACACGATGGAGCATGCATAATGAAGTTTAAAAATGCATTTTGGGAAACAAGGACCAAACCAGGTACAAATACACACAAGTGAGGGCCTGCTCACTTTTTAAATGCATTGCTTGTGATGATTTTCAAAGGGATGAGCTTGATCTCTCACTGAATCACAAAGTGACCCTCAAGTTGCAAGCTTTAAAGGAAATGGTTTTTTGTCTAAACAAACTAGTCTAACCGATGTTAAAACAAAGACTTATGACATCAACAACCAAACTGCACTTCTCAATGGATCTTACACACATCTAGCATACAAGCAAATAATGAAATTGAATTGCCATCAGAAGTTAATGTAACAACACCTTGGCCACCAAGGCTTCCCACAACAGTCATGGATAAAACTCAAGATATCAAGCCTTTTCAAGGATGAGTTCTTGACAGTAGACTTAAATCAAGACTTAATCATCAATAACCAAACAAGGTACTTTATTTATTAACAGCAAAAAAGAGAAAAAATTGACATGATTAGAAGGTTGGATTATGACAACAGTTGTCCATGAACCATAACACTGATTAACTCATCTTGCTTACTCCAATGACAGTTACCAACACAAGTAAAGCAATATTTAAGATTAAAATTGATAGCCATGTGAAATATCAAACTCAAACAAACAAAAACTGATTTGACAGAACCAAAACAAAATTTTTTGAACATGATCATGTTGGTGTTTTCAATAAACCTAATAATACGCACTTCTAACTAAGAGATTGCATCCTTAAAGCCAATGTGTAAAAACAATTCTTGATAGTTATGACTTCACAAATGGCAATTATTAACATAACAGTGTTCATCACCAAATGCTCCAACAGTCAAGTGGGTCATTTCAACATATTTATCATAGCATCCTCCAGACAACAACAAAACAAAACTAAAACATTGGAAAAAAGGTTTAGCAGTAAGGCATCCTTGTTTCAATTGCTATGCCTTAAATCAATGTCTTTACACAGACCAAACAAACACTCACAAATTCCAACATCAACTCAAAAAACAAAACTTAAAAGTCTTTCAATGTATAAACATGTTTAAAGAAGTTTTATCGAGAAAACAGAAGCAAAAACATGTTTTATTAATGAACTGTGAACACAAATCTTTCAAGATAACCACTTGATACAAAACCAAACACAAAGGCTGGACAGGCTTACTATAGAAGAAAAAAAACCAAACATTAAACATTAAACACTTAAAACATCTACCAACTTGTCCAACCAAACTCAAACCAAAAATGCAGCATGAGAAAAAGAAAGATCTTGACAGCCAGCATGAATCAAGACAAAAGTTGATCATCAAGAATCCATACATGCTTTAACAACATTAGGTGAATCATCTCAATAGAGGTAAAACAAACATATATGCAATGCAGCTAAAGCTCATGAGTTGACAAACTCCACATCCACAATAATTTTGACAATAGTTAAACCTACAAAAGTGGCATCATATTCATATTGCCCCAGTGGCAGCTACACCTCTGTTAGCATATGAGTTGACAAACTCACATTTCATAAAAGCATAGTTATGAACTCAAAAACAGGCCAATGCTCCAAAACAAAAGCTATCTCAAAAATTCAGGCACATGATAGTTTAAAAAACTCAAGACAATAGTATGAGCAGTCAAGGTACGCCACTAGAGCTTAACAAGAATAGGGGAAAAATCCAGTTATGACTATGCTTAAACCAATAAAACTTTAATGCACACTTCTCATGATAGTTACAACCTTGACAGTATGTATAAACAAGTTTGATCATGAGGAATAGGTTTTAACATTAACAAGCACACACTTAAAATAACAGTATTGAACCTCAAGGATCAAATGCATCATATAGCAAACATGAGTTTATGACAAATAAATGCAAGCACATCCAATTTATGGTCAACAGTTTGATAATGCATATACATAAAAGGAAAACAGAAGTTAAAGGTCACCTACCTCTTGTAGACCTCCAAACACAAGCTAGATGCCAAGAAAAACCAGAGATTCCTTTGGAGCAAGTTGGTGAAGCTTACTTCCCTTTGAAGAAATAAACAAATATTGAGGACAATTTGAGTAACTGCACTTCCAGCTATGATTTAAGATGGTGGATAGCTAGAATATCAAGGATATGATGTGTTTTGAGTGTTAAATTGGTAGGAATAGATACAGGTAGTGACTTGGTATGAAAGGTGCACAAAAGTCAACTTATGGTAGTGTGAAGTTTGACTTTTTGACCTATGGATTTTTTGGTGAATGTGATGATGGAAACATCTTCAGATGGTTATTTTGAGGTTGTGTATATGGTTTTTATGGGGTTTAAATGATTGGGAGTGGAGCTGGTATGAGACTTGCACAAGGCAATTTTGGTGGTTTTGGAGGGTTTCTTTACTTTCAAGCAAAGAGAGGAAGGAGATGAGAGCTATATTTCTTTGGGGTTTAGAGTGCCCTGATGTGGTTTGAAGAGTGAAACGAGCCCCTTTTTATAGGCCAAGAAGGTTGGGGCAGAACTTTCTTTTTTGAATTGCAAGCTTGCATTGGTGCGAACCTCAATATTTCAAAAGTGTGTCTGCTGGTTTAATGTTAACTCCAACAGTTAATGTCCTCACTAACATCTATCCTTAAGTTGGCTATGCTTAAAATAGTTATGCTGCAGCAAAACCAAAGTTTTCTTACACAATCTACTTTTGTATTTCACCATAGTAATCAAAGGGATTATGGTGAGATTTTTAGTTTTCCCTTAGTTCTCCCCCACATGGTTCAGACCCAATCTTAACACCACACCAGATATGTATTTATGGTTAGAAATGAACTATATGGCTGGAAATCAAATTTATGTTGAATTTTGAAAAGTTGACAAACTAGTGTGCAGGCCCAACTTGCTTCAATCGAAACTCTCAGCACACAAGGGATATGGAAGTGTTCTAGTACTTTCTGGAAATCTCTCATGGAGATCTAAAACTTTCATGCTTACATGATCTTCAAATTCCATGTGGAACTAGGTTAAAAAACCCCTCCAAGTTGGCTGAAAACATGCCTAAAAAGGCTAGAAACTTAGAATTTTTTCCAAGTGTTTTCCCCTCTTGTGATGATTTTGCACATAACTCCAAATCCACGAATTTTTTGCACATGGACCCCTGTGAGACTTTTGTAGGAATTGTCAAGACCTTTCCAAAAAGCTTTGAACCATCTCAGTTGGATGTGTGGGTAGTAAGTTATGGCCTTGCCCTTTTTAAAACCCTAATTCTTGACTTTTTCGATTACTCCTCAATCCTTGATCCAATGATCATGAAATTTCATGGATAAGTGTAATATAACATTAGGAACATTTTTCCTTCATACTCTAAGGTCAAATTCCTTATGGTTGCAAAGTTGACTTTTTGGTCAACAAAACGATCGATCGATAACTATCGGGTCGACTGTTGACATTATGGGTCTTTTGAGGCCTTAAAACTTCTTGAGTAGCCTTCAATAAGCCATAGGAACTTCATGGACCATGATCCCACCATTATAACATCATTTAAATCAAAAGTCAAACTACAGTTGACTTTTCCTAATTAGAAACCCTAATCGGGGATCTTGAACTGCACTGTTCCTGATCTTTGTGTGACAACCTGAAATTGGACCCATGTTTGACCCAATGGAGTATCTTTGATGATGTAAAGGCTTGTTTCATGGAGAAACAATCTAATACCTTGACTGATTATATCGTTGAGACCTCGATTTCCGACTGTACGGAACCCTAATTCACCTGTATCTTAACAAAGACAAACTTGAAATAGGTTAAGGTTAAATAATCAAATGAAAATGATCCTAGAATGATGATGAAGATTTAGGGGGTCAGAATTTGGGGTGTAACAGTTGCCCCTATTTAAATATCTTCACTAGATGGTAATGAGAGATGACAATCCTTATAGAATCATAGTGAAAGGTATTTAAATATAGCAAACCATAAATTTTGTCCCTTAGATCAGATGATATGCAAAAGGACAAATGCTGAAATGAAATGAATCTAAATGATGCTTTATGATGCCTGGATGCAAGACAAATGTAGACATACGAGCAAAAATTAAAAGAACGACAATACGATGAGTAATTACTCATAGGGGAACACAGCAACACAGGGGGAGCAACAATCATCATCCATGAATGAAACTGGATGGAAAAGAGTCACAACATTCAAAATATCAATGAATGAGGTGAGGAGAAACCTGAGAAATACAACAGGGACACAAAAACAAACATCAGAGACATTCGGAAGAACATCGAATGAACTCTGAAATATACGAGAGATACTCGGAAAAACATCGAATAAACTCCGGAACATATTCAACGAAGCACATTGAAGACATATATTTTGAAGGTTCATATGAAACATTTTAGAAGGGTATTTGAAGACATATCTGGGAGAATATCAGGTAAGCAACAAAGGAGTTCTGGAACAACATCAAACAAAAGATATATATATCCGGAAAAACATCGAAAAGATTCTGGAAAAACATCAGAATCTAAAGGGGAGTATCTGGAAAAACATCAGAACAAAGATTCAAACTGGAAAAACATCAGAGAGAGAAACATATCCGGAAAAACATCGGATAGATTCTGGAAAAACATCAGAATCAAGGTAAATATTTGGAAAACCATCATATATGTTCTGGAAAAACATCAGAACAAAGACTCAATCTTGAAAAACATCAGAGAGAGAAACATATCCAGAAAACATCGGATAGATTCTGGAAAAACATCCGAATCAAGGTAAATATCTGGAAAACCATCAGATAAGTTCTGGAAAAACATCAGAGCAAAGACTCAATCTGGAAAACATCAGATAGAGAAACATTTCCGGAAAAACATCTGATAGATTCTGGAAAAACATCAGAATCAAGGTAAATATCTGGAAAACCATCAGATAGACATGACACAAAAATCTGTTTGGTAGGTGCCAAGTGAGTTGGACTTTGACCATAAGGTAAGACGTGGATAAACACGACCTATGCAGAAATACAAATGAGGATAAAACACTCATGTTATGCATATGAATATGAATTATGCAGATGATATATGATCAAATACAAATGCAAATGCAGACGACAAGGCTCGACTCTTTTAGTGAGAAGACAAGACTGGAAGACTGATTCCTCAATAGGGAGATCACTGCCATTCTTCTTGAGGACTAAAGATGCTACCACTAAACACATCTCTGCCACACTGGTAAGTTGTACCAAATAGACGATCCTTGTAGGAAGAATGAATAGATGCTTTAGGATTCTTCAAGCAAACTGCCCCAGTTTAGCTGTTTGTTGTAGATGAGTTGATAATTGCTTCAACTTGTCTGATGTTGAAAATGACTGATCCACAGTTTAGCTGTCTGTTGTAGATGAGCTGATAATTGCTTCAGCTTGTCTGATGTTGAAAATGATTGATCCACTGTCTGCTTGGAAAGCTTGCCCTAGTCTAAGTCTTGAAATATCTCCTGGATAAACCAAATATGAGAAGACCTTGCCCTGAACAAATATTGAACTGATTCTTCAACAGGATCTGGAAGGAACTTGCCCCTGACAGGATCACTGACCAAGTTTCTCAATTGTTTGAAAATTCCTTGAGAGGAAAGCCAGTAAATAAAATCGTTCATACAAACATGGTAATGCAAAACTCATGCAACTTTTGAAATCAAAATTATTTTTGAAAGATGCAAAGTATAAAAATTACATGTCAGAACACAGCGACTCAAGACATTCAAAGTGTAAAGCAAAGGTGTAATGCCAAAATAATTAATTTGCAAAAATCTTTTGGAGTCAGTTTACGCAACCTTCTTGTAGTATGCTTTCAAAATAACCTTGCTTCAGTTAGGTCTTTTGAGAGTTGTAACATGGTCTGGTTCATGGTTTAAGAAACAAAGGATAAAGGCTCAAAGTTTATTTGTACTCACCCAATCTACGTGATAATCTCCAGTCCTATGCTTAGTTAACTCAGACTATGCGCTCAGGTTTCCATAGGTTAGGAATTGCACTGATGATAGTAATGATGATGGTTCAGAAGTTAACAGACCTTTTGAAAAGGCAGTCACCGCTTCTTTACAACATTTGGCTATTTTGACATTAAGGATTAAAGATCTCCTCTTTTTATTATCTCTAACTTTTTCCTGAACTGTTTCTTTTGAAGCTTACAGTCAGCGGGATGCCCTAGTTTTTCCTAAGACTCCTTCATAGGTTTTGACTTAGCGAACTTTTTTCTTTTGATTTTTTGTTGAAAGAAAGTGACTGCCTAGCTTAATGATCACGGTGAACCATCATCGACTTTCTTGGTTTGGAAAACATCTTCGACACTTGTTTGTTGTGTGCGAAGGAAAATAAATTGTGGTTGCAACCTTTATATGAAAGGTGTCTTGCATGAACACACAACTGAGTTAACTGAGAACTACCCACCCCAAGGTTAAGATTGCAGGTTTTTGTAAAGAAAGAAACTCCAACTTCTAGGCTCGAAGGGGTTGACTAGGGATTATCTTCCTTATTTCTCCAGTGTTTGGGAGTTGAAAAAATGCCTTACATCGTCAACAAAGTTTGATTGAAAGCATACTGACAACAGTTATGGGTATAACATTTTCATCATCCTCCCTTGAATATTTGCATATCAAAAGTTTGAACAAAAGGTGCATATTTAAAAAGATAAAGCATAAGGATGCAAATAATAGACAAATGAATTGAATCAAAAGTTGCAATGCTCATTTCATTAATACAAAAGTACAAAAATAATTTGAATACAAATAGCTAACACAAAACAAGAAAGTGAAAACAACAAGAAACATGGCCTAGTGACTAATCAGTAACAAGGATGAGCTGTCCTATCTGAAACATTGGCTTTTAGGGAGATAGTCCGCTGAAGTCGACTAAAGCTTCAACTTTTGGTGTTATGGCAATGGGTTATTCTGGATATTCGGATGGTTATCCTTAAAACCAAGGATTCCAGTCCTAACGAAATCACGCACTCTGGCTTTTAATGTATAACAATGCTCCAAGTCGTGGCCTGGGGCGCCCTCATGAAAAGCACAATTGAGATCAACTCTAAATCAGGCTGGAAGAGGATTAGAAGGAGGTTGCAGAGTCTTTGTAGTAATCAACCCTTGTTGAACCAGATCAGGGTAAAGTTCTGTGTACGTCATGGGAATAGGATCAAATTGATTCCTGTCCCGATACTGATTCTGTCCAACAGTTGGACGTTGAGGAATCTGAGCTGGTCATGGAGCAGTGACAGCAGCAACAGTAGAAGTAACAACAACAATAGCAGAGTGATTATACTGAGGTTGGGGATGAGGCCTCCTCACTTCAGCAATGATAATGTTGATTTGATCTTCTTTCTTCTTATGGAAGGTCCCAAAGGATTTCTTCGCACCATTGGAAGATTCAGCGGCTTTGGAGACTTTACCATTTTTCAGTCCCTCTTCTAACCTTTGGCCAATGGTCACCAGATCTATAAAGCTTGAAGAGACATTCCCAATCATCTTTTCCCAATAAAGAGGGGACAGAGTATCCATGAACATTCCAGTTAGCTCCTTCTCTGCTAGAGGGGGTTCAACCTAGGAAGCTAATTCTCTCCATCGCTGGGCATACTCTTTGAATGACTCTTTCTCATTCTGAGACATATTTTGGAGTTGACGGTGGTCAGGAGCCATGTCCAAGTTGTATTTATACTACTTCATAAAAGCGTTGGCGAGATCTTGGAAGCAGTGGATGCTGTTATGCTCTAAGTTCATATACCATTTGAGAGAAGCACCACTTAAGCTGTCCTGAAAGTAGTGGATGAGCAGCTTCTGATTGTTGGTGTAGGCTGCCATCTTTCGGAAGTACATGATCAGATGGGCTCTTGGACATGAGTGACCCTTGTATTTCACGAACTCAGGAGTTTTAAACTTAGTAGGCATAACGAGGCCAGAAACTAAGCACATATTGTCCGCATCAACGTTGAAGAAATCTGTATCCTCAACAGCCTTGAGTCTTTTGTCTATGTTCTAAAAATGTTCACGGAAAATCTCAGGCTCAACAAAATCTTCATGGTCTTCTCCTTGAGCACTAGCAGCATGGTAGTCAGAGAAAAGAGTCTCAAAGGGAGTTCGACCATTCTGGGAAACACTATGGATCACAGGTCTGGGCTCTATAAAGACGGGAGCTTGAAAAACTGGTCTGACAGTCTGACCAATCATAGCAGTAGAAGCAAGAGGTGGAGAGTAGTTGGGAGGTAAGCCAAACTCTGGCCAAGTTGAAGGCGGCATTTGAATAGGAGGAGGATCAGCACTCGAAACTTCCTGAATGACGATCCTCTGAGATGGCTCTCCTCTGGAAACCAATACTTGAAGCATCTCGGTGAGCTTATTCATGCCCGACTTCAACTCATCGATCTCCATTCGGTTTTCTGCGTTGTGCTCTTCTTACTCTGACATCTCGCGTCTATAGTTGGCTCTAGTCCGATATCGGTGTCGAGGAATCAGCTTGACGACTCAAAGGCACAATGGAAGATGAAGACAACTGGAGATGAGCGACTAGACAAACAGATGGTATGCAATGAACCATGCAAAGATGCAAATGCAATGCAAGACAGGATGCAAAACACACATAACCAGATCAAAGGTTCAAGATCACAACATGGAGTCTGGGTAAAGAACCAAACATGGGTGTGTACTATAGGTAAAGCACCTGCACAACATGTTCTATCAAAGTTCCCAGAGTCATAGTAAATCCTTCGGATATTGCCAACTAACGCAACTACTTACGTGAGTCAACAATATTCTCAAGATAAACTCGTCTGAGTGTAGCATCGCATGACAACTATTGAGGGACTACTCCCTAATAATTTCCATGCTACGTCCTAAAAGGCCAAGTGGGGTAAAAGTGTTACTAAAGGTCCTCAGCTTCGCAGACTCATATTGAAACAATTAGTGAATACACGACTACTCATGCATTACTAACCATCTCAAAGAGTCTCCACTGAGCGTGATTACATCATATGTTAGACATATTAGGACTACTCTCAATATCCCAACTATTGATCATACAACAATCCTATCTCATGTGTCACTCAAATCCGGGTTAGGATTTATCTCACCACTCTAAGGTCACAACCCTGCACACAGCAAAAACCCAGGCACAAATAGATATATGTACAAATATATACAAATATATAAGAAAGCAAACATCTAACAAACACAAATATAAACAAGGTAGGCTTAACCCTCTTAGGGAGGTCCCCAGTGAAGTCGCCATTTCTGTTGCGGTGAGAATCGTGATACCAAGATATTGATTAACTTGAATCTTAATTCTTACAATTCACAACCGGACTTTAATTTATCCAAAAGGAAAGGTTTAAAGAAAGAAAAACCTATAAAAATGCAAAGCAAAAGGCAAGGCCTAAAGCTCAACAAAGAGAGATCTAAAGGTTCAGGGGTTGGTTATGCATAGGGTAGGTATTTCACATCCTAAACATCTGTAGTACTCTACAGGAACCTCTTGTTAATATTTGTGTTTACTAAAGGGATGTGCTAAGGGTAAAGATATAAAGTATATAAAGTTTGCTCGCCAAGACATCGTATCTTGTGCCTATGTATCCTAACGGGAATAGAATCAGAGCAACCGTAGTTCCCCTAACTAGGGGTGAGGAACTCTTGACTGTGGTCAAGGTTCCAATGGGATGTAAGAATGCATAGGGAAGTACTTACATGGAGTGCGGCGACTCCTAAATCTACGTTGAGATTGTTGTGATAGAGAATATCCATGGTGGGACGCTAAACATGAGTACGGTGACTCATATCATAAGGCTAGGATAAAGGTTAAAGGATGTCCACGGTGGGACGCTAAAAGTGAGTACGGAGACTCGGATCCTAACGTTAGGATAAAAGGTATAGTTAAAGGAGGGTAAAAACCCTAAACAAAGGAGCATGACTTTCTTATAGTATAAAGCATGTCTAAAATATAAATTCTAGAACTCTTTAAGTATCATATGAAAATATGCAACAATAAGAGACACTTGCAAAAAGAATCAATTAAAAATGATAAGAAATGGCAAAGTTATGTTGATTTGAATTTTGAAGAAGAAACAAAGAAATAGTAATAAAAAATAGAAAGAGAAAGTCCACACCAAGGGTTGAACCCGTGTCTGGTGGTTTACAGGTCAAGACCTCTACCACATCAACCAAAGCACATGAATGGGTAAGAATGGAATAGCGAAATAAAATATTAAAAATGCTGAAAATCACAAAGTGCTAAAAATTGGATCCTCACTGAGGATCGAACACACGACACAAGGCATGGAAATATACATGAGAAATAAGGCATAACCACTGGGGTGGCGATATATCCAGTGTCTCAAGCCACCCCAGTTAAACTTATACTTGACACAGTCAGTTTTCTGGGCAAAAGCAAAGTAAATTCAAGGAAAATGTCAAAAAACGATTTGGTTTCAATTTACTCGGATCTCAATCAATTTTAGCAAAATAAAAGTCTAAACTGATTATTTTTTCATGAGGAAGATAATGGTGCAATCCAAATTTTAAAATGATGCATCTAAATCAAAACACGATGGAACATGCATAATGAAGTTTAAAAATGCATTTTGGGAAACAAGGACCAAACCAGGTACAAACACACACGAGTGAGGGTCTGCTCACTTTTTAAATGCATTGCTTGTGATGATTTTCAAAGGGATGAGCTTGATCTCTCACTGAATCACAAAGTGACCCTCAAGTTACAAGCTTTAAAGGAAATGGTTTTTTGTCTAAACAAACTAGTCTAACCGATGTTAAAACAAAGACTTATGACATCAACAACCAAACTGCACTTCTCAATGGATCTTACACACATCTAGCATACAAGCAAATAATGAAATTGAATTGCCAAATGAAGTTAATGTAACAACACCTTGGCCACCAAGGCTTCCCACAACAGTCATGGATAAAACTCAAGATATCAAGCCTTTTCAAGGATGAGTTCTTGACAGTAGACTTAAATTAAGACTTAATCATCAGTAACCAAACAAGGTACTTTATTTATTAACAACAAAAAAGAGAAAAAATTGACATGATTAGAAGGTTGGATTATGACAACAGTTGTTCATGAACCATAACACTGATCAACTCATCTTGCTTACTCCAATGACAGTTACCAACATAAGTAAAGCAATATTGAAGAGTAAAACTGATAGCCATGTGAAATATCAAACTCAAACAAATAAAAACTGATTTGACAGAACCAAAACAAAAATTTCTGAACATGATCATACTGGTGTTTTCAATAAACCTAATAATATGCACTTCTAACCAAGAGATTTCATCCTTAAAGCCAATGTGTAAAAACAATTCTTGATAGTTATGACTTCATAGAGTGCGTGAGAGCCATAACCTTCTGTGACCACCATCCTTTCTTCGGATCCCAAAAAGTGTTAGCTTTAGGCAAGTGTGAAATAAACCACTTATATTGTAAAGGAGCACAGCAAGTGATCATCCCTCCTTTGTGGAAATTTCTAAGATGAACAGAATGATACGCATCCGCTAGCAGAGTAGGCACATGGTTTTTCTTCAAGAAGATCTTAATGGCATTGAGGTCTACAAATTTCTCGAAGCTAGGGAACAAAAAGATACCATAGATGATCAAGGCAAGGATAGCCCGAATGTATCCATGCTCAAATGATTTTCATAGTATTGAGCTTTTTCAACCAAAAATTCTGCACTCAACCCGAAAACTCCTCCTTTTGTAGTCATGTTCTTTTGAATATCAACCAATCCCAAACGTGTAGCTTTGGGAATATCTTGCTCCTTAGGGTCCTTCTCCATGATCGGAAAAGGTGACTCTTCAAGAATTGGAAACCCAACCAAGTGAGAGTATTCTTCTAGCGTGGGCACTAGCTGATAATCAGGAAAGGTGAAACAATGGTAGAGTGGATCATAGAACTGGAGAAGCATAGAAAGAAGTCCACTATTCATCTTTATCTTCAATAGTAACAACAACTTCCCATACCTACTCTGGAATCCCTCTGGATTTGTCACCAAGGTGCCCAACCTCCTTAGGTAATCTAGTTTAAAACCTTTGTAAGTGTACTTCAAAGTTTTCTTTCTTTCACCATCCATAGCGACCTTTATGTTTACAAACAAAAATTCTGAGTTCCATGAAACTTTATGATATGATGTTCATGAATGCAAGAATGCACAAACACAGGTAATGCAAATATCACACATATGCACACAAACACAAGCCTAGGTTTAAAGGACGTGAGCATGGATCCAAGGTCTACCCATCCCAAAAGGTGTGTAATATGGATTTTCAAACCTGTAGAGCAGGGTTCTAAATGGTTCTCAGAGTCAACAACCCATCTTTCGGATATTATCAACTTCCCAAATCACTTGGTAATCGATAATATTCTCAAGAGAGTCTCGTCCAAGTGTAGTATCCCGTATCAACTATTTCAGAAATACTTTCTTATAGCCATTGCACTACGTCCTAGTATGGCCAAAGTGGGGTAGAATGTAATCTAAAAGTCCACAGTGTCACGGGCTCCTTCGTCGAAAGTAGCATTGTTTTCACGAATACTCGTTCAATAATACTAAACTCTCAAGAGGGCCTACACTGAGCAGTGGTTTCTCAAGTTAGTTTGGTCGGGAAATGTTAAGCAAATATTCAAAAATATAGCACACAATCAAACAAAATAGGCTAAACCCTCAAGTTTAAGTCTCCCTAGTGAAGTCGCCATTTCTGTTGCGGTGAGAATCGTGATACCAAGCTATTGATTAACTTGAATCTTTAATTCTTTGAATTCACAACCGGACTTTAATTTATCCAAAGGAAAGGTCTAAAGAGAGAAAGAACCCTTTGCGCGATGTAACAACAACGCTAAGAGATTTGGGGATCGGGGGTTGGTTATGCCTAGGGTAGATATTTCACATCCTAAACATCTGTAGTACTCTACAGGAACCTTTTGTTTATTTGTATGCTAAGTTTGCTAAATGTTTGCTATGGATTGGGATTGGGTAAAAGGTGTAGGTAAAGACCTAAAGATAGTTTCTAAGTTTGCTCGCAAAGACATCGCGTCCTCTGCCTGCGTATCCTAACTAGGATAGAATCAGAGCAATCGTACTTCACCTTACTAGGTTTGAAAAACACTTGATTACAATCAAGGTTCAGAGGGGGACAAACATAACAATGCTTGTGTAGAGTTTAAGAAAACTCTCTAGATCTAAGTTGAACACTCAAAAAAGGGGAGTAAGTAATCATCTTCATGATTCTTACATAGAGTTGACAAACTCTATCCTAAGTTCTAATTGAAAGAGCACTCCTAACAAGGGGTAGGCTTCTTAGACTTAAGTAAAGTCTAAAGGACAGGTTCTAACTTAACTAAGTGTAGATGACTTGACAAAATCGAGGGAGGGAGATGAGCTATCTATGACCCAAAGGTCAACAGAGAGAATTTCCTTTGGAAGGATAGAAGGGGAGGCAACTTGGATGAGAACTAAAAAGTTCCATCACTTGGGGAAAATAAACTTAACAAAGCATAAAACATTCAAACATGATGGATACAAGAAACATGGTTACAACCAAACATATACAAGTATATAACAATAAGCAAGTACGTCAAATAGGAGGAATGGTTACAACCAAAGCATGCAAGCGTATTACAATAGGCAAGCAAAGATGAGTTCTTACAAGACTTAATGAAAGATAAAGACTTAAGCATATCTTGACAAAGATGAAGGTAACGACCAATGCAAATACGTCAAACATGGGGATATTACATGGAAATAAAAAATGAATCAAACATGATGCTTTATGAGCAAAAGTAATTATAATTACATCAAGGGTTTGAAGAACATAGAACTCACATTAAGCACAGCAACAAACTGGAGAAAAATGAATCAAAAGCTTTGAAATGATTAGGAGGGTAAAAAACCCTAAAAGAAACATGAACGTTTTTAATGCAAAGTTGTTTTCACAAATGAAAATTCTAGAATATTAATGCACCACATGAAAATATGCACAAATACGAGATAGTTGCAAAAAGAACCGATCAAAAATAATAAAAAACGAAGGAGTTATGGTTTTTAATAACAATTGAATAAAAAAACAAGAGAAAATAATGATAAAAAGAAAAGGAGGCGCCTGGTGGGTGTTGAACCCACCACCCTTGGAATACCAACTCAAAATTATACCAACTGAGCCAAGGCGCGCATTTGTTGAATGGGGGAAAAAGATACACAAAATAAAGAAAACGAGGCAAAATGGAAAATAAACAAAAGGGTTGATCTCCACTGTGGATCGAACCCAGGATCTAGAGGTGCAAGGCGTATGAGAGAGTGAAGGTTTAACCACTGAGGTGGCGATACATCCGTGTATTTTGCCACCCCTAAAACTTAAGTACTTAACAAAGCAAATGAAATCTGGGCAAGGCAAAAATGGACCAAAGAGCAAGCCAAAACATGAAGACGACAACACCATAACTTAATCAATACTCAACCAAATTCAATAAAATTTAGGTCTATCTCACATGAAATTTCACAAGGACTACAATGGTAATCTCAATTTTCCAAGATGATGCATCAAAATTAAAACACGATAGCAGCTGTCATGTGAAGCATAGAAGTGCATTTTGAAAACCAAGGATCAAACCAGATGCCTTTAAACTCATGTAATGGCCCAAGCAACTTTCAAATATGTTAATTAATGATTCTAGATGCCAAGGCCAAACAGAAACAACTTCAATCAAGGAACTGATGTGCAAGTGGTAAGGTGAAGCTTGAAATTGCAATTTGAAGGTCACAACTCAAAACAGAAAGAAATATGAACAGGTGAGGGTATGCACAACTTCAAAATACATAAACCAATGATTCTTGATACAACATTCATACCAAAACAAGTCCAATCAAAAATTGATATGCAAGTTGCATAAATTGCCTTGAAAATGCATTGTGATGGCCATAGCTCAAAATAGAAGGGATCATGATTAAATGAAAGTGTGCACATCTTCTAAACATGTTATCCAATGATCTTAGATGCCTAGATCAATCAAAATCAGTTCCAAACCAAAATTGGCATGTAAGTTGCAATTATGGACAAAAATGCTTGGTATGCAAAATGCTAGCTACAGCTCATGACAACAAATATTAATGATATGTAATGGTATGCACAAGTCATAAATACAAGGTTCATGGAATATGGATGCAAGAATCATGCAAAGATGGCTTCAAACAGAAACTGGTGTATGACTGCTATGATGTGAATCAAACATGCTAAAAATGTTGTTTTGGCCAATGAGTGAGAGTTCAATGATGCAGCCTACATTCTCAATTTCAAATATCATACACAAAGTGGCTCATGCACATAAAATCAAAGATTCAAACATGATGCAAGATCTGACAACAATAAGGGCACATGAATTGAAACAAAAAGAAACATGGCAGCAAAACATGTAGCAAGCAAAAATAAAATTTCAAACAGATCACACATATGCAAATCTGCCATGCCCTTCACAAAAGCAACCAACTTAAGGAAATGTATCAGTTCAAGCAACATGGCCTACTCTTAACAGTCTAGTAGTTAGGTGTTTATGGACTAGCAATTAACACATTGATCTAACATGCAAAAGACTCATATACACAACAATAGCAATTGGTCTTCAAAGTAAAAACATGCCAAGCATATCAAATTTATCAAGCTTTGAAAATGATGGTTACAACTGTAACGCCCGTTTTATTTCGATTAAATTTAGTTATGACTTTGTTGTGTCTCGTTGTTTCATAGTCGTATTTGAGTATGTGTTTGTCTCGAAGAAAGGAATTGAATCGGTCGAATTTTCGGGCAAAAGTGCAAAACCCCGTAGCATTTTTAGGGAAAACTTCGAAAATTCATATCTCTTGATCCGTAAGTCGGTTTTAGTCCCCGTTCGAAGCATTGGAAAGCTTAAGAGATGTTCTGTCTAGGAAAAATAAAATTTTGCTGATGTGACGGTCGTCACAGGCATGTGACGGTCGGCACAATCATGACGCTCGTCATGGCCTTCACGGTCGTGACGCTTGTTACGATTGTCATAATAATAAAATCCAGTAACTGCAGAATTGAACCGTGGGGAATTTTAGTACGGTTATTCCACATTTTAATTACTCTCATTTTTTTCGTTGTTTGGCAAAAAGATAACTAAAGAAAAGTATCGTAGTTGAGAGAAGTGGAGAACGGAAGAATTGTCAATCGGTGAAAATTGGAGAAGAATTGCAGAAGAGTTATCATAGAACAGAACCAGAACCAGAAGCGTAGAGTTGGCCTCAATTCCAAGGTAAGGGTGGGGTTCAATTCTATAACCAAGGGTATGATGGAATTCATGGAGGGTATGGAATCATGGGTTTAGTTCCGTAGATTGATAAATATTAGAGATAAGGATTGTCTGTGTCAGAAGTAGTATTGTGTGTCATTGGTCAATGTGATACCATGTCAATTACCGGTCGAAGATTGACGAAACTTACCATGATAATGTCTTGAGTCATTATTTGTTGATAATGATATTGTTACTGTTCCCTTACATGAACAAATTGAGATGATGAATACTTGATGCACATGAAGTTGTTATGTTATTGTTGAGAAAATGTTATTATAATATTCTCAATTGATTATGTTGATATGATGTAGTTATATGATGATGGGTATGCCTCTGTTATGGACCAATTGGTTGTAGGCTTAAATGCCTTGTTGAATTAGTTGTTGCGGTTATGTTGTAGTCCATAATAGTTGCATTTCATGGCATATCGTCTTGGTTGGCCTGTATTGGCGGCCCTTAGTGGCAAATTATTGGCCTGTATTGGCGGCCCTTAGTGGCAAATTGTTGGCCGATATTGGCGGCCCTTAGTGGCAAATCGTTGGCCTGTATTGGCGACCTTTAATGGCAAATAAATTGGTTGTGGAGTGTTGGCTCCAAAATGGTACCACATACATACGCACAGTTGAGTTGCATAGTTGAGTCGCATTTGTTGGAGTGCATAGTTGAGTTGTGTCGTTATGCATTTGCGAGTGATTGATGAGTTGCTGAGTTTAATGATATTGGTTGTGGATATGAATACAAAATTGTTGCGGTTTAATTATTGATAATATTTTGCGAACTGCTGGAATTATAATGATGTGATAATATTCTGACATGACTTTTATCATGCCTTATGTTATGTTGTTGATATCTCACCCCTTTACGTTGTATATTACCTCCGTTGGTGGTAATTTGCAGGTGTCGCGGTGAAAATTGGATACCAAACTATTAATTAGTTTGAATCTTTAATTCATTTTGCAACCGAACTTTGATTTGTCCAAAGGAAGGGATAAAGATCGAAATTCCCACAATGCAATGCAAATGCAAGCTAGAGAGTTATAGGTTCAGGGGTTGGTTAAACTTAGGGAAGGTGCTAGCATCCTAAGTTTCTGTAGTATCCTACAGGAACCTCTTGTTTTATGTTTGTTTATTGCTATGGTTTATCTGCTTAATGGTTGAAAGACCTAGGGGTTTATTTCTAAGTATACTCGATAAGATATCGCATCTTATGCCCACATATCTTTACGGGAGTGGAATCAGAGTATTTGTAGTTCCCCTAAAAGGTTAGAGGAGTTCTTTGACTATGGTCAAAGTTCCTATGGGTTTAGGGTAGTTGTTTTTATTGATTTTAGGAGAAAAGGTGAGTTGTCATTTTAAGAGAGATTTAACCGCCACAAGGTGTAGGAATGTAGTCTTTGCATCGTCTTAAGAGAAGGGCTCAAGTACTCGGATATGAATCGACGAGGTACGCCTCTACCTCTCTTAAGGCAAAGTTCCTACGATATTGACTGTATTGATGTGGGGGTGGAGATTCTATCTCGCTTAAGATGATTAACACCTTATTCTCTAATGCGTTTGAATATTTTGTATTGAGTTGTATTTGTTTGTTTCTATGTTGTAAAGATAAAGGTCCTTCCTATGGGGTAGGATCTATCCTAAGAGATCAACTTGAATGGGATCAAGGATCAAATGGGAGAATGATGCAAATGAGATGCACTACACACGATTGTTGAATCATGTGTAGGGTTTTCCTTTGGACGGATGCAATTGCGAGAATGATAAATTGCGGAAATATAAAGTTACGAATAAAGTAAAGGCGGATAAATAAACATACACATACGCATGAAAGCGCTAAAGTGTGTGAGAGTGAATGTGTCGTGAAGTGTGCACGATTAGATTGATTAATTTGCGATGTTGATTAATTTTACGGTGATTGATTAGGGAGAGGTTGAATAGGTTTTAGTGATATTGATTTTAAGGGGATTGAGTTGTTCCTAAGGTGAAATTGGTTTTAGGAAAGAGTTGGGTTGATTTTTTTTAGTGAAATTCTGAATTAATTCGGTTTTATAAATTAATTAAGTTTTTTAAAGAAAAGTAAAAAGGTTTTCTAGTAAAGTTCCATTATTATAGCTTTCTTTTTTAGTTAAAAAAGGATAGTTGTTTATTTATTAATAAAAGATCTTTTTATGTAAAAGAAAAAAAAGAAAAAGGGGTTTTTAATTATTATTAAAAGTTAATTTTAAATTTTTAACAAAAGTTGTCATAATTATAAAGGGGTTATGAATAAATTGGTAAAAAGACCAGTAAAATTGAATGAGTTTTATTTTTTAGGTTTATCAAATGTTCTATTTTATTTTATTAAAAACTGATTATAAGGTTATTAATTACTAACTAATTAAAGTTAGTATAAAAAAATGGTTTAGGTGGCAGATTAGTAGAGTTAATAAGTGATTAGGGGGTTAACGGAGTTAACTAGGGTGGATGATCGTGGGTGCATGGTAGAACCGGTGGGCAGGCGTGTATGTGATTACAACGGATTACAACATTAAACGAAATCCTAAATCCCCATTCCCAAATCCACTTCCGCCATTGTTCCCCTTTCTTCTCTCTCAACCGCGGTGGATTTCTCCCATTCACCATCTTTTCCGACCATTGAATCCTGAAATCAAGGCTGGAAACATCAAGAGTTTAATCATATGAAAAAGGAATAGAAAGTTACCAACGGTTGACGGTCGCGGCGGCGTTGGAGATGAAGAGTGGTTCGGACTCACGACGAGCGAAATTGACTTCGTCAACGGAGGTAAGATGAGTTCCTTACTTCTTCAAACTAGGTTTTCAGATTCAATGTTCTTACCACAATCTCCTCTTTACGATATTTTTCGACGGGGCCTCTTCTTGTTTACTAGCCTCTTTATATAGGTCTCAATTTGGGCCTCTCTGATCGAAATCCAATTGAGTCTGCCTTTAATGTTGATTTGGATTTACCATTTTAGGGTGAATCAAGTTTGAAAACCTCCCTTTTTTGTCCAATTCGTTTAATGTTGTTAAAATGGAAATTCCCAAAATCGTGATCTCTTGTATCAATTTGATTAAAGTTTTGATTCAAAATGGGATTTGATTTGGGGAATCTTGACTTGATGCTGGGGAATCTGAATAGGATCTAATTGGGGTATTTATTTTGGGATAGGGTATATTCTTTGATTAATTTGCTAATCCAATCGCTATGTTTCGGCAGGTGCAAATGGTAGGATACTTTGGGCCAGGGGAGATACACGCGGCCCAGGGCAAACTCTGATACTGGTGGTGTGAAGAGATGTGGTGAGCCCAAGGTTTTGTTCGTTCTTTGAAACTCAACCCTATCAAAGAGATGTGGTGAGCCCAAGCTTTATCTAAACCATCAAGGGAAAGACTTCTCTAGTTTTCATTTACACGGTCATTCAAGTTGGAGTTTTCGCTCGAAGATTCTTGACTTGAAGTTGAGATAGCATTTGGTATATGTTCTATGCTATTCATCCCGGTTGGGTCAGTTTGGAGTTCTCTAAGAATAGAGGAGGATAATCTACAAGGTAACCTTCTGAATTATCAATAGTTTGATGCGTATGGTGTTATCTCGTATCTATTCTAATCCAATATTATTGTTTCATGTGTTGATGAGGGTGCTTGGAAGCACTTGGATGATGGACTTGTATGGCGTAGAACATAGTCGAGGGTGCTGCTGTCATGGTTAAAGCACTCTAATTCTCTTTCAGTTCACATGTGGATCGTCACCTCCAACCGCAACATGATGACGGTGCCGGTGATGATAACGTTAGTGATAAATCAAGTATCCGGGATCTTGCTTGTAAAACATTTAATGAGTTCTGGTTTGAGGATTCTTCTGCTTCACAAGCTCAGGTCTTTGAAGATGGTAGTACCTGTTCATTCGAGGTGGCTTCATGCACCTCTTTCTGAATCTGTTGTTCTTCTTTCGCAGGTGATGAACTTGTACGCGTTGGAGGTATATGGTACTAGAACTTTGTTGCCCTGTTGGATGGTGGATAGCTCAAGATCCAAATCTACCTGAGCCTTTGTTGGAGGATCATTGGAAGCATTAGGCGGTGCTTTCACATGGGCACAGTAAGTCTTAGATAGTTCTTGTCATTGAATTCTTGGCAAGAAGGGTTTTGTATCTCTAGATAATGTATCCATAAAGTTTCAATATGGCCTTAAGTAGTTGATTTTCTTATACTTGAAAATGAATTTGTTGACAGATATGGTAATAGATAAAGTCTTAGGAGGAATCGAGTTGACGAGCGGACCACAGGGTGTCAACTTTGGTAGCCTCGAGAAGTATTACAAGGCAGCTTATGAAACTATGAGAAAACACAGCCCGAGTGCTTATGTGATCATGCCAAGTTCATTGGATGCAGATTCTAGAATTCTTCCCTCAATTGTCAGTGGCCTAGGCAAAATATCCTTTGATGTGTATCACTATAATCTCTCCCAGGTACATTCAATGACATGAGTACTCAGTAGAGCATTGGCTTCATAAGAAACGGAAGAGCCTCGGGTCCCAGCAATGTCTCTTCGAAAGATTCTCTTAGTTTTGCCGGTAAAACATGTACTGATAGTTTCCCTCAAGATCATAAGGTATTTGAGATGACTGTTTGTTATTTCTTAACAGAGTTTCGTCGTAATGGTGTTTGAGAATGGTGTTGGAACCGTTCAGTCTTTAAACATATTGTTGTTCTGTTCTGATGCAGGTTTAGTAGTTATATCCTTCATAACAGGTTGCTCTTGTTGTGGGAAAATCAAAACATCAAGAAGAGAGGCCTATGCCAATAATGTTGATGATATCACCTGCTGGTACGACTTTTCCAAATCATCCACGGCAACAGCTTTGTTAGATAAACTTGGATGTGTGAGCTTTAGGTCTTCATGAATATCTCTGTTGTGCATAAAACCAAAGCATCAAGTCTTTTTCTTGTGCTGGAAAGATAGCCTGCAAAGACCTTTTTGATGCCTGAGAAATTTCATAAGCTTGATCAAATTGTACAATCAAAGTCTTCAAATGTGGAGCTGAATTTCTCCCAACAGAAGTAACAGGTGCGGTCCTTGTATCGTGAGTAACCCGCTTAACATCCCTATTACAGTCCAGCAACAGCTTTTTATATTCAAAGAACCATTGGGAAAAAATTGGAACAAAATCTTTTGATGACCCTTGCTGAAGCGGCATAGATAAAGCCGACGATGCCTTGAGCTCAATAGTGGAATCCTTCCTGCCTAGTCTCTTCAAGTGCATGGCAATTTCACTATCATCTCTTCTCTTTTAGTTTTAACCTTCTATTCATTTTAACGGTAATCCTGTCTATCAATTGTCTTACAGGCGAGCTCACGGCTGTGATGGCGTACGGGATTGTCATGGATGCTCTCAATACTACGGCGGAGGTCTTGGCTTTCCTGTGAACAACACTTGGTGATAGTGGCGATATTCACAATGTCGTAACCGACTTCAAGCACTGTGGAATCTTCCTATGCTCGCTCACTTCAACTGGGTGTGCTTGTGACAGAAGTGTGGGTAAAAATAAAATGGGAGCCTCCTAATTAGCTGGCTAAGTTCTCATTGATATTCATCCATTTTGGTTGTAAAATAAAATGACTTGGTCATTTGACCTCTTGAATCTGGTCATTGTAATAATTTATTGAATTTTTAAGGAGAATCAATTCTTATGTAAGCTTCCGTGGGGTCTTGGTATTAAAATGTCCTGTGGTTGAGTTTAACTTGCTAGTCCATGATACAGAACCTCCTTGAGTACAACTTAAACATACTTAGAACTCAAATATAGAGCCTTCAAATTACATAGAGCTTGCGTGTCCTTCGAATTACATGAAACTCGTATACCGCAAAGATGAAAACTCATAGTATGAATTTTAATGAGATCCTTGATTTGAACTTAATAGAATTTGCAATCCCGTATTCAAATCCTCTTAGCCTCTGAGATACTGATTTGAAAATAAAGACAATGGTGCCAAAGTGTTATAACCACAATAAAACATGTAAGGATTCCCCATGCTCTTATAACTTGGGTGGTTAACGTGAAATTCAAATCTTTGAGCTTGTAAATGAATCCTTCTACAGACTTGAAGTTGGCCTAAGAAATGCAAACTCCCAATTCACATCTTCTTTAGTCCATAATTTTTTGCAAGGTCAAGACACATAAGAGACCCTGAACTCGTTGCTAGAGAAACTGAGTATTTAATACTTCGGATGGATACTTGCCTTTTCACGAAGAACTCTCTGAATGAAAACCTGACATGAAAATTTGAATCTGAATTTGGTATGCTCGGACGAAGAAATACCCTAGTACCAGGGCCACATCCTGAGGAATCTTCTGAGGCTGAGGGTACGTCAGTGAGAAACCCCAGAATCCTTAAATCAGAAAGGTTATCCTAAACTTCTTTGACTGCGAGGAACTTTATTAAAACTGCATCTACATAAACTAGTTAGTCATAATATACGCATAAAAGCAGGAAGACATCATGTAGGAAAAGATGCACAAGGAGGTGGGATCTTATGGTCAAAAATTAGGGTGCAACAGATGCCCCTATTTAAGTTTCTCCTATTCGGAGATATGGAGATTGAAATCTTCGTCTCGACGAGATAGGAGGGACTTAAATACAAACATTGCACGAATTTTTGGCCCTAAGAATCCACCGAATGCATATGATATGAGATGATATGATAATGCAAGACAAAACAGTCCTGTGGAGACATGATGCCACAGGGGATGAACAGGACATAACACGCGGGACAAAAGAGCAACAGGCCCAACGAGACGGGACCTCACGGGGACAAGAAGCAATCACCGATGAGAAATCTCCAGAAGTATAACAGTACCTTATACACCAAGGATATGGTGATTTGGACAATAGGAGAGAAACTTGTGATCGAAGGATAAATTTATTACCAAACTGTGGTGGTCGGTAATAGTCCAAATAGATTTCTTGATGGGGACACAATTCAGTTTTGTTTCGTATTTCTTTTTCTTTATTATTCAACTGGAAATGGTAAAATGTAAAGCTTCCCCGAGCGTCATGATACGGGAATCATGAGCTGGTCTTAGTTTCTAATGTAGAACCTCCCCGAGCGTCATGATATGGGAACCATGAGCTGGTCTCAGTCTCTGATGTATGACCTCCCCGAGCGTCATGATATGGGAATCATGAGCTGGTCTCAGTCTCTACTTGAAATGTTGAAAAAATTTGCATATTGTAGAATCATTGTAATTTGTAGTAGTAGTTGTCATTGTAGACTGTAGATGTCGATGTAAGTTGTGAAACTCCATAGACATAGTTTGTAGATTGTATATTGTGGATGGGATTTGTCAATGTAGATGTGATTGTAGAACTTCGGCTGTAAGCCATGATGTTATCGTAGATTGTAGAATTTCTTGGCTGTGGGCCATAATGTATTGTAGAATGTAGAACTTCAACGGGGATCTTCGGAAGAGATGTAGGCCGGTTGAATTGTAATGTATGTCTTCTCAAGTAAAGAGAGACTAATGTGATAAATCTCTTCGACTTCTCTGGGGAAATGTCACTTGATAGAAATAAACTTGTATGGTGAGCTCGCTGGGGAAATACATTCATGCGGAGTAGTCTTCGTTGTAATTGTAAAACATCTGTGAATCCTCAAATAAAGATAATTGTCTTGTAATGTCTTCGGCGAACTTCTCTGATGGATTTGTGAAGCGACGCCATTTGATGAATCCACTGGGGTGGCTAAACTGTCTTGAATAAACTGCCATTTGTCATTTTGAAAAAAGAAAAAAAAATCTCGGCCGAAACGAGTTGCTCAAATAAAGAGATGTTCATAGTCCGAATGTAGATGTTCGAGAAAATCCTGTGATAATGTTGTTCCATGTCCAAACATTGGAGATTATCCACACTGTGATTGCCGAGGACCGAAGTTCAATTCGGGAAGTAGCCGAAGAGAAAACTATCAAGTATGACTCGACCATTGAGGTATGAACTCAAGTAGGATGCACTAAAATAACTGTCTTCCATGAGGATCGAACTTCATGGGGAATGTACAAACATTGTGCTCTTTCTGCCTATGGTCGACAAATTTATTTGGAGGGATAAGACACACCCAAACATCTAGGGATAACTACAGCTAAAGCGATAGAAGAACACAAACACAAATAATGCGGGAAAAGAATGCACATGTCATGCTGTCTACTTATATGCTATGCGGATGCTGACGGACTGGGAGGAGTGAAATGAACATCTCAGACGGAAAGGTACTCAAGCCAAATCTCCACAGACCTCGTACCACCTGTAAAGAAATCTTGAACATAAACAGACCTCGTCTCTGGATAAAATAAATATCTTGCGGAAACATATGTGATTGACGTTCTCCATGGATGAAATAAACGTCCATGGTCATCCCTTTGTTATTCATATACCGAGTAAAACACGAAGTAGTGAAAAAGTTTTAAATCAATTTAGATTTTGCTATCGAGAAAAAAGATTTTGATAAATGAGAAACTTTATTGAATGGTGGTCAGCGGAAAGACGTGACCCCAATTTTACAGTGTTGGAAAATAATAGAGATTACATGAAGGGAATAACAACTTGCTCTCCCTAAGTGAATGAGGATTTCCTTAAGCGAAATACTTCTTGACAACGTCCATATTCACGGGACGAGTGATTTCTTCTCCATCTATTGTTGCTAACATCAAAGCGCCTCCTGATAAAACCTTCCTTACCACATACGGTCCATCATAGTTCGGGGCCCATTTTCCTCTGACATCGGTGAGGAAAGACTGAATCTTCTTAAGCACGAGGTCACCTTCTTTGAATACACGGGGTCGAACCTTCTTATCAAATGCCTTCTTTATCCTCTGTTGATATAACTGCCCATGGCATAGCGCAACCATCCTCTTTTCTTCGATTAAGTTCAACTGATCATATCTGTTCTGGCACCATTCAGCTTCTGATAACTTTGCATCCATCAAAATCATCATAGAAGGAATCTCAACTTCTATCGGGAGTACTGCTTCCATACCGTAGACAAGTGAAAATGGAGTTGCCCCAGTCGATGTGCGTACCATCGTGCGATATCCATGCAAGGCGAATGGGAGCATTTCGTGCCAATCTTTGTAAGTAACAACCATTTTCTGAATGATCTTCTTGATATTCTTATTGGCGGCTTCAACAGCCCCATTCATCTTTGGTCTGTAAGGAGAGGAATTATGATGCTCTATCTTGAATTCTTCGCATAGTTCTTTCATCATTCTATTATTCAAATTGGATCCATTATCTGTAATAATCCTGCTTGGCACACCATATCGGCAGATAACCTGATTTTTGATAAATTTGGAAACCACATGTCGAGTTACATTAGCGTAGGAGGCTGCCTCGACCCACTTGGTTAAATAATCAATGGCTACCAGGATGAATCAGTGTCCATTAGATGCTTTCGGCTCTATCATACCAATCATGTCAATTCCCCACATAGAGAAGGGCCACGGGTACGAGATAACGTTCAACAAAGTCGGAGGCACATGAATCTTATCTGCATAAATTTGACACTTGTGACATTTTCTAGCAAACTTGTAACAATCTGATTCCATCGTGATCCAATAATAGCCAGCCCTTAAAAGCTTCTTAGCCATAGCGTGTCTGTTGGCATGAGTGCCAAAAGATCCTTCGTGAATTTCCGTCATTAACATATCTGCTTCTTGTCTGTCAACACATCTCAGCAAGATCATGTCAAAATTCCATTTATACAACTTGTTGTTAGTCAAAAGAAAATTTCCAGCCAACCTCAAAGTTTTCTTATCTTTGTTGGAAGCTCCTAAAGGATACTCTTGAGTTCTAAGAAAAACTTCGATGTCATGGTACCAGGGTTTGTCATCTTTGACTTCTTCGACGGCAAAGATGTAGGCGGGTCTATCAAGACGTTTTACTTCAATCCGAGGACACTCATTCCAAAAGTTCACCACAATCATTGAGGCCAAAGTTGCCAACGCATCTGCCATTCTATTCTCATCACGGGGAATATGATGAAATTCGACCCTATCAAAGAACGGTAACAGTCTTCTAGCATAGTCTCTGTACGAGACCAAATTATCATGTCGAGTTATCCACTCTCCAGTGATTTGGTTGATTACTACTGCAGAATCGCCAAACACATCTAAATTCTTAATTCTCAAATCGATTGCTTCCTCAAGACCCATAATGCATGCCTCGTACTTGTAACACCCTTCTAACCCCGCAGAATAAATATAAATAGATCAGAGTAATTATCATGCATTTCACAAAAGGGTGTCACATAACTTTTCAAAACATCACACAACACCTGTCATGCTCAATAATATAAAAATAACTTCCTGCTTTTCATACACCTTCACATTAACATGTAGCAGCGAATTTGCTTTAATCATGATGGACATAATAGAAGTCTCATGCTCATCTCGTTTTTTTATACTTAGGCTTAAAAGCCAATTCTTCATATAATTCAAAATAACAACAACAGAATAAAGTAGAGTACATAAAATATCTCTCCAAATATGAAATCAAAATATTCCCCAGTGTTACATAATCAGAGCATGACTCGACCCAAAATAAATAAAGACACAACTCAAGCTACTCCAATGGCTACCTCGTGCTAGAAGCAACTCTACTCCTTAGTACCTGAGCGATGTCGTATAAAACATCATTCCAACAGAAGGGTGAGAATTCACATAATTATTGAAATTATAAGATAATATATAATTTAAGGCATACAAACATAATCACTATTATTCTCACACTTCAAAAGTTTTATCAACACAATATTATTCAAGTAACCATACTATTCATAAGTATATACACACAACTCCATAATTCACCAATTTATCAGTTCCACATATCACACGTAATCTCATAGCACATAAATATTCATAATGAGACTCAATGCAAAACTCAATGCAAGACTCAATGCAACTCATGCCATATCGTTATTATTTTTCGGTTTTTACACTTAAACCGGGTCCGTTCCCTAGACCAATAACACACAAAAGCCCATTCCCTAAGCTTTCAAACCCCGCTCTAGGTTTGGGACAAGTCACTAGCTCCCACGGAACTAACAAGCATTGTTTCTTGACACAAATGATGCGTATGCAAATTTAACAACCATATGCTATTAAGACCATTCCCTAATCTTAACATTCATGCATATCTTCAATAATTCACAACACTTGAATTACCACACATTTGCACACACAATCACATTTTCATAATTAAGACATTCTTAATTTAAACATTACCACTCCACATAGCACATAGCAAGTAATTCACAAAAATCAACATATTTCCACCACAATTCACAAAACACGATTCTGATTCATCATAGAGTAATTAATTTGTCATCAATAATTAACTCAATATTTAATAAATAATCAATATCTAAATAAATAATCAATATCTAATTAAATGATAAATACATAAATGAATAGTCAATATCTAAATAAATAATCAATTTTTGAATAAATTTCCATCAATCATTATAGTTTTAATATTTATTCAACATTCAATATTTTAAATAGTTTTAATATTACTAAACAAGAAGGATTATTAATTAAGTACATGAGTTATTGCTACAACATGAACATATAAAATAACTTCTCTCACTACAGGACTCAAGGTAAGAGACAACTAATTTTTATTGTATTCCCTACTGCTACTCGCTACAGTGCAAGGGAATAGAAGAAAATGATTCGCATTCATCAATGCTCCATGCGCTACAACAATTGAGTTAATATATATCATGTTTCCATACTACTACTACTACATGTGTTATTTTTAAGGATTATAGGAGGGATAATGATAAACAGAAGAGTTACATTTCATTGCCAAAGAGAATAAAAGGATGTCGCTACAGAGCTAAAATTAAGAATGTCATCACATTACAATTTTCTTTCCTATATGGCATTACACTATGACAATACTTATTTCTACAGGTCATGAATAGTGAAAAGCAAGTATTATGCTAATGTTGTACCCTCAGAACACTTAATATTATATTATAGGTATTCACTTTGAATTAAATAGCCAATTAATAGAATCTTTTCCAACTAACATATCCATGTGCTACAGTGTGAATGAATTTAATTTCGTATGTTAAGTCCTATTTCGCTACAGCCCATAATAACATATGTATCATTTTGTTTGGCTACAGTTTAAACAGAACATATGCTTTTCTTGTTGGCACTACAGTAATGATACAAAACCTATATAATTTGTTTGCACCACTGTTCATTTCAATATGTATATGTAACTTTCTTCGCTACTATTGCTCAATATATATAAATATGTTCCAATTCCAATGGATTATTCTAAAAGTTGAATGGGTCTCTATAGTATACCAACATATCAATTTCAAACACAATTATATATCACATTTTCAAGGATTATCATCAAAACCTAACATTTCCAATTTCATGGATAATTTGGGGATTTTATTCTAAACATATTTTTATCCACCAAACACTATCAAACAACCCCAATAATTATATAAAAACTCACCCTTACCTTGAATTTGTTGAACTTTTGCTCTTTCTCTTGAGTTTCCTCCTCTTCTTCTCCATTCCTCTCTTTGCCTCTTTTCTCCTTTCTATCTTTTCTTTCTTTCTATTCTCTTTTATCCCATTCTCTTATTTTATATAATTCTCACAATTTTAGTTAAACTAGTAATTCCAATGGGATTAATAACTCATGTCTATTCACACCCCCAAATAGGCCCAATCAATTAATCTAACAATTCTATATTATTCTACAAATTAGAATATATCATATAAGTTAAATAATAAAATTAAATCAATTATTTCGAATATGTCCAATAATTCAATTAATCCAAACAACTCAAATAAATCAATAAATTTATATAAATTCAATAAATCAACTAATTCAATTATATCAAATAAATCACATAAATTAGTTAATTCAATTAGGCCTAAAATCACATAATTAATCAATTAATTTAATTAATAAATAATTACGAAAAATTGGGGTGTTACAACCCTCCCCCACTTAAAAGATTTTCGCCCTCGAAAATTACCTCAAACGAGTAACTCGGGGTAAGACTCACGCATCTGACTCTCAAGCTCCCAAGTCACGTTTCCACCAGCTGGTCCTCCCCAAGCGACCTTCACCAAAGCAATCTCTTTAACTCGAAGTTGCTTCAACTCCCGATCCTCTATCCGCATAGGTGATGTCTCCACAGTCAGATTATCTCTTACCTGCACATCATCTACTTGGACTACATGAGACGGATCCGCAATGTATTTCCTCAACTGAGATACATGGAACACGTCATGGAGATTAGCAAGCGACGGCGGCAAAGCGACACGATAGGCTACCTCTCCTATCCTCTACAAAATCTGATAAAGACCAATAAAACGCAGCGTCAACTTACGTGACTTCAACGCTCTACCAACACCAGTTATCGGAGTAACTCGAAGAAACACATGATCTCCCTCTCGAAATTCAAGTGCTTTCCTCCTCTTGTCATGATAACTCTTTTGACGACTCTGAGAAATCTTTATCTTCTCTTGAATCATCTTAATCTTATCGGTAGTCTGCTGGACTATCTCGGGTCCAACCACGACACTCTCTCCCGACTCATACCAACACAATGGCGTCCTACACTGCCTACCATACAATGCCTCAAATGGTGCCATTCCGATACTCGAATGAAAACTGTTGTTGTAAGTAAACTCAATCAAAGGTAAGTAGCTATCCCAAGCTCCTCCTTTTTCCAACACACAAGCTCTCAAAAGATCCTCAAGTGACTGAATCGTCCTCTCAGTCTGTCCATCTGTTTGCGGATGATAAGCAGAACTCAAATGTAACTTCGTACCCAAAGCACTTTGCAAACTTTCCCAAAATCTCGAAGTAAACCTTGGATCTCTATCTGACACAATGCTAGAAGGAATACCATGCAAATTGACAATCCTCTCAATGTACAACTTCGCTAACTTCTCCAACAGGTAATCCATTCGCATTGGAATAAAGTGAGCAGATTTCGTCAATCTATCCACAATAACCCAAATAGCCTCATAATTACTCGGTGTTCTAGGTAGACCAGACACAAAATCCATCGATATGCTATCCCATTTCCACTCAGGAATAGATAATGGTTGCATCAAACCTGACGGTTTCTGATGCTCAATCTTCGACTTCTGACAAGTCAAACAAGAATACACAAACTCGACAATGTCTTTCTTCATACAAGGCCACCAAAATACTTTCCTCAAATCTTGATACATCTTAGTAGCACCGGGATGAATACTCAATCCACTACGATGCCCTTCCTCAAGAACACTCTTCTTCAGCTCAACAATATCCGGAACACAAACTCTATCATGACATCTCATAATACCATTCTCATCAATCCGAAAATCACCACCTTGACCTTGATTGATCAAAGTAAAACGATCAACTAAACTCAAATCAGATTTTTGACCTCCTCTTATCTCGTCAAGAATGCCACTAGTAAGTTTCAACATGCCCAACTTAACACCATAAGATGTCTCTTCACAAACCAAACTCATATCTCGAAATTGTTCAATCATTTCCAACTCTTTTATCATCATCATCGACATATGCAAAGATTTCCTACTCAATGCATCGGCTACCACGTTTGCTTTACCCGGATGGTAATTCAAACCAAAATCATAATCCTTAAGAAGTTCCAACCATCTCCTCTGCCTTGCATTCAATTCTTTCTGATCAAAGAGATACTTCAAACTCTTATGATCACTAAATACCTCAAATCTCACACCAAACAAATAATGCCTCCAAAGCTTCAACACAAATACAACAGCGGCCAACTCTAAGTCATGCGTTGGATAATTCCTCTCATGCACTTTAAGTTGCCTTGAAGCATAAGCTACAACTTGCTGATGTTGCATCAACACACCTCCCAAACCCATCAAAGAAGCATCACAATACACAACAAATGGTTCTTCTGAATTCGGCAAAATCAAAACAGGAGATGTCGTCAATCTTCTCTTAAGTTCTTGAAAACTTTCTTCACACTCTGCATCCCAAACAAAAGCTTGGCCTTTCCTAGTCAACTATGTCAACAGCAAAGATAACTTGGCAAATCCTTCAATGAATTTCCGATAATAACCTGCCAACCCAAGAAAACTTCTAATCTCAAAAACTGACTTCGGAGCTTCCCATTGTGATACAGCTTCTACCTTCGATGGATCAACTGCAATACCTCTACTCGAAATCACATGGCCAAGGAAACTCACCTCCTTCAACTAAAACTCGCACTTAGAAAGTTTAGCATACAACTGCTTCTCTTTCAACACAGACAACACAATTCTCAGATGCTCAGCATGATCCTCTTCACTCTTCGAGTATATCAAAATATCATCAATGAATACAACCACAAACTTGTCCAAATAAGGATGGAAGATCCTGTTCATGTACTCCATAAATACACCTGGTGCATTAGTCACACCAAATGGCATTACAGAATACTCATAATGCCCATACCTTGTTCTAAAAGCAGTCTTTTGAATATCTTCAGCCTTCACACGAATCTGATGATACCCAGATCTCAAATCTATCTTACTGAACACACTTGCACCAACCAACTGATCCATCAAATCATCGATCCTTGGAAGTGGATACTTATTCTTGATAGTCACCTTGTTCAATTGTCTATAATCCACACAAAGCCTCATAGTACCTTCTTTCTTCTTAACCAACAAAACTGGTGCACCCCATGGTGACACACTCAGACGAATAAACCTTTTCTCAAGAAGATCTTCAAGTTGACTCTTCAACTCTTTCAATTCCGATGCAGACATACGATATGGAGCCATCGATACTGGACTAGTTCCAGGAACTAAGTCGATCGAAAACTCCACTTCACGTTCCGGCGGTAAATCACTTATCTCATCCGGAAACACTTCTGGAAAATCACAAACAATTGGCAAAGCACCAACTGATCCACTTTCACCAATACTCAAAGTTGCCATCAACATAAACACCTTGGCACCATCTTGCACCGACTCATTCACTTGCTTAGCAGACATAAACAAGTCTCCTTCATTCTCAGGTTCAAGAAAAATAACTGTTTTATCAAAACAGTTAATATAAACATGGTTGAATTCCAACCAATTCATCCCAAGAATAACATCAAGTTGATCTAAGTGAAGACACACTAAATCAACTCCAAAGTCTTTACCAAAAATACTCAACGGACAATTCAAACACACATATGGGGTAGTTACTGAACCCATAGCAGGAGTATCAATAACCATACCTCCACTCATAACAGACAACTCGAGATTTAATCTCTTAACACAATCCAAAGAAATAAAAGAATGTGTAGCTCCAGTGTCAATTATAGTAACCAAAGGTATACCATTAATGAAGCACGTACCTCGAATCAACCGATCTTCACTAGTAGTCTCATATCCTGATAGAGCAAATACTTTCCCTTTTGCTTGAGCCTTCTTTGGTTTGTCACACTTGGTACTAATGTGCCCTTGCTCACCACAAATGTAGCAAGTCACATTCACACCGCTTCTGCACTCCAAAGCCTTGTGGCCTGACTTGCCACACTTGAAACACTTTTGCTCGACACTTGTACACTCAGGAGCACGATGTCCTTCAACACCACATCTAAAACACTTCACTGGAGTAGGAGCTCCTCCCCCACTCGGCTTCCTTCCATTACCAGCTTTCTGTTTCCCTTTATCAGCAGGAGTCACATACGGCTTCCCTCTGAATTGACCTTTTCCCCTCTTATCATTTAAACTCTTGCAGTGACTAGACCGAGCTCTGCTATCTTCATCATAGATTCTACTTTTGTTCACCAACTCAGAAAATCGCCTAATCTCCTGATAACCAATAGCTTGTTTGATTTCAGGCCTCAAACCATTCACAAACTTAATACACTTGGATCTCTCAGCATTAGTAGTGTTATAATGAGGACAAAACTTAATTAACTCCTCAAATCTTGCTGCATACTCGGCCACAGTTGAGTTACCCTGCTTCAGCTCAAGGAATTCAATTTCCTTCTTCCCACGCACATCTTCTGGAAAATACTTCTCTAGAAACGCCTCTCTGAAAACATCCCAAGTAACCTCAACCTCATCTTCTTCAAACCTTTGACGAGTGTTACCCCACCAGTCCTCAGCTTCCTCTTCAAGCATATGAGTGCCAAACTACACCCTCTGCGCATCTGAACAATTCATGACTCGAAATATATTCTCAATTGCTTTCAGCCATACTTGTGCTTTGTCAGGGTCATGCGTTCCCTTGAAGATTGGTGGATTGTTCTTCTGAAACTTCCCCAAGGCACGAAACTCATCATCATTGTTGTTTCCAGCATTCACATTGACTTGCGGATTCTGCCCAATCGCTCCAGCCAACATCGCCAAAGCTTCAGCAATCGCTTCATCATTCCTGCCTGCAACCATTGTTCTAGATTCCAACAACAAATCTTCGTTAGAACAAACAATATCGATAGGGCTACACACACATATCAAATACAAAAGGGATTAAACACACTAACAACTTGGTCAACTGACCGACTTTGCTCTGATACCACTAATGTAACACCCTTCTAACCCCGTAGAATAAATATAAATAGATCAGAGTAATTATCATGCATTTCACAAAAGGGTGTCACATAACTTTTCAAAGCATCACACAGCACCTGTCATGCTCAATAATATAAAAATAACTTCCCGCTTTTCATACACCTTCACATTAACATGTAGCAGCGGATTTGTTTTAATCATGATGGACATAATAGAAGTCTCATGCTCATCTCATTTTTTTATACTTAGGCTTAAAAGCCAATTCTTCATATAATTCAAAATAACAACAACAGAATAAAGTAGAGTACATAAAATATCTCTCCAAATATGAAATCAAAATATTCTCCGGTGTTACATAATCAGAGCATGACTCGACCCAAAATAAATAAAGACACAACTCAAGCTACTCCAACGGCTACCTCGTGCTAGAAGCAACTCTACTCCTTAGTACCTGAGCGATGTCGTATAAAACATCATTCCAACAGAAGGGTGAGAATTCACATAATTATTGAAATTATAAGATAATATATAATTTAAGGCATACAAACATAATCACTATTATTCTCACACTTCAAAAGTTTTAACAACACAATATTATTCAAGTAACCATACTATTCATAAGTATATACACACAACTTCATAATTCACCAATTTATCAGTTCCACATATCACACGTAATCTCATAGCACATAAATATTCATAATGAGACTCAATGCAAAACTCAATGCAAGACTCAATGCAACTCATGCCATGTGGTACCAACACTCGTTATTATTTTTCGGTTTTTACACTTAAATCGGGTCCGTTCCCTAGACCAATAACACACAAAAGCCCATTCCCTAAGCTTTTAAACCCCGCTCTAGGTTTGGGACAAGTCACTAGCTCCCACGAAACTAACAAGCATTATCTCTTGACACAAATGATGCGTATGCAAATTCAACAACCATATGCTATTAAGACCATTCCCTAATCTTAACATTCATGCATATCTTCAATAATTCACAACACTTGAATTACCACACGTTTGCACACACAATCACACTTTCATAATTAAGACATTCTCAATTTAAACATTACCACTCCACATAGCACATAGCAAGTAATTCACAAAAATCAACATATTTCCACCACAATTCACAAAACACGATTCTGATTCATCATAGAGTAATTAATTTGTCATCAATAATTAACTCAATATTTAATAAATAATCAATGTCTAAATAAATAATCAATATCTAATTAAATGATCAATACATAAATGAATAGTCAATATCTAAATAAATAATCAATTTTTGAATAAATTTCCATCAATCATTATAGTTTTAATATTTATTCAACATTCAATATTTTAAATAGTTTTAATATTACTAAACAAGAAGGATTATTAATTAAGTACATGAGTTATTGCTACAACATGAACATATAAAATAACTTCTCTCACTACAGGACTCAAGGTAAGAGACAACTAATTTTTATTGTATTCCCTACTGTTACTCGCTACAGTGCAAGGGAATAGAAGAAAATGATTCGCATTCATCAATGCTCCATGCGCTACAACAATTGAGTTAATATATATCATGTTTCCATACTACTACTACTACATGTGTTATTTTTAAGGATTATAGGAGGGATAATGATAAACAGAAGAGTTACATTTCATTGCCAAAGAGAATAAAAGGATGTCGCTACATAGCTAAAATTAAGAATGTCATCACATTACAATTTTCTTTCCTATATGGCATTACACTATGACAATACTTATTTCTACAGGTCATGAATAGTGAAAAGCAAGTATTATGCTAATGTTGTACCGTCAGAACACTTAATATTATAGGTATTCACTTTGAATTAAATAGCCAATTAATAGAATCTTTTCCAACTAACATATCCATGTGCTACAGTGTGAATGAATTTAATTTCGTATGTTAAGTCCTATTTCGCTACAGCCCATAATAACATATGTATCATTTTGTTTGGCTACAGTTTAAACAGAACATATGCTTTTCTTGTTGGCACTACAGTAATGATACAAAACCTATATAATTTGTTTGCACCACTGTTCATTTCAATATGTATATGTAACTTTCTGCGCTACTATTGCTCAATATATATAAAGATGTTCCAATTCCAATGGATTATTCTAAAAGTTGAATGGGTCTCTATAGTATACCAACATATCAATTTCAAACACAATTATATATCACATTTTCAAGGATTATCATCAAAACCTAACATTTCCAATTTCATGGATAATTTGGGGATTTTATTCTAAACGTATTTTTATCCACTAAACACTATCAAACAACCCCAATAATTATATAAAAACTCACCCTTACCTTGAATTTGTTGAACTTTTGCTCTTTCTCTTGAGTTTTCTCCTCTTCTTCTCCACTCCTCTCTTTGCCTCTTTTCTCCTTTCTATCTTTTCTTTCTTTCTATTCTCTTTTATCCCATTCTCTTATTTTATATAATTCTCACAATTTTAATTAACCTAGTAATTCCAATGGGCTTAATAACTCATGTCTATTCACACACCCAAATAGGCCCAATCAATTAATCTAACAATTCTATATTATTCTACAAATTAGAATATATCATATAAGTTAAATAATAAAATTAAATCAATTATTTCGAATATGTCCAATAATTCAATTAATCCAAACAACTCAAATAAATCAAATAATTTATATAAATTCAATAAATCAACTAATTCAATTATATCAAATAAATCACATAAATTAGTTAATTCAATTAGGCCTAAAATCACATAATTAATCAATTAATTTAATTAATAAATAATTACTAAAAATTGGGGTGTTACAGTACTCAGCCTCATTATTAGTGCACTGGAATGCTAATCTGGAAGTAAATGGGAAGTGGGTCCCTTGAGGAGTCACAATAACAGCGCCTATTCCCTTTCCATGAGCGTTGACAGCTCCATCGAAAACTAAACCCCATTGAGAACTTGGCTTTGGGCCTTCACCATGTACGGGTTCTTCACAATCTTTCATCTTTAAAAACATAACATCTTCATCGGGAAACTCATCGTTTGAGGGTTGATAATCCAAAATAGGCTGGTGAGCTAAATGATCAGCCAAAACACTCCCCCTGACAGCTTTCTGAGTATGGTACTCGATATCATATTCGGATAACAACATCTGCCATCTAGAAATTCTCCTAGTTAAAGCGAGCTTCTCAAAAATATACTTGCTAGGATCCATCTTTGAAACTAACCAAGTGGTGTGATTCAGCATATATTGGCGCAAACGTTTGGCGGCCCACGCCAAAGCACAACAAGTCTTCTCTAACATAGTGTACCTTGTTTCACAATCAGTAAACTTCTTGCTCAAGTAATAAGTGACATGATCTTGCTTTCCTGTTTCATCTCGTTGATCGAGTACACAACCCATCGAATCTTCTAAAATAGTCAAGTATATAATCAAAGGTCGACCTTTGACTGGTGGTATCAAGATAGGTGGCTCAAGCAAATACTATTTGATACTATCAAAAGCCTTTTGACAATCTTCAGTCCAAACATACCCTTGTTCTTTCCTCAAAAACTTGAAAATAGGTTTACATGTAGCAGTCATGTTGGATATAAACCTGGAGATATAGTTCAAACGTCCCAAGAATCCTCTGACTTGTTTCTCGGTGGCGGGAGCTGGCATTTCCCGGATAGCTTTCACTTTGTCAGGGTCCACTTCAATCCCTCTTTGACTGACAATAAAACCCAATAGTTTCCCCGATCGTACTCCAAATGTACATTTATTGGGGTTCAAATGAAGCTTGTATTCCCTCAAACGACCAAACAGCTTAGCCAGGTGTTTAACATGATCATCTTCGGTCTTCGATTTAGCTATCATATCATCCACATAAACCTCGATCTCTTTGTGCATCATATCATGGAACAAAGTAGTCATAGCTCTCTGATATGTTGCCCCAGCATTCTTTAATCCAAACGGCATGACTCTGTAACAAAAGGTGCCCCAGAGCGTGATGAATGACGTCTTCTCTCTGTCATCAGGAGCCATTCTAATCTGATTGTAACCCGAGAAACCATCCATAAAGGAGAAAACCTCAAATCTTGCGGTACTGTCAACCAAAATGTCAATGTGAGGTAATGAGAAATCATCTTTCGGACTGGATTAATTCAAATCTCTGTAGTCTACTCACATGCGGACCTTACCATCCTTCTTCGGAACGGGCACAATATTAGCTAACCATAGCGGATACTCGGCAGTGACAAGGAAACCTGCATCAATCTGTTTTTGTACCTCTTCCTTAATCTTTAGAGCCATGTCCGGTCGAGTTCTTCTAAGCTTCTGTTTTACTGGTGGGCACTCCGGTTTCAAAGGTAGACGGTGTTCAACTATAGCAGTGTCCAATCCAGGCATATCTTGATATGACCAAGCAAACACATCAACAAACTCTCCAAGCAAATCAATCAGCTGTTTCTTCACATCGGGTTTGAGCAGAGCTCCAATTCTCATTTCTCTATGGATTTCTTCTAATCCCAAATTGATTACTTCCACTGTCTCCTGATGAGGTTGGATAGCTTTCTCTTCTTTCTCAAGCAGTCTGGAAATCTCTTCTGGAATATCATCTTCTTCGTCCTCAGCTTCGTACACAGAAAACTCGAAATTCGGAGAAGGCAGTGGGCCATTATTCCCAGGATGTAATTTATGTAGCAATCTGCACAAATGATGTGATTTTTAATAAGTTTTTGCAAAGTGGAAAGTGTGTGTACGCGAAATGCTACTTATCATTTCCCAACGTCGTAAATAAATATAAAACTCAAATGAAAATGAAAGTAATTTATTGATGATAGCAAAACCAAAAAAGACACGCCCAACAAAGTCACCTTTGACTTGGGCAGAGCAAAGGGAATTATTAAAAGTAAGCCCTAATAAATGAAGTTTCGCCTTGGGCAGAGCGAAAATTTTAAAAACAAATGCTTTACTTAGATATATGAACGGCAGCAGGGGCTTCAACCGCACTCTAGTTCTTGACCACAATGCCTGGGGTCACAAAGTCTGGGATGTCCTCATCTGAATCTTCCTCGGTGACGGCATAAACTCCAAAGGTATAGTCAAATTCATCTGAAACATAGCCTGGATCTTCCATATAGGGCTCATAGTCTTCGTAAGGAATGGAGGACCTTGCAGAACCATCTGATATGTAGCCTTCAAGTTCATCCTCTGACACAACATTAATCTGAGGATGATGGACGACTCCTCCACTACGGAACACTTCATTAATCAGCGGAAACCCTTGACTTTTGGTAGTTTGTTGAACAGAACTGCTGCTGAAACCAAGACCTTCCTTATTTTTATTTTCTGGCAAAGACAACACCTTCCCCCACATTGTATGATGACCACTGTTCACTACTCGCTGCGCGTCTTTAAATGATGACATAGATGCCTGAGATTTTCGGACACCCTCGCCCACAATAGGCAAAGCTTGAAATTGCATGCCAACCTCTTCCTCAGCTTTGACATACGAGAATGATGACAAGTGGCTTACCACCAAAGCCCTTTCCCCACAAACTGTAACTGTTTTTCCCTCAAAAGCATATTTCAACTTCTGATGCATAGTGGAAGTAACTGCCCCAGCTTCATGTATCCATGGCCTCCCTAACAAACAGCTATAGGCGGTACGAATGTCCATGACTTGGAACGTGATCATAAAAGTCTGCAATCCAATAATCATCGGCAAATCCACCTCACCAATTACCGCTTTCCTTGACCCATCGAAAGCTTTTGACAATAACATGACTTGGCCTCATCGGAGGTCCCTGATAGGATAGCTTAGATAGAGTAGTTCTAGGCATCACATTTAGATATGATCCAGTATCAACCAACACACTGGACAGAGAGTCGTTTCCGCAGTTCACAGAAATATGTAAAGCCATGTTATATTTCTTTCCTTCTTCTGGGAGATCATCCTCATTAAAACCCAGATTGTCACATGAAGTAATACTACCCATAATATTGTCAAACTGCTCCATAGTCACATCTTGTTCAACATACGCCTGTTCTAATATTTTCTGGAGGGCTTCTCTATGAGCCTCAGAACTCATCAGCAACTGCAACACAGAAATCTTCGATGGGGTTTGCAGGAGTTGAATTGGATAAATTAGATCCACCAGACTGCCCCACAATTGGATCTTTTGAGCCTGTTTGTCCTACTGAGACCTCTTTTTCTTTCGGTGGTACAGTCGGGTAGACTCGACCACTCCTTGTTACTCTGCTGACATCTGCAATGTTAACTACTGAAGGTATAGTGGGAAAAGGCACTTCCTTTCCATTCTCTAACATCGTAGCGTTGTACCTGTAGGGGATAGCCTTACTGGAAGTATAAGGGACAGGTCCAGGCACATTGATTACCAACGGAGTAACAACCGGTTTTCTGCTATTATACACGATTTCGATACGCTCCACTTCTTTAAAGTGAGGCACTATAACACAAACCTCTTCGGCCCTTTTAACTGAAACTTTCTGATCCCCATCTGCCAAACAATTTTGAGTCATGTTAACAGAAGGTGAACCATGTGGGGGTAACGGGTTAACTTGCACATTAGGGTCGGAATCTTTGAAGGATAAAATTCCGTACTTAATGAGCCTCTGAACATCTGCTTTCATACCGAAACAACTCTCAATATCATGCCCTGGAGCACCCTGATGGTAAGGGCAAAACTTGTCAGCTCTATAAGAAGGAGGAGGATTTGCAGGAACCATAGGTGGAGCTTTCGTCTGAATATGACCCTTCTGGACCAAAGCTGGAAACAAATCAGCATACTTCATAGGAATAGGCTCAAAGTTTATCCTTCTATACGCATGACCCTGATTGTTGAATGGCCGATTCTGCTGAGGATACTACGGATTTTGCTGAGGCTGGGGCTGTTGAGTACTGGGGGACTGAGGTTGTTGATATGGTTGCGGATTTTGGTGAGGCTGATAAGCTGGAGCATTAAATACTGGTGATACGGCGGCTACTTGGTGTGATGGTGAATACCTTTTTCTAAATTGTCCCTTTTGAATGGCATTTACACCTTGCCCTTTTTTCTTCACAAAACTACTCCCATACTTCTTAGGAGCAATCTCTTCTTTGGCCAGTCTTCCTTCACGAACACCTTCTTCTAAGCGCATTCCCATGTTAACCATTTCAGTAAAGTCACTGGGTGCACTGGCTACCATCTTCTCATGAAAGAAAGGACCAAGAGTCTTCAGAAAAATCTTGGTCATCTCTTTTTCTTCTAATAGTGGTGTGACTTGCGCGGCCAACTCGCACCAACGTTGAGCATATTCCTTGAAACTCTCCTTATCTTTCTGCGTCATAGCCCTCAATTGATCACGGTCAGGGGCCATGTCCACATTATACTTATACTGTTTGACGAAGGCCCCCCCTAGATCATTGAAGGTTCGGATCTTCGTACTATCCAACCCCATATACCACTTGAGCGCAGCGCCTATCAAACTGTCTTGGAAGTAGTGAATAAGTAGTTGATCATTATCAGTTTGGGCAGACATCTTCCTTGGCGTACATAATAAGATGACTCTGAGGGCAAGTATTCCCCTTGTACTTTTCAAATCAGGGACCTTGAATTTTGGTGGGACCTTAACATTTGGAACCAAGCATAGCTCATAAGCACTCTTACCAAACAAATCCTTTCCACGAACCTTCATAGTTAGGAGTCCACTTGCCCCTATGATTGGAGTATGGTGGAAGAATCTTCTTCAGGACGAGATCACCTGTTTGAATGCTTCTAGGACGCACCTTCTTATCATAAGCTTTCTTCATTCGGCTTTGGTACAGATGACCATATGCAATCGATGCTAATCTCTTCTCATCCATCAGGCTGAGTTGGTTCAATCGGTTCTGAATCCATTCTGCCTCATCGAGTTTCATGTCAACCAAAACTCGCAAAGAAGGAATCTCAACTTCCAACGGTAGGACAACCTCCATACCGTACACTAGTCAGAAAGGAGTTGCACCAGTTGATGTACGTACCGTCGTACGATAACCGTGCAATGCGAATGGAAATATCTCATGCCAATCTTTGTAAGTCACAACCATCTTTTGTACTATCTTTTTAATGTTCTTGTTGGCCGCTTCAACCGCACCATTCATCTTCGGCCGGTAAGGTGATGAGTTGTGATGTTCAATCTTGAAACTCTGGCATAACTCCTTCATCATCTTGTTATTCAGATTCGAACCATTGTCAGTAATGATCCGCTCGGGAATTCCGTATCGGCAGATGATGCCCTTCTTTATGAATCTGGCTACCACCTGCTTGGTCACGTTGGCATACGAGGCTTCTTCCACCCACTTGGTGAAGTAGTCGATGGCTACCAAAATGAAGTGATGATCGTTAGATGCAGTGGGCTTGATCTTTCCTATCATATCAATGCCCCACATGGGGAACGGCCACGGGGATGACATGACATTCAACGGGCACGGCGGCACATGAATTTTATCAGCATAAATCTGGCATTTATGACACCTCTTCGTGAATTTGAAACAATCCGACTCCATATTCAACCAGTAATATCCTGCTCGCAGGATTTTTCTCGTCATAGCATGTCCGCCGGCATGCGTACCAAATGTGCCTTCATGGACTTCCTCCATAAGCAGCCTCGTTTCTTTCTCATCTACACATCTGAGTAGCACGAGATCATGGTTTCTCTTGTACAGAACTCCATCAGGATTGAGATAGAAATTTCCAGACAGCCTCCTCAGAGTCTTCTTATCTTGGGTTGACGCTCCCGCAGGATACTCCTTAGTCATAAGGAAAGTCTGGATATCGTGGAACCATGGCTTGCCATCGGAGGCTTCCTCGATTGCAAAAACGAATGCAGGTCTATCAAGACGAGAAATGACAATTCTTGTAGCTTCATTCCAAAAATTGACCTTACACATCGAAGCCAACGTGGCTAAGGCGTCGGCCATCTGATTTTCAGCTCTCGGCACATGATGGAGTTCCACTCGATCAAAGAACGGAAGTAGCCTTCTGGCATAATTCATGTACGGAACCAAATTCGACTGACGAGTCTCCCACTCCCCTTTAATTTGGTTAATAACAAGTGCTGAGTCACCGTATACATCCAGATTTTTGATTCTCAAATCAATAGCTTCTTCTAAACCCATGATGCACGCCTCGTATTCTGCTTCATTGTTGGTGACTGGAAAAGTCAATCTGGCAGTGAACGGGATGTGGGATCCTTGGGGAGTCGTAATGATTGCCCCAATACCACTTCTGTACGAATTAACCGCCCCGTCAAATATCAATTTCCACTGGGACTTCCTATCTGGCCCCTCGTCGGGCAACGGTTTATCACAATCTTTCACTTTGAGAAACATGATATCCTCATCAGGGAATTCAAATTTCATCGGCTGATAATCTTCGATAGGCTGTTCGGTAAGGTACTCAGACAATACACTTCCCTTGATGGCCTTCTGGGACACATACTGAATGTCATATTCCGTTAACACCATTTGCCATCTGGCAATCCTGCCTAAAAGCGCTTGCTTCTCGAAGACGTACTTGATCGGATCCATCTTCAAAATTAGCATGGTTGTGTGATTGAGCATATAATGTCGTAAACGTTTGGCAGCCCACGCGAGTGCGCAACACGTTTTTTCAGCATTGAGTAACGGGACTCACAATCTGTGAACTTTTTACTCATGTAATAAATGGCATGCTCCTTTCTGCCAGTCTCGTCGTGCTGACCGAGAATGCAACCCATGCTATCCTTAAGAACTGTCAAGTACATTATTAAGGGTCTTCCGGCCACTAGGGGTATCAAGATTGGAGGTTCCTGCAGATACTGTTTTATCTTGTAAAATGCCTTCTAGCAATCCTCGTTCCAGATAATCGCCTGATCTTTTTTCAGTAATTTGAACATCGGTTCACACATGGCCGTGAGCTGAGATATAAACCTTGCAATGTAGTTTATTCTGCCCAGGAAACCACTGACTTCTTTTTTAGTCTTTGGCGCTGGCATATCTTGTATTGCTTTTATCTTCGCAGGATCAACCTTAATGCCTTTTTCACTCACAATAAACCCCAGTAGTTTTCCAGACCGTACTCTGAAAGTACACTTGTTAGGATTCAGCCTCAACCTGAACTTCCTAAGCCTCTCAAAAAGCTTCAGCAAATTGACCAGATGTCCCTCCTCCGTTTGGGAGTTCGCAATTATGTCATCAACATAGACCTCAATCTCATGGTGAATCATGTCATGAAACAAAGTGACCATCGCTCGCTGGTAAGTGGCCCCTGCGTTCTTCAGACCGAAGGGCATTACCTTGTAGCAAAACGTCCCCCAAGGGGTAATAAACGTGGTTTTCTCCATGTCTTCCGGCGCCATCTTGATCTGATTGTAGCCGGAGAAGCCATCCATGAATGAAAACACGGAAAATTGAGTAGTATTGTCGACCAACACATCAATATGAGGGAGCGGGAAATCATCTTTAGGGCTCGCCCTATTCAAATCCCGATAATCAACGCACATTCGCACCTTACCGTCCTTCTTCGGTACAGGTACTATGTTGGCGACCCACAGAGGGTAAGTAGTGACCGCTAAAAAGCCAACATCCAACTGCTTTTGCACTTCTTCTTTGATCTTAACGGCCATATCTGGTCGTGTCATTCTAAGCTTCTGCTTAACGGGAGGACAATCTTCTCGCAGTGGTAGGTGATGGACCACTATGTCAGTATCAAGTCCGGGCATATCTTCATACGACCAAGCAAAGATGTCACTATACTCTCGAAGCATCTCGACCAATCTCTGCTTGACATCGCTCTGTAATGCAGCCCATATCCTGATATTCCTGACAAGTTCTTCAGAACCCAGATTCACAATATCAATCTCTTCCTCGTGATGCAGAATGACCTTCTCTTCTTGTTTCAACAAACGGGCGAACTCTTCGGGAAGGTCTTAATCTTCATCAATCTCTTCTTCAGCTTGATATATCAGGCAATCAAAGTCGAAGTGAGTCATAGAAGGTTCAGAGTCGATGTCATCTGCGATGTGAATCCTGCAATAACAAGGGTTAAGGTTAAAACAAGTATATGCAGGTTAGCACAAACCGTATTGCCATTTTATTGTTTTTCAAAACAAAAGTAAAAACAGGAATAACAGAGATCACAATATTTGAATGCAAAGAAAAACACCCTTTGATTTATTAATAATATGTACATGCATAAGCTATCAAGGCCCTGACAATAAAATCGTTATACCCCGGGTAGAGCGTAAGGTTGTACAATAATTGGAAAAGACAAAGCATTACTCTTTGTGCGTCACTTGGATGATATCCTGGACGGACCAGTTGTTAAGGCTTTGTCCTGGTTTGCTCGGCTGAATCCAGGAGTCCAGGTCACAATCACTATCTTCGTCGTCTTCAGACATGGTATTGACATTCTCAAATATCACCCCACCTTTTGTGAACTGAATCGGCCATTTGACGCACGGCGCACTGCGAGAGGAGGAAGCATCAGCAGAAGGAGAATACCCTAACCTAAACTTATCCTGCTTGTTAGGGATTTCCAAAACTTGCCCCCAGCCTGGGGCAGAGCCGGCCTGAACGACAGCTTGAGCTTCCTTGAAGGAAGAGAGAGTCATCTCAGGTTTCTTAATCATCACCGGAGTCACATCCTTGACTTTAACAGCTTTAAACGCCTGGCACAACGTTTCGTGAATCTCGCCATCCACCTCAACATATTTAAAAGACGGCAAATGGCTCACCATTATGTCCTCTTCACCACAGACAGTCACGATGCTGCCCCCCACAGCATACTTCAGCTTCTGGTGCAATGTGGAAGTCACTGCACCCGCAGAATGGATCCATGGCCGGCCCAATAGACAACTATAAGCAGGCATGATATCCATGATATTGAAGATCGCGTCGAAAGTTTCCGGCCCAACTTGGATGGGTAGAGTTACCTCTCCAAAGACGTGACGCTTAGTTCCATCGAAAGCTTTCACAACCAGATCACTGGGTGTACAAATCAGTCCTCTCGTATCCAACCTCATCAGAGCTTTCTTCGGGAGAACGTTCAGAGATGATCCCGTGTCCACCAACACATGGGACATAACCGTTCCTCGACATTCTATTGAGATATGCAAGGCGCTATTATGGTTCCTTCCCTTCGGTGTCAGCTCTAGGTCAGTGAACCCTAATTCGTTCCCAGCATTCACGTGAGCGACTACTCCCTCCAGCTGGTTGACGGAGACCTTTTGTGGTACATACGCTGCATTTAGAACCTTCAGCAGAGCGTTGCAATGTGCTTCAGAACATAGCAACAAATTCAGAATGGAGATTTTAGACGACATCTGATGAAGATGATCAACGATCTTATAATCACTTTTCTTGATCAATCTCATAAATTCTTCAGCGTCTTTCACAAGCAGGTCTTTCTCTACCTCACGGGAGGTTTCCTCAACGACCTTACCCTTACCTCAGTCATCTTTCTCAGCCCTGTCAGTCACAACCTCTGGTGGAGCGAACACCCTTCCTCTACGTGTTATTCCGCCAGTTCCCACTAAGTTGTCAAGAAATTGCCCAGATGGCTCCAACTCCAATTTCTGTCCATTGCAATAGACATCTGCCCCATAGTGCCATGGAACAACATTAGTGCTTGCGAATGGTATAGGCCCAGCTTTCGTGATGGTGATCGTAGGTGGCCTTGATGCAGCAATGGTGATTGTTTTATGAGGGATGGTGATAGTGGCAACCTCATCATCCTGCTTCAGCATCACTTATCCTGATATGTTCTCAACCCTCCGGCTAAACTACAGAATTCCTTCTGTCATCAGACTCTGAATCCCTGCCACCAACTGATCACAGCCGTTTGAACGAATCGCGCAATCCATACACAATTTTCCACAGCCCAAAAAAATACCTTTCTTCATCAACTTGGCTTTAACGAAACCAAGTGGTGTCTTCAGGTCCTTGGCATCAGTCAATAAGTCCGAATCTTCTTCTTCAATTATGGCGTTAACCCCATCTCCCCCATGGTTAGGCATAGGATTCTTTGTAACATTCGGAACATTATCAGAAAAGTTGATTATTTTGGTGTCGACCATATCTTGCACCTTGTGCTTGAATGCCTTACAGTTATCAATCGAGTGGCCAGGTGCCCTCGAATGAAACTCACATCTCGCATTCGCATCGTAGCCCGGTGGAGGTGTCCCTGTCAAGGGAGCCAATGTTCTCTTCTGAACTAGTTGAAGCTGAAGCAAAGTCTGCAGGAGCTGACCATATGACATAGGTGGGGTCTCAAGATGACGATTTGCCAATGGAGCTTTGTTCAGATACCTCCGGTACCCTTGCTGGTTCTGCTGCTGCTGCTGAGGTTGCTGAACAGTAGGAATAGTAATGCTAGCGATCTGCTGACGCTGACCCTTACCTTTTCCCCGAGCACTAGACACTGAGCTCGTCTCACCTTCCCATCTCTTACCACTGTAAGGTTTCTCTCCTCCTGTAGCTAAGGATACATCTACACCCTGGATCTTCCCGAGTTTGATGCCATTTTCTACATGTTCTCCAGTGATGATAAGATCGGAGAAGCTTCCCGACATACCACTGACTAGTTTCTCATAATAAACCCCTGGAAGAGTAGCTACGAACATCTCAACAAGCTCTCGTTCAACCATCGGCGGCTGAACTCTCGCTGCCAGTTCACGCCATCTCTGGGCGTATTCTTTAAACCCCTCGTTGTTCTTCTGAGACAAGTCCTGCAGTTGAATCCGGTTGGGAGCCAGATCATTGTTATACTGATAATGGCGTACAAATGCTTCAGCAAGGTCTTTCCATGTACGTACACTGGTGGGTTCCAAACCCATATACCACTCCAAGGATGGGCCGGACAGGCTGTCCTGGAAGAAGTGCATCAACAACTTCTCATCTTCAGAATGTGCAGACATCTTTCGGTAGTACGGCCTCAGATGGACACGGGGGCAAGTGGTTCCCTTATACTTCTCAAAGTCGGGTACCTTAAACTTGGGAGGCACCTTGAAATCTGAAATCAGTCCCAGCTTAGTCATGTCGACACCCATAGTATTCAAGTTCTCAAAACTCTTCATTTTGTCCTCGAGTGCTTTGAACCTTAAACGGGCTTCAGAGTTCAACTCGCCCTAGCTCCCTTCTGCGAGAACAAGTCCTCTTGACGGTCCTCTATTAACTTCTTCGTAGCGGGATGATCAGGCTGGGTGAGCAGGCCCTTGGATCAGCAAATCCCTCTGTCTGATGGAATCTGGGAGGTTCTCGGCAACGTCCCCATAAACACCTTCTTCAGAACGGTTTTTCACCCTACTCCTCTTAGCATCAGCCCATAGTTGACAATCCATTAGGTTTGCTTTAGGTCTCAACCAACCTATAATGGACGTCTCATCAAAGTGAGGCTTCAGCCTCTATCTTTTTGTCTTTGACCTCAATCTGAGCTTCCAACTGGGTTATCTGTTGCTTCAGCTTTTCTTCCCGCTCTTTATGGCTAGTCAAAGTGTTGTTCCACAACTTCTCGTACTTGGTCAACTTTCGGTATGCCCTATCCAGATCCTGCTTCTTGGTGGTCAACACCCCGTACACGGCCTTCAGGTCCAACCCAAGAAGTTCCTTAGAATCAGTCTCCTTGGTCAAATTAGCGCCCAGGTGGTTGATCAACTCTGTCTGCTTCTTGCAGGTGTGTACGGCTTCGTTCTTTTCTCTTCGGAGTTGAGCGATCTCGTTTTCCAGCTCTTCGTTGGCTTTGATTAGCTCTGCATTCTTAGCTTGAAGCTGATCATACTTCTGGATTTCAATCATGGTAGGCTCTGAAGGGCAGTCCTGCTTGACAGGAGGAAAAGGCATCAGCACTTTTTCTGCTCTACTATGAATCCAGTCTACATAAGGAGCGTAAGCCTGATTATTGCTCTTCCCCAACGAGGTCTTTCCTTTTTGGTGAACGTTATTCCAGGCATGTTCAAATCTGACCAAATCATCCCCTTCTAATGCACCAGTGAGGTACAGAGATTCCTGTACCTCTTCGTCCTTAGAAGGGCCCCTCAAGGCACACCCAAACTATCTGATAGCGATAGACGGATTGTAATTGATGCAGCCTTTCCTACCCACCAGGGGGACATTAGGAAAGTTCCCACAGCTGTAAATGATTTCACTCCCCAGGCGATCTCTATCAAACCAGTCAATGTCTTCGGCAGACAAACTCATCACTCGCTCAGACCACTCCTTCGTCTCTGCAGTCTTTATAAAAGAGCCATCCTTAGGTAAATGAGTGACAAACCATCTGTAAAATAGTGAAGCACAGCAGGACACACTTTTGCCTCTTCTATTCTCGTTCTTATAGTGCACCGAATGATACACGTCTCCGAGCAAGGTAGGGATGGGATTCCTTGAAACGAAAATATGAAGAGCGTCCACATCCACAAAATCTGGAATATTGGGGAATAACATGATACCATATATGCACAATGCCAAAATAGCTTTGAATTCCACCCAGCATTCCTTCTTGGCGAAGTGTCGGGCTTTCTCAGCCAGAAAAGGTAATGGGAATCCATAAGCTCCATTTCTCCTAGCTGTTTTTCCTTTCAACTCAGAAACTTCCATATGCAAAGCTGTAGTAATACTAGCCAGATTTGGCTCCTGGTCAATAGGACAAAAGGGTACCTGAGCAAGAATGGGTATTTCCAATATGACAGAAAACTCTTCTAAAGTAGGGGCCATCACATAGCTTGGGAACGTGAAGCAACGCAACTGGGGATCAGAAAACTGAAGCAGAGTCTGAAGTCCGTTCAATTCATACACAGATGGCTTGCACACAACACTCAACAACTTCCCTTAGGTTCCTCTAAAGTCCTTCATCACATCCTTACCAGCCAAAGAAATCAAACCCCTCAGAGTAGTAATATCTGGAGTAGGAAACTTGTAAGCAAAAGTTCTTCTCAGGTTGGGCTCCATGTTGGACAAAGAAGGAATAAGATTGCTAGAATCGAGAGGGAACTGCACACCTGCAACACAGATACGTGTTAAATGCAATGCAACATGAAAATGTAAATGTAAATGCAAATGCAAAATGCAGCAGGAGATCAAGAGTGTTATGCTGTGCTGTGAAGTGACAAGTCATGATTCTGCTTCAGCGAGAATATACCACAATTCCGATAATAAAGGCCTACTGATACCCACAATACTGATTCACTGTCAAGAAAACCAGGTTGTCTGAAGGTTAAGGTTTCCTGCAATAACCCGACCTCACTCACATGTATGAACCTAATCCACTGGCACAAGTATGGCATCCTATGCGTTCATCAGCGTCACAGACTTTCAAGAAATGATGATACGATACCCAGGAAGGTGTGGCATCATCATCTCTTGAAGCGACCTCACTTAGCTGAATCACAAATGATCGATTCCCAGAGTCGACAATCCTTAGATCTGAAATCCTTTCGACGACCCACTGGGCTCGAAATGGAAATCATCTCAGAGAATCTCGTATGAGCGCAGATTTCGTGGGAACTAGTGCATGCCTAACATGCAGGTTCACCACTAATCTGCTTCTAAAGCTATGTACATACTCAAGCCTGGGTATGGCTTATCACTCATCAGATCCCCCTCCCACAACAGCACAGATAATCATATCGTAATGAAAATAAAATGCGGAAGGTAAAATGCGATAAATAAACAAAACCCATCAAGGTAAACACGCAAGCGCTAGGATTGACTCGCACAGGGGACGTTGGATCCCCAGAAGAGTCGCCAGCTTTCGCTACTGCGAAAATAAGGTGCCGGCAAAACAGAAGAGTCGCCCACCTTTCATTATTTATCCCACAGAAAGGGAAAGGAAATAATCGGAAAAACCTGACGAAAAGGTATAAGACAAGGTCATTGTAACCATGTCTGGGTTCGGGAGTCGGTTACGCAAGAGGAAGGTATTAACACCCCTCACGTCCATTGTACTCGATAGGATCCACGCTTGTTGTATTTATCTGACGGGTTAATTTACTATCTACCTATCAAGGATGGTCTGAAAAGAAAAGAAAAATGACTCGGCAAAGCATCGCGCTTTGTGCCTACGTATTCTCGTCAGAGAATGAGAAATCAAAGTCAACGTAGTTCGGCTAACTACGGGTTACGGAGGAAGGTGGCTCGCCAATACGTCAGTATTGTGCCTACGTACTCTCAACAGATATGAGAGATCAGAGCTTACGTAGTTCGGGATAATACGGATTACGGGGATCCAGATTCATCTGTTTTTCCGAGTAGGGTTAAAAAACAGTTCCAGCAGTTTGGTGTATACAGCTTGCTCGTCAGAGACTCGTGCGTTACCGTTTGCGCAGTTTGGTGTTTTTTTATGGTTGTTTGTAGTTTGTACAACACTAGAGACTATGACTTAGGAGCGAATGTGCCGCGTATCGTCCAAAGGACATATACTAAACATTCTAGATGATTGAGAGGAGACCGCTCAATTATCATTTCCCAAGTAGCTTAAGGCTTGTAACGTGCTTGTACTAACTTGCCTTTATTACGTTCTTTACTGTTGTTTTGAGATGAGAAGAGAACGAACTCTACGGGGAAACTGTCAAGCCCTAATGTTGTCATGCCAAGGATTCATCCTATGGTTGAGGTTCAAAATGGGGAACTCCTAGATGTTATCATGCATAGGTTTCAACCTAAAGTTCTAATCATCACTTCCTTATCAAAGGAAGTGAGACTCCTAGGGGATCATGTCAAGTGGGATACATAAACAGACAAAGCATCAGCTAAACAGATAAATAGTAAAGATGCACATGGAATGCAACAATACAATCAGAGGGAGACTCACTCAAACTCTAGGCAATCAAGCAAAGAAAATAGTTAAAGCAGACAAGCAGAGGGAGCTCAACTCAACCTCTATATGCAAATACATCAATTAGAAAAAGAAAAAAACTATACAAGCAAGGGGAGGATCACCTCAACCCTTAAGGAAAACAAGCAGAGGGAGACTCACTCAACCTCTTAATGCAGTCATACATCTATGCTTAAACTATCCTAAACATGAACTATCCTAATGCAACAAACCACTCAATTATGAATGAAGGCAAGGATTTATGGAAAATAAGGAATTCATTCCACAAGTAATCATACAAGGCATCTATCCTAAGGAAAGAAATTGTAAGTTGGGAAGCAAGGGTAAGGTCCACAGGAACTTATCCCAGGCACTCAACCAACTAAAAGAGATTAGGGAGAATCCTAGAGGTTTGGCTCCTTCAGGAGATGTGCAGCATTCCCCCCATAGGAGGGACTATGCTACCCAAGAAGGTTCCTAAAAGGAATTGAATAAGAGAGTATTAGGAGAATGAAGATGGGAAGCAAGGTAAGGTCCACATGAACTTACCACAGGCACTCAACCAACTCCACTTCCTCAGAAAGTTTTCATAGAATCAACTCCTTTATGATGATGCAATGAATTCCTCCACGGGAGGAAACATGCTCACAAGGAGGATCCTAATTAAGCAAGGAATGTTTTGGGGGAAACTAACCCTATAGGAGGAATCATCCACCTACTTGAACTTCTAAAGAACCTCAATAACATTCTATCAAGGAAGGAAATGAGACTTAGAATCTTCTAAAGGTCATTTACAAGACTAATCTATGATGTTAACCTAGTTAGGGTCACCTAAACTAAGGCCAATTTGTAAAATGGGGAACTAATAGAAAATCATTTCTAAAAATTCTAAGGAAAATCCTACATTATTCGAAATGACTTAAGCATCTATGATACAAAAACCGAGGGTCAAACCTAATCCTAAAGGTTCAAGTAAGATCTAAATCCAAAGAGTGTGCTAAAAGGGATCCATCAAGGAAGGCTCCTAAACATATATATCAAAACCCTCTTTAGAACCATCTAAAAATCACAACAAAAATCAACCAAACCTATCAAGGGGTCTATAACAAGCATGCAAAGTTTCAACATCAAATTCTAAATCATGAGCTAGCAATAAAATCAGCAATCAAGATAGTCATATTATGCATTTTTAAACATTTATCAAAATAGAAAAATAGACACTAAATGGAAAATAACACCAAAATAAAATCCAAAGGCATCCGAAAATCAGAAATTAAATCAGGATCATGCACATATTTTTCTCATATTTTTCTGAACATTAATCAATTCAATATGAATTTTAGAAGGTAAAACCAATTAAAGAAAATCCAAAAATCAATTAAAGAAATAAAAAGCAACAGAAAATATTATGGCCACAGGATTAGATTACTAGTCAGCTCATCTAACGAACGTGCGCTCGACACCTCATTAATTAAACTACTGCATTTTGATTCAAGGCAACGTGTGGTAAGTTTGACTGAAGACTATGGTACAACCTAATCATAACCATTCATGGAAAAAGTATGCTAATCTCACGCTTCTTGTGATGCCACCTCACCAAACCCTAAGAAGACCAAGCCTTGTCCATCAGATGCAACGACTCAGTCAAGAGATCCAACGCTCCTCAGTCATCTTCCTCATTTGAACCTGGTACATGGAGGGAAACACAACCACGGTGGCCGGAGAAGAGCGCCACCTTCTTCTCCGGCGAGCACAACAACACCAGAAACCAAAGTTTCACCAAACTTCAAGAAAATTATATGTATCCACTCGTCTCTTCTCACTGATCATCATGATCTATCTCATTTCTCCTAACTCCTAGTGAATCTCCAAAAACGAAGAGGAACAGAAAATTCCTCAATTCCATAATTCTCACGAAACTCAAAATTGTTTACACAGAAATGATCCTCACTCTTCAGAGATCAAGAATCACTCATCAATTCATGTTAACACTCAAGAATCCTCTAGATACGAATCTCAACAGAAAACTCACCTCATCATGAATCATCACGAAACTTCACCATTATGATCCTAAAACGTTCTATGTCATCACTATACCCTAACCACATGCCAATTTCAATCTAAACATGCCTGAATCAAGCGCAATAGTGAAAAGTAAAAACCTGGAAAAAAAGCTTCAAATTGGAGCAGTTGCAGGTTGATTCTTGGCTTCAAAACGCGCAGAAATGTTCACTGATGAACACTGGTGCTAACTGCATCTTCAATTCCTCTTGAAACCTTATGAATTGCAAAACACGATTTGGAGTTGGAAGCTATGATCTCTAACTGCCTCAACTGAAATCTCCACCAATTCCTTCCAAAACAATGATTTGAATGTGATTGTGAACTTAAATAGAATTGATTTGGATCTTAACATGGCCCAATCATGGCCCAATTCTCTTGATCCAAAATTTCAATTTCTTCCAAAGTTCATCTATGGAATTCGCGTGTATTGGCTCTGTCTCAGCTTGGTTTCCACTCAAATGACTTGCACAACACTTGGTGAAGATGAATGGATGAGAATGCAAGCTTGGTTTGATCTTATGGCCAAGATTGATTATGTTTCTTCATCATGAAGTAATCCACATTAAGTCCATGAATTAGGCCTCAAATCAAAAATTTAAAATTGCCAATCTCTCCAAAATATCATTTCCAATCAAAATATGCACAAACTTGTGAAGTTTGGCACAAGAATGAATTATTTTGAATTTCTTCTTCATTAATGCCTTTTAATGATCTTTTTTTCAAACTTTCTTCATACTCTTCCTTATTTAATCCATATCAATGGATGCTTGGATCATGGTTGGACTAAAAACACCATTTTGAACAACTTTCAAGTTGAACAAATCTTCATTTGAAGTGCCTAAGATAGTGAAATGGGCCCATAACCAAATATGACCTGTAATTCCAAATACCCAAAATACTCTTGACTTGTCAAAGCCATAACTAGAGTTCTACAAATCCAATCATGGACTTCTATTACTTTCTAGAAAGCTAAGAGGATAAGGAACAACATTTATATTGACCAAAAGTTCATAGGAATCATCCTTCTAGGGAAAAAGTGTCATGCAAGTTGGGTAACTTTCAAGCTCCAAATTCACATGCCTCAGATGACCTGTAACTTGTCTGGCTCATAACTTGAGTTCTATAAACCCTATCAAGGACTTCTAGTACTCAAATTAAAGCTAAGATCATGCTCTACAACAGTCATGTTAGGGTCAAGGTGAGATGAAAATCACATCTTGAGTTAGGTGGTCTTGAAGTTAGGCACTAAACCAGGGGATTTTACACTGTCAAGTATAGCAACCCTAGCCTAGCAACTCCTCACACTCTTGATTCATGATAAGTTGACCTTGGAATCATCCTTAGGCATCTCAGCACATAAATCCATGATCACATGGCTCTTGAATTAGGTCTCAACCTTCTTCAAATCATCATTTATCCTAGGGTTAACCAGATGAAACCCTACTTGTACCAATCTTGAGTATATCTTCATATCCTTTTCACAATGACCTGTCTAGGCTTCAAGATGAACTCAATACTTCTTAAGAGCTATCTCAAGACCTTAAGTCCAGATCTATGGCTTCAACATCATCAGATGACTTCCCATAACTCTCAAGTTAGGATCCCCACACATTTGGCTTCAACCACTCTTTCTGAGGATCTTATACTTATCTAGTGATGATATCAACCCTTGAACACTTGGATAAATCTCTTAGCTAGCTCCATAGCTTTGTGTAGCCCTTGATTGGTAGTCATACCCCTTGATCTCCTGCATACATGTCAATGAAATGCAAATGATAATGCTAATATGAATGCAATGAAACACAAGCTAGGTAAAGAAATGTTGGGCAAATTTTGGGGTGCAACAACGTTAAAAACAGAGCATGGCCACGAAGGGGGGGGGGGGAGTTTAGGCATGAATGCCCTGAGAATTCTCTCCCTCAACTCATTTTCCTCTGAAATTTCCTCATGTAACCTTGGTTATAAAAGGAGGGCAGTTGGACCAAAAAAGGGGGAGCTTCATTCTACGTACCAAATTGCTGCCAAAAATTCTGTTGAAGCCATTTTCCATTCTTTACTGTTATTTCCTTTCCTTTCCTTGTAGTTCAGATTAATGCCATTTTCATTCTGCACTTTTATTTTACCAAAGTAGAATCCTGCCGACATTGTGGAGGACTACTCGAGAATTCAATATCAGTACCACTTGTAGGTTCTTATTAATTGATTATTTATTCTATTTCTGTCAGTATGCATGTTATGTCATTATATCGTTTATGTTTATTTATGTTTACATTAATTATCATGTCATGATAAATTGATTTTGTCGGTATGTAATCGAATTAGTAGGACGGGATTCGATAATATTCGGTGCACCTTTCCTTTTTACAACAATTTTTTTGGCCGTAGTTTTTAATCTGATTTTCTAAATAACCTTTGTCACGAAAGTGAGAAGCTATTTACAACGATTTTGCCACGAAATTAGAGAATTTATTAAGGTTCGAGCCGGCGCGTGAAAGCGTGGGGTTTGAACCGAATAGTAAAAACTAGGTATTAATTTTAAACACAGCGAAAGCGCTTTAAAAGAAATCAGAATTTATTTATTTTCAAAAAGTTATTTTAACCCCGAATGGGACTGCGAGAGTGTACATTCCACCTTAAAACTATGACCCGAGTCAACAACCAACGTGAGGCAAAGGTTTTTAAATGAATACTTTCTCCTAAAAAATGTTTGCATAAGCTAAAAAGCACCGACGACTTGTCTAATCCCCGATGATTAAGGCATTACATACCGATATCCCTTATCGATATTTTTAAAACTTATAACTTTTATTTCCCTTTTTATTTTATAATTTTAGCATCCATTCTCTAAGAACATTTTCCGCCTTAGCTAAACCTAGTAACGCCCGATAGCACTAGCTTGATTACCGGTCTCTGTGGGATCGATATCTTTATTACTACGTGATAGACTGTGCACTTGTAGTTATTTCCGTTAGACTTAGAAAGTCGCAATCACTCACCTAATCTCTACCCTTGCAGTTTCTACCTTGGACACATCTAGATAAGAGACACCTCTCACTCCCCCTCAATCACAGCAGTGATAACAATAGCAAATGAAAGACTTTAGAAGGCACTCTTCAAAGACACAACTTGATCTTGCTTAAAAGCTTAAATCAAGTATAATACACTCTTGCTTACAAGCTTTGAGTGAACAAATTACAATGCAAAACTTAGTCCAATTCACACATTAAGATAATGAGTGAATGGCTCACAAATTACTAAAACACACAAAAGTTAAACCTTACACAAACGCATACACTTTAATCCTAGCTTGTCTGATCTTCAAAGCTAGGGTTTGCACATCCTTAAATAGCAATACTGAACGAGCTTGGGTTGTGGCAAAAGTAACAGCAGAAGATCAATCTTCATAATTCGTATCAAAGAAACATATTTGATTTGATCAATCATATTCAATCAAATCTCCCTTCAAATCTCTCTTCAAATCTTCCAAGATATTCTTCTAAAAAATAGCTACACACAATCCTCAAAAGAGAATCAGAAACGCCTTTGCATAACACCAAAAGCCTTGCAGATTTTCACCATATCAGTGCAACAAGTTTGCACACAAAACAGATAAACAAACACATAATGTTTTGTTAATAAGTGTTAGGACATCATGCTTGACATCCTGAGATGAGTCCTGCTACATCATACAAAGCCACCTGCAGAACCTTAAAGACATATGTCACGACATCCTGTAGGACATCTTGTGATTGCACCTAGTTTTACCAAAATGCCTGCCAATCAGGAACTAACATATTCGATCGTTCTCCCTGGGGAAGTGGACCCTTCAGTTTTCCTCAGTCCCAACCGTCGTGAAAGCGTTGTGAGTGTGAAAAGCAAAAAGGGAGGCATGCTCCCAAGGCTCGGCGACAACCCAATCTTCCCCAGAACTACTGGGGGGGAAGACGTTTCGCCGACATTCTTGAGAGTGAAAACTTTGTCAGCACTGCTATCATTCGAAGAGCTTTCCTCAGACAACTCCCTCGTGACTTCATCCACGGGATCGTGAGACATCTCTTTTACCTGAAAAGCAGAGGAAAAAAGTGAATTCGATGACAAACTCAAATCCACCCTTCCACCGCTAGTAAAATGAGAGGGCGCGTGAAGGCTCGGGGACAACGTCCCCGACCTAAGCCCCGATTCTGATTTCCCATTATTTTATGGAGTCTTTTATTTTATTGGGTGATTATTATTTCATTTATGGAATTGATGTACTAATATGTTATGTTTGCATATTATGCTATTTTACCAATTTTGAGAGTTTTCGGAGAAAATAGATTGGAGGGTATTTTAGACATTTCTTATTTAATGATAAGATTGGATATTTTGTGAGAAATGAATTAATGGATGTTTTGAGAGATAAATGATGGAAAGAATGAGAATAGAAAGAGATATAAAAATATAAGAGGAGAGAAAAAGAAGAAATATAGAAAGAAGATAAAAGGAAGAGAAAGAAAGAGGAAGAAGAGAGAAGAGGAGAAAAGAGGAAAACTTGGAGAATCATCAAGAACAACCTCTAGGATTCGATTAACCGGGTAAGGGTGTGAAATATTATTATCTTCTCAATATGTATGATTATGTATGTGTTGTTTGGATTGTTTGGATGTTTTTCCCCATTTTCCATTCTAGGTCAGAAATGGTTTAATCGATAGAAACTGATGTTTGAACGGATGAAACTCGAAATAAATTGCGTAGTTTAGTCGGGTAATGTGTAGCCGTGATTATTGAATTTCGTTTGATTGAATTTGGTTGAATTTGTGAGTTTTGACATTTTTGGATAATTGGAGGTTAAGGTTTTGGATAAAAATCGGAAGTCGTAGAGTTTGCGCTTTATGATCCTAAATTGTTACTATATGATTGGTAATGATGAGTAGGTATTTAATCGGGAGAAAATAATTAAATCGATCGGGTTTTTGGGTACAAACCCGTATCTGTTTTTCCAAGTTTTTCAGTTGTTAACCGGTTAACACTATGGGTTAACCTATTAACGGTATTAAAAATGGCCAAAAACTGAGTTTTTGGAGCCGTTAACCGGTTAACTGAATGCATTAACCCGTTAACGTTGTAAGTGTGAGAAAATATTATTTTTTTTTCGAAACTTTGGAAATTCATAACTTCTTCACCGTTTATTGGATTTTGTCGTCCTTTATATCAAACTGAAGCTAATAATATGTTCTATAACTTGGAGAAAAGAAATATTATTTTTAGCCGACTTTTATCCG